>VDFB02000015.1:519085176-519456717 GCA_007258455.2 Sequoia sempervirens
CTCACGTGGTGGCATATCATTGGGAAGGAGGGTATGGTTATGATTTCGAGGAAAGGCTATCATATGGCATGAGGTTCGAATTCATTATGGTTTGTTTGTCCTTTGGTTTCCTTCACACAGATTGTGGGTGTTAGCTGCATAAGCTTCCAGAGTCTTCTGTGGGTTTTCTCGATTGTGTGTGTTGTCTATTGCTTTCTTTTGAGTTCCCTGTTGAGTTCTTGGTTTCTACTTTCCATCATCATGGTGGGGACCAGAAATTATGCTGAGCCTAAATCTTGTGACACTGCGAAGCAGAGAAAGGAAGTGTGGGAGATATTAGAGAAGGGTGGCCTAACTCCCTTCATGGAGAAACTGTATGGAAATAATACTCAGGTTACTGCCCTAGTCGAGAAAGGATGGAAAGGGAGAACCCTGGAGTTGGGTGGTAGGGAAATTGAGGTGGACGAGGAGTTTATAGATCAGATTACTGGCCTTCCGATTAAGGGCATGAAGGTATACATGGATAAAAAAGAGTCATTGGCTGTGATGTCTCTTTTCTTCAAGTAGAATGAGAGTGATGACTTGAAGCCTGCGAAGAGTGGAGGGTATCTTAGGACTTCCTTGAAAGCTCTTTGGAAGGATGTTGTCGAAAGAAATCATGAGGTATGTTACCCTGGAAGGAAGGTATACGACCATTAACAATTACCATTTTATGTTGCTTAATCATTCTAGGCACAAAAAATGGGTTTCTTTTCCCTATTATTTGTTGGTTTCGATGGATTGTGGGATTAAAGAGCACATGAAGAACCCCAAAAACCCTGTATTGCATGTGGGGCTGATTCTTTTAATATATGAACATGTTAAAGCACATGATGTCCAGAAGACTCTGGTTACTCCAAAAACTAAAGCTAGGGAGGGTTATGATACTAAGTCAAGTGAGGAAAGGGCTTCTAAGAAACTGAGGAAGAGGAGGCTGATGTTAAATAAAGATTATGAGTTGGACATGGATGATGTTGATTATGTCCTTGATTTGTATGCTTCTTTGGAGGAGGGCCCCATATCCCTTGTGTAGGGTAAATCTGGGAAAAGGAATTTGATTGAGGAAGCAGGCTATATGACTTGTAGTGATGATGTGGAGGTGATTTTTCCTTTAAAGGGGAACAAAGACAAAAATGAGCTTTATGGGGAAGCTTCCTCTCCTCCCCCTGCATCTAGACTTGTGCAGGATCCTAAGGAGGGAATTCAGAAGAGAAGGGTTTTGAAGAATGCCCCTTTCTTTGTGGTTGGTGGCTTCCATGGTGGGGATGTTCTGAGCGTTGTCATTGGGTTTCCTAAGCAGAAGGATAGAGCTATGGGTGATGATCAAGCTGTGGGAGCTAAGAAAGCGGACACAGAGAGGGTTCAGAAGAGGTTGGTTGTTGCGGAGCAAATTGCTTACTCCATTCATAGGATGAAGTCTCCTGTGACTGTTATTAAAGGTAAGGATGCCTTTGAGGAAAAGTTCCATGAGAGTTCCTTTGAAGAGGATGTTGTTGTGGGAAATCGCATTGAAAACTTTGATAGGGAGGATCTTTCTGATGTGTTGGGTTCAGTCCGTGACAGTGCCAATGTTCTTTTAAACTTTTTAAATGGTTTTTTCATGAAATTAATAGGACTAATGTTCGCATTAGAAGCATTGCTTGTAAGGATGAGGATCCTATGATCCAGAGCCAAATTGATAACTTAATGGATGGTCTCAATACTATTGCTAATACTATGGTGGAGGAAACCGTCAATCTGAAACAGAGTATGGAGGTTAGAATGTTCTCCCTTGAGGAGAAAATTGACAAAATTTGGAACATGGTTATGAAGAGTGGGGAAGATCCTAAAGTCTTGGGTAGGCCAGACTCTGCGAAGGATTTTTCCCCTATTAAGAGAAAGGAAATTTTGTTTGCTGATGAAATGGTTGCTGAGGGTAAGCGGACTGGGGAGGATTATGTTATTGCTAAGGGTTCTGTTAAAGGTTTTTTTTTTAGCTCTGAGGTAAATACTGTGGGCCTGGGGTTAGGACTAGAAATAGACTGAAAAATCAGGCTGTGGCCATAGGTTTGGAGGTTTCTAATACTGGGGTTAAGGGACAGAAGCTTGCTACTAGTGAAATGGAAGTTGTTGAAATTCTAAACAATACATAGTGTTGTGTGTCATTTTTTGGTTGTTTTTTGGCTGGTGGTTTGTTGTCGTTGGGCTGATGGTTGTTTCTTGATGTTTCCTTTTTGTGTCAGTTGTTCCCTTTTGTAAAGGGTTCTGGGCCCCTTCAAAACCTATTTTTTACCTCTAATCAAAACATGATATCACTTTAAATTATTATTTTAATCATTATTATTTTCATATAAAGAGACAAATAAAGACAAATCAAGCTTTATTTCTTAAGAAAATAAATAATAATATGTACAAAACATAAAACCTCATCTTTAATTATATTATTTCTAAAATAAATATATTTACATAAAATTTTAATATTATAGAAAATGTGTAATAGTTTTTAAACATTTTATTTTCTATTTTAGATTTATAATTAATGTACTAAGTGTTATATTTTAATGTAAAAAAAAATAATTAATTAATTCTTGATTAGATTTAAATAACTCTATACATCTCAATTTAGATTTAATTTAGAGGTTCTACATTCTTTACTTTAAGTTGAAGGTGTGAAGTTTTGAACTCAACATAGAACTTTCAAATTTGAATTTAATTATGAACCCAAATTGAACCCCTTTCAACTAATCATTATTTATTGATTTAATCATAATATTTAAACTTGCATACTAAGTTATTGTAAAAAAAAAATCTATTATTGATCAATATTTATGCAAGGTATTGGAATTTGGGACCCTTTCAAAACCTTCTTTTGATTCACAACTTTAATCAAAAGCACTCATTAAAAATTTAGAAATACTAATTAATATTACATCAATATCTTAAATTATAAAGACAACTAACTTTATTTTATTTACAAATTTTATAAATTCAATCTATTTTATAAAATTATTATTTTTTAAACATACTTTATAAATAAAATGTATATCAAATACTCATGATGCTTTATAAATTTAACTTATTTCACAAACACATTTAACATTTTCTAAAATAATTTAATAATGTTAAAGAGGTCGACAACTTGATTTATAAGAGAGAAACATGTGAGACTAAATTTTAATTTTGAAGATTTTTTAAAAGCAATATTAAATACCATTTCTTTAAGGAAAATCCTAAAAAAACTCTAAAACCTTTATAGCTTTTTATAATGAGTTATCACCTATGTAGAGCTCATTATGCAAGAAAGGGGGAGAAAAGAGGTGAGAGGAAGAGGAAGAGGAAGAGGCACTTCCAAGTCTTTATTTTCTTACACCTTCAAATAATAAGGTATTTTATTTTATTTATTTATTTTTGTGTTAGGTTTAGATTTTGATAAAGAAATTATAGTTTTTTTTTTTTTTATTAGTGTTATTTTCATTTAGTTTGATAGGGTTGTTTTTGTGGTTGTAATTTTTTATTTATTGTTGAGAATTTTTATATGGGAATGATTTAAGATAATAAAGAAATTAAATGATCTCATGGATTGAGCAAATGACTAGTAAATTTAAAATGCAGAGAAATATTTGGTGTACATAAGGTGTCAAAATGTAGGTCATATCGCAACCAATGGTCTCATAGTGAGAACCCAAATGATAGGTGTTGCATTGTTTTCCCAACTCTTGGATATCCTAAAATATGTCGTATGTCATGACAAGCATGCAACTCCATCTTGCACCCTTCTACAAACATTACAATCGAGAAATGCCAACTTTTGGTGTGAAGTCTATCAATGTGTCACCCATGATAGCAACTCATGCAAATTGGTGTAGACATTACAAGAACAATGTGAAAATAAATAATAACAATTGTTGCTCAAGTTTTGTAAAATTATTAGGGATGCAATGTACCACAAAATCAAGGTTATATTATGCAAAACTAAAATGATCCTATGAATACTCAAAAAGAATTGAAGCAAGGGTCATTAAGGGAACATAATATGCAACAATAACATTAACTCCAATCAAAGTTATTAGATTTCCACAATCCATAAGAGTTATGAATAGCTGTTTCTGGATTTGATTGTGTAAGCTTTTTTTGAATCAACGTTTCGAATCACACTCCGTGATCCATCATCAGGATAGAGAGCTCAAGGATATGAAAATTTGTTGCAGACCTAACAGATATAAGAAGAGGCAGAAGAATGTTAGAGGGATAGGAGGCACAAGGCCCAAGGGATGGCAAGCTAGAAAAATAATAATATAGAAATTAAAAAATAAAGGAGACAATTGACAATTAAAAGAACCAATGACCATATAAAGAAATGCAACCAAATGAGAAAGAAGAAAAACCAATCATAATGGTGGAAAATCTCATCCCTTGGTAACATTTATAACTATGATTCAAGGTAGGCCATACTTCCTACAAATGGGAGAAGTTATCACTCTATGTCTAATGTGGACACCACAAACAAACTCCCAAAATAAAACCAATTAATAGAAATAACAATTCTATTTTGTAGCTAGAGATGACTCAATTCAACTAAAACTCCAAATACATTGTTCAAGCCCAAACTCAATTTTCTTTGACAACTTCATTTTTCAAACAATTCATTTTTATAATCCAAATTCAACTAATACTGAATTCATTTAATATATAAATTAATTTCTCAATTACAATCATTATACCATCAATTCATTCAGTTTCTTATTTTTGCATCTTACAATTTCTCTCTTTATACTATTTGAATCTTATTTGTTTCTTTCCTCCACACATTTACTCCACTTTATTCCTATTGTTGACTTGTCTCTTTCCACACTTCCTGTGATCATTTATTTGCTCAATTCTAATATGCAATTTTATTGCAGCCACTCCAAATTGCTAGGGTGCCCTTGTTTTCTCTCTTCCTAACAACTTTCTTTGGCTAAGTAGACAATATTTAAAATTTGAAAACTCTCAGCTATCATTTGCAATTTGAAAATTTTAGGTTTTACCAGGCATCCTCTTCTATCTCCTTTGTGCAGCCTCTTATTCTTCCTCCCACGCATCCCTTTTTACTCTACCTTCTCTTGGCTTTATGCAACCCCTCTCACCCTTGTGATGGGATCCTCCCTTGTGTGGCTTCCTCCTCTTTTTATTTTCTACATTTTCATGTTTTCTTCTATTTTATTTTATTTCTGAATTTTTTCAAAACTCCCCTGCTATAGCTGCTTCATCTCTTTTGTGTTTTTTATTTGATAATACTTTACCTTCCTTGGCTAGGTTGACTCTTCATCTCTCCCTCTTTGGCATTGAACATCTAAAGATAAATAAAATTACTTTCAAACTATACAACTCCCATCTTATTGCCCTTTGCATTGACTTTATTTTATTATATTTTGCATATTTACTACCTTTAGGCTGCGTAGAAAATTAATTTTCAAAACATTCAAAAATCATTAACCATTTACTTGCAAAAAGTTCTTGAACTAAAAAATAAAATTGAAATAAGAAATTTTATCAATTGAAAATGACAATAATTTCATTTTGATCTGCCACAAAAACCATGAACTCAAAATTAAATTGAACTCCAAAACAACTAGAACATTAAACTGAAAATATTTTTGGGATGTTGATTGCTCTTCACCTAGGATGCTCCTGCATCAGATATGTCGGGTAGGAAATTTGTGAGCATAGGATCACAAAAGTGGAGTTGAGTAGTCAAACTACTCTTTCAGGTTGAATGCAACCTGTAGCGAACTCCATCGTTGTCCCAAAGTGCACATAAAATTAATTCTTCTTCCTCTTCTTTCAACACTTCACTGGAATAAGTTTCGCACTCCTCTTGTAGCTCCACTCACTATTCTTCTCTCTTCTTGTGGATTCACATCCACCTAGTACCTTCCTTCTTCGCCAAACAAACTCTCCATTCTTCTCATCTTTTGTGGATTTTGACTCTTCTCCATACTCTTCAATAGAAAATGAAGGAAATTCAATTTCATCACATAATACAATAAGATTTACCTCATCCTTCTCCACAACTACAACATCCTTCGCTGTGACATCTCCCGCATATTCATCAATTGCAACTTTTCTTTCTTCACCCTTCACTACATTTGTAAGATTTTCCATCCATTCATTCTCCACTACCAAGATCGTAGACAACAAGTCATCCTCTTCCTCATCTTTCATTCAAACCTCTTTGTATTACATTGCTACATCTTCATCTTTCTCCTCTTCAACTACCTCTACTACAGGCTCTTTGTTGTTCACTTGATCCTCATCTTCTCTCCTCATGTCTTTGTCTAGCTTATCCAATTGCTTGTTTATATTTTTGATCATCCTCCATGTCTTATTTTCTTTGTACCATCTCCATGTTTCCCAAATTGTAGGCTTCTTCCTTATGACTATACACATCTCAACTGTTGCAATCTTCCACAATTCTCACCTCATGCTTTGCAATTTTTCATCACACTCTCAATCTTCAAAACAAATTCTTTAGCAACTCTCTAGCTCTCAATTGCTCAGGGCTTCTCTACCTGCAACAATCCTCATGAGCTTCTTCTCTACCGCTTCACACACTTTCCTCTAGGTGCGAACTACCTCACGATTGGTGATCCATTCACAATTTCACCTACAGGTCCTTGTGGATCCTCTTCACGCTCAGGATTACCCATTCTGATACCAAATAATGCAGGCACCAAAAAAAACTCCTAGAATAAAACCAATTAATAGAAATAACAATTCTATTTTGCAGCCAAAGATGACTCAATTCAACTAAAACTCCAAATACATTGTTCAAGCCCAAACTCAATTTTCTTTGACAACTTCATTTATCAAACAATTCAGTTTTATAATCCAAATTCAATTATAATACTAAATTCATTTAATATATAAATCAATTTATTAGTTACAAGCAAATTATACCATCAATTCATTCAATTTCCTATTTCAACATCTTGTAATTTCTCTCTTTATATTATTCGACTCTTATTTGTTTCTTTCCTTTGCATATTTACTCCACTTTATTCCTTTTGTTGCCTTGTCTCTTTCCACACTTCCTACGATGACCTTTTATTTGCTCAATTCTTATCTGCAATTTTATTGCAGCCACTCCAAACAACTAGGCCACCCTTATTTTCTCTCTTCCTGGCAACTTTCTTTGGCTGAGTAGACAATATTTAAAATCTGAAAACTCTTAGCTATCATTTGCAATTTGAAAATTATGGGTTTTACTAGGCATCCTCTTTTATCTCCTTTGTGTAGCCTCTTATTCTTCCTCCCACAAAACCCTTTTTACTCTACCTTCTCTTAGCTTTATGCAACCCCTCTCACCCCTGTGATGGGATCCTCCCTTGTGTGGCTTCCTCCTCTTTTTATTTTCTATGTCTTCATCTTTTCTTCTATTTTATTTTATTTCTGATTTTTTCAAAACTCCCCAGCTATAGCCACTTCATCTCTTTTGTGTTTTTTTTTATTTGATAATACTTTGCCTTCCTTGGTTGGTTTGACTCTTCATCTCTCCCTCTTTGGCATTGAACATCTAAAAATAACTTACTTTCAAACTATATAGCTCCCATCTTATTGTCCTTTGCATTGATTTTATTTTATTATACTTTTCATATTTACTACCTTCAAGCTGTGTAGAAAATTTTAATTTTCAAAACATTCAAAAATCATTAACCATTTACTTGCAAAAAATGCTTGAACTGAAAATGACAATAATGTCATTTCGATCTTCCACCAAAACCACAAACTCAAAATTAAATCAAACTCCATAACTGGAACATTAAACTGAAAATATTTTGGGGATGTTGATTGCTCTTTGCTCGGGATGCTCCTACATCAATGTCCATGTACTATGATGGTAATCACAAAATATAGGGTTATTCTATTCTATTTTAGAAATTGTATACAAACAAGTAGGTATAACAAATGATCTAAAAGGGTTATGTGCTTACACTCCCCAAAGAAGAATGTGTAAGTGATCACAAAAGTGAAGTCAATGAATGAGACACAAAGGAGGCATGACATAACAAAATGTGTGCATGGAAAGAGAAGGCCACTCTAGCTAGAAAAAGCTCAAATTTCACTCAAACCTATAAATAAAAAAATATATATGAATTCTCTACATGGCTTAGCATATATTTTCCATACAAAATCCAATTGAGTGAGATGAGCAAGAGGTTGAAGCTATACTATCCTCAAACTTATCTATAATGGGGGAAGCCTAAGAAATTTTAAATCTCTCTTAGAGAATCTAGCATTACCAAAGGATTAAGAAATCCCATCTACTAGTGCCTATAAAGAAAGTAAAGTGCAAAAGTATGATGTGTGATGGAGCAAAATTGTGATGTTGAGTTACTCTTACCTTTACAAGTTTATGGATTTCTATTGCAAGATGCACTTATTAATACATGTGCTAAAGTCAATGTCCCAAAAAATATAACATGGGATGTAATGGGTTGACCTATTTTGATCTGGTCGCCACATGTATTACATGGCTTAGCATATATTTTCCATACAAAATCCAATTGAGTGAGATGAGCAAGAGGTTGAAGCTATACTATCCTCAAACTTATCTATAATGGGGGAAGCCTAGGAAATTTTAAATCTCTCTTAGAGAATCTAGCATTACCAAAGGATTAAGAAATCCCATCTACTAGTGCTTGTAAAGAAAGTAAAGTGCAAAAGTATGATGTGTGATGGAGCAAAATTGTGATGTTGAGTTACTCTTACCTTTACAAGTTCATGAATTTCTATTGCAAGATGTACTTATTAATACATGTGCTAAAGTCAATGTCCCAAAAAATATAACATGGGATGTAATGGGTTGACCTATTTTGATCTAGTTGCCACATGTATTATTCATGGTGACAAATCCTGAGAAAGACCCATTAGGTTGCTACAAGATGTAGAGATTGATATTTGAGTCTGTAAAGTTTCATGTGGACTTTGAAGTGATAAAAAAGACTAATGGTGACCAAAACCCCACATTCTTGGGAGGACCATTTTCTTCTAAACTAAAGTTAACATACAATTCAAGAAGAGTGCCATGAACTTCAAGAATGATAAGTGCATCATCATCCTACTTAATCATGCTAATGATGCACACTTTTGTGGAGATAGTGCATATTGAGGAGAAAATATTGGAGCACCTTTACTACATGAAAACAAGCAAAGTGAATAACATCCTACCTAATTGTCAAGGATAACTCTAGTGGGGAAATGCATCTAAAGCCATTTCTCATGCTAAACTTGAAAGATGACTATTTGGAAACTGTGGGATAAAGGGAAAGTCATACACAAAGGTTTGGAATCATGTGTTCCTAACACATAATTTTAGAGAATTTTTGCATGCCAACAGAAATTCCTAGGTACTTAAGAAACACAATGCCATGATTAATTAAAGAGAGATGTGTGTGCACAAACATTGCAATATAAAGGTTGTACCATTCTTTGATGGGACCAAAAATCCTATTGAGTTTTATGATTCAATGTAATGTGAATTCTCTATGGAGATTAAGTGTCTCACTACTATTCCATGCATGCTATAGCATAACCCATCAAAATGTTGGATGATACACTAATCAATCATCACAAGCTAGTTGTAGTTTCACTCATTATTTCCATGCTATAACTATAGCCTCTATATTTTACTAACCAAAAGTCTATCAAAATGCATGTGCCAATGTGTGAAGGTATTTGGGGTATTACAATTACACATTGTTCACCTAATACTTGGGCACCACATGATATGGTGCATGTTGGAAATATAAGGTCACTTTGCTATAGAAGTTCAAAGTTTGTTTGTACTCGAAGATGAACAATGTGATTTATGGAAGCCACACAAATGCTTTGCACAACTTAGTATAAAGTCACTAGATGAAATCTAATCGAGCAAAAAGAGCAAGAGGTTACATAATGGAAGAGTTTTAACAAATTTAAAATATCTCCCAGAGAAGTTAGTACAAAAGAGGATCAAGGAACATGTTGTGCTAACACCTATAAAGAAATCAAATTAAAAAAGGTTATGAATACAATTGAGGCAATGTATGATGTTAAGTTATTCTTGCCTTTACAAGTTCAACAATTTTTATTACAAGATATGCTAATTAATGCAATCATTATATTGAAACTATTAGCCAAAATATGGGGCATAATGGGGTAGCCTAAATTGATCTCATCACCACATCTTATTCATGGTGAAAAAAACCCAACAAAGACCTATTGAGTTGGTGCAAGATAAAAATATTTATATTCAAGGAGCAAAGTTTTATGTTGACTTTGAAGTGACTGAAATGGGCAATGTTGATTAAAAACATGCACTCCTAGGAATACCCTTTTGCTTCGAGGTAAAGGCTAACACACATTTTAAGCAACACACCATGTGCTTTGAGATGATGAGAACTTATTCATCATCCTATTGGATCATGTTAATAAGGCATGTGTAGATGGTGCATATTGAGGAGAAAACACTAGAGCATATTGACAATGTCTACCTAGAATTATGATATGCATTTGACCACGTTTATCAATTAAAATAAAAAATAAAAAACATAATATATATTTTTATTTTCAGTTAATTAATAAATACGATCAAATATCCATCCTGATGTCTAAATGGAAAATAAGAAGGATCTTTAGCATGTGACAACGAGAAAAGTGGATAACATTCAATTTTATATTTAAGGATAACTCCACTAGGATAGCACATTTAAAGCTAATTTTGACACTCAACTCAAAAATTAGCTAGGAAATTGGTAACAATTATTTGAAGGGAAAGTCCTACACAAAGGTTTGACATTATGTACACTTGGAACCTACTTCCAAATCTAACCTGTGTGCACTAACACAAAGTCTTGAGTATCGAAGAAGCACAATATTGTGATTACTTCAAGAGTTCTACACATGCGTAGACTCTTTCTTATTAAGGCTACATAATTCTCTTATGGGATTGAAAATTTTATTGAATTTTATGAATCAAAGCAATGTGAATTCCTGTGAATCTTGAGTGTCTCTACCATTCCCTACATTCTATATAACATATCCAACCAAGGTGATGGGTGTCCCATTGATCAATCATCATGAATTGATCATAGTTTTACACAATTTTTTTGTGTTGATTTTGAATACCTTGAGGGCCATAGCCTTTGTGTTTTATTGGTTAGAATTTTGCTATAATGCATGTAGTAATGTGTGAAGGTATATTATAATGTCTATCTAGCCATCAAAATTTAAACATATTTATTAATTAATTGAAAATCATAATACAATGGATTTTTTATTTTCAATTAATTAATAAATACGATCAAATGTGCAGTCTGATGGTTGGGTACACATTGTCAAGGTATATGGGGCCTTATGGTCACAAATTGTTCATCTGATACTTGGGTGCACAATTTTTCCAGAACCTTGGTTGGCCTTGCATTCCTTGGTACGAACACAAAAAATTGTTTCAGGAGATCATTTCTTGGGATCAACTCAAGGGTAACTTTATGCATTTGTACCTTTAGTTTTATTGATTGCACACACAAGTGAATTGGGCATTTGAGAACATTGAGGATGAATTTTTAGCAACTATCCAAATTATATGAACATAATCTAAAAATTATTGGCTCAAGCAAACTTGAGGACCATGTGTAAATTTTTGGTGGGAAGAAAGCCATAGTGCATTACTTCCAAAATAAAAGTCAACACAAAATATTTTGAATACAATGTGTTATACAACTTTGAAGTCCCTACAACTACATGGGAGTGTATTGTCAAAGGTACTTAAGCTAAAAGGGAGCTTACTATAATGGACCTCTTAAGTGTATTCAAGTCAATATCAAAATAGAGGAAGCCCCAAATATTGTGACCATTGATGTCTATCAGGGACTAGATGTGCTAGCACAAGTTAATGCTTTGTTGTGAAAAGACTTATTTCTCCAAGGATAACAAATGTGAAATGAAAGGGTTGAATGATCTCTAAGGAATATATAGATCAAATTAAAATTGACGTCAAGCCAATTAAAAAGCATCCTTATAGATTGAATCAAAATTTGTGCTCAAGAGTTAAAAAAGAGATTTATAAAATGATAAAATATAGAATCATCTTTATAGTTGAAAATTTAAAATGAGTGAACCCTATGGTATTCTCCATAAAAAAATTCAAGTGCATCCAAATCTACATTTACTTTTACACATTAAATATAAATTATATTAGCAACCCTTTCTAACATCATTCACTAAAGAAATCCTAGGAGTAGTTGATTAAGAGGTGTACACTTTCACTAATGGGTTCTCTAGATACCATCATGTTCAAATCAAGGAAGAATACAAGGCGAAAACCACCTTTGTAATAGAGTGGGACAATTCCACTTTCAATATGATGCATTTTGGACTCAAGAATACACCATCTTCTCACACAATAGTGAGATCCTTTAAATATTGTTTTTGATTGAGTAAGCAAGGATTTTGAAAGGGCCTTGATCCCTTTTGTAGCAAGAAAGATTTAGCAATAAGCATAGAAAGACAAAGAACAACTAAACGATGAAACAAAAACAAAAAACAACTCTTGTTGCTAGCCGAACTGTAATGAAGAATAGGCAACAACGCCAACAGAATAGGCCAAAAGGCCACTCACAAAGCTCCAAAACAACCACCAACCACAACAACCACCCCAAGGGTGGAAAAGCTAGACAAACATCAAACCATTACAACCAAGTATAAATGGGTCCAAAACCCAATCATCCTTCAAAGCGGGCCTCATGACTAGCAAAATAAACCGACAAGCCATCCAATGAGTTGTAAACACAACAAACTTAAACAACTTCCACCCCAAGTATACAACAACCAAACATTAGTGAACATTTCGCTTATGGAAGGTCTATTTCTGAAACATAAAATAAGGTAGTGTTGATGGAGCCAAGAAACTCTGTCTTCCAACTAACCCCTCCACCTCTATAGGAGAAGTACAACTAAGAGAACTCTAACCACTATAGCCAAGATTCTCACACCTACCAAAACTCCACCTCAATAAGAGTGGCCTCTGCCTCGATAGGAGCTCCAGGGGAGAAGACTAGTTGAAGAAGCATGAACAACCCACCAAGCCCACAAAACCACTATCCACCTCCATAGGATAGGTCTCCACCTCCATAAGAGACACACACTACAAAGCTAGGAAGATAGCACACACACACCAGTGGAAAGAGAAATCCTATCCACAAAGGGCAACAGAAGAAACAAGGACTTTAGGAAAAACTTAGAACTTAGCCCCATTAAGTACAACAAGTTCATCTTTTCCAAAATAACTTAAATAACAATGTCCTCTAGAGTCGAAACAACAACCAAGCACAACACAACCCAAACTTTAGAAAACTTCAGCAAGCCTGCCACAATAGAAACCAATGGGCCAACACAAATCAGCTTGTCCATAAGGATTTCATACACAGTTCCATCAGGAGCTGAAACTTCCACTGCCTTCAATAGAGCAGTCCAAAACTCAACACACCAGCCCACCAAAGCAAGAGAAATAGGGCAACAAATATAGGTACAACACAAACTAAAACACTCAAGCGGAACAAGCTTGAGGGGGCCAAAGCAAGACACTAACCAAACAGAGACAAGACGGGGGTTTCTCCACCCCTAGAGGAGCAAACTTAAAAGCCAACATAACCAAAACACCAAAGGGGTTAAGGCTGGACAGGGAACCAAAGAGGAGTTCACCAAAAGAACCAACCCAGAGGCCCAAAGAATAAAGACAGTATAAAGGCCGAAGGCTTCTCCAAAGCAAGGGACCAGAGGAACAAAAGCCCCGACAAAGGCAGAGAGAAGAACCCAAAAAGTTCAAAAAATAAAACTTTCCCATGGTCCCCAACCAAGATCTAGGGAGCAATAAAGAGAGGTTTAAGAACAAGACGGGCTCGGCCTCCCAGCCTCAGACCAAAGCAAAGCAACAATGAAGAACCCCAAAGCAGGGAAGAAGCCCAAGCAAAGGAAAAACAACCCTCCCAAAATCGACGAACCTTCAGTAGAGAAACCCCCAAATATGAGGGACAAACCAGATGAGGTGAGGAACACCAACGATAGGACTAGAGAGGAGACACGACTCCAATAAACAGGAGGAGACACCCACGTAGCGCACAAACTTAGCCACTATCCAACACAAAGTACTAAGCCAAGACTAGCCACAAAACAAGGAGCTCCAGCATAAAGGAAAGTCGACGACCACTGAGAGAATGAACCGCCCCCCGCACAATGGCCCAGGAAGCCCAAACCGTCCCGAAAGGAGCCCACAATGCAAATAAAGGCAGGAACCCACTTCAAAGAAGAACCACAGAAGTAGAAAAGAGCTTAAAGCCCAACAGGTGCAACCAAAACGAGATCCCCTGCAGCCAAACAGAAAGCACCACTCCACAACCCCTTAGCACCCGACAGATAACAGCAACCGCCGCGACAAGGAGGGGAGAAGCACACAATAGCGCAGAGATTATGGAGAGAGACATCGTCCTTATCGTCCTCATCCTGATCGCCCTCAGATATTTTGAAATCAACCCCCCCGCGCCCACACCCATTCTCGACATAACGTCCATTTTCTTTTTCTTTTTTAAGATATGTTTAGCATGATGTTGTGAAGCATATCTTATCCTTTAAATATTGTTGTATCCATGATTTATTATATTTTTTTATCTAGATGATTGGAAAATGTACAGAATGGTCATTAACTACTTGGACAAGTTGTGTCCAATGTTTGATTGATGTTTGTCAATTAAACATCCCATTGAACATGAGGAATTGGACGTTCATGATTCCATATAGAAACCTATTAATCCACATAGTTCGCAAGGAAATACTATTTTTATATCCATAAAAATTAGCCACTATTATGTAAATGGTTGTACTAAATTCACAACACATCTAGTTCATGCTTTCCTGGGCCATACTAGCTAATTTTACAATTTCATAAAGAACTATATACATGTATTTCTACACCATTAGTGTAGAGTTGTGCAAGGAGGATCCCTTTCAGGAGAATAACACACATTATACGACATTTTACATGTTGAAGAAATCAACAATGGTGTCATTTTATAGTTTGCAAACTAGATCATGTCATTCCATGTTCATGTGGATGCATTGAGGACAAGGATTGAAGCTATGTTAGTGTAGTCAAGTTAAAATAATGTCAACCATCCAATCTACTTTGCAAGTGGAAAGCTAACTGCAACTAAGCATAACTACATAGCCACATAGCATGAAGCTCCAGTTTTTGAACTACTAAAATCTAGGAAATACCTTCAAGTAACTCCTTTCATATTTGTTATTGACAACTAAGTACTCAAATACTTGGCAAACACACCGACACTATATGGTCAAGTATGTCAATGTATCCTTTTATTTCTAGAATTTAATTTTTTTTATTGTCGTGCACCCAAGTGAGCACCATGATTTCCCAAATTATTTATCTCAAATTGATATAGGAGGGTCTAGCACCACCCCAAGTGAGTGAAGCTTTCCAAATAGATAGTTATTTTACATAAAGGTAACCCCTAATGGTATTTGAGGACATTATCTCCTTCCTTACATCTATAAAAGCACCAAAAAACTAAACTACACAAAATAAGTAGTTAGTTCTACACATAGCACTATTCCAACTAATCAATGGTTCTCTACAAGCTAGGACTTGATGAAGTATTGTATAAATATGCACCACAAATAGAGTGTACACTAATGATAAAAGCGAGTCATGATGGTCAAGTTGGAGATCATATCAAAGGTATGCAACAACACAAAAGACATTGCAAACAAGACTATGGTGGCTTACTCATCATAGGGATACACAAGTATATTATAGAAGCTATGATATTTGTCAATGCATCAGCAAGAAAAACTAGAGATATGAGTTATGGTATTAAACCCATTCTTGGCTTAACAACAATTTGAAAATGGGCCATTGACTTTATGGTGCCTATTTAGTCTATGGAACATCACTTTGGTGTGCATTGCATTATTATTGCTATATATTATCTATCATATTGGTTTAGGTTGTACTAACTTTGGATTGTATAGTTGAAAATACAATACATTTTCTTTTTGAATACATCATAATGAGGTTTGGTTTCCTTTGAATATAAAAATTCAATACATGAGTTTCTAATGAAGGTGTTGAGTCAGCATCTCATGCTTCAAGTGAGACTTGCAATTGTAAGCCAACACATAGAGAAGCTACAATGATACATTAACTCTAAAAAATAAAAAAAATCTAGGAATTGCCCCCATGATTAATAAAACCACAAAGTCTCACCCTATTGTAGATACATATATCTATTTACTTATTTTATTTATTGTCTTCAATGTAATTCACATGTATGCCAAGGTGAAGCAAAAATATAGAAAATAAAAGTGCATGCCTTTCCCTTTTACCCTCATATTTTCCACTCACTTTTGGCCTTATTATAAATACAATGGCTTGATTTTTAATTTGAACCTATCATCTACATCTATGACACATCACCTTAGAAA
The DNA here is from genome assembly GCA_007258455.2 of Sequoia sempervirens. Classification (NCBI taxonomy): domain Eukaryota; kingdom Viridiplantae; phylum Streptophyta; class Pinopsida; order Cupressales; family Cupressaceae; genus Sequoia; species Sequoia sempervirens. The sequence continues at coordinate 519,101,692 of VDFB02000015.1, forward strand.
TAAGATTTATTTTTCTCCTTGGGTTTTTCTCTATGGACTACACTATGGATGAAGATATATCCTTTGGACAAAAACACACTTGCATTTTTTCCCTCACAATTGAAATCCCTTTTCCTACTTTTCCCAAATCGACTATGTCAAATAATTTGACCATTACTTGTCAACTTTCCTACCAAATACCTTAAATTGAGTGCTTGGGATGTTATATTTAAAGATAAGCCCTTGAACATTAGTTTCGATCAAAAATTTGAATAAGAATAGATATTAGGTAGATCTACAATAATTTCACTACAATTGCATTAGAGGCTTGTATTAGAATTGCATTGATAAATACTACGAGTTAATTTATCATCATAGGCACTTCTACCTCTATTTTATGTGTTTTTTTATCATTGTATATGGCACAAGGTTTGAACCATTAAGGAATTTATAAAATTTCCCTCTAACCATGTGACATACTCCCAAGGTGTTTACCAACACCATCTATGTCTCATATACTATGCATGAAGGATTATAACTTGTGTGTACATATCTATCTAGAACACCTAAAATCCCATCATCAATATTTGTCAACATTTTGATCATGAGTGAAAGCCTAAATCTTTCCTCCTTTTAGATGAATTGATTACTATCCCTCTTCTTATAGTATCAAACATCAACAACCATCAACAATCAAAGATCAAGTAATTGACATCCATTGTCAAAGCACACTCTATAAACATCTTCAAACATAATCATTCATTAGTTTACCCTAGGGTTCAATAAGATTCAAATGTTAAAGTCAATCATTAACATCCATTGCCACACTTGATCCATTTTATTAGTATTAAATCAATCTTAGGGCTTGATTAAAGTGCAAGGAAACCTTGAACTTCAATTATTACATGGTACACCCCATGATACTTATTAGCAATAGTTAGTTTCCATGGTCAAATACATATTAGGAAATCACTCTCTATAAGAACTAAAGATTTATTACTATAGTGCACACAAACATACAAGTTGGACCTAATCAAGAATGCGATCTTGTCCCAAGCCCTTTAATTCACCCTCTACTTCTTAGATCTCAATAATCATAGGTCTCTTATGCCAAATCTAGTTCAATTCACTATTTATAGGCATTTTTGTCAACATCACAACAATCAAACTCCACCTTTTATCAATGTCAGTTTGTGGATTATAAGTCTATATCTTGAGCAACATCACATCAATCTTAGTCCACCTTTCACTAATTTGAAAATAAGCCTTAATTTCTCACAATTTTCATTTCAACACATTCATTTATAATCTCAATCAAATTTTTAGTTGATTAATCATATATGACAATAATTTATCTTGGGTTTAAATTTTATTTAATTTATTCCTTAAATATTCTTAAGAGGTGGTTTATTTCCTCCATAATTTATTTCCTCACATATACATGAAAATTCCCTTTTAGTTTTGGGCACATTTTGAGGGAATAACTTAATACAATTAAATAGCAACAAGTGGAAAATTCTTGTATTAACTTTAGTTCTTTCTTCAAACCCCATCAATTGTCACTTATTCATACCTTCACACATTTTTATACTTCCAGTCTATCCTTACCATATATTTGTATATATTTTGCACATTTACCTCATTATTAGCCACACTTCCATCTTCTTAATCTTGAGATTTTTAATTTCTTGCCTTGGGTCAATTTTATGACCCTCAAGATTGAACCCAAAATCAAATCTTCAAATTTTAAAATTGTGGACTTTTCCCCTTTTCCACTATAGATATTAAGAGCTAGCTTGGTACATGTTTTTCCAACTATTTTTTTATGTCTTAGTATTTAAATTTTTTGATTTATATAATTAACTCACATGGTCAAATAAGAAGCATTCATCTTAGAAACATTTCAATTTGAAGTGGGTGTATGTCCCAAAGACCAAGAATCCAAATTCCATTCATCCACCCCTTTCTAGGTACTCCAATGGGTAGATTTACATTGGAATAAAAAATACACCTTCATCTAGGAAACCTACATGTTTCAGACATATGCATTTGACATTTTCCCAAGGTCGTAAAGTCAGACTATTGAAGGGGTGCTAATTAAGGAGAACTTGACCCTCATAATCTAGTAACTTCCTTAAGGTATTTTTAAATACCAATAGTCCTTACAAATCAACATAATTTTTTTAACTTTTTAAACATTAAAAAATTAATTCCATACTACATTAAGATCTTTCTTCATCATTATTTATATAACTGAACATGAAATCCTCTAACACTTAATTTTTTAAAACAATAATTCTAATTCCCAATGCACAACTTTTAAAGATTAATTTAAGATAATTATACTTTATTATATATATATATATATATATTTAATTAACCTAAACTAATCATGTAAGTTGCTTTAAGCCTTTAACACTAAGAGTTTTGTTTGAAACTAGGGGAGAGGAGCCAGAACATGCGTGGGGTCCTTAACGTGCCATAGGACTGGCGCACATTGGGACCCAAACTAGTATGTGGGTCCACAAATTAGTAAAAAGCACAATGAGATCAAACGACAGCGGCTATCCAGCCCCAGGAATGCACCGGGGCATGGATATGGTGCATGTATGTCCATCCATGCAAAAATAATATGGATTAACTGTCCCTGTCTGTGTCTTGCGTAGTGCAGTAATATTTTATAGAGAAGCCGAAAATAGACAATAATAATGTTTTAGTTTTATCAATTTAATTTGGTAGTTTAATTTTTTTTTCACTATTTCATATACTTGTATTATATTTTTCACCCGTGCTTTGGACTGTTATACTTGTATTATATATATACAAATATAATATCATTATAATACATAAAATACTATAGTTACATTATAATATAGTATTATATTTATAATATTAAATACAAATATATTTATTGATATTATATTATTATAATTGTAAAAACATATTAATATTACTATAGTTTAAATACATAATTTAACATTATATTATATATTATAATCAATATATATATTTTTAATTATTTATAATTTATATATTTATTATATATTATGAATATAATATTATATGTTATATTATATTATAAATATAATAATTTAAGTATTAATACAATCTACTCTATTATATTATATGCTATTTGAATTTTATTACATATTATTTATATTATATTATATATGTTATATATAATTTATTTTTATAATATTGCATTATATGTTACATAATATACTTATAGTCCGGCTAAATATATATTATTATGTTATATTATATTATATATAAAAATATAATAATATTATTATAATATTTAAAATACTAATATATTTTTATAATTATAATAATATAGTAATCTATGCCTGTCCATGTGGATGGGCATAGATTACTATATTATTATAATTATAAAAATATATAACACAATAAATAAAATAATATTATATATGTAACACATATAAAACAAGAGTTGCAGAGCAGCGAAGTTCCTGCCAAAATGTTTTTGAATAGTTTTGTTTGTATTTGTTATGTTTGATGTGTTTTAGGAACAATTTGTGAGGATAAACCAGTTGTCACCTAAATTTAGGAATTTGATCATTGATAGAGTCAACTTGTCTTCCAACAGAAAATGACCTTTATAACAAAAAAAATTTGCGCTCACTTCAAAATTCTGAATAGTTTTATAAGAAAAATTGGAAGAATTGAATTTAAAGTTAAATATCTATGAATTGTGTGCACCATATGAAATGCTCTTGTTGTGCTTTTAGACCATGAAGAAAGCACAATGTACGTGTTACCAACATTATGTAAATATTAATGAGTTCAAAGATTTCCTTAATTTAACTATTATTGTTGTCATCCCTTGACATTGGTAAAAGGAATCAAACTCAAGCAAAGATTAAAGCTTCCTGTTGTTTAATTGTTAAAAACTAATTTATGGACTATAATATGTACTTATAAATGAAAGCTTGCAAATAGAATTCCAGTAGATGATACAGAATCAGGCAAAGGATATTAGCGAAATCAACTACCAAGTAGTGAAGAATTAGATGGTAGAAATCTATTGAGAGAGGAAAGAACAAGATTATGTAGTTCTCTATGATGATGAACTATGATGTTTTCTTGTTGTTAAGGTTCAGGCTCCAAATACTAACCCATACTTATCAGGACATCCTACTTGAAAGGATAGCTGCGGTTGAAATTTCTAGCAAAGGATACACACCTGAGACAAAATTCTGAACAAATCTAGTGACGTGTAGATAACACATTATTGCAGGAGGAAGCAACCAACCAATGTGAATACAAAAATCCACTAGTCTCACCACTGGATAAATAGCCAGAAAGAGGGTTTTCCCTACCCTCTGTGCAAGAGGACAATAGACTTGCTATAACAGAGTTTTCTGAGTCTGAGCCGAGATGCTAAAACTTCATTACTTTTTCATTCAAAGTTTGAAAATAATAAACACACTGTGATCAAATTTGAACAATATATAAGGTATATAGAAATAAATGCCTTGTGGGCTTCCACAAGGGGTCTTTTAAACCAAATTGGCATCTAGCATGGTCATGACTTAAAAAGTAACCAATATTATTATACCTATTTAGATAATGTCTATGATATACAAAGCAATATTGTTGTGTTGATATGATTGAGAAATGAATGTATTTGGGTTGTTGCAATGAATTTTGTTGTTACTTTCTGGACAATGTCACTAAAGAAAAATGTTGTGTATGGCCCCCAGTTTGTGGGTTCCACATTCCGTAGCTGCTAAAACAAGGTTTGTATGATTAAGAGTCCAAATTTTTGACTGTGATGTTTGTGAAACTTCCATAGCTACCAAATGATCTATGTAAAATAAATATCAAATGTTCTCATGTATTTTGGATAATTGCCCAAATCTAAAGCATTATCTCTTAGTAGTTAGAAGATGGCTTGTTCTGTGTTAAACTTTTTGTTAGGAGAAATAAGCATGATGATACAGTGTCTCTTGATATTGTCTCTTTGTCTCCTTTACCCACGTTAGCCTATATTTTTTTTTGTATCTGTGTTGTTCTTGCTTTTGTTTATGATGTTTATGAATTTGCATGCAGGTGCATATGGAAGGCAAATCACAACTATCCATTATGAGTTGTAATATAATCTGGATTCTTAGGAATTGGTGATGAAATGTTCAGAATTGTGGTTGTGATTCAGGGGAGTGGATGTTCCCACTACATAGGCTCCAAAAATTGGAAGTAATTGGAGAACAATATGGGACATCGAGGAAAAATAGGACATGTATTTTGCTATAAATTTAGTCACTGTTTCCTATATTTTCTAAAAAAAAACTATTAGAAAATATTCTACTACTTTGGAATACTCTAATCGATTATAGAATGCCTTATAAATTGCAACTTTTAATTCATGGTAAAGATATTATGTTCCGATATAATTTTATAGCTTTTATTGGTGGCATATAAAGTTGCAGTCATGACATCATGCAAACCTTTTCTCACAGAAATTATTTTGCCTCAATACAGCCAGGACAAAGTAATCAATGATGATCTACTATACTTTGTAATGTTTGTAGAGTTGATAATGGTCGTGTTTTGGATAGCCTATGTCATTATCAACTATTGGAAAGTATATAGGCAGGGAAGAAGAGTTTCAGAGGAGCACCAGACAGACAATGGCTTGTAGAAACAAGTGATAGCAGCTCTGCCTATGTTTGTGTATAAAGAAGATGAGGATCATCTCATCTGTGCAATTTGCTACTCTAAATTTGAGCAGAATGAGGAAGGTAGACAGGTTTCATGTAAATTGCATTGACATGTGGTTTGGTTTTCAATGCACTTGCCCACTATGCATAATCAATGTGGAGGCTGCCAAACATGATGAACATGAAGATAATATTATGATTGATATAAGTAGTATATAAGAGGAGGAAGATAATTCCATTAATCGCATCAATATACAATTTGTATCCCACTAACTTGCTCCATGACTCATTTTGCAGCTACTTCTGCTTTTGATTTCCCTACATCTTGAATCCTGCAACACCATGATCCTAAAGCTGAGGACAAAAGTTCCACACATAAATGAAGTATCAATCAGAATCAGTTAAATCGAATCCAAAAAAAACCTCCAAAACTGGACACACTGCATATCTCACCGACAACCATAACCAATTTCATGGAAGTTGATTTATTTAATGTCACAATGAGCTGAAAATTCCAAAAAATGCTTTTTCCATTATGCAATCTTCAAATATGCATCTCATCAGCATGCATGAAATGTTTTAACAAACATAAGCAGATCAACATTCATTGGAATCCAACTCCATCTCCGCTATCAATAGTTGAGCATACATAAACATAAGTAGGTATTGTCATTAGTTCATTAGAAACCAACCTTGCCCAACTTCCCACTGAATTAGCACAAGGTTTCCCTACATTGTCCCAGCATTAGCAATAACTAGTTAGCCACAATGCATTATGGTTAGAGATTTACTCATTAAATTAAAAACTATTTGGTATAGCAACCAAGATAAACATGTGCAAGTGACTTCAAGTACAGTGCCATGCCCATCATAGATTATTTCCTGCAAAATAAATAACTCCTGAGAATTGATGAAAAACTAAACTAGTAAATAAAATTCTATAGTAGAAACAAAGAAAGATTAGTATCAAATAAAAGGATAGATGTTCTCGTCTTATGATTGGAGAAATTTGGTCAAATAGTTCTTACACTTCCTACCTACTGTGCCATTTATTCAATCATGACTTTCAACATTATTTCAAATAGTTCACATGTCTATCTTCTATGCAACCCAATTCGTCTTAATACACTATGAAGTCATAGCATTTAATTTCATGACACTCATACGCTTGATCAAAACTCCCATATTGGTACAAGTAGAAATAATTTGAGGAAACTCGTGAGATTTGGAATTTTTTAGCTGCTAAATGCATTGCACGAAAGTTCTAAAGTGTCTCCAACAAATCACTTTGTGCATATGCTGCAATCGTGGAATACAAGAAGCCACTTTTCATTGAGTCATTTTGTCAAACAATTCATGTGTTTTGTCTATGCATCCACATTTTACATACTTGGCTACCAGGGCAGTGGTAAATATTTATGCCAAATACGGAAGCTTAGACAAGGGTGCGAGCTATCTCACAACCAAATGCCTCAAAAGGGACACCATTTCAAGGAATGCAATGATTGCAGGATCTGCACAAAAGGGACTTGTTGAAAAGGTGTCAGAAACTTTCAAGAAAATGCAATTGGCTGGTTGAAAGCCGAAATCCTTGACCTTTATCAGCATCGTCGTGGCCTGCTTTTGGCGAAATGGGAGCTTTAGATAGGACGTGATTTGTTTGACCGAATGCCTTAAAGGAAGGTGATCTCATGCAAAGATTGCCAGATATGCACAAAACATAGAATGAGTTTCATGGAAAGGCTTTAGAAACTTTCAAAGTAAATGAGATGGGAATATTTAACATCTTCAATTTCTGGTAGCATCTCCCATGCCTATACCAGAATGAAAGCTTCTAAAGTAGAGTTTTTGTCAGTGGAAATTTTCTAATATAAATACATGCAAAATGGCGAAGCATATAGTAGACATGAGACAATTCAAAAACCTAACCAGAATAAAATTTCTACTAAATAACAGGTAAAAGAGGAGCCATGACAAACAATCCAATTTGGCTCATGAAGGCAGCTCTATGCCAGCCATGGTAAACCGTGTCACAATCATCACAAGGATATGAGAAACCTATCTTATAGTTTTGTAGTAAACCAATCGAGGAGAAGCAAGCAGTAATTTGATATTGAATGTCCTAAAATCCAAGAAACAAAATATTAAATGACTGGTAAATAAAAATAATTCTTAATTATGATCATATCCAGAACAAAAAAATAGCAATTCTTTACACATAACATGATCTATGTTGACTCTACTCTATTCTGAGTCTCAGTGACCAGAATTCTAGACTTGGCTTTCTCAACAACGATTTTGACTTTCTCATAATCAATACCTTGAAACTTTGATTTTGAATTCACATAATGCATGCCATAAGTAGCACCAAAACCCCATCTAAGGCCTACTCCCACTCTATGCCTGTCAACCATTTACAGATTCCCAACACAAAAAATACATCAAATTGGAATTCAATCATCTTTTATATTGGACTGAGTTATTTCAGAAATTCCAGGATCTTATTGCAGAGTCACAATAACTGAATAAGAAATTATATAGTTATTAGTGCCTACCATTGAATGACAGTTGTTACCAACTGGAATCCAATTGTCTACAATGCACACTTTTCTACTTTCTCTAAACCCTAAAGTGTATGTATACGTCCTCATTTGGATACTCATAACTCAGTTCTTGTATGGATTTTGTTATTAAGGACATCCATTTTTTCAAATTTAGTGTTAAGAGGGGATTAGAGCATAGCTATACCAAGTCCCACTATCTGCAACGACTTCCCTGCTTGATGGCATCAACACGATAACTAATTCCAAAAAAAAACCTGGAAATACAAGTGAGGAAGAGTGAATAGGTTAGGACAAACATCCAAACCCCCAGCCAGTGCCACAACCACAACCCATGCCAAATCCTACATAGTAAAACCAAATGATTATCGTCTGCCTGAGAATATCATAAATTATATTGTAAGTTATAGCATATGCGTACCCAAGCCCACACAAGCACCATTGAAATTGGTGAGCATCATTCTTGTTTCACTTGTGCACCAGATCACTTGGCCTATAGGTATAGTATATGTTCTTTATGCAGATGATCAGAATTATCTTTAATTTGACGAAGATACTGTTTATAATCAACAAGCACTAGTTAACAAATTTTGTCATAGATCTGCCAGCATAAACTTTGTTCTGTGACCTGTTTGTGGTGAAAACCGTCAGTTTTACACACCCAGAGAAAACTGTGCACATAAAAATCACGATTTTTCAATCCATGTTTTTTAAACTTACTATATTTAAAACTCCACGACGAAAACCTAAATGATCTTGGGATGTGAAATAGCATTGCAGTTATAACGGTTTCAGTTTTGTCGAGCACGTACAGTCCAGCTGGGATGCTCTTTTCGTCTGCCCCTTCTATCTCCCTATATAATCGCCACCAAGATACTGGAACCGCAAAAATTGCCCTTATCGGGTAAAACTTTTTTGCCAATATTCGAGAAAAATCATTTCTGAAATATGTTTTGTTATATATTTTGTATGTTTACTTTAACAATATAAAAATATTTGTTAAATACAAAAAAAATGAACTCTCATTTGTTACAAAACAGAATTTTTAATCACTAGTTAAACAATAGGGGTTGCCTATAGTTCCTTCGCAAGAACTAATAATATATAATTAAATTTAAATAACATATAATATTCTATTCATAATAATATAATAAATATATAAATTATAAATAATTATAAATATATATTGATTATAATATATAATATAATGTTAAATTATGTATTTAAAACTATAATAATATTAATATATTTTTACAATTATAATAATATAATATCCTAAATATATTTATATAATATTATAAATATATAACTATATTATAATGTAACTATAGTATTCTATATATTATATTTGTATATATAATATAAGTATAACATAATATAGGTGAAATATATAATACAAGTATAGATAATAATGACAAAAAAAATAATTAAATTAACATGACCTACAATATTATTTAAATAAAAAAAATAAAATTTTAAACTACTAAATTAAATTGATAAAATAAAACATTATTACTGCCCTTTTGCTTCTTAAAAATGTATACTCCCAACCAAAAAGAAACAATTTTTAAGTATCAAAACTCTAGGCCCACATTTTTTCAAAAAACTAAAGGAAGTTAAATCATCAAAAGATGAATTTTTATTTTAATGTGAAGTATGGAGTCTATAAGATAAGTTAGATTTAAAAGAGCATTCAATTTGTATAAAATGTTCTATTGAGATAGTATGAGGTTAAGGTTATCACTCTCAAGGATTGCTACTTTAAGCTAGAGCAATAGAGATTGGAAAACATTTTCACAATTTAAACAAGGGTTGTAAAGACTAAGTTTACATCAATTAAAAAACTATTAAATATATAAATAATTTAAATAAAGACACAAGCTCTTAAAAAGAGCAAATAAAACAGTAACTTAAAGAGTAGTCTAAGCATTCAATAGTAAATTAAAATAATTTATAGAACCAATTTTATGTCACTTAAAAATTATTAAGAGTAGAAATCAATGTAATGTGTGACTAAATTTAAATTATTTTTCAAAAATTATTAAACATTTAAATAATCAGTTAAGAATGTAATATTTTAGGCAACATATAAATAAATTATATAAAAAGATAGACATTAAATACAATTTAAATTGAAAATTATAAAAATTATTTTTAAGACTCTTTTAAAAGATTTCTCAAACATAAAAATTATTTAAAGAAAAATATAAATTTGTAGTAAACATACAAACACAAATAATTTAAAGACACTATTAATATTTTTTAAAATAATATTATTAACTATAAATACAAACACATTTCAAATCAAAATTAAAAATAAAAATAAAAAAATAAAATACAAGCACAATTCAAATAATAAGTCTCTTTTAAAAGGTTGTTAAATATGAAAAAATATTTAAAGATAATATTAGCATTTAAAAAAAATATTATTAACTATAAATACAAATATAGATTCAAATCAAAATGATTAAAATAATATTAAATATAAAAATAATTAAAAAATTAAATCTAAATATAATTCAAATAATTTAAATTATTTTCAAAAATTATTAAACATAGAAATATTCTTTTATTATTATATATATATATATATATATATATATATATATATAAAATAACATATTATAAAAATCAAATTTAAATGACGTTTAAATAATGTTGAAAACACTAAGTTTAATATTAATTTCCAAAACATAGTATTACTAAAATCAGAAAAAAACCATCCAAAATGTTATATTTGCAAATATTTATAGAGTTAATCCATATTATTTTTGCATGGATGGACATACATGCGGCATATCCATGCCCCAGTGCATTCCTGGGACTAGATAGCCGTTGCGAGATCAAACATGGACATACATGTGACATATCCATGCCCTGATGAATTCCGGCAAAGGCTATCCAGCCCCTAAAACGACATGGGGCATCGGATGCCCCATGCACCTGCATAACCATCCGCGCGCCAGGCAACTGATAATTCTGTGCAGTGGCCGTATTTGTCAGTTTTTTATTTTTTATCATGCCCAATATATGTGAATTATATATAATATGTTTTTTAATATTTTAATATATATAATGTGTATCTAAATTTATTAATTAGTTTATGATGAAAAAATATATTGTAAATTAATTAATAAATTTAGAGAACATATAATATTTTTTAATCAATATTTATATTATAAAATTTATCATATATTATAATTAAAGTTATTTATTATTCTATTTTTAAAATAAATCAAATTCATTTAATATTTTTTAAATATTTTAATAGATTAATTAATTTTTAAATATAAATTGATTAAAAAGAGAAGCTTGAGAAAAAACATATCTCAATATATTTTATTTAGATTTTTTTGAAAAGATAACTAATAAAAAATTCATATGAAAAATCAAACCTAAATCCTTGGAAATATGTGGTAAATAAGATGAAGAAGATATTTACCACATCACTTCGATGTTAATCTATAGTTTAAACTCTCTCTTAATGTTAGTTTAAAAATAAATTGGCTAAGTTACATAAATATCACATTCATGCCTTTTAGTTTTTACCAAGTAAATTGATCAAGTAATATAAAATGAATGCATAAATTTAAGAGTTTCATTATCCATTTTTGACATAATTTATTTGGGAATTGAATTTTAAGGCTGAAATTAATACAACCAACTAAATTTATCTTTTTAGATTTTGAAATCCTCAAGGCATCTGTAAAGTAGATTTCAATCTATAGATGAGATGGATGTGAATCAACATGTTCATGAAACAAATCAATGGTGTGTGTCAAAAGTAGTATATACACAATATTTTTATTGTACTTTTGTAAATACAATTGTTTATACATCTTATTTTTTTTAATTGGTAATATCAAATATTTTACTATAATTTATTGTATTTTTCTTTAAGATTCTTAAAAAAATTATGTTTGATTTGGTGATATGTTTTTAAGAAACCAAAGTTTCTACCCTTTTGAGATACATGAAGCTCTCTCAAGACCTTATTCTAGAGGAGTGGGTTAGAATAAAACCAATTACAAGCTTATCATATGGATTTAAAATTTGTAATAGCTTGCATATATGTTATCCATAGAAATCTCGGAAAAACAAATTTCCAACAATAACCAGTTTGAAGTCACACATGTGCTTCGAAATTAAATTTTCTATCTTTTTACTTGTTTTAACTAGTTATTCATTATCTTTTTCCAATTTCACCTTTTATTTTTAATATTTTATTTCCTTTTAATATTTTCTCACATTTTAATTTACAATTAAAAATTGACATTAATAATCAATATCTTTATATTTAATTGTCGACTGTTTTAACTTAATAATTTAATTTAATAAACTAAATATCCAAGAACAACACATATATCAATTTATCAAAATGCTTTATTTAATAATTTATTTAATTTGTTACCAAAACAAACAACATAATAAAACTAATTTAATTCAAACAACCCAACCAAAATTAATCAAACATAATGAAAGGGCGAATCGTGGAGGGCACTACAACACAACTACTGGCCCCTCTCCCCTAATACTTTTTTTTTTTAAACAAATTAGAAAAATAAATTATGCAATAAGTTGTATAACAAAGAGAAAGACAATTAATTAGCTGATAGGCTACATACAGTGTGAGATTTGAGCCTGAAACAAGTCGTACATCTGCAAATCACTATTGAGAAAATCACTATTGAGACGTCAGAAAACAAGTTCCAGTATTGTGTAATTGTAAACTAGCTTCCGCTTAATTATAAAAGCCTCCAAAATATTAGTAAAAGCCTCCAAAATCACACTTATCACTTAAAAGTGAGATATTTTGACAACTGAATGGGAACATTCTATTTCCATTTGTAGTGCTTTTTGTCAATTTGATGTCAACTTTCTTTTTTTATTTACATTGCTTTTTGTTTTATATCTGTATGCAAATATTTCATAATTAGATAATACTTCATTTCTTTAAGGAAAAAATCTAGATTTGTTTAAGTTTATTTCATTCCATTATTTAGCACTTATTACTAATTGTATGTAACTAGAATTTGCAGCACATCCATGCACAAACACATACTTTCTAACATATTAACATACATATAATTTTTTATGGGCATAATCCTTGAACCTCCTTTAGGTCCAAATACTAGTAAATATGTATGTACAATTTTTTATATGTCTATATAATCAAATATATAATTTAATAATCACTTTATGACAATTTGGTCATTTAATTGTCTTTCAATTGAAAATTTTAAAATATATAAATTATCAAGAAATTAGTCAATAAAATCAATATAAATGTTTCCTAAACAAACTACTCCTAATCATTTTGTGCAAGATGGATTCTATTTTTTGTAGTCATATGTTGTTACAATACCCCTCTTATATCACCTTTTTTAGTGGCACATTAATTTTCTCTATATTATCTACTAGCTCATCTATTTTATTTAAGAATCTATATAAAAAACGCCAAGACATATCCTTTTCTAGGCATTCATTTTTTCATTATATTATTTTTTCCTTTTTTTCCATGAGTTTTAGTTAGTTAATTTATTATTAGTTACAAATCTATTGTGATACAATTGGTTTTTTTCTCTTTTTTTAAATTCACTTAATGAAAAATTAATGCATGCTCACTTGTTGTCTTTCCCCCACTTTTTGAAACAATCATGTATAATTTTTAATTTTTTGCAAAAATTGCATTGAGTCTTTTGAGGTTTTTTCATGCATTTACATAGCCCTTTTGTTATGGGAAGGTTATGTTAGGGCTTGAATAATTGAACCTATGTATTTATGATAGTGTTCACTTTGCCTTATTGTTATGTATTTTTTTATTTTAACCTAATGAAGCCTAGGTTTAAAAGTTGGTTCACTCTTATTAGGGTGTCTGAGTTCTAAAATTCCATGCAAATAAATACCCTAGTAAGGTTTATACAATAATTATTCTAGGCTAGTCAATGCTGGTGATTCCCAGGTAATATGCCCAATTGCATTATGAATGACCTTAAGTCTACAATTGGTACAACCATTATTGATTGTGCTTTTGTTTATCGTGACTCTCTGTTACATGCTAGGTTGAAATTTGGTGATTACCAAGTTTATATCATATCTTTAGATGACAAAAGTGTATTGGGATAAAGAGCATGATCTTGTGGCTCTTTGGGTTGGTCTTAAGATGAGTATTAATAGACCAAAATGGGAAAAACTGGATTGGATTTTTAAAGACAATTTCATATTTGGGTAAAATTCTTAAGTTTGAATGATACTCTCAATTTAAGCGTAAGACTTGACCTCCTTAATAATATATGGAATCCTCCATTTGTAGCTCAAAGGCCTCATTTTGATTAGCTTGAGTTTTGATCCATTTTTTTTCCTTTTTCAAGTTAGATTGGCATGTTGTCTTGTCAAGGCTAAGATGATTGTGATGCAATTAGCAACCATACATAGTAGCAAAACAAGTGACAAAGACAATTAGAAGTGTTGAAAGTAACCCCAATTAATAGAAACAAAGTATCTAAATATTTATGCAGCTAAAGCTAGAAGCTAAATCTAAATCTAAAACTTAGAAGAAATAAAACCAAAAATGAAGGTTGTAGTTACATTCTGAAAGGAAATTTCTTAAGTGCTAGACTTGCGAATTCAAGCCTCTAGAATAGCCCTAGAACTGTTAGATTTGAAAATATCAATGGTTGACCTTTTATTTAGGTGTGTTATTACTTATTAAATCACTTAAAGTCATGACTCAATTTTTATGCAATAATATTTCCACATCAACATGTGCGTCTTGTGGTGAATTAAATGCTCAAGTGCTAAGTATTGATGTCTTCGTTCTCTATATACTTCACCAAGTTGATGTTCTTCATACCATTTATAACATATTTAATTTCTCAAGCTTCTTTGTTCATAATTTTACTGTGATATTATGTATTCTTCATGGTGTGTCATGCTACCCAAATATTTTTGGGTGAAAAGAAGCAACATTGCATATCATAGACAAAAGCTAGGTATGGTTTTCA
This sequence comes from Sequoia sempervirens, assembly GCA_007258455.2. NCBI lineage: Eukaryota > Viridiplantae > Streptophyta > Pinopsida > Cupressales > Cupressaceae > Sequoia > Sequoia sempervirens. The sequence continues at coordinate 519,116,917 of VDFB02000015.1, forward strand.
CTATTCCTTGTGTACTTTTTGAGGAGGCTATAAGTAATTTTGGGTAAGGAATGGATTCAAAACAACCCCCATGCTCTATTTTCTAAGGTAGGTTATTATTTCTTGTCCAATTGCATGGACATTTTGTTGGATATAGAGTTGGTGAAGATGTAGGCAATATGTTATTTTTAGCCTTTCATTTACTCTCTTTCTTCGTTGGAGTTGGCACTTGAGCATTATAATTTTGAATTTGGGTTAGCCCCTATTGGTGGAATCTTTCCCAAAGTTAAATTGGCTTCTTCTATAGTGCAAGCTCTTTCCCTAGTTGTTATGAGGTATGGTATGTTCTATGATACAAAAAATGAATCACTATTGAGTCTGGAGTTTTGGAGGAGGGATTTGGGTTATGCCCTTTTCTTCTCTGCTCTTACTTTGTTCAATTCAATTCACCTCCTACTCAAACACCCAATTTAGGGCCTTTTTGGACATGATCCTCTGCAACCAATCTCCTCTGCTAATGCTAATGAATTTTTTGTAATGAATTGTGTCTATATTTTTTTGTATAGGTTTTGTAATATGTATTTTAGAACAAGTGGCTTATTTTTTTTTTTATCACGATTAGTGTCTTTTTGGCGGGCTATGTACTTCAACTACTTAAATACTTTTCATAGCTCTATTCAGTGGCTTTTAAGACTAAAAAGACATTTATAATTTTTGTTTGATTCATTTGTTTACTTCTATGATATATATAATATTAATCTTAATTGTCAAGAAACTGGTATACGAATAAAAATCATAGTATACTCCACAAAAATATTATTATTTAGTAAGTTAATCTAACGTTAATATAGTATGAAAATTAAAGTTAATGTACAAAAATATTTCACCATTCAATAGACATGTTTTCAACATATTTATAAGTTCTGATCAGAAGTGAGCAAAATCTATTGTGGCTTATTAATGGATATTAATAATGATTAAGCTACAATAAGCCATTTAATTCTCTATATTTTCAATGCTTTGAAGTACTTTTCCTAAAGCCAAGTTGCCAAATTTCAATCCAAAAAACATTTGTAATGGTTCTCCCATGTGCCAATGAAGTGTAAATACAAAAATTGGAAATTTGGCTCATCTTTTCAATTAAATTTAATTATTCTTTGACAAAATTAAATTTAAAATGTGTAAATCAAGGTAAGATAACAAGATGAAGATCCTTGATCAGATTATACAATATATTTTGTATTAAATGTTTTAACTATCAGCTTGCGCTTCACCATAGTGGGATGTAGAACCAAGGTCCAAAAATTTCTATAAATTCAATTGAAATTACCGATGAAGTTCATCATAATCTTGATTAAAGCTTTGGTTTGAAAATCATTATGGAATTTGATACACCAATTTGTCTAACCAATCCTCAATGACAATTAGCCTTCCTAGGAGCAATTACTAGCGAAAGACTTACATAGATTTCTAGGATACACATTAGATAGACTGTAATCTTTATCAAGATACATTGTTGGGCTTCAAATTTGTAGAAGCTTCAGGTAGATATCAGGTGAACATCGATATTTCTTCATCGTTCATGGCTTCTTTACTAGACATTGGAGTTTCACAGGTTGATGTGTTGTTCTTGGTGAGTTTTATTGTTCAACATGATTATCTAGGAGGCCTAGGGGATGTTTTGGCTACTGCACAGTCATCTTGTTAGAGATATGGTCGAAGATGGCAGGGTGAAACTAGTTAAGGTAGAAAATTTGATGAATGTTGTTGATTCTTTAACTAAGCTTGTGAGCACAAAGAAACTTTTAGATGGTGTTACGAGAATATGGGCCTTTCAGCCCCTAGCAATTAAGAGACAATGTTTATACTCCCTCTCGTTGCTCTTGCAAGGTTTTTGATAAGTGGGAGATTTGTTAGGAAAATGTGTCTCAACCTTGTAATTATATAAGGTTGATTGTTAATAGGATGTATTTAATATATTTACGTTACACCAATAGGTGTAATATATAATGGGAGCATGGACGAAGTGGAATGCATGTTAACAAAAACTAAAACTATTGACATACATTAAATTAATGATATATTATAAATCTGAACGATTTGTTCATCATTAGGTCTTAGATCTAACGGTATTTTTTTTTCTAGCTTGTGTTTCCCTAGAAAGAAACCCTATTTTGTGAGGGTGTTGCATTATGACTATGTATTGTCATGTATTGTGTTTTCTCTGAATCTCTGGTTGGTGACACTCTTGTGAGAAGCTTGCTCTGCAAGTATATTGTAATCTTTGTGATTTCTAAAAAATATATTAGGCAGCTTTTGGAGTGTGGGTTTTTTCTCCCAAAAGGGTTTTTTCCATGTAAATATTGTGTTGTGGAATGCATGATATTTATGTTTTTCTAACTATTGAAAATATCTATAAAGATTTTCATTTTTCTCCTCTCAAGATTAGTGTAAGAAGTTGTTCTGCTACCTTAGCTTCCTTACAATATTCTACCACCAAGGGATGGGAATTGTTTATTCCATCCATCAAGCATTTTTTCAATTTTAGTTTTTATCCATAGCCACATATCCTTTAGATTAGGAATTATTGCAAAGGGAATCCCTAAGTACCTGACTTGTTTTTGGGGACCCCCCACTAAAAATCATACTTTTAAACCACTTAGGGGGTGTATCAATCCATCCAAGCATGATGGATTTTGCATTGGAGACATTAGCACTTGAAGCATTGTAGAAGAAGTCTAGTTTTTGAACCAAGTTATCCACATTGTTTTCTTCCAACTCAACAAATATTGTAGTGTCATTAACAAATTGTATATTTAGTAGATCCCCCATTCTAGGAAGAGTAACTCCCCTAATTATGGGGGTAATATTTTCCTCTCTTAAATGGTAGTGTACAACATCTAAGGTAATTACAAAGAAGGCAAGGGAAAGAGGGCATCCTTGCCTAATTAATCTCTCCAAAGTAAATACCTTGGAGAGAGAACCATTCACATCTACTTGAGAAATAACATCACATAGTAGAGTATTAACAATGTCACAAAAGGAATTAGGAAATCCAAAAGCTTCCAGGGTCAATCTCAAAAAAGACCATTCAACCCTATCATAGGCCTTTTCAAAATCCAATAAAATCATAGTAGGTTTATGCTTAGAGTATCTTGCCCATTTGATAGCTTCCTAGCTAGTAAGAAAGTTTTCTAGGATATATCTGCCTTTGATAAATTTAGTTTGTGTACTATTGATGTTTTTGGGAAGAATGTTAGATAATATCATAGCTAAGATCTTAGATAAAATCTTGTAAGACACATTTAGAAGGGTGATTGGTCTCCAATTCTTTATCATTTCATTATCTCCATTCTTGGGTATCAGTTTAATAATTCCTTTATTAATTTTCTTTCCCAAGATTCCTTTATCAAGAGCCTCCTTATAGACTTGGAGCAAGTCATCACATATCCAATCTATATGGTATTTACAAAATTCTATGGGAATTCCATCAACTCTGGAGGTGACTTATCATTATTTAGAGTCATTATAACTTTCCTAATTTCACCTTTATATATTTCCTCTCTTAATTTAACTGCATCAACCTTTGGAATCTTCTTTGGAATAATTTGTTTAACGTAGGCTCTAGCATTCTGGTTTACATCATTGTAACCTTCATATGAAAATAGATTCTTATAAAAGAGGAAGAATAATCTTTTGATATCTTCTTGGTTAGTGAGAAATCTACCTTCATTCCAATTTTTTTCTATCTATTCCTTAATGCCTTTCTCCTTGATAAATCTAAAGAAGAATGTGGTGCCTTTATCACCATTATTTAACCAATTCAATTTAGCTCTCACTTTAAGAGCCTAAATTTTATTAATTTGTAATTTCATTAATGAGTTCTTGGATATGTTGAGCTCTTCACACAACTGCTCATTCCATGGATCTTCCTGAATGCTACTTTCAACCCTCAATGTTCTTTCTTGCAGATTATTTTCCTTTGTTCTTCTATTTATGTCCCTCTTTTTTCCAATGGTTTGGAAAATAACTTTCCATCCATTAACCTTATGCTTCCACTTCTCTATAGCATTCATATCCTGAAGCATCCAAATTTTTATTTCCCTAAGAGTAAATATTGCTTCCTTACAATCTTCATCTTTTAAAAGGCTTGTATTGAGAATGAATCACTCATCCTTCCAAGTTTTGTCATAATTCCCTCTGTCCAATAGGACCCTTTCCCTAATAGGATGATGATCATATAGTGAGTATGGGTATACACTAACTTTACAACCCTCACATTTTGGTTCAAAATTAGAGTAGTCTCTATTAATATAAAATCCATCTAATCTACAATAGATTCTTCTTCCTCCTCTCTATGCATTCACCAAGTATACCATATGTTGGTACTATCCTTCTTCATCCCATCAAGTGGATCAAACAACCCAATCTTATCTTTCATTTTTTCCGAAAGTGTTTCTCATTAACCTTCCACTCCATATCTATACCCCTCGCTTATCTTCATTATACTCACTCATATTGAAATCACCCCTAGGATCTAGGGTATGTCCTACAGAGTGCATAAGAACTTCCATACATCAATCCTCTCCCTGTAATCATTAGGTGCATATTTAAAGTAGATCCCAACCTTAATTTCTCCTTTTTCAACAATGAACCACATAGCTTTGTTGCATGGGGAAGAGCCAAAGGCAGAAACACATTGATCCCAATTTTTAAATAGTAAGATGTCAGCACCTCCTCTACATTTTTAATGCTTAGTGACAAAGTGAGAAGAATTTTTCCAAATGAAATTGAGATTGGATTTAAGTGTAAAACTAGTAGCTTTGAATTACTCAAGGAAGACAACATCCTTTTTTTTTTCCAGGTTAACAAACCTCCTGACAATGTATTTCCTATCAGGGGACTCTACTCCCCTAACATTCCAGGATTTACAGTTAAGAATAATGACTATTAGTGTTTGAAGGTTTCTCTATTGTATTCCTAAAGTTGTCATAGAATTTATGAATTTTTTCTTTTGATTCTAACACTTTAGAGGTAGGTTTTGAGACTAACAAACTTGTTTTCTTCCTCTTATTTTTCTTGAGGAAAATTAATCTTCCTTTTCTTCACCCCTTTTGAGATAGAGGGGGGGCCAAGCCTAGGATCCAATCATCTATTTGAGGTCTTCCCTATAGCTATTTTCTGACTAACTCCTGTAGGGTCTTTAGTATTATCTATATCTAGCTCATTATTTTGTCAAGATCCTTTACATCTTGTACTTGATGCAAGATGGTGTGTCCCTTTTCCAACATGCCACTTGGGTTTGTGACATGGTCTAATCACCTCTTGTGGATTTTAACTGATGCTTGTATCAAGCATTTTAGGTTAACCTTTTGGTGCAACGACAAGGCCAAAAATTGGTATCAGAGCTGTTCACAGGCTCAAACCCCTCACTTGTGCAAGGGGGATTTTTGCAAGATGGTGTGTCCCTTGGTCTTCCTTGTCCAGTACAATGCTTGGGTTTGTGACATAGTCTAACTGCCTCCTGTGGATCTTAACTGATGCTTGTATCAGACATTGACAAGTCAACCTTTTGGTGCAATGGCAAGGCCAACAATACTACCCCATTTTTTAGATACTATTGATATGATATACTTCATCCCCTTTTCCTACACTTATCCCAGAAGCATCATTCTCATCTTAGATAACTATATTCACAAAGTGATCTTGAACATTATTTTCACTGCACAACTTATTAATGCTCACCAGGATACCAACGGAGTATAGGCCCATACCCATTGGGACCTGACCATTCCTTTTGCATTCAATATTTCCATATATCCCTTCACCCCCAAGTTTCCTATTTGGAGACAAGGGTGGAGCATTATTCCATGAAAATGGATCAATCTCACTATTAGGGGGTAGGGATCTATAACCCTACTGACACCATGTTGGTCATTAATATTTTTATTATTAGGATCAAGCTCAAATTCTATATTCTTAACCATAGAAGGAGTATTGTTACTACTTATATGGTTAAATCCATAAAATTATCCACAATCTTGGTTTCACCACTATTGATATTGTTAAATCCCTTAATCATAAAGCTTTTTTCTAACTCTTTGCTCTTAGCAGAGTCTCTATTTGTTTCCATGATCTTTCTCTAGGTAATGTTATGCCTAATCTTTTCCATGACAATTTGTTCAGCATTCTTGATGACCACAAAAGCATGGGGTTAAGAGAATCTAGATGAGGTAGAATAATGATTACTAGGGGGTTGCAATGACACCACTAAATGGTTACCCTTAACATATCTTGGGTTCTTAGGACCATTTGTGGGATCAACCAAGTCATCAGTCAAAGGAATGAAATAATTATTAAGTTTTAAGTTGGAAGAAGCATCCAAAATCTTATAGGAAGTGTTTACCATATCTAACGAAGTGACATTAAGAGTTTATAATGTATTATGAACCAAATTACCAAGGCCACCATTGTGGACATGAGTCTTCAACATTTTAGAGTTACGATTGGGATTATTAACAGTATTTTCCTTACTTATTTCAGCCTTGAGTTTGTTGATTTGTTAAGAATGAAAGGAAAATTTCTCCTGATGTGTCCCTCTTTCCTACATAGGTAACATGCATTAACTCCTCCCAAAATTTCAATATTGCATAAGTGGGTTGCATCTTCAAATTTAAATTCCATTACTTCAAGGATTTCCACCTCTGGATATAAGGATACTAACACCCTAGTGTCTATGTGGGGAAGAGAGGATTTAGATTCATCAACATTAAGCAAACTTCCTATCGAGGCTAGCATTTATGGCAGAAATGTCCATAAAATAGGAGGAACACTTTTGAAATATTAGCCATCTTGGGAAAGACAGTGCCAAAATTTCATTGTTTAGGGCATCAAGCAACCAACCTAGAGCACAAAACATGCAATGACCAATGTTCCAATAATGCTTTTGCACTATTGTCTATTGCATTTTAGGTTCTTTAAGAAAAATTAAAAAACACCTTCTCTGAATCATTCAACAGAATAAGACATGAACTCCTAATTTATTTTTCCATACATCAATGATCCATTCATCAAAGTCTTTTTGTGAAGGGATTTTTGTGGTGTCCATGGCCGCCATGAAGATGACAATATTCTTTAATCTATTGCTTTCATTAAAAATGGCATTACTCATCTCTGTATTAAGAGAAATGGAAAGTTTCTTAGGGTTCAAAAAGGAGCACTTACTTTTCCCTCTATTTTTGCCTCCTATTTCACCATACTCACCATTAGAGAGTACAAGGAACCTTGTAGCAAAGGAAACCCTTTTTTTTGGCATCTCAAACAACTTTGTGGAAGGACTAGAATGACCATTAATTCCATTCTCCCCTTCTGACCAACTTGCAATACCATTGGGGGGTTCTTAACCTTGACCATAAAAGATCATAGACCCCAGGGTAGGAAATAAACTACAACATAAAGGAGATCGAAAGACAAGCCAAGCCAAGGAAATAAGACAATCCTAACTAAAATAACTTGCAATAAACAAAAACTAAAGACAAAAAAAAGAGTCCAACCAAATGGGAAAGAGGACACCCACAAGCAAGAGACAAACCTCCATGGAGGAGGGCATTTCCTCCTCCACAAGCCACCTACAAGAAACCCTAGCTACAATCGGACCGTTCGAGCCCCCTCTTTTCCTCTTGTGTCCTAACCCTTGTTTAAATTCAAATTAGGATGTTTGGAAAGGAGACAAAATTATATAATAGTAATATTGTATTTAATTGATTTTGGGAATTGAATTATGAGTAAACATGTGAATGTGTTTTTTAATTAAGTTTTTTTGGCTATGATATTCTTGGACATTTTGACTTATGATTTCAAGTGTGTAGGTTTAAATTTCCATGGGCCATGGAAATCAGAGATCTCTCAGGAACCCTATGTGATCAACTATGAAACTAAGACCATGGCCCATTTGGAGGGACTGCAGTCTCGTTTGTGAAATATTTTAATTTTGAATGTTTGTGTGTGATTTTTGTTATGTCACATGATCATTAGGATGTGTGTTGGAAAACTATGTGGAAAATTTTGGATGCACTATTTAAAGGGTTTTAAAAGGGTATTAAAAGCCTTATTTTAAGTTTTTTTCATGATTTTTTGTGCTTTAGGTTGTATACCTAGGACTTAGGAGTATTTGTATGATCTCTTTTCATATGGGGTCAACCTTAAATAAAAATTACTCATTTTTCATAATTCAACATTCATTATCATCTAGGGTATGAGCTCCTGTTTATTATTTTGGTTTTGTGGTTATTGGTGAAGGAGATAATGAAGGTTGAATTATGAAAAAGGAGTAATAGGTTAAATGAGAATTATCTTGAGTGTCTCCCCATATGGAGAGTAGTCCACTCTTCTCCCCCTTTTTGAATCTTGGAAAAGATTCATATGTTTGTGTATATCCTTGGGTTGATTATTCTTGTGATTTTGGTATTGGGTTGAGTACAATGCTCTTGTTTAATTATGTTTGTGTTTGTGTGTATCTGGTTCCTTTGGAGATCTCCAAGATTTGGGGTGGCCTATGAGTAGGTCAATGGTTGGGAGGTAAAAATCCCATGGTTGTTGGAGTGTTTTTTTGTTTATGTGTAGGTATGGAGGACTATGGAGAGCAAGTCAAATTATGGAAAGGGATTCATGTGTTCATTGTTGCATTTAGTTTATTAAAAATATATAGTTGAGGAACATCAAGAGGTCTTTACTTTATTTATTATGTGAGAAAGTGGTGTGGTATCAATGTAGCATTTAAATGAATATTTCCTTATTTATATTTTTGAAAAATAGAGCATTGGGTTATTATTTTAGGAAAAAAATTTCTATTATTCTTCTCATTTTCTTGCGAAGGAAATAAAATAATGGGTTATAATGCTTTCTAATTTCAAGTTATATTTTATTAAGAATGAGTTAATTAAAAAATCTACTTTGAGTAAAATCATTATATATATGAATGTGTAAATATTTGAATATAACTTTATGTTTCAAATATTATTGGTTTAAAATAAAAAAATAATTCATTAGATTAATTCTTTATTTTCCATAGAATATATATATACATGGTTGTGTGTAGGGTAGGATGAATCTCGAACCCCACGTAATGGTGGGAGAAGGGAGGAATTAACCTCCCCACTCCACACCTCCCAATCCCTCCTCCCCCACCCACTAATTCAAACCCCTCTGCAATGCTATTTTATGCACAATAAAAAAAAAATAGGTTTGACACTGTGAGTGTCACCCCCTGTGTTTCGACCTACAACACTATTTCATTTGATGGCTTTGCATCAGATTATATATATATATATATATAGTTTTGATGAAAAAGGGATCTTAGGTCTAATGCATAGATCACTAACATCAATCCTTTTTCAAAGAACATTAGGATGCAAATCAGCAAGGAGATTATATTGACTTCCTACCTTAAAGGTGATTCAATCATCCTTGGATTTGATCTTGTTGCATCTCGAAAATTTATTGAAATTAATTGGATTTTATTGACTTGATGAAACTATGAGTCCTAATATGAAAATGCACTTTTTTTGTAATATAGAAACTATAAAACCATATTTCAATAGAAAAACTGAAAAGGGTAGAGTTGTGTGCACCTGTCATACAAAATTGGAGCTGATTTTGCTAGAATAAGTCACCTAGGGTGACTATGTCCTAGTAATTGAATTTGAATTTTTTTTTCATAGTCCTTGGGAGTCTGATTAGGGGCTTCTTCCCTCCATATCTCACTATTGGATCTTTATCAGATGTTGAGATAACTAAGTTTTTGTCTCTTGCCAAGTTGTAGGGTTTGAATGAAACAATGAATAAATGATCTTCAATCTTCAATTTTGTTTAGATCTAAAACCTACACATTCAAAGAGAGAGGAAGGGTTGTGCCATATAGGGGCTCGCCTCAATCAAACCCTGTGTTGGTGTTTCCACCTCCATAATGGAAAAGTTGATGATAAAGAGCTTATCCTTTTGAGGGATAGAGGTTGAATGATAAATGAATGATGAATCAACAAATGACTACAACTCACCACTCATATCTAATTCCTTGAAGGAATGAAGTCATGCAAATCTCCTCTACCTGTTTGATTGAAAATTGGCTTGATTTCTTGGAAGACCTACAAGGGTTAGTACAAAAAAAGTGATAGCATAAACATGAACACACTTGCATGAAAATTGACATGATGCTTCAATGTTTAAATGCTATAATAAATCTTCTCTTGACTACTCTTTTCTTGATCTTGAAGTATAATAATTGTTCTTCTTGCTCCTTAGATCTCAAATGATGAAATGACTAGGTATTTGACATTTGAAATTCAAATAATAAAATGCCAACTCCAACATGTTAAAATTGGAGGATAAATAGGGGGACTAATTCACCTAGGGCGACATTGTCTCAACCTTATTTTACGAGGTGTAAAGTGTCAGGAGAAAAATATTAAATGTTTTTCTTAGTTTTGTACATGGTTTTTCTTGATAAATGTCCAAATGGGCCATGGAATTTAATTTAGGACAATAGAAACAAAATTAGGTCCATGCACTTAGGATGGATCAGAATCTAGTGTGAAATTATGAAGGGTGACAATTTACGATGCTACATTTTCCCCCCACTTTAGTGGGAGTATGAACTTACGCTCAAATTCACACTAAAGTAGAAAAAATCCAAGAGGGGTATGATTGTCCGAATGTTGAAGAGATAAGATGACATAAACATGATACACTACACAATGCACAACACAATACAAACATGATACAAACATAAGAAAGCATATATGAACACAAACACAAGGTTAGTACTAAAAGGATTTGAGTCAAAAAGGTAAAGAGACCTCAATCTTAATTTTTTCTCAAATACTAAATGTCATCCATCAAATATGCTATTAAACAAAATGATGCTCTCATAAGGATGTTAAATCACTCATTCAAGCTACATGGAAATACTGGCTAGCAAATTGTGTTACACTAGGTGTCCATGCAATATGATGGGTTCTACAAGGCTAGCAACAAATTGCATTATGCTAAGACACTCATGAAACAAATGGCTCCATTGGCAAGAAAGTTGTGTTATGCTAGGTGGCTATATTAAAAATGATGCTCAAGTTCATGAATCAGAAAGTTGCATTATGCCAAATCCATGGACTATCTTGTCAAATATTGCTTTAGGAAGAGCATAAAATTTAATGTCAAAGGGGATGAACAAAACTCACCTAAGAAGGTGTATCAAATTTTAACATCGAAGGGGACAAACAAAAATCACCTAAGAAGGTACAAATACATCCAAGGGGATGATCAAGAATCACCTAAGAAGGTACATATAATTTTAACATCCAAGGGGATGAACAAATTCCCAACGTCACAGGGACGGACTGATAACCACACCTTGGGGGCATTACAAACACCACAACCACTAAAGGGGTATGTCAATAAGTCAAATAACACAAAGCATGTATGAAACAGATAGGGGTGATATATTCCTTGCTTAAAATGTCAACATACTTGCTATGTTGGAATTTTAAGGAGAAGCACATGCACACCTTCAAAACTAGTTATCCTTTACCCCCAATTGTAGAGACAATTTAAACCATGATAGAGACTATCGTGTTGCTACCATGGAAAATATGGTTGCACTTAATATTGTACCACCATGAATGGTATTGAGTAAAGCACATAAAGCTACCAGTGCCACATAGTGATGAGCAACACCATAGAACAAATATCATTATTGTTTGGAGAGATTAGGTGCCTGCACACATGGAAGAGAACCACAATCACTAAGTTGTTGTATTTTATTTCTCAAGTCCTAACATTCATGGTAGAATGAACATGCACTCAATGATATCCACAAAATGAGTTTTTGTTATAAAATTTATTTCATGTTTTTGTAGGAAGAGTAATCAAGTAGGCTTTGAGAAGCCTCAACAAAATATGTGCTTTCTTAGTAGTAGGAGAAATTTCTTTCTCTTGTGAAGAAATTTCATGCCCAATTTGTTTTTCACCTAAATAATACACTACATTTTTTTTTAATAACCATGTGTAAACACTGATAAATGTCAAACATACAAGAAACATAGCCACACACCAATGAGAAGATGAATATTAAATACTCCCTAATCACAACTGTAGGTAAGGAAAAATCAATCAAATTTAATGTTGAGAATAACAATAAACTAATTAAATCCTATCAAGCACAATAGAGTACGAGACAATATGAAAATCAAAATAAGAAGCAAAACGCAAACTGACCTCCACGCTAAACTCGATTTATCTCCATTGCTCTTCTCCACCTACACAAGGATGCAAGATTTCAAAGGTTGATAATAGAGGAATGTTGGATGCTCATTCCCGCAGCATAACGACTTGACGATGAAGAAAGATAGAGATGGATTGAAGAATTATTTTGATAGAGTCAAGATGCTCGATGAAGATTCGATGCAAATGGCCCGTGAAAGGTTAGATTTATAGATTTTTGATGTGAACATAGATAGGATTTGATAAGATTGATAAGGATTTGATTTTTGACAAAAGAGGAAATACAATGAGATGAGATAATATTTTCAAAAGATAGAAAGATTTTGATTTATTGTTTTAAAGGAATTAAAACAAGATAAGACGTGAAAAGATAGAAATATTTTGATTCTCTTTTAAAGGAAATAAATCTTGAAAAAGATGAGAAGGATAATTGATGAATTATCTAATTAAATTAAATTAATTAGATGCACATGAGTTTCAATTTTGGAAAGAAAGCGAGAAGATATTTTTAAGATTTTATTAATTAAATAAATATTTGATTTATTTAATTAATGCTGGATTTATGATTTCATCAATTAAATAATATAAATTATTTAATTAACATTAGAAGAATTGATAGAAATGATTTAATTAATTGAATAATATAAATTATTTAATTAACATTAGAAGAATGAATGGAAATGATTTAATTAATTAAATAATATAAATTATTTAATTAACATTAGAGAAATGGATGAAGATGATTTAATTAATTAAATAATAATTAACATTAGAGGAATTGATGAATTATGCATTAATTAATTAAATAATATAAATTATTTAATTAACATTAGAGAAATGGATGGATTATGAATATGAATTTAATTAAATAAATAAAATTTATTTAATTAAATAGATGATGACATGGGTACCTAGGGCATAGCATGCTACAAGATACCTAAATGATGCAATGTTGTGACAAGGTATCGTAAGAGGACAATTTTTTGACATCTACATTTTGCCCCTCTTTGAGATGATGTTCGAGATGATGATATTTGTGTCGAGTAACATCATTTCAAAGAAGTTAAGGTATGGATAAAGGAAAAATGGATAATGATAGAAAGATAGGATGATGGAATGATGATGCCCCCTCGAGAGGATAGGCGGGTTGAACAAACACGGGTAGGCTCTCGAAATGAAATGAAATAAAATCAAAGGTTTAAATGTGTTGAAAACAAATAATAAACTGATTAAAACCTATCAAGCACCATGAAATACAAACTAGAATGAAAATAAAAATAATAAACAAAGAACGTGCAAACCGATTTTCAAACTAGTGTTGATTGATCTCCATGGCTCTTCTCCACCTGCACAAGGATGCAAGATTTTGAAGGTTGATTGTTGGAGGAATGTTGGTTGCTCAATTCTGCAACATAACAACCTGATGAAGATGATAGATGGTGATAGATGGAAGAGAGAAGAATGATTTTGACAGCATAAGGATGTCTGAAGATTTGATGCAAATGGCCTGTGAAAGGTTAGATTTATAGATTTTTGATGTGGACATAGATAGGATTTGATAAGATTGATAAGGATTTGATTTTTAACAAAAGAGGAAATACAATGAGATGAGATAAGATTTTAAAAAGATATAAAGATTTTGATTTATTGTTTTAAAGGAATTAAAACAAGATAAGATGAGATGTGAAAAGATAGAAAGATTTTGATTCTCTTTTAAAGGAAATAAATCCTGAAAAAGATGAGAAGGATAATTGATGAATTATCTAATTAAATTAAATTAATTAGATGCACATGAGTTTCAATTTTGGAAAGAAAGCGAGAAGATATTTTAAAGATTTTATTAATTAAATAAATTTTGGATTTATTTAATTAACGTTGAATTTATGATTTCATTAATTAAATTGTTTAATTAACATTAGAAGAATTAATAGAAATGATTTAATTAATTGAATAATATAAATTATTTAATTAACATTAGAGGAAAGCATGGAAATGATTTAATTAATTAAATAATATAAATTATTTAATTAACATTAGAGGAATGGATGAATTATGCATTAATTAATTAAATAATATAAATTATTTAATTAACATTAGAGAAATGGATGGATTATGAATATGAATTTAATTAAATAAATAAAATTTATTTAATTAAATAGATGATGACATGGGTACCTAGGGCAAAGCATGATACAAGATACCTAAATGATGCAATGTTGTGACAAGGTATCGTAAGAGGACAATTTTTTGACGTCTACATTTTGCCTCTCTTTGAGATGATGTTCAAGATGATGATATTTGTGTCGAGTAACATCATTTCAAAGAAGTTAAGGTATGGATAAAGGAAAATGGATAATGATAGAAAGATAGGATGATGATGGAATGATGATGCCCCCTCGAGAGGATAGGCGGGTTGAACAAACATGGGTAGGCTCTCGAAATGAAATGATAAAGGGAGAGATAAGACGAATGATGCAATAATAGAAAGTGGATGAAGGAGATGAATGATACGTTATGCTGCAATGAAAGTGAGAAATCATGATGTTTGATATAGCACTAGATATTATGCACCAAGATATAAGGACCAAGGTGACGATGTGTCTCGTGCCCCAGTGTAATACAACCTTGTCTAGACGTATGAGGAAATAGACTTAGAGCATTAAAGTCCTAATGCACAAAAGGTATGATGTGACCTTAGATGCAAAGGATAGTGCAAAAAGCTACTCCAACATACACAAGATATGAATATTAGCTGGAATGATACGGATTTGATACAAATGGAAGATAAAATGATAACACACACAAGTAAGCAAGCAAGCATGCACAAATGATACAAAAACAAACAAGGTATTGCCCCTGTCAAGATGTAAACCGTTGATTAATTGATTTGATTGATTGATGATGATAGTGTTGTCATTGTGGGGAGTGGCATGTCCCTAGATCAACACAAGGATGATTGATAATTGATTGATTGACTTTGATTGATTGGGTTTACAACAAGATTAGGATCAAGACCAAAGGATGTGTTTGGATAATTTGACAAGATTGATCGACTTGATTGGTATGGATTAAGGATTGACTTGCATTTGGATTATTGCTTGGATTTTTGTTGGCTATTTGATTTTTTGGATTTTTGACATTTTATGATTTTTTTGGATTTTTGAAATATTTTGATTTTTTGGACTTTGAAATGTTTGATTTTTTTTGTTTTGAAATGTTTTGATTTTTTTTTTGAGATGTTTTGAAATGTTTTGATTTTTGGATTTTTGAAATGTTTTGATTTTTTTTTTGTATTTTTGGGGATATTTTGATTTTTTGTTTTGTTTTTGAAATATATATATTTTTTTGTATTGTTGAAATGTTTTGATGTGTCAAAGGATGAAAATTTGAGTATCCTTTGTGCTAGAGACCAATGACAAGGTGAAAACCAAGTCTAGGTGCAAGGAGATAAGTGAGATTGATGGATGAAGGGGTGGATGATGGGAAAAAAGGTTCATGATATATGGATGGATGGTATGGATGTATGCATCATAAGAGAGCAAGGATGCGATCTCCAAAGACTATGTCGCATAGGAATACCATGCCCCATTCTAGGTACAATACTTAGGATTTTTCAAGACAAAGCTTATGACAATAGGATAATGATAGGCTTATTTAGAAGGAAGAGGTATGTCAAGAGATATCCAAAGCATGTTTCAACATTTTTCCCCTATGTATTCATCAAGATGAAAAGGAAAATGGTGGATAAGTGGAATTTAATATGATAGGTATGTATGAATAGCCTCAATATGATGGCTAAAGATGGCAGGTAAGATGGAAATGATATGACATGAAAATGATAGGTTGGATGGATAAGACATTGTGCCCCCAAGTGTAAGTGACATAGAAGATCAACCTACACATGACACCTATTTGCTAGGTTTTCATCATGGTACTTATCCAGGGTGCCTGTTTACCAGGTTTTCATCGTTGGACAAAGGGATTTCTCTTTACTTTTTTTTTCTTTGTTCTTTTTTTTGTTGTTTATTTTGAATTTTTTTTTGACTTTTTGACTTTTTGACTAGGAGAAGGGGAATATGGATAGGAGGGACTCAAGTGTCTAGTTCCGTGAAAGGTGATAGTCCCACTAGATGGATGTCATTGCATGGACCATGTCAAATGTCATTATTCTCATAGATGTTGGTAAGGAATTGCATGAGTGTGAGATGGAGTAGGTAGATGGCAGATTATGAAAGGCTTATGTAGGGAAATAGTGGATTATGATGTGGATTATGTAGGGAAGATGATAGGGATTATATGGGACTTATGCAAAAGATGAATGAGGAGGCTTAGCCAAAAGCATGGACCATAGGAAGATGGTGGGGGAGATATGTAGGATAATGAGTGAAGGATGAGGAGATGAAGGTATGTGGAATTGTTGGGAAATGGAAGGGAACCATGACCAATGGTTGCACACACTGTGATAAATGTTGAAGATTTTGATGTGGATGGGGTGTAGGAAGAAATGGAGTGGTTTTCTTAAGAGGTGGTGGATGAAGTGTTTTAGGTACCCACATAGACTTAGTATTTTTATGATTTTTGTTTGGCTTGTGGGTTTTAGGAATTTGAGACTTTTGAATGGAATGGGAATGTGAGATGGAAGTGGATGGTTGGTATTTTTGTGATGTGGATGCCTCATTTGACTTGCTTTCCTTTTTCTTAGGGACCCAAACCATTTTAGTTTTGGACTTTCCCTTTGGAGGTATGGGCTTATATAGCTTTTTGGATGTATTTTCCTTTGACTTTTTGTATTGATGTCCTAAGGCATGAGAACCCTCAGGATTTTTTACTTTATAGGTAGAGGCATTGAAATTCTTGCTTTTGAATCCCATGGGTATGGTGGAATGGGTGGAAGCTTCATGTTTATATAATGTGTGCATTTGTTGGTCATGATTAGGAATGTTAGGGTATTTATGGATAAATGGATAGAAGGATTGGATGGTAGGGATATTAGGTGTTGGAAGCAATGGTGGTAAAGTTGATGGTGGGAAATTAGGAGTTGGAAGTAATGGTGGAAAAGTTGATGGAGGGATATTAGGAGTTGGAAGCAATGGTGGCAAAGTTGATGGTGTAAGGTGTATGGTCACATGCTTTTGACATTTGTAGGATGATGGAGGTGGAATGGCAACATATGTTTTTGGTGTATGATAGGCTTTATGATGGCAAGTGGACTTAGGAGGCATGGAGAAAATAACATCTTTAGGTTATTTTCCTTGGGTTGTATGTCCAAGGCTATAAGAGCGTGGAGGGACTTTGACATGGATGGGCTCCAAAATACCTTGTTCATGAAGGTCTAGACCTTTACCTTGGTGGTTCATGTTTTGGAGTGTGCACTGGACAATGAGAATAGGTGTAGGTGGAACACTAGACATGAGTTCCTTATTGGATGGAGAAAATGAAGCAAGGGAAGATAATGGTTGTTGTTGTTCTAAGGAGGAACATTCATGACTGAGGGTGGAAGGACCAATAGGATATGATGGAGGACTTGCAATGGGGTCGATAATGGGTGATGGGGGATCATTAGGATCTCGATTAGCATTGTGTTTACTTAGATCCAATGTATTTGTTTGATCTTTTATGTGTGCTTGGGAGGCATATGTCTCATCAAGGGAAGTGGATGTTTGTGCATCATGGATGGGTGAGGTGGAAAGTTCTTGACCATGGAATGCATAAAGTTGGCTAAGAGGATCATCATGGTCTTCTTGATCATAAAAGGGGTCTTGATCAAAGATGGAAGATTGATCATGAACAATATTAGGTATGTTATGAATGGAACCATTGGGAGGGTGTTGATCTTTATGTGGATGAGGGGGTAATGTTTCTGCATGTTTAGGATTGTTCTCTTGAAATACCTCATGACTTATTGGAATGGAGGTGGAAGGGGATTTCTCATGGAGAGACTTGTCATGTTCTTGATGGTCAAAAACATAGGAGCATGATAGAGGGTGACTTGGACTTATGAAGGGAGAATCTTGAATTGGCTGAAGGGATTGTGGATGACATGGTTGGCTTGAAGGACTTGGCATGATGTTTGATGACTCTTTTGTATGTTCAAGAATATGAGTTGGATGACATGGCGATGTTTGATTCCTTGTTAGTAGCCTTTGGGTCACATCCTTTGTAGGTGTATGGGTGGAAGGTGTGGGCTTAGGGTTTTGGTTTTGATTGGATGATGGTAAGGGTGCATGAACTAGATTGGTGTTTCCCTTGTCAAAAGTGGCATTAAGACTTGAGGAAGTTTGGCCTTGTTGCAAGGTAGAACTTAAGTTCACATGTGTTTGTTGTGATGTGGCATTGACATATGAAGAAGTGGATGGATTAGATTGGTATGAGGTGGAAGGAGAAGCCCCTTGAAGTCTGATTTTATGTTTTGATTTTGTTTCATGATTTGAACTAGAGAAAGAGACTCCTTGGATTATGATTTCAGGCTTAGGTTTTGTCTCATGATTTGAACTAGAGAAAGAGACTCCTTGAATTATGACTTTAGGCTTAGGTTTTGTCTCATGATTTGAACTAGAGAAAGAGACTCCTTGAATTATGACTTCAGGCTTAGGTTTTGTGTCATGATTTGGCCTAGAGGGATAGCCCCCTTGGATTATGATTTTGGGCTTATGATTAGGATTTGGCTTGTTTATGATTATGACCATTTTGACAAGTGGTGATTAGGAGTAGGTTGGTGATGGTGATGATGTGGAATTATTAGATTAGATGACTTGATTGATTAGGATGTGGCTAAGAAGAATGATTAGGATGAAAGTGATTGCATATGAATGTGTTGGAAGAACGTGTAGAGTGACTTGTCTTTATGTGTTTGGTGTTTAGCTTGATTTGGCAATGTTTAAATGAATGATCACACATGTACACACATAAATCACTCATGCAAGACACATAAGCAAGTTTGAATTTGAAATTATGAATGTGATTATTAAGCACACATTTGAAGAAGACACATCAACAAGTCATAGAACTAGTCAAGTGGGTATGGCCAATTAGGTCTTAAGCTAATCTGCACAAGGTTGACTAAGGATGATTTGAAAGAAAAATCCTGCCACACAGCTGGGAGAAAGGGGTAACCCACCCTTCACCTTCACTTCCCAAAGGTATAAAGTTCTTTAGGGCTTAGCTCAGAGTGACAAGATTTTAACTCCCAAACAAGCGTGTCTTTCGATTCACACTTTGATTGAGGTTGTCCCTAGGGGTAATGAAATCCATTAGCAGGCCTCCTATGAAGGGTCTAACAAAAGCAAACCAAGTGAGGTTTTTTTGATCACACACACACTTGATTCACACTCACAATGATTAATTTCCCTTAGATTAGAAATGAAATGTGTGTAAAACAGTTCAAGCACTTGTTTTTTTTAGATCCCAGATCAAGATGTGATTGAAGACAATGATTAATTTTAGACCTAATTTTTGAAGTGTGATTGAAGACAAATTTTTTTTTAAGCCAATTTCAATGATGTGATCAAGCAAGATTTGATTTTATGCCCCAAATTGAAATGTGTTGACAAACAATGATTAATGAGAAATGAAAGATTACAATGTATGCATCTGATTATTCTCGCTTTCTAAATTGTTGCTGTGATTGATCCCAATGCTTTTCTAGCTCTGTATGATTCACCAACAAGTCACCAAGACAAAAAGATACAAATTACAAGCGTGCTGGAACAAAAGTAATATGCGCTGAAGAATATATGAGAATTTGAGAAATTTAACTTTGTCAAAGTTAATAAACGCCCACACCATTGGATAGCTTATGAAATTCTACCCCAAATAAAAAAAAAATCGCTGAAAAAGACCAAAAAATGACCAAGATACGGTCATTTTAAGATTTACTATAAAAAAGCTAAAACAACGGCATATGCGCTAAAACAGTCATCGTATGCGCTAAAAGAACTGCAAAATAAGCTAAAACAGCCCCATATGTGCTAAAAGAAACTTCGTATGCACTAAAAGAACTACGAAATGTGCTCAAACAACGTTATATGTGCTAAAACAGTCCCCATATGCTCTAAAGAAAGCCTTAAATGCGCTAAACTAACCCTTAAATGCGCTAATCTAGGGAAAGCAGATTTTAAATTCTAAAAACAGTGAAGATAAATGCGCTAATTTGTTCCTTAGATGTGCTAAAATAACTGTCGGATGCGCCAAAATAGTCCCCAGATGCGCCAAAAGACCTGCAGAAGAATCGTTAAAACCTTGTATGTGCTACGGAAACCCTTGGATGCGCTAAAACGAGAATTTTGATCAGAAAGCCGAATTCCATAATGTAAAACCTGTCAGAAAACCTGCAAGTAGATGTTAAAAATGGGGCAAGGCCCCACGGTGGGCGCCAAATGTAGATAGGGAAAAATCAATTAGATTTAATGTTGAGAATAACAATAAACTAATTAAATCCTATCAAGCACAATAGAGTACGAGACAATATGAAAATCAAAATAAGAAGCAAAACGCAAACTGATCTCCATGCTAAACTCGATTTATCTCCATTGCTCTTCTCCACCTACACAAGGATGCAAGATTTCGAAGGTTGATAATAGAGGAATGTTGGATGCTCATTCCTACAGCATAACGACTCGACAATGAAGAATGATAGAGATGGATTGAAGAATTATTTTGACAGAGTTAGGATGCTCGATGAAGATTCGATGCAAATGGCCTGTGAAAGGTTAGATTTATAGATTTTTGATGTGGACATAGATAGGATTTGATAAGATTGATAAGGATTTGATTTTTGACAAAAGAGGAAATACAATGAGATGAGATAAGATTTTCAAAAGATAGAAAGATTTTGATTTATTGTTTTAAAGGAATTAAAACAAGATAAGATAAGATGTGAAAAGATAGAAAGATTTTGATTCTCTTTTAAAGGAAATAAATCCTGAAAAAGATGAGAAGGATAATTGATGAATTATCTAATTAAATTAAATTAATTAGATGCACATGAGTTTCAATTTTGGAAAGAAAGCGAGAAGATATTTTTAAGATCTTATTAATTAAATAAATATTTGATTTATTTAATTAATGCTGGATTTATGATTTCATCAATTAAATAATATAAATTATTTAATTAACATTAGAAGAATTGATAGAAATGATTTAATTAATTGAATAATATAAATTATTTAATTAACATTAGAGGAATGGATGGAAATGATTTAATTAATTAAATAATATAAATTATTTAATTAACATTAGAGAAATGGATGAAGATGATTTAATTAATTAAATAATAATTAACATTAGAGGAAAGGATGGAAATGATTTAACTAATTAAATAATATAAATTATTTAATTAACATTAGAGGAATTGATGAATTATGCATTAATTAATTAAATAATATAGATTATTTAATTAACATTAGAGAAATGGATGGATTATGAATATGAATTTAATTAAATAAATAAAATTTATTTAATTATATAGATGATGACATGGGTACCTAGGGCAGAGCATGCTACAAGATACCTAAATGATGCAATGTTGTGACAAGGTATTGTAAGAGGACAATTTTTTGACGTCTACAACAACAATTAATAACACTTATATTAGTATCATATCTACCTTTAGTCTTATCACCCCCTTCTCATATTTATATCCAGTATCATTACTACATCGACACTACTAATTTCTTGATAAGTAATAATTATAATAATCTTACCTTTAACACTCAATACTAATATTTATTTCTCATTACCCTCCTCATAAGTACCAAGTTAAATATTAATGGCATCCACATATCTATATTCAATATTACTCTTTATATATAACTCTAAACTTACTTAACATCATGATTCATAACAACATATAAATCTACCATTATTGCTACTTAGCCAACTATAGATTTCACCACTAACTAACAATACAATATTAATGTTACCCATAAAGTTAGTATTGCTAATATTCACATTGTGCATAAATTCCTAACTAATGAAGATATTATTGTGGTTGAAAATCACAACAATAACATCATTAGTTGATATGGTGCCCATTACTATTTTTGACATCTTAATCAATAGAACTAAAAATCATGCTAATCAAGAAATAAGAATTCTATATAGATATATTAACCATGAAATAAGGAAAATAAAGAAACACCATATTCAAATATAGCTCCATTACTTAAGGAAATTTTTTCAAATCTTTAGAAAGATTTCCTAACAACAAGTTTGGTGATCTTAATCCCAAAATATGTAGTTGATAATTATTTATCTATCCCATTAAATTATAAAATAAAATCAATTAATGCATCTAAAGTCATTAGTGATGGACAATCCAAGATTCGAATAGACTTAATATTGGATTGAACTATTTCTTCCCACATTATGAAAAGTTGAGTTAAACTTTTATAATCCACTAATAAGTTCAAATACTAGAGGCACATCAAAGGTGGTGAATCAATTTCAATTTAACCTACCCTTCCTAGTTACCTATTTAATTCCTAATCATTAGAGATGAAATTGATACATTAAAAAGTGCTTAAACTAATGCCACTAGCATGAATATGCAAGAAATAATCTATCAAACAAAAACTAAACTATCAAATTATCACAAGTAATGCTCAACACTATCAGACCAACAACCCAACAACCCAAGAATGATTATGCATATATGCGATCTACAAACACATACACCAACTACACAATTATTTAAATTTTCTATTTTTTATTAACAATTATATTTAATCTAAAAAGTTTCAAAAGTATTAAGGTGATAGTCTACCAATGTAATTTTTGTTTCTACCCAACTAATATTCTTCTTAAATACTTTTTAGGTGATTGAATCAACTACTTTACTTAGACACTTCTTTACTAAGTGTGTGTGTGTGTATATATATATATATATAATGAAATACTCTTCTTTGTGGATAAAATGGAAATATTGCCCAACTCATTAAACAATCAAATAGGTGACTCCCACTCTCTAATAAGAAACTCATCTCAAAACATATATAAATAAATGAGACCAATCAATTAAAACTACTAATTCTAAACACTACTTAATTATAAATATTAAATGATAACTAGAAATTATTTCCAAATAGAAACAAGATTCTTTAAAAGAAAAATAAAAATAAAAATAAAGATATAACCCTTAATTCACAATTTCAACTTAAATATGAACTAATCCTATTAACAGAAGAAAATTGATTTAAAACTAACTTTGAAATTTCATAAAAGTTTTCCTTATTGACTCCATTAGAAATTCACAAATCAATTTTTGATTCAATCCACCTTATCAAATTCGTTTCCTTAATCAGGGGTTGTCATTTGAACATCAATTCACTGCTCATTTAATCCTTCCCATATGATTGATTATATCAAAACATGTTTAAACAATTCTTAATCAAGTCTAATTTTTCTCTCAATGTGATAATTTAAAAATGAATAAAATAGTTCATCAAACTCACTACCTTACAATTTCAATATTGAACATTAAGACTCATTGTTTATGTATGATATCTAAAATTTATTAAGTATTCTTGAATTAGCATTTAAGGAGAGATGAATTATAAAAATAAAGGGGACAAATAAAGAAATGAAATTGTTATATCTAAACACCAATTAAATAAGTAATTAATAAATAACTAAGAACTAATTTCAAACTAACTTATGATACCTTAAATATGAGTCTCCTCAATTATTTGTCCTATTTTTTTTCTCTTTAAAAATTGCTTTTTACATATGTAATGTTATTTCTTGATTTCCTCCATTTGATTATTGTTATAAGAGAAATTTTTTTGGAAAAATTTATGTTGTAGGTTAACAAGAGGAAGAAGATGAAAGAAACATATTTCAACTCTTTTTCCTTCATGAAACCCTAACTTGGTTCTACTCATTTTTTTTTTTTTAATTTATTGTTTTAATTTTAAAGTAGGAGACAATAATGTTTTAATCATAACTTTTATTTGGCTTATTGAGTTTCTCTGATTTTTTGATATGTTCTATAAAACTTTTTTTTTTTAAGAAAAAGTGGCAAACGACTATAATTATATTAATAGTAAATATTAGTTTACAAAACCCTGGTTCAGGAAAGCATACTGGCGAGAAAGAACCAAGAAGAAAATGCCCAGTTATAGCTCGAGTAACAGACTGACTCTATAAAACTTTGATTTGTAGAAACTCTTTAAATTTTAACATCTAACCCTTTGTATTCCATTTTGTGTGATCAGATATGTAAAATTGTTTTATGACAATTTTTTATTGTGAAAAGGATGCAAATGTTTTCTTAATAAATCCTAACTGGTGATCTGGGTTACTACAATTTTTGAATATGTTTTTCTGAGATTAATTATTGAAAACCCCATTGAATTTTATCTTTCAATATCATGTTGATCAATTTTTATGATCAAATTTGTGAAACTACTTTGAATCAGTTTATTGTTTGTCATAGGGGTAACAATGTTGTAATCCTCAATCAATTGATTAATTAAGTGAGTTAGGATGAGCATTTGATATTGTTTTTTCATTTACCTTTTCATAAGAGGAATTAATTTAAAACTCCAATAGAATTTTATTCCTTCTTAAACTTTCTCAACAAGTAAGGAAGTTTTCCATCCAAGACATAATCTTCTATATTCCCTTAAATATTTACACCAACATTCATTTCTTTATATCAAGGGATTGAAACACACCTATTGTCTTCTTTGAATTTACAAATCTAATTAAAAATATAAACACAATTAAAAATTGAACCAACCACCATACCAAACAATTACTTTTCCCCAAACTCTACTATTTGGAACTTGAAGCTTTTTCCCAATTTTCAAGACTCATGCCTATTTCTAGAATCGTAACTTTCATAGATCTCCCATTGATTCCAACTTTGGTATATATGCACCTGAAAATAAGAATTCAACAAAAATAATATATGGCCACAAGTTCTCCTCCCAACCATAGGATTGATTTTCAATCCACCCCGAGCTCTAAGGGTCACATATCTTTCCCTTACACACACCATCACTATTCACAAGGGTTCCTTAAACAAATTACACAACATACTATGCACAATGAAAATACACATACTATAATTCATCACCCTATCCCTTAAATAGCTACTCACATAAAGAGATACTAAAACAAGATGGAACTCCACAAGACAATACCAAATACGCAATTTTAACAAATCTCACAAAATGATCTAGCATTGAATTGCACAAAGCATAAATAATATTCCTTAACATCTAAACAAAGATCTACAAAAGGGTAGACCTTACCTAACAAGAAAAAATCCAGAAGTGATAACCTCTTCTTCTCCAAGCCTTACTCTTCCATACTTCCTCTCCCATCCTTTCCTTTTCTCCATCAAAGAGAGCTCCTCCCCAAATGATAAAAACAAGAGCAACCAAAAGAAAAAAGATAGAAGCCAAGGAAAAGAAAGAAGCCAAACCAAAAGATGGATCTCCTTCTCCTTTCAAAAAGAAGAAATATATAGAAGGGAAAAGGGAAACTAACTCCCCAAAACTTCCCAACCACTCAACCAACTCCCATTTTCGCCACTTTTCATAAGTGGGAAATTAGAGTGGGTTTTAAACTTCATTTAAGTGATTTTATAGAATAAAAAGACCCATACTCTATAGACCTACCACCTGAGGCACCTTTTAAACAATTAAAACCACATAAAGACATCATAAAACCCTTACAAAAGAAGGTTGAATACATATCCTTGACAATACTAGAATTTTCCAAGAATTGCATAAGGATAATAGCTATGTGACCTCTTCATCAATAGTGGCCAATTTTAACTTGTTTACTCAACCAGGAGGAGGTGTCAGTATTTCTCATAATTAATAGTATTTGAAATAAATAGCTTCTGAAAAATATGTTGGTGTAAATAAAGTCTTGTACCTAGTTAATTCATTACTAGGGGACTTATTTACATGTTAAGTTTACTTAGGTCCTAGGAAGGAATCTTTCTAGAAGGTGTTAGTTGTCATTAGTTGTTATCTTATCTTTTTACTTGTAACACATGTGAACCTAGGTAAGTGTGATTAGTTGTCTCATGTCATATGATTAAGACACTTGTCATAATCCTATGACATCTTGTATCCCACCTTGGCTATATAACCAAGGGGTTTCTACTATATTGTACATCACATCATATCATTGAATCACATTGATAAGAATACAGTTTATTATTGTCACATTCTATTCTCTCTCTTTGTGCTTCCATTTGGTCGGGCAAGATCTTGGTAGCCATAGCCAATTCTAACATGGTATCAGAGTGGGTTGGGTTCCATTGGATAGTCTTTTTTTGAAGAGAGATGGTAAATCTTGAAAAGTTGAGTATGCTCTTCTCTTGCATCATATGATGATCTAGAGAATAAAAAAACTTCATAGAAATACCAGATGTGGTGGGGTTCCATTTTTGGCTCTTTATTGCAGGTTCAAATCAGATTTTTCTGGTGCAAATCTAACCTCACCATTGTGTTTGGAAGGTTTGAGAAAGTTGATTTTGCCTTTTGTTTTTTCCAAATTGAACATATGAGGCCAAATCAATGAGGGTTTGAAGTTGAAGAGTGGTTGCTAGATCTAGAAGGTAGTTACATTTTTGGAGCATTTTGGGTCAAATCTGACCCGCCATTGCCTCCAGAAAGCCCAAAAACCCTAAGATTGATTGTCAATTCATCCAAATCGGAGCAGTTGTCTAATGAGGGAAATTTTTTTTTCCTAGGGAGCCGTACAACCCCGTAGATCATCATAATTGCATATGGTATGATTTTGAAAAGTAAATATTTTATTATTCAACAAAAAATTGAAATTTATTTAGGAAAAATTAAAGAATTCTAATTGATTTTTTCCTAAAATTTTTATTGTAAAATAAAAATAAAAAAAATATTTTGCATACGCAGTACCTTCAGTAGCAGGTACTTTACATACCGCAGCAGGGTAGGCTTGTACCCGCTAGGCAGGGTGGCACGTGGGCAGGTGGTGGGCCCCCACATTTTACATGTAGTAGAAAAATCATTCAAAATGGCAGACAGTTTATGTAAAAAAAAACCTCGATGATTCAAATTAAAGCAATGGTCAGAAATTCCAAAATTCGGTGACATAATATTAAATCAGTGGCGTTTCAAAAATTTAGGTGAATTTTAGTACAAACTAGTGGCGCAAAGATTTTGCCGAGATTCCCTCAATATTTTGGAAAAACTAAGCATATTTTGACATCGCCCAAAGACCGATGATTTCGGCGATGTCCATATAGACGTCAATTTTAACCTCGAAATAGGTGAATATTTAAACAGGTTGAGAATATTCCATTTTGATGGGGGTTTAGCTGTCAAATCTAATCAAGTGACTTGTTGACATCATCACTGACATCAACAGTTTCTAATTTTTTTTTCCCCCACTCCAATTGAATTTTCATTTTTGCAGTCCGACTTTGAAACTTTATAACTTGCTCATTTTGACTCCTTTTTTAGAGATTTTTTTTTATTTGGGATAATTTTCCATGCTCTACATGGTGGTGTAGTCAAATTTTGGTTTTGATATTTGGATTTTTCCATAAATTGAAGATTCTCATAGGTGTTGTTGTTTCGTCCTCATTTTGGGAACTTTAGGAGCTCATATCTTGCTCCTACAGTAACATTTTTGGGTGAAGTTTTTTTTGAAAGTGCATATTCTTAATGTACTTTCTAGTGGTGAAATCATTTTGATCTCATCTACTATTAAAGTTTTACTTTGAAAATGTGGCCTATTTTTTGACATTTACATGTACCAAGATCAAAACCACTTCCCTATTTTTGGCAAGTGGAAATTGTAAACGCACTAAGTATAAAGTTCCGAATTAGATATTTTCTTGGGGTGGTTTCATGATTGAGTGATTTGGGGGGGTAATATTGCAGTGGTTCATTGCATTCTTTGCTTGGTTTGTGTTCTTTCAAATGGGGAAATCACAAATTGAACTCCCAACTCCACATAATTATGCTACATGGAGAAAATTAGTATGGAACTATCTCATGATGAAAGGTCTAATAGGTCATCTAAAGGAAACCATTTCTCAACCTACTGATGCTAAAGAATTGGCAAGATGGGAGATTGATCCTGACAAAACACTTGGATGCATATGTTCATTAGTCTCATTTGATTTGTAATTTCATATTGAATCATGTAAAACACCTAAAGAGACTTGGGAAAATTTTGAAAAGTTGTATGGTAAAATAGATAAGATTAGGGGATATTAGATTGATAATGATTTGATGATTCTTGATCCTAAATTTTTTGACCATATCCAAGACTACATCTCCAAAATCAAGCAACTAAGAACATAGTTCAAAGAATACAACATTGAGAAAGAGGATTTACAATTGATTTTGAATGTGTTATCCAAGCTTGGTCCTGAGTATTCAGTATTTTTTTCTGGCTTTCATACCCATTGACTCTCTATGGGAGCATCATATGTTGATCCTAAGTTTGATGAATTTGCAAATTTCCTAATCCAAGAGGAAGCTAAGTTAATGAAAATGGGTCTGATCAAGTCTTTCAAGTCACATGCATTGATTTCTAGTGAGTCAAAGGTATAGAAAGAACCAGTGAATATTGATAAGAAGAAAAAGAAGAAAAAGAACACGCAACATAAAGAATCAAAATTCTCTCAATCTAAAAGGGAAACATCTAAGAAGGAGAGGCATTTTGGTGCATATTACAAGAAGGATGGACATGAAGAAGACTGTTGTTATAAGAAGGATATTGAAGAGTTGAGAAATATTCTCAAAATGAATCACATTGATTTTCCTTCTAGAATGTCTGAATCTTCTTCTCCTTCTACTTCAAAATAGTCTAAAAAGGACAAAGTTCAAGCTTCTAAATTAGGATATAAGGGAAATGCTCTTTATGCTTTTTCAAGTCATGGATTAGGGAGATGGCTTCTATATATTTAGGAGCATCTCAACATATGGCATCTTCGCAGTCTATATTCTCTTCTTTTTAGCCTTGTACTACGTCTCCTATTTTGATGGGAAACAATACATACATGAGTGTAATTGGGAAGGGATCTATTAGTTTTGGGGACAACACTTTTTAGTATGTCTTGTGTGTTCCTCATTTGATGAACAATCTTCTTTCCATATATCATATTACACATGGTGGAGATGGGAGAACTGTGGAGTTCACACCTGATTCAGTCTTCATTTGAGACTTGGACAATCAAGAGATCATTGCTATTGGGATAGTTGATCATTCATCTCAGTTGTATATCTTTTCATATTTTTCTTCTGATGGTGACATTGTTCTTTTAGTTGTTAGTATGAACCATGATTTAGAGGATACATTTGGCTTCTTGAACTTGGGAGTTCTCACATCAGATCTAGTTCTTGAGTCATGCATTCTATCTCCTCCATCCACTGTTGCAGTTGATGATTCTTGTGACTCAACATTTTTGGTTCCTTGTGATTCAGTGCAATAGGACATACATAGTCTTTCCGATTCAGCTAGTTTGGATGACTTCTTGAAAGGTATTTCAAACTTGTTTGTGGAGTCTCATATTGCATATTTGGGAGAGATCAATGATAGTATTCATCTTCTCTTTGATGGAGAAGATCCTTCTTAATTTGTTGTGAGGGAACGCTTTGACCCTCTTGTTCATTCTCTACATGATCATTCTTTGCAGTTTGGCGTGAGTGTGGATACTTTTGGAAAACATTTGGAGGAGGCTTCTTTGTCTTTAGAGGGGATATTCTTGTCTTTGGATTATGTTCTACATTCATCTCTACTAGATGTTGGATTGTCCTCTTCAGCAGTGTGGCCTAGAACGCCTGTTTGGAGTGTGGCAGCTTTCGGCCTCAACATGGAGACACTTGAGCATGCTTCAAAGAAATCATATATCATTCATCATCCTGACATGGTGCAAACATCCATGGCTTTGTTTCTTCCTAAGGGGAGGAACATTGTTCGGCGAGATTGGATCATCTTCAACATTCAATGTTGAGCTTCTACCATCATTGTAGGAGACTCAACATTGAGGGGGGATTGCATTGTCTCTCTTTTACTTCTCTCTTATTGGGAGATGAGGTTTTGTCCTTCTTGTTCTTCATTAAGATCATTTATTTTATTATATATTTCATCTCTCTTTTGGGGAGGAGTTTTGTCCCATTGGGTTTTCTCCTTTACTCCATTTGTGAGAGATTTCCTTTGCATTTGTACATAGGTACCTAACACAACCTAGTAGTTGAGACCCATCTTTGCATCCTTGTGTCATTTTCATAATAATCTGCTACTCCCTAAGTTGCACTTAAGGGCGGGTGTTGGTGTAAATAGAGTCTTGTACCCAATTAATTCATTACTAGGGGACTTATTTACATGTTAAGTTTACTTAGGTCCTAGGAAGGAATCTTTCTAGAAGGTGTTAGTTGTCATTAGTTGTAATTTTATCTTTTGACTTGTAATACATGTGAACCTAGGTAAGTGTGATTAGTTGTCTCATGTCATATGATTAAGAAACTTGTCATAATCCTATGACATCTTGAATCTCACCTTGGCTATATAACCAAGGGGTTTCTACTACATTGTACCACATCATATCATTGAGTCACATTGATAACTAGAATACATTTTATTCTTGTCACATTATATTCTCTCTTTGTGCTTTCCATTTGGTCTCAAGATCTTGGCAGCCATTCCCATTTTAACAAAATACTCTTCTAATGATAATCAACTAAGGAATTAAATCTACATATAATTTAACTCTACCTACTTGCGTAGTATCTTTTAGAGTCGAGCAATAATTGATCATGTTATTTAATATCAAAATATTACCACTTATCAAATATAATCTATTTTACCTATAAGGAATACTACTACAACCAAATATTGAATATCAATCATTACCTTTATATTCACTTACTCACACTCATAATATAAATTGAACCTAACATGATGAAATAAATTAATATACATAATGATATTACCAATAACGAAACCTCTCAATCATTACATACTTACGTAGATAGGGAATAGACCTCATCTGGCTATCACACAAAATCACAACAACCACTAGTTTGTTAGTTAACAATCAAAAATATAAACAAATTGATGTATAGGAACAATAATCAATAATGTATATTTCCCAACACAAAAGAACACAAAATATAGGACACAAACCATTGATGAAAAATGAATCAGCAAGGCCACAAGGGGCAGGGTCTTACAAGAAAATCTTGCTCACTTACCACAAGATGTCATAAATATAGTATATGATAAAGCATTAGATGAAGACGAGGATGAAGGTTTGAAACATTGACCCTATTTGGAAAAGTATAATATAGAATTCACTTGATATTTATCATTTTGTTCCATGTTTACATTATATCCATTCTTAGAAAGAAATTTGTATCTGAGCCCATAACATTCTTCCAACTCATATGAAAGAATTGTATCTACATGCTCATGAGATAAATTGGTTTTCTCACGAGAATGCAAATCCTTTTTTTTTTTTTTTTTAAGTTAGGCATCTTCCACTTATGAGGGAAGGGAGTTAAAGAGACCCCATCACTATCATCGAATGATGTCTTTGAATCTATTGAAGTTGAACAAAAATTGATCAAATGAAACACAAGACTCCTTAGGAGTATATTGTGATATAAATTTTATACTCTCCCATAAAGGGGGGTGTAAAATCTAATGAACAAAAACCATAAAAAAACATGCATTCAACTCTATGGGATTTTTTTGTGATATTTTAGACTCCCTTTTGAAACAAGGTGTACAATATAGTGCCCCCAATTTCCATCCAATAGATTTCATCATGGGTAAAACACATTCTTCTTTGTGTTCGACATGTATGGGTTCTAATTTTAAGTTGGGATTAAAGTATTAAGAGAGTTGGAAGTGTTGTGATCTTCTTAGACTTGTGAATTATAATTTTTCTCATCTTCTTTAATTGTAGATATCTTATTATTATATTCATACTTCACCTCACAGTGAAGATTAGACGAGACTCCCTTCATAGCATGAATCCATGATCTACTTAGGAGAAGATTGTATAAAAGAGGTCCCAGTATGATATGGATAGGGGTAGGAAAAACCATGAGGCCAACCTTAATGGGTAGCATGATCGCTCCTAATGGTTTCTTATTAACATTATAAAAGGCATGTATATTAATGCCATTAGGTTCTATAAGATCCTTGTCCACAGCAATTCTATCTACAAAATCAATGCTACAAATATTAAGACCTAAGCTATTGTCTATGAGGGTATGCCTCTCCAATTTTATTAATGACCACCACTATCATTAGGGATTAATGTTTATTTTGGATCTCAAGAGAGGTAATTCATGTTGAGGGAATGTAATACCCAAATTCATCACTTTCATACAATAAAAAAAGGTAGCTACATCATTTAGTTTAATATAATTTGGGACATCAATCTTTTGTAGCCTCTTGGAGCATCCTATGGTATGTAGGTGATGTTTGAATCAAATACCAAAGGGAAATTTTGGATGGAGTATTTTTTCTCAACAAGATCATATTCTTTACTACTACATTGAGGAATGTTATATGTGTGCACAATTGTGTGATAACTTGGATGTTGCAACACATCTTGTTGCACATGATTACTAGCACGAGTTGTTTTGTAAAGTTTAGGATATGGATAGAAGGTTTAGGAGGTCCTATAATGAGAGGTGATTTAGGAGGTCCAATAATTAGAGTCTTGGGAGGTTCAATAATTAAAGGAGATCCAATTTTCAATTGTGCATTCATAACCTCAATGGATTTAAATACTTGTTGCTGATCTTCTATTGATGGGGGATCTAATGTGACCTAGAATCTTCATCTATGGTCCATCCATCTTGCTATTTTTTGAAAGAAATGTATCAATGATTTCATCCTCTTGTTCCATAATATATTGCCAAGTAGGAGAGGTATTGGGAGAGAAACAAACACGATTCTCATGATTCTCAATGATTGAGTCCTCTAACACCAAGATAACTTTTTCCCAAGTAGGTGAGGTGTCAAGAGAAGAACAACTATGATTGTCACTATTGTAAATGATTGCATTCTCTTGCACCAAAATATTCTCACAAGTGGGGGAGATGTTGGGGGATGAACGAAGATTAGGCAAAGTGATATTAATAAATGTGTCAATGATTTCATTCTCTTGTATCAAGATACTCTCACAATTAGGATATATATTAGGAGAATAACTAACATGATTGTCATGAGTATCAATGATTACATTTGTTGGAATTTGTTAGAATCCTTAGTGGACGATCTAGGTGATATGAAGTCCCCAAGGACATCATCTAACATATCAAATTCATCACAACTAGAGTGTTTAATAGGTATACTTTGCTCTTGTAGAAGGAGATCTGACATGATCAGATTACTATGCTTTCTCCAAGATTAATCATTAAATTTCAATTTCAATTTGTGTTTATGCATGTTAAGAAAAAATTGGATTGAAAATAGAATCATAAACTTATTACAGACACAAATTTGGAAAACAGAGTCTAGATTTGTAGAGTGATAACAGATATGAATATGCTCCCACCCAAGGCACCTATGTCTAGCTTGGAATCTATCTAAAATTTTAGTTCCTAAGGCACTAAGGATAGGTAATGGATTTTTTACAGCATTTTGACCCAAATCTAAAAGTGAATTTGTTTCTATTTTAATAAATTTTGAATTTATAATGTAGTGTAACAACCTAGGGTTTTCAAAATTTTTAGAATGAAAGCCAATTTAACCCAATTATGCAATATTTCAGAAAATTCATACAATTCACTTACAAAACTAATAATTTTTAGTATTTAAATGAAATAATTCTTCACAAATTTGAACCAAATCAACCAGAATGACACGTTTTCTTTCAAATGCAAAGACACTTTTGCAAAAAAAAAGGCTAAAATTTCTAAAATTTTGAGAATATTGCTCACTATTTCAGGTCTAAACAATGCTAAAATTCAAAAGATCTAAATGATCAAAATGTCAAGTTCACCAAAATGTTTTAATGAAAAAGGGGTCCTGGGTCTAATGCATATAGATCACTAACATCAATCATTTTTCAAAGAACATTGGGATGCAAATCAGCAAAGAGATTAAATTGAATTCTAGCCTTGAAGGTGAGTCAATCAACCTTGGATATGATCTTTTTGTGTCTTGAAAATTGATTGGATTTTATTGACTTGATGAAACTATGAGAGCTAATTTGAAAATACACCTTTTTTGTAACAGAGAAACTGTAAAACCAAATTTCAATAGTAGAATTGGAAAGGACAGAGTTTTGTCCACCTATCATACAAATTTGAAGTTGATTTTGTTGGACTAAGTCACCTAAGGTGACTATGTCCTAGTAACTAAGTTCAAAATCTATTTTCACAGTCCTCAAGAGTCTGATCAGGGGCTCATTCCCTCCAGATCTCACTATTGGATCTTCGTCGGATGTTGAGATAACTGAGTTTATGTATCTTCCCAAGTTGTATGGTTTGAATGCAACAATGAATAAATGATCTTCAATCTTCCTCTAATCTATTTTAGATCTAAAACTTTCACATTCAAAGAGAAAGGAAGGGTTGTGCCATATAGGGGCTTGCCTCAGTCAAACCTTGTGTTGGTTTTTCCACCTCCATAATGGAAAAGTTGACGATAGAGAGCTTATCCTTTTAAGGGATAGAGGGTAAATGATAAAATGAATGATGGATCAACAATGGACTACAACTCACCACTCATGTCTAACTCCTTGAAGGACTGAAGTCATGCAAATCTCCTCAAGGTTTGATTGCAAATTGGCTTGATTTCTTAGAAGACCTACAAGGGTTAGTACAAACAAAATGATAGAATAAACATGAATAAATTCATATGAAACTTGACATGATGCTTCTGAACCGCAAATTTTTGTAGGAGGGTGCTCTCTTACACTTCTAGGGTTTTTCACCTAAAAGGAGAAAGGTATCCCACAAAAGCTTGGGGGTTCACTCAAGACTAATGCTAATATGATTGAAATGTGCCTAAATGCAATAAAATAATAAAGGAAATGAATTATTAATGCAAAACCTAAGAAATGTAAGATGTTTGAAAACAAATTGTGATATGCAAAAATGACCTAAGAATGTAAGCAAATGATGATAGAAATGAACAAGACTGGAGAGGTGCACCTAGAAATTGGAATATGATGCAGAGAGGCTTTGGAATCCTACAAAATTTGATGTTGAGGCCAACTGGGACACTTACACCAATCTGGGCGACTTAGTCCTATTTCAGGGAGATTCTGCCAGAACAGGTTTCAGCCAAATGGGTATCCAAAAATGCAAAAATCACTTTTTAGGCCTGGTAGTGGGACTAATTCACCACCGATGGCGACTTATTCTACCTTCAACTTTTGGGAATTTTGGGATAGGAACTTGTAGCCCTCGGTTTGTACTTCTCTTCTTAATAGGTGTCTGGTTTTGATTTTGCACAAATTGGGTTGTAAGAGGTCTCCAAGCTTCTCTTAGGGATTTGTTAACTTGAATGACTTTGATGAATTGACAACACCTTTTATCACCTTTCTCTTTGAAAAATCTACATACAAGACCTACAAAACACACATGTAAAGAGGGGAAAAAGGGTTAAGGGTTAGAGAATAGGGGTTTGCCTTGGTCAAACCCCAATTTGGTAATCAAACCCTTGAAAATAAAATGAAATGGAAGGAGAATGATGAATGAACAACATGCAATGCTACAACTCACCAAACCCTTGATGTAGAAATATGAAGATATGTAAATAAATGCTCCAATGAAGACTTGAAAGTGCCTAGAATGCTTGAGAATGATTAATGTATGTATGCTAATGTATGAATGAATTATTAGAAATTAGAAAATGCAAAATGAGGGGGAAACCCTTTATTTATACTTGTTTTTACAATATTTCCTGAAAATAACACATCATAGGCCGACCTTAAGGTTAAGAGAATAATATCTCGCTAGAAATTTAAAATAATTTTTATTTTTGTGCCCAATGGGACTAAGTTGCCCCAGGTGGCGACTTGGTCAGGCCACCACAGAAATTTTACTGGGTGTCAATAATTAAAGTGTATTTAATGATGTTTAACAAGATTATTCTTTGAAACACACTTAAGTAGGGCTGAAAAGTGCATTAAGGGGCCACTTAAACATAAGAAAGGGTCAAATTAGTGATGACAACCCTAGAAAAGTGTGAGTTTGTTACAACTCTTTACATCACTTTGAAATAAGACTTGATAAGTGATAAAAAGAAGTTATTTAGGTGAATTATAATGAAAAGGTCCTAGAAAAGTGTGAAAGTGGGTTACAACACTTCACAAAACTTTTACAAGACATCCTAGAATTCTTAATGATTCACAAGGGTCCAAGACCTAATGTGAATGTGTTGACCACATTACAACATTAAATCTAGGAAAAATCAAGCCAAAATCCATAAGAGGATGAACTTGCTTCAAACTCACACTAAAGTATCCCAACATGAATATCAAGAGGGATCCAAATGCACCCATGCTGGTACGATGAGACAACAAAAATCAAGAGGGGTGATCAAGCCCCTAGGATCAAGATCCCATGGAAAACCAAACATTAGCACAAAGGAACACATATGAAAATGATAAGAACGAATGAAAGAGAGAAAAGGAGAATGAAAAAGAGATTCAGATCAAGCTTCGATCATTTTTCCATCCCGTTGTGGATCAGATCTAGGATGTTTGTTTGGAAAAATAAATGTATACTCACTCTGAGGCAACAAAACTCATGGTTGTCCATCGGGTGAGAAGGCCCAAAAGGTGAGAAACATACACTCATGGATGGTATGTACTCACACACACACAGGTGGTTATGGGGAAATTCATGCCTTAGAATGGGCTTCCCACTCAACCATACCAAAGTTATACCTCTTGATAACTTTAATAAGGCACCACAAAAGAAAGTGACATTTCAAGCTTCATGAGACAAGAAAAAAATCGTATGCTTGGAGCATATGAACAAACATGATGGCACCA
The DNA here is from genome assembly GCA_007258455.2 of Sequoia sempervirens. Classification (NCBI taxonomy): domain Eukaryota; kingdom Viridiplantae; phylum Streptophyta; class Pinopsida; order Cupressales; family Cupressaceae; genus Sequoia; species Sequoia sempervirens. The sequence goes on from VDFB02000015.1 coordinate 519,154,148, forward strand.
TAGGCATGCAAGCTGTGTTATGCAAGGTGGATACATATAAAAAATGTAAAATGCAACATGAAAAAGGATGTTCAAAGGAGTCTTGCTTAGTTCATACGAGATCATTAACTTAGGGAACATTGTGTCTAATGTCTCCAAGAGAGGTCCAGTTAAAGAATAGAAGATTCACAACTTAGGAGATGCAGTGTGTCATATCAAGCCACCAAGAGGAATGCAATATGCTAAGATAGATCACACTCATGAAGGACATCACACCTAATGTCATCCAAAAATAAACAAAACACATCGTATGAAGTAAGAAGGTTGCAATAAGAACCAAGAAAAAAGAAAATGCAAAATAATAATGCCAATGTATGCCCCCACTTTAAAGGAATTGCTACACATCATTCTGTGAGCAATTACTTTAAAGTAGCAAATGAAAAATGAAAACAAGAAGAAGACATGAGAGCCAACTTGGAAAGCCCCTATGCCAAGTCATATGTTTTTGAGTAAGGTTACGTCATGTGACGGAAAGGAAAAATGAAAGAAAGGAAGGGGTTGCCCCCAAAAGGAAAACACCAAACACATAAGGGATCTATGGATTTGGGGTAAGTATGTTTTTTGCTGCAATGTTTTGTAAGGAGCTCAAAACTGTCATCATCCCCCAAATACATAGCATTGAAAGAATGACACAAAGAGAGTGAAAAAAAAGAAAAATCCTTTTGGGTCAACATGGAAGAGACATAAGGTGCCTTGATGCCTTGTGTTATCCCCAAAAGGAAAAAAAGAAAACAAACAAAAAGAAAATGCAAAAGAAAAGGAAGGTTGTTGGGTCAACATGAAGGAGACACGAATGTCTCAATGTCTTATGTCATCCCCAAAAGGAAAATACAAGCCAAAATGAAAAAGAAAAAGGAAAAGAAAAAAGAAAAGGCCTTTTAGGTCAACATGAAACAGACACGAATGTTTCTGTAGACACATGAAATTAGCATTATGCACTTAGTTCATATTCATCCGCTCATTCATAAATCAAATTCACATTAATCCACTCATTAGGTGAATCAGTTTCATTTAATCTCTAAGAACTATCCACTTAAATTGAATAAATTAGCTTTATTTAATTTAGGCCTATCATTCCCTCCTTGATTAAATAAATCAAACCTTTATTTAATTAAGTCTGAAATCAACTTTCATCCCTTTTTGATTTAAATAAATCAAAATATTCAAGTTAAAAAGGTCAAATCATCTTTTCATTATCTAAGCTAATCTAATCCTGATTAAATCTAATCTAATGCATGTCACATCCTCTAGCTTTTCCCACTTGCACCAATAAATCAATTTATTGATTTATTAAAATCAACATTTTCCATCAACATGGCATCTTTGAGGAATATTCCCTCAAGTTTGAATTCAAAATCAAGTGGACATGTACATCCAACAAAGAAATTAATGTCTCTTACATGTCCCTTGCACAAGTCAAACTCAACATTTACTCTCAAATTCAAATTTGAAATCTCCCTCTCTTTGGTACAATCCCCAAATCTTGCACAATCCTCAACCACTCACAAGTTGACAAGTGGCCTCTTTTCATTGGCTTGTTTTTGATCCCACATTGCTCTCTCATAAGCATTCTTTCAACTTGAGAATCTATAAATAAGGATCATCTCCATTGGTTTAATCCTCCACAATCGTTGTATCTCATCTACAATATCATGCAAGGTCACTCTCTTCAATGGAGAACTGATTTTTTCCACTCCATATCTTAGCATTCCATATCATATTCAAATAATTGTAATCATGGAGCTTAATCAAGGATTGGGAAAGGGCTTCTTTCCATAGAAGCACCAATCCACTATAAGATGCTAGTTTGATTATTAGAATGATGTTTTTCTATGTTTTGCTTGCTTCTTTTGCATTATTCTTGTGATTAGATGAATCTTATAGGGAATATTTTGTTTGCTTTGGTTTAATAACAATGCTAAGGGCTTTTGTTTTTGAGCTAATGCAGATTTAAGGTTCTACAATTTCAATGCCTTACACCATCCCCAAAAGGAAAACACAAGAAAAAGAACAAGGAAAAGAAAAAGAAAAGGGGCCTTTTGGGTCAACATGAAAGAGATATTTTGGTCTCAATTCCTTGTGTCATCCCCAAAAGGAAAACACAAGAAAAAGAACAAGGAAAAGAAAAATAACAAGGCAAAGCAAAAGAAAAGGGGCCTTTTGGGTCAACATGAAAGAGACATTTCAATCTCAATGCCTTGTGTCATCCCCAAAAGGATAACACAAAAGAAAAGGAAAAACTGATGTACGACATATAGAAGAATGAAGGTACAAATAGAAGAATGACACAAAGAGAGAGAAGATCAAACATCACACCACAGAGGAGTGCGTTATGCACATACAAACACACGAAAGAAAAAGAAAAAGAAAAAGAAAATGTAAAAAGACTAGTAAAGAAAATTCAAGTCAACTGTCGAGCAAGTCATTTGCCTCCTAGTCTCAATCAGTACAAGTAGAAGGTGAATAACGCAACTAGGGGACAACAACAAATGCATTACTAGGACAAGGCTAGCAACTTCTTGCCCCCACTGAGTGCAAGACAAGAATGAGCCAAGGTAGGTGATGGGAGAGGTCATGTAATAGTGAGAAGAGAATGTTCTATAACTATTACATGATAAGGTGTTCAATGGTGGTTTAAGAGATTATTGGATATAAATTATCACCATCAAAATGATACTTGCTCAATATTTCTTTCAATTGGTGACACTCATCACTTCTATGTACAAGAACATGATGATATGCACAATGTGGAACATTAGAATCTTTAGGATAGATCACCAACCTATTCATAGATGGAAATAGTATGAGTCCTTTGTGTAAAAGTATTTGCAATTTCCTTTCACATTCAGGTGGTGGACGGAGAGGAAATTTGAGTTTTTGTAACTTGTAAGGCCTCTTGCATTTGATAGATTCACCCTTTTCTCAAATGGAAGGAGGAACTAAAGTGATTATCTCATCCTTGTCATTGTTATGAGGTAAGGGTTGCTCTTGAGGAAGGAGAACATTCAAATCAAGAGGGGAATCAAAGATCACCATGCCATCATCACAAAGTCTCCAATATTCTCTATGAGGCTTGCTATCATGAGGAGGATCTTGATATCCTAACCTTGTTGTGTTATCATCTTTTGGATTTTGTTCTAAGAGTTGATGAATGCCATGTTTAGTTGTTGTGTCACATCCTTGTTTTATCAAAATGGTAAAACCTTTTCCATAGGTTTCTTCAAGGTTGATTGGAGTACTAGTGACTTTGTTAGTATAGAATGGTTGAGGGGTTGCTTGTTGAGAAGAACTAGGTTCATCTAATGGAGGGAACTTAGGTCCTTCGTTTATTTCAGCAGGGGATATTGTAGGGAGGGATTACTATTTCATGGATGGATAAAAGGATGCATTAGCTTTGAGGTTGTCAAAACATTCATTTAGGAACTTATTCATGTTGTCATCATCTTCTCCAATGATGTCAATAGCATGAGGAGGACATTCATGATGAGTTGAAGGAGCATGAGGAAGCTCAATTTCATTAGGATTAGTTCCAAAGGCTAAGGATTTTAGTGACATCCAAAATTTGTTAAAACACATAGCCATGATGCAAATGTATGAAAGAAAACTAAGTGCAAGAAATGGAATAAAACAACAATTCTGGAAAAAGTAACACAAATACAATAACAAAAAACAAAAATGCAGACAATGATTTGAAAGTGACATAAATTACAACGCAGAATGTGCAAGAGGACTAAGTCACCTAGTGTGGCAAATTAGTCCCAGTAGTGATTTTTTAAAGATTTTTTAGAATTTTTAAATGGAATTTTATGATTTTTAGATTTTTAGATGCAGGTATAATATGAAAATGCAATTTTTTTTGAATTTTTAATGAAATACAATGCAAAATGTAAGCTATATGAGCTTTTCACTAATGCAATTTTAAAAACACTAGGATGCAATTTAAAGAAACCTAGTGCAAGGAAATGTCAATGCAAGTTATTCCTAGGATGTAAATGCACTCTAAATTAGTTATATAAGATGTTCTAAATGCAGGTTCACCAAAATGAACTACAATTTTTTGTAGGAGGGTGCTCTCTTACACTTCTAGGGTTTTTCACCTAAAAGGAGAAAGGTATCCCACAAAAACTTAGGGGTTCACTCAAGACTAATGCTAATATGATTGAAATTTGCTTAAATGCAATTTCCTTAATGCAATAAACTGATAAAGGAAATAAATTATTAATGTAAAACCTAAGAAATGTAAGATTTTTGAAAACACATTGTGATATGCAAAAATGACCTAAGAATGCAAGCAAATGATGACATAAATGAACAAGACCGGAGAGGTGCACGTAGAAATTGGAATGTGATGCAAAGAGGCTCTGGAATCCTATAGAATTTGTTGTTGAGGCCAACTGGGACAAGGCCAACTGGGACACTTATGCCAAGTTGGGCGACTTAGTCTTGTTTCGGGGAGATTATGTCGAAAGAGGTTTCAGCCAAATAGGTATCCAGAAATGCAAAAATCACTTTTTTAGCCTGGTAGTGGGACTAATTCTCCACTGAAGGTGACTTAGTCTACCTTCAACTTTCAATAATTTTGGGATAGGAACCTGTAGCCCTCAGTATGCACTTCTCTTCTTGATAAGTGTTTGATTTTGATATTGCAGAAATCGGGTTGTAAGAGGTCTCCAAGGTTCTCTTAGGGCTTTGTTGACTTGAATGACCTTGATGAATTGACAACACATTTTATCACCTTTCTCTTTGAAAAATTTGCATATGAGACCTACAAAACACACATGCAAAGAGGGGGGAAAGGGTTAAGGGTTAGGGAATAGGGGTTTGCCTTGGACAAACCCTGATTTGGTAATCAAAACCTTGAAAATTAAATGAAATTAAATGGAAAGAGAATGATGAATGAACAACATGCAATGCTACAACTCACCAAACCCTTGATGTAGAAATATGAAGATATGCAAATAGATGCTCTAATGAAGACTTGAAAGTGCCTAGAATGCTTGAGAATGATTAATGTATGTATGTACTAATGTATGAATGAATTATTGGAAATTAGAAGATGCAAAATGAGGGGAAAACCCTTTATTTATACTTGATTTTACAATATTTTCTGAAAATAACACATCAGAGGCCGACCTTAAGGTTAAGGGAATAATATCCCTCCAGAAATTTAAAATAATTTGATTTTTGTGCACAGTGGGACTAAGCCACCCCAAGTGGCAACTTGGTCCCACCAGGGAAATTTTACTGGGTGTTAGGAATTAAAGTGTATTTAATGATGTTTAACGAGATTATTCTCTGAAACACACTTAAGTAGGGTTGGGAAGTGCATTAAGGGGCCACTTAAACATAAGAAAGGGTCAAACTAATGATGACAAACCTAGAAAATCCTGAGAGTTTGTTACAACTCTTTACAACACTTTGAAATAAGACTTGATAAGTGATATAAAGAAGTTATTTAGGTGAATTATAATGAAAAGGTCCTAGAAAAGTGTGAAAGTGGGTTACAACATCACAACACTTTGAAATAGGACTTGGTAAGTGAAAAAAAGAGGTTATTTAGATGAATCATAATGAAAAGGTCCTAAAAAAGTGTTAAAGTGGGTTACAACACTTCACAACACTTTTACAAGACATCCTAGAATTCTCAATGATTCAATTAGGTCCAAGACCTAATGTGAATGTGTTGACCACATTACAACATTAAATCTAGGCAAAATCAAGCCAAAATTCATAAGAGAGACTCAAATGAGCGTAAAAATCTCCAAGTATAAACTTTTTTGTGACACAACTTCAATGTTGAAATACTGCAATAAATTAGCTATTGACTTCTATTAACTTGATCTTGAAGTATAACATTGCTCTTCTTGTTCCTTAGATCTCAGATGATGAAATGACTAGATATTTGTACACAATTAATCTAATTTCCCAAAAATCAGATTCAAATAGTCAACATTTGACATTTGAAATTCAAATAATAAAATGCCAAATCTTACATGTTAAAAATTGGAGGCAAAATAGGGGACTAAGTCACCCAGAGTGACTTTGTCCTAACCCTATTTTGTGAAATGTAAAGTGTTAGGAGCAAAATATTAAATGTTTGTCTTGGTTTTGTATATAGGTTTTCTTAATAAATGTCCAAATGGGTCATGTAATGCATAATTTAGGACATTATAAACACAATTAGGTCCATGCACTTAGGAGGGGGCACAATCTAGTGAGAAATTGTCAAGGGTGACAATTTACGACTCTACACACACACACACACACACATATATATATATATATATATAATTAACTATGTTTAACACTATCCCTACAAAACAATATAATTAAATAATTAAATAAACATATATGTGTGTGTAAGCATATATACATTAGAATATAAATAGAAATTTCATTAGGGAAGTTGTGTTTCTTGCTTAAAATAAAAATAAAGGAATTTAAAAAAAAACATACATATATATATAATATATATATGTATGCATTTATATATATATGTATGTATTTTTTTAAAATTCCTTTATTTTTATTTTAAGCAAGAAACACAACTTCCCTAATGAAATTTCTATTTATGTTCTAATGTATATATGCTTACACACACATATATGTTTATTTAATTATTTAATTATATTGTTTTGTAGGGATAGTGTTAAACATAGTTAATTATATATATATGTGTGTGTGTAGTGTCGTAAATTGTCACCCTTGACAATTTCGCACTAGATTGTGCCCCCTTCTAAGTGCATGGACCTAATTGTGTTTCTAATGTCCTAAATTATATATATATTCTATATATATGGAATCAGATCATCTAGGAATTATCAACCCAATATATATGTGTGCCTATGTGTGTGTAAGCATATATACATCAGAATATAAATATAAATTTCATTAGGAAAGTTGTGTTTTTTGCTTAAAATAAAAATAAAGGAATTTTAAAATATATATATATATATATATATATAGAATCGGATCATCTAGGAATTATCGACCCAAGATGCATAAGTCAATCAACATCCAAATCCATAAATCAAAACATGAGGAAGGAGAAGAAGAGAGGAAGAAAAACTAAAAATTAGAAGAGGGAGGAGTCGACGATTGAGAAAAGGGCTATCAAACATCAAAGAATATATGCTAAGCTCTAGTGGAGGAAACCCCTCCCTTAGAGAGAAATGAATATCATCACAAGGAATGTTAGGGGCCTAAACACCCCTAACAAAAGGTGAATGACCAAGCACCACTTGGAAAAAATATTGGTCAAATAGTACTCCTTCAAGAAACTAAGATTGATATGACGAAGGCACAAATTTTTTTGAGACATTGTAAAATTTGGAAGGGAACATCTAGTGAACCAATTGGGATGATGGTAGGGCTTAGAATCTTATGTAATCTATCCAAATTTGATATCAAAGAAATCAAGAAAGGACAACACTAGCTTATGGGAGAGGTAAGGAATTATGCTTCAAATTTATCTTTCACGATCTTTAATCTTTATGAGCCTATTAAATCAAAAGAGAAAAGGAAATTATGAGAATTATGGGTAGAAAGAATAAATAATCAACAAAATAATAAATATATAAAAGGAGGAGATTATAATGAAATCTTGAGATTGGATGAAAAAAGTGAAGGATTAAGGACGAAAAATGTGACAATGAAGGACTTCAAAAAATTCCTAGAATCTGATGGGTTGTGTGACATCCCATTGAAGAATGGGAGTTTTACATGGATAAATGGACAGGTTGGATTCACTAATATCTCTGAGCGACTAGATTGATTCTTCATCTCACAAAATGGGCTAAATACTTCAATACTTTTTGAATAAAAAATATTTCCATTACAGTCTCAAACCACTTTCCAGTGGAGCTAGCAATTAGAGAGAAATCACTACCATCTAAAGGTTTTTTTAAGTTCAAAAGAGTGTGGTTAAGGAGGGAAGATCTGATCTGCCTAATCGAGGAATGGTACGAAGAGGCTCCTAAAATAGGGGGAACCAAAAGTTATGTTTTCACCCAAGAAATATCAAATCTAAAAGGGAAGCTGAAGGAATGGAATGAAAATTTATTTAAGAACATAAGAGAAATGGATGGGTTGAGAAAAAATTTCATTCAATTCATAAGGTACCAAGAAGAGTTCTAAAAAGAAAAGTTTCTAATGGTGGAGAATTCAGAGATACTAGCACAAGAAGAGCTCTATGGGAGAGAAAATCCAAGAAAAACATGGCTAGAAGATAGCAATCTCAATACCAATATTTTCCACAATTATGTGAAATTAAGGAGCCAAAACATAATCAATGAGATCCAAGATGAGAACGAGAGAATGGTATGAAGTAGAACAGAGATTGAGGAGACAATTGTAATGTTTTTTCAATATCTTCCCTCACCATAGGGATCCTTGAAAAAACTAATACTAGCAGAGATCATAGAATACATCCCTCCAATACTCAATGAAGAGGAAAATAAAATGCTCACTGCGCCCTTCACGGAGAAAGAGGTTAAATATTTTGCATTACAGTTCAACCCCAACAAGGAACTAGACCTTGATGGATTCTCAACATTGTTTTATTAGAAGTGTTGGCACATTGTAAGGAAAGAAGTATGGGAGGTGGCAAAGGAATTCAAATGGAAAAGTAGATTCATGGAAGACCTCAACAACACCATCATCATAATTATTCAAAAGAAACAATATTGCACTTCTTACTTGGATTATAGTCTTATTTCTTTTATGTAATGTCATTTACAAGGTCATCTCCAAGGTGCTCGAAAACAAAATAAAGAAGATATTAAATAGGATTATCTCAGAGGAACAAAATGGGGTTACACTGGAAGATAAATCATTGACAATATAATACTAGCCAATGAGAAAATCACTCCATTAATAGTTCCAAGAAGAAGAGTATGATGATCAAACTCAACATCAATAAGGAATATGACAAGGTGAGCTGGAGATTCTTAATGATAATATTAAAAAAAATGGTTTCTATAATAAATAGTTGGAATGGATGTACTAATGCATATCTATAGTCAGATTTTCCATTTTGGTGAATGGGTCACTATGTGGATTCTTTGAAGCCTCAAAAAAATTGTGCCATGGTGATCCATTATTACTATTCTTATTTGTGGTGATGGTAGAGATGTTGGGTACAAAAATTTAGCACATACATCGAATAGGGGAATGAAAGGGAGTGTGGGTGGTAAGGAATGTTGAGGAAATCACACACATTCAATTTGGACACAACATAGTAGTATTCGGGGAAGCTAATATAATAGAAGTGGAAGTCATTAAGGATGCCTTAGAGAAGTATGCTAACAGTTTTGGCCAAATAGTTAACAAAGAAAAAATTTAAATATTTTTCTTCTACACAACAAAAATCATGGCAGAGAAGAATAGCCACTGTGTTGTGGTACACAGTCAAGATGCTACCATCAAAATATTTGGGAGCCCCAATACATAATGGAGCCACCAAATCCAGTCTATGGACTGATATCATTGAGAAATGAAGAGGAAGTGCATCAACATGGAAAGGTAAGTGGCTCTCTCTGATAGGGAAAATAATATTTATAAAATCAGTGCTTGTTTTCTTACCCATATATGTTATGTCCAACCTTCAACTGACAGAGAAAGCCTCTTCATTGATAGAGTCATTTATAAAGATTTTTTTGTGGGAAGGATCCAATGAGAAGAAGTGGATTCCATTAATACATTGGGATAAGGTTTTTAATCCTAATACAATGGATGGGGAAACTATCAAAGATATTTAACTTCAAAATAAAGTATTGGGGAAAAAATAGTGTAGAAGTACAATTCTCTTGAGAAACCATGTTGTAGAGTAATGTAAATAAAATATTTGGATTCTAATTTTTGAGAATTTTTTCGACAATTGCAGACACAATGGGAGGATCACAGGCATGGAGGTTCATGTGAGAATGTAGGCCAATTATAACGAAACACTTAACATGGAAGGTCAATAATGGATATAGGGTAGAATTTTGGAGAGAGTCTTGGGGAGGCCACACTCCACTAAACGAGATCAATGAACTCAAGGAGTTGCAAGAAATCATGAAAAGAAGTGTAGGATTGAAAGTGGCCAACTACATTAGATTGGTGGACAAATCTCCTCTGTTAGATTATGAGTGGATTGATGTTAGCCATATACTTTTTAGTGATATAGAAAAGGAAGTATTTAAAATGGAATTTTGCAAAAGGAAACTTGTGTTGAAAATAGAAGAAGACAAGATATTATGGTGTCAAGCCCGTTGATTTTCTGTAGCTCGAAAGGTGGAGTGTGGAGTTGCTTTAAAGTAACTCGAGTTGGATATTCAACAAATTAGCTTTTTATTTATTTATTAATAGAATGTTTCCAGGTTTGTGAGGTTGAGATAAGACCAAGAGAAATTCTAGGTGTGAGTTAGGCTGAATAATGTAATGGAAGTAAAATTTCCTTACATTATTCAGCCTAACTCACACCTAAAATTTCTCTTGGTCTTATCTCAACCTCACAAACCCAGAAACATTCTATTAATAAATAAATAAAATCTACTGTTGTTCAATATCCAACTCGAGAAACTTTAAAGCAACATGTTAATTTCTTATAACCTAGCTATAGATTAATCTATCTGAAATATAACAATTAATACGTTGGGTTAATTAATAACAAATAATAGCGGAAGCAAAAATAACAAGAAGTTAATCACAAAAATATAGATATACCTAGGAAACCCTAGTGTGGGGAAAAACCTACAAATGTTGGATCTTCTATTCAACCTCAACAACAAACTTTCCTTATAGAATACAATTCTAGTTAGCTACAACAATCTTACATATACAACAATGTTGATTTACATCAATGTGCAAGAAAAAAACTTTCCTTACATTATTCAGCCTAACTCACACATGAAATCGCTCTTGGTATTATCTTAGCCTGACAAACCCCAAAAAAATATAAATAAATAAATAAAAAACTACTCTTGTTGAATATCCAACTCAAGTTGCTTTAAAAGAACTCCACACTCCACCTTCCGAGCTACAAAAAATCAACACTCCCTCTTAGCGAGGAAGGTGTTTTTCACAACACCCAACTTATCCTTGAAGAATACCAACTTACTCTTCATCAAGGCCTTGGCTAGGATATCTGCTATCTGTTCATTTGTGAAATGTATTGGAGCTTCATTGTCCCCTTCTCCACACAATCTCTAATGAAGTGGTACTTGATCTAAAAGTGCTTTGAGTTTTCATGAAACACTGGATTCTCAGAGAGTTTGATACAACTCTGATTATCACAATAAATGTCCCTTCTTCATTTGATCTCCTCGATGAGCACTTTCATGAATCTCCTCCTGAACAAAATCATCCCAAAGCCTCACCCAATTGGGTAGGTGATCTCTGTCAACAACACACTTGACAAACACTTCTAAGTGCTTTGAAAAACCATTCAAGGCTATTTACACTGGCTCATCTTCAGCAATCATCTCTCCAATAGTATCCAACTTGTCCATGATCTGTGTTAGCCTGGAAAAGTAAGAGACCAAACTCTTGCCCTTGAACATCTTGGTGTTATGTAATTTATCCTTGAGCATCATCTTACGACTCTGATAGTCACTCTGATAAAGTTTTGGGAGCATATCACACATCTCCTTGATGATGTCTTTCCCGGATAGATGATGAATCAAATGATCTCTTACCCCATCAAGGATAATCCTCTGAGCCTTGGCCTACTTGACTTCATGCGACTTTAGGGTAGTGGCATCATTTGTTGGTGGTGTCATCTTTGTAATAGCATGGATCCACAACCTTTTATCCTTGAGAACAAATGTAATTTGAACCTTCTACTATAAGAAGTTAGACGCACCCTCAATCCTTTCCTTATATCGAACATTGGTTGTCATAGTCATAGAAGAAACTAGAGATGAAATTCTATTTTTTTTCTTGAAATCTGTGTCATAAATATTGGCTTCGTATTCAAAGTTTAGAGCTTTGATACCATGTTAATTTCTTATAACCCAACTACAAATTAATTGTAGAATAAAATTCACATAATAAAACCAAAACAATTTATATATTAGATAGATAAATTGTTTTGGTTCTAGTATGTGAATTTTATCATGTAATTAATCTATAACTGGGTTATGAGAAATTAACAAAGTCCATTCGGGTTAGTACTCTATAAAATTTGGATGTCCTGTGGCTCAAGCTCAATGAGAAGTGGGAGACTAGCCGAAAGTACTTTGTTGGAAAAACAAAATATTCTCCCAAAGGCCAGATCATTTACTTGGACTATATTGCACAAACAGATCTTAACAGGTGATAGATTACATAACATAGGTATACATGGCCTAAGCTAGTGTGTATTGTGCAAGAAAGGAGAGGAGACGATCAACCACTTGTTATTGAATTTTATTTTTTTTGCAAAGTGTTGGGACTAGCTACATAATACGTGTTAAATTTAAGTAGCCCAAGAAGCAGAGATATAGTGGATTTCTTGAAGGGGTGCCATGCTTTGAACAAATGAGCACTATGGAAAAGCATTTGGATATAAACTCTAACTATGGTACTCTGTAAAATATAGAAGGAACAAAATAGACAAGTTTTCAATGACATAGAAATCTCTATGGATAAAACCATTCAAAATATCATATTTTGGATATCAACTCTGACCATGGTACTCTGTAAAATATAGAAGGAATAAAATAGACAAATTTTCAATGACATAGAAAGCTCTATGGATAAAACCATTCAAAATATCATAAATGGAATATATAGAGGAATGAACAACAAAGTCAAGATTGGAAACAGGTCTAATTTCACAGTAGATCAGGCTTAAACAACACACACTAAGGGCACGCCCCCATGTCGCTGCTTAGCTTATTTTGGCTAGCAACAACTGCTCAATATTTTAAGGAGTATTTTGTGGAGCTGGTGATCCCATGAGCTTTATTTTTTCTACTTATTTTTAAGCAATCAATTTAAATTTTATTTTTTCAATTGTATAATTTTTAAAAATTATTATTTCTTTTTTTCACTTACAAAAATATCAAAGCAAAGGGAAAATATTCTGCATCTACAGTCATGAGACTTGATAGGGCTATTGTGACCACCTTTACAATTGATAATTGTTGTGAGAAAAATAACATTGCAAAATAGTATTTATGCAACTGGAGGAGAAGAAAGTGTGATTATATAAGTATTAGAAAAATGAATCACAATTTAGAAAACTAATAGGGAGAATAAGTGGTTAATTTTGTTAAGGAAATTAAAAATATATTAATTACATTTGAGGGATTCATTTTATTTACCTTTCTTTAAATAAAGAATTGGGAGAAATAAGTAGGATGCTTTATTGAATTGTATGGTTTGGAGTGATAAAGTTAATGATTTTTTTAAAATTAAAATCAATCCAAAAGAATTCATTCAAACAATCTTTTATGTTTTGATATTTTGTGCAACAATGATTTAATTTGTTGAGCATCATTTTTCTTTATCATTTTCATTAAAATATAGACCAATTTTTTTAAAGAATATGAAGCTAGACTAGAAAAGTCTACAAGAGAACAAGAAACACTAAAAATTTGTAGGTTAAAAATACTTTAAAAAAGGATTGATAATGGACGGAAAATTTCTAAATTTATTAGAAACATCCAAGTGGGTTTGTGTAAATAAGTTGAAACATAGATCAACATTCAATTCAACACTTGAATAAGTGCATTCTTGTTTCCCAATCCTCGACAAAATAAAACTTAAGTAACTCATGAGTTGGGAATCCTGGATTTGTATGAAACTTCTGCATATGTGTACACAATTAAACTCACAAGTCTAAAATCTTGACTAGGAAGTTGTAATTCAAATAAATCCCATGCATCATCATGTTGGTGGACTGCAGACTACATTTCTCAATTATACTTGCACATCTGAGGGTTCAAGGCCCATAAATCTAGTCTTCAATATGGTAAAGTAGTAAGGCAAGAATTCCAAGTTCCTATTGAATTTCAACTTTAAAATTGCTAGCAGGGATCTACATACCCAAAATGAATTCTTCATGATGCTTAAATACAAGAAAATGTTAGAGAAGAAGGGGTTATATAACATCTTAAAATCTATGCATTTCTCATTGAAAGTCCATTTTCCCTCTAAAATGGAAATGTATGGGTCAAAGATAGACAAGCTAAGAGTAATATATCAATTGATGTGCAAATGCAAGTTTGCATGCCCAAGTCCAAATCCACACATTTTCTCACCATAATGTGATTTTAGGAAAATTACGCCCTTACTACCTCAGCTACCCTTACAAATCAATTCACACCTACATAATTTTGATGCAAGAGTATACTTAGGAGGAATTCAAATAATTTTCTAATTTATTCCCAAGAATGACTTTTGGTACAATCAGTAAATCTACTAAATTAGCAAATACTCTGATGAAAATAATCTAAATAGCTAAAATTTGAAATAGAATGGATGTTTCATTTCAATACTAATTTCAATCCTTTGACATACTGTATGGGTAGCTTGTTTTGCTAGTCTTTGAAATATATATTTTTTCCATGTTCACTTTAATGAAAAAAATATCCTCTACTTCTCTAAAAGTATGTGCCCAATATAACAAAAGAATCAGGCCTTTAGAAATTTGACAAGACATAAAATCCTATTTTAGATGAGAAATGAATTTTTATTACTATATCATTGCTTATGTTTAATGTACAACACCCTTAATTTCTCAAAGAGAATAGCAACTGGTTGAAGAAATAACTCTTGTAAAAGCAGTACAGACTAACACATTGGCAGTCCCTTGCATGCAGGATAGAATACAAGTGCCAAAAAAATAGAAAATGATTTCACTTACTCTCCACAAATAGGAAACTTATGTTTGAATCTATTTTTAGTTAGATGCTTTATAACATAACTATACATTAGCAGATATAACTTACAATAAAAGAGTCTTGATCAAAATCTAGTTTTCAATATTACTGTAGCATAACTATACATTAACAATTAGTTAGATATAGCTGGCAAAAAATCAAACACTGGTACCTAAGAATATTTCACAACTCTTGATCATAACTATACATTAACAGTTAGATATAGCTGATAGAAAAACAAAAACTTGGTAAGAATATTTCACAAGTCTTGATCAAAATCTAGTTTTCAATTGTTGTGTTGCTCAACATTTTCATTACAATTAATGAATTTCGTTAAGGCCATTCAGGCTAACCTTGCAGTAGAATCCCCTAGTATTGCTTCATTATTTGGTATACTATTCTCATACTCCTTGAGGTAACTAGCTTCAGTGTATTCTCTTTCATACTCCTTCAACTGCTCTTATGGGTCGGGCTTAAACAACACACACTAAGCTATTGACCGTTTAGGTGACTGTTGTGGGGCGTGCTTCACCCGTCCCCCCTTCCATTTTTTTTGCATGTTCATGGTTAGTCCCATGCAATTAAGTTGATGCCAATAAATTCAATGGTTTTAAATTGTTTCTCCCACCTCGCATCATTTCACCATTTGCCCTCACACTATTTTACCTTTTCCTTATTTCCAACCTGATATTTTTTATTAGCCAGTGCATAGGGATTATTCATACACTAGAGTTGGATATGCTCTGCTAAACATGCATGAAAAATGAAAAAGCATGCCAAATATTTGATAGGATGGCTCAAATAAATGTGGTCTCATGGAATGCTTTGATTGCAAAATACACACAAAATGCATTTGTTGAATAGGATTTAGAAACTAAAATATGTAACTTGTAGGTGTAAAACTGGAGTCCACAATATTTTCCAACATCCTCCCTTCATATGCCAAAATGGGAGCTTTAGATTGGGGTGTGGACATCCATCGCAGAAGGAAAAAGGAATTTTTTCAGATGTTGTAGCTGCAAGTTCTGCCCTGGTAGACATGTATGCAAAATGTGGAAGTATAAACAAGGCATGCGAATTGTTTGACAAAATGCTTCAAAGAAATTTGTTATGGAATGCCTTGATAGAAGGATATTCACAAAATGGATTGGTTGAAAAGGCTTTAGAAACTTTCAAGAAAATGCAATTGGCAGGTGTAATGCCAGACTCTACAACCTCTGTTAGTGTCCTCGTAGCTATCCTGAATGGGAGCTTTGGAATAGGGTATGGAAATCCAACAAAGCATAAAGTATGGAGGAATGTTTTTGGATGCACTAGTTCTAACCACTTTGGTAGACATGCTTACAAAGTGTGGAAGCATACACAAGGTAAGCGAACTATTTTACAATGTGCCTCAAAGAAATTTACACAAAATAGATTTCTTGATAAAAATTTATAAATTTTAAGCAAATGAAATTGGTCAAATATTATTGTTGGAAATGCTCTAGTAGACATGTATGGAAAATGTGGAAGTATAGACAAGGCATATGAACTATTTAATAAAATTCCTTAAAGAAAAATGTTCTCATGGAATGAGATGTTTGTAGGATATGCACACAATGGATATTGTGTAGATGCTCTCAAAATGTTTGAATTACTGAAACATTTGGGAACATATCATAACTTTAACTTTATTAGCTTTGCTTGTGTTTTATGGGCATTCAGTCATTCAGATTTAGTGGATGAGGGTTGTACATATTTCTTCAATCATACAAGTAACCTTTATTGCATTAGACCTACAATTGATTTAGTGGATGTATGAAATGAAAATTTGGAGGAGGTGGAGAAGGAGAAAAATAAAAGGTGAGGAACACTTCAAGTAAATTGAAAGATGCTTGACTAATAAGAAATGAGAGAGGAGAGCTCACAATTACCCTTACCATTTTCTATATTTTTTTTTGTTTGGATTAGTTGTCAGAATGGGACATCACAAATCAATTTAAGGGTCAATCAAGTGCATAAGACATGGGCATGTAATTGATTGAATCACTAACTTGGATAATATAATTATGCATGATAGTGTCTAAAGGTTGTATGACTATCTTCCTAGCTACTTGGAACAACATCAAAATCAATAACCTTGTACATAATCACCCCTCTACCTCTTATGGTAGGATATCATGAGTGGATAATCTTTGAATGTTGGTTATCTTTTATAATGAAATTGATACACTAATTCTCTTCTACCATAGCAAGAAAATACCTTGCTTTTATTTGATAATAATTGGACAATCCATTATCATAATTATGGTTTAGCGAATATTTTGATTACAAATATGATTAACCTTGAATCTAGTGTGATTTTGAAGTCCATTTGAATGTTGACAATTTTCTCCTTGTGTAGGCAATAAGGGTTTAAAGATAGGATAATCATCCTTGATTATCAAATTCCTATGATGACACCATTTCTTCCATGACACTTTGACTATAGCAATTGTATTAATACTCCTTCAGTAGTTAAGACATGATTACCCTAAATTAATTGTCAGAATGGGACATGATAGTGCCCATGGATTGATGAAAACATTAGGGCATAAAAGTATTTTTTTACTATTACAAAGTTGGTGTGATTATTCTTATGAGCATAGTGTAGTAGCCCTTTTAGGATAATTGTTTATGATAACACAAAGAAGTGAAGTAATAACTATGCAAAATTGTTAAATGACTAACTCCTTCCTTGATGACAACCTACTTTATATGTTTGACAATATTTTGTATTTAAATAGATGAAATCCCATATTTATGAATAAAATATTGATACCTTGATGTAAATTGCTTCAATGGTATGGGATTATTAATGGAGTGATTATTGTCCTATGGATGACTAGGTTCATGGATTTCATCATCATAACACTTCTCTCATTCATGGTAGTCATTGAGTTAATGATCAATATCAATATGTATAGAGGTTAATGTTAGAGATTGAGGGAAGTAAGGTACCAAGTACCATGATTAGCTTTGGTGTTGATTATGGAAATTATCCCTTAATAAGTTAAGACATTATAATAGTTCGATAATAATTTATATATTTCTTGGATGTTATTGGTTACAATTCTGCTTTTGACTTGAGAAGACCCATATAACACACCATATAATAATAATGTTTCTAAGATTAAGGACAAAAATGATTGTTCTGACCATATAAGTAACTATTTTTATTATGATTATGGTTATACGATAGCCTTGGGATAATGTATTGTGTAGTTTACATAAGGCTACGACATTAAGACCTGTTGAATGGAGTCCAATAATTGTCTTTCTAATACCATGATTGTCACCACTCATGTGATTGTCCTCCTCATTTATAAGTCTTCAAAAATTTATCATGATTTCCTCATAGATTTCAATGATATCATGTGACCTATGGAATTAGAAGGATAAGACTAGTCATAGTAGTACTATAGTATTTGCTAACAACCCAACTTCCTTCCTATAGACATGTAAAAATGACCTAACACTTATCACACATCCTGAATAACATTTTCTCATCATCGGTATCATTATCATTTAATATCGTTGCATTTCACACCATTTACATCAAAAGCCCTAATTTATTCTATTAATTAAATATTCTTTAAATTATTTAATTAATTCACATTTTCATCATTTTTGACTAATTAAATAAATTTCATTTAAAGTTCTAATATAACTTTATTCCTCCCGATTAATTAAATAACATCAATTATTTAATTATGTCACTAATTTACCTAAATCAATTAAATTATTAATACTTAATAGTTTAATTAAATCACTTTCCCCTAAACTTGAATAATTAAATTAATTATTCAAAACATCATTTAAAAAGGTCAAAAATAAACAAATGCAAAAGTCAAACATGACTTGCATGTTCAAATCAAGCAATTGAAGAGAATTTTCAAGGCATTCAAGGGTAGATTATACAAGATTATTGCAGAAATCAAGATTCATTTCATCATGTTAAAGATTTATTGCATTATGCATGTTGTTTGAGCTAATATGGTGATGTAGTGTTCAAGATCTATTCAAGCATATCAAAGGCATTGTTTCACATCAAGTTTCATGATCAAGGTCTATATTCATTGAGGCCACTCCATGCTATTTTGTAGATTTTTTTATCAAAGGTTTCAAATAAGGTTTGGTGAGTTGTTGCATAGTGTTGTTCACTCATCATTCATCCTTCATGTTTCATTATTTTATTTTAATGTTTAATTACCAAAATGGGGTTTGAACAAGGAAAACCTCCATTCACCTAACAAACAACATTTTTCTCTTTGATGTGTGATTGCAGATTTTAGGTGGAAGATCTATTGAAGAGAAAACATTGTAAAGTTTTTAGAGTTGTCAAAGTTGTCACCATTGGTAAAAAATGTATGAAATTGAGCTACATGATTCATTTCTTGATTTCTTACCATGAGATTCAGAAATTCGAGAATGTAGACATATGAGAACAAAACCCAAAAATAGATTTTCTAGAGCCCTAGCCAGGACCCATTCACCATAAGGCGAATGAAAGCAAGGAATGAAAAAGAACCTTTTGCAAAAGTTACACAACATTTATCCCTTCCAAACTCTCCCTAAATTTTGTACGTTCCATCAGTATTGTGTTTAAGCTTTTAAATGAACTTTATAGATCACAATTTGGAGTTTATTTGCTATTCTTAAGATTTCTCTCCAAAGTGCTATTTGACCTAGACCCCTATCCTAGCAAAAAAAGAAAATCAGTAGATTCACATCTTGAGTTGACTCACCTAATGTTTGATAGTGAATTCTTGGTGTGGATCTCATTTCCTAAATGAAAATAGAAGAATAGGACCCCTTTTCCCTCTTTGTATTCACTTTTCCATTTGGGAAATATCCCCTACCCTATTTTTCTTTGTTTCATTTTAGTGAACTCGATGTGAAGCAATAAAAAAGTGAATCTTTCATGATAATAGCTCTACATAATCAAATTGGGATAAAGATAACCCTTGTTGATAGTGGCTCTACCCTTAATGTATTTAGCATGAACCTTTTGGAAAAGATTAAAGAAGACAAAATCCAAATATAACCAGATTCTTTATCCATTCATGGGTTCGATAACATAGGAAAACAACCACTGGGTGTGATTACATTACCTATTAAAGTTGGAAAGGTTAGATTGTGAAATATAGAAAAATATGTTCACCAAATTGAATTGATAACAAAGGGGGTATGATGCACCTATTTCTCTAAGTTCATTCAAAATGCAAGCTATAATATGCAAATGAGGAACATTACATAAATCTAACTAAAACAATAATGAAAATGGGGATTTGGAAAGGGTGAAATGTTGTGTACTAGTCTTCAAAAAAAAAATTCAAACCTCACCGAGGAATAATTTTCTCTATGGTGAATGGGTCCTGGCTAGGGCTCCAAAAAATATTTTTTGGGTTCTTTACTTCTCATTCTACACTCCTAGATTCTATTTGACCATTGTCGGAAAGCCGTAAATAAATCTTGTAGTTGAGTTTTTTTGATTTGACAACTTTTCTTACAACTTTGAAAACTTTGCAACTTTCTTCAAATTTTCTCTTTAATAAATTTTCAACCTAAACCTACAATTGAACATCAAAGAGAGAGAAATGTTGACTATTAGGGAATAGGGGTTTACCTTGGTCAAACCCTATTTTGGTAATTAAACCTTGAAATGAATAAAAGGATGAAAGAAATGATGAATGAACAAATGCAATGTCACAAATCACCAATAACTATTTAAAAACTTGGATAAATCTATAAACTAGAATGAAGTGGCATCAATGAATATAGATCTTGATCATGAAGCTTGGTGTGAAATAATTCCATTGATATAGTTGATAGATCTTGAATACTACATCAACATATTAGCATAAACAACATGGATTATTCAACATGAATTTAACATGATGAAAGGAATCTTTATTGTTGTAATAATATTCTATAAATATTCCCTTGAATTCCTTAGAAATTTCTCCTAAATTATTTTGAAGTGCTCTTGTGAAAGTACTTTTGATTGCTTATGAAATTCCTAGGATTCCTGAATTAAACTTGCTAGAATTACTTAGTGAAATAGCCTTGTATTTATACATATCTTAAGATTAAATCTCAAAATTTAAATATCACAAGATGAATTTGAATTATAGATTTGAAATCATTAAAATACAACCAAAAACTTATTTCAAAGAGGGTTCCTAGGTCTAAGTGAGGACCCATTCACCATAGGGTGAATGGTTCCTAGGAAACTTACCTAGGACACACATCGAACAAGGTGAAATGTTATATAAAATTAGGGTTCTAGGACTAAGTGAGGACCCATTATACCTATGGAAAATGGGTCATAGGTCACCTACCTAGGACACACATCTTCAAAAATTAAGTGTTGTGTAATGGCATTTATGAATGTCGAGTTTTATCCCTCAAAAATTATATTTAATTAGGCTTGGGTTTGAATTAAAGGGGAAAATTAAGGAAAATTACCTCAATTAATTAATAAAGCTCTAGATTATTGTTAAAGTGTAAAGGTACACTTTTCAACACCCTAAATAAGGCAAAATTATGTCCATTTAGTTTAAAAGGGGCCCTAAACTTAATCTGAATATGGAAAACATATTAAAACATTAAATCAAGGAAACATTAGCCTCATTTTAATATTAATTACTCCCAAATTAAGTGTGAAAAATGGATACTTTTTTCATTACTACACATTTCAAACTCCTATTCATTTTATGACCCATGATATTTCATATAATCTTATTTTAGGAAGGCCATGGATTCATGCAATGAATGGGGTTCCTTTTACCCTCTATCGTAAAATGAAGTATGTCTACAACAAAAAAGTGTATACAATCAAATCCAACCCTTAACCAAATAGTTTTATCATTGATAAAAGTAAGGAAAATCCTTTTAAACCATTGAAATTAACTACACAAGTGGAACCCATGGAAGAGAAAGAAAAAGAGAATCATATTAAATAAGTTAGAAAGTTATTGAAATATGATTGGGAATCCTTATATTCCACACCTACATTCATGGGAGAATACAATATCATAGCTGGAGAGTCTAAAAAGGGAAAAGAAAAAGTAGTAATGTCAACAAAAAATTTTAAATCATCCACCTCAACTACTTTAGAAGTTCAAAAGCAAATTACACAACAAAACTTGATGAAGTTGATCATGAGCAACCATCAAATTCAAAAGAAATGAAAAATATTTATGGAAGAGGAACTATGAACTTATGAAAAAACTTGGCTATAGTGGAAAAGGATGTGGTGCTAGAGAAAAAGGTATATTTTTCCCTATAGAGCCTAACACACAAGAAAAAACTAATGGTCTTGGTTATTGTCCTCCCAAAGAAACAAAAACATCAAAAAATCCTTCACTCAATATCAACACTCTTACAAAATATTCTTCCAAGAAAATCTTAACTTTGGTGCATCTTGAACTAATAAATAATACATGTGGGAATTTCTCATTAGATATGCATCAAGTTGATACTTTTTCTACTCATTATTATCAATAACATTAGTTGCTACTCCTTGTCATGTAATAGTTGTAGGATCATAGCATACTCACTATTGCATGTTTTACATTCATTGAAAACCATTTCCTTTTCGCAAGGAGTAGCATACCATCATCCATTTTTGGCTCATCCTTGTCTTGCACTTAGTGGGAGTAAGGGGTTAAGTAGCCTTGTCCTAGTTTTGGCACTTGTCATTTTCCCTTTGTATAGTTGTCCACCTTCTGTATACACTGAATGAGATTGGGATGCAGATGACCTACTATAGGTTGACACTGATATTAGTTACTAGTATTTTGCTTTGTTTTCTTTTCATGTTTCTTATGTGATTGCATGTCCATAATGTGATCCCCCATACTATTCTATTTGATGTATCTATCTCTTTTTGTGTATTACTCTAGATGTATCTACATTCTTCTATATATTGTAAAACTTTTATATTTTTCTTCTTTTCTTGTGTTTTACTTTTGGGGATGACACAAGGCATTGAGAAATTTAGGTCTCTTCCATGCTAACTCGAAAGTTTTTTTTTTTTGCACTTTTTATGTGTCATTCTTCCAGTTTTATGTGTATTTTGGGAATGATGACATTTTCAAGCTTTATAAAAACATTGTAGAAAAGATATACTGACCTTGAATCCATAGATCCCTTATGTACTTTTGGGGGCAACCACTCCTTCATTTTTCTTGATGTAGCTTCATTTATGGAACATATGACTTTGCATAGGGCTTTCTAAGTAAGCTATCATGTCTTAGGATTAAACATTGGCTACTTTAAATAAATTTCTCACAACAATGGTTTTAGCAACCGCTTTAAAGTGGGGGCATACATCAATAATATCTTTTAAAAAAATTCAATCTTCATGGTGTAATTTTCTTTATTCTTGTGATGTGTCCTTTTCTTGGTGGTGTCATTTGGTTTGATGTCTTCATGGAGTGTGATATTTCTTAGCATACAATTTTCCTCTTAGTAATGATGCAACACACTGCATTCCCTAAGTTATGAATATTTTACTCTTTACTTGTCCTCTCTTGGAGAAATTAGGCATGATGCTCCCTATAAAGAAGACGTTACATGAACTAAGCAAAATCCCTTTGAAAAAAAACTTAATATATTAATGCTCATAAGTGTTTGGCATAATATAGCTTGATAACCTTGTGAAGCTTGAACCATATTCAAGGACATCTAGCATAACAAAGCTTCCTTGCTTGTGGAGCCTTGCCTTGTGGCGCCCTATTAAAATTATCAAAGAAATAGAATTTGTATGGTTAGTAAAATGAGAAGAAGTCGACACAGAGGCATGAATTTCTCATGGTACAGTGAGATCCTATAGACCAGGCATGACTTTCTCACTAAGCCACTTTATTGGGAGACTCACCTAGTGGATAGATTGAAGTTCTAGTACCTTAGAGTTAGCACAAAAACCAATATCTTAGATGTGTTTTACGACCTACTCTGTTTTACCTTTTGGACTATGTAATGCACCTGCAACATTTCAAAGGGCAGTGATCAGTATTTTTGCTGACATTTCTCATGATTCTATGGAAATCTACATGGATGACTTCACTACCTATGGAGTTACTTATGAAGAAGCATTAGCCAATTTGGAAAAAGTGTTGAAAAGATGTCAAGAGAAAAATTTGTCTTTGAACAGCGAGAAGTGTTTTATGATGATGCAAGAGGGAATTGTTTTAGGCCATCATATCTCTCAAGAAGGAATTCAGGTTGATCCTGCAAAAATAGAAGTTATTCTATCTTTGCCAACACCTACAAAACAAAAGGATGTTAGATGCTTCCTAGGACATGCTGGATATTATAGAAGATTCATCAAAGATTTCAACAAGATAGCCAGTCCATTATATGCCTTGTTGACTAAGGATTTTGAATTTAGTTGGACTGAAGCCTGTGACAAATATTTCCTACAGCTTAAGAACCTACTTACTCAGGCACCTGTTCTTCAAGGACCAAACTGGAGTCTACCTTTTCATATACACATAGATGCTTCTGATTATGCAATAGGGGCAGTTTTAGGACAAAAAGACAATTCTATTGAGCATGCTATATATTTTATTAGCAAAAATTTGTAAGGTCCTGAGTTAAATTATACTGTCACCGAAAAAGAATTGTTAGCAGTTGTGTATGCTTTAAACAAGTTTCACCACTATGTCACTGGTTACCAAGTATTTGTTCATACAAACCATGCAGTAATAAGGTACCTCATGAATAAGCCTGCCATATCTGGCAGATTAGCAAGATGGCTCCTATTGTTGCAGGAATTTGATATCACAATCATTGATAAACTAGGACGGGCTAATGTAGTGGTTGATTTCTTATCAAGGCTTCAAACGACTACACCTGGCACACCAGAGGTAATTGATGATAGATTTCCTGATGAACATCTATTTTTCATTGCTACTCGCACCCCATGGTATGCAGGTATTGCAAATTACTTGGCAGTCAACTAGATTCTAGCCCATTTTTCCCCAAATGAAAAATAATTGTTGGTGGAGAAAATTTTTAACTTTTCATAGATTGCAGATTGTTTATTCTACACAGGACCTGACCAAGTCATGAGATTATGTGTAAGGGAAGATGAAACCTATGACATACTACATGCTTATCATGATGAGCCATGCGGTGGGCACTTTGCAGCTAAAAGAACATCTATGAAGGTGCTTACTACTAGATACTATTGGCCTACACTACACAGAGATGCTGCAGCTTATACCAGGAAATGTGACAGATGTCAATGCATGGGAAGACCAACAAGGTCTGATGAAATGCCCATGTATCCTTAGGTGATAGTCAGTCCCTTTGATAAGTGGGGCATGGATTTTGTTGGACCCATTGATCCTCCATCCAATGGGAAATCATATATTTTAGTTTGTACTAATTATGTAACCAAATGGGTGGAAGTGAAAGCAATGACTCATGCCCGTGACAACAAGGTTGTTGAATTCCTATATGGGCAGATCTTTACTCGATTTGGAGTCCCAAGGGAACTTGTCACAGATCAAGGAGCTCAATTTACATCCAATTTAATCAATGCACTAATGAATGATTACAAGATTCGACACAAGAAGTCTAGCCCCTATCACCCTCAAGCCAATGGTTAGGCAGAAGTTACCAATAGAGAAATTGAGGTGATACTCACAAAGACAGTTTAGCTACACAAGAAAGATTGGAGCAGTCGACTTCTTGAAGCCGTCTGGGCCTATAGGACAATGTGGAAGACAACTACAGGGTTTACTCCTTTTGAATTACTCTATGGAAAGAGTGCCATGTTGCCAATAGAATTTGAGCACAAGACCTTGAGGACTACTTTAGAGCTTAATATTGACATTTTCGAAGCCCAAAAGGAATGTCTCCTGCAGCTGAATGCGCTAGACGAAATAAAAAAAGTAGCCTTGTAGCATATTGAAATCATACAACAACAAAGGAAAAAGTGGCATGACCGACATATCAAAACTAAGCAATTCTCTGCTGGTGATTCGGCGCTGCTCTATGACTCGAGGTATAAAGAAAATCAAGGTAAACTCACCACCTAATGGCTTGGCCCATATGAAATTGAGAATGTATTTGATAATGGTTCAGTTTAATTAGTCACAATTGATCCTATTCGATTCAAGCTATTGGTTAATGGACACCGTCTTTGGTTGTATCGTAAGCCAGTCTCAAAAGAAGAATTTATGCATCAATTTGTTCAGGATCCTGCCACTAATCTTCCTGCAGCAAAAGGCTTTAGCCTTTCTCCTGCAACTTCACCATAATGTTACAATGCATGCTCATAATAAAGGTTTCCTTTTTAAGGAAACCCTTTTTCTTCGTTCCCACTCATCACTACATCTCACTTCCTTATCTTCCATCCCATCCATCCATTCCATCCATACATATCATCCGTCCACATCACCCATCCACCTCATTCATCTGCACCGTCCTTAATTATGATTTCATTCCCAACTGTCATCTCAAGCTGAAGCCGTCATCTTTCTCAGCACGTACGTGCATTTATTGAAAGGTACGCGATATCTTTTGTTGTCGCATCATTGATTTATTTCATTTTATTCATTTACTACTATGTCTATATTAGTCATTATTACCCGATCTCTGCCTATTCTTTAGTACATGTGTGGACACATGTCATATTTTAAGTAGGGGGTGGGATAATCCATTTCACTTATGCTACTGTCACAACTATTCATATATTGTTTTTTATTATTTTGTACTTTCCAAATATGACTGTGTGTTTCATCCTAAATCACAATTAAAACTGCTTGTTTAAGTAGTTGTAACAATCATTGCATGCAAATTTCTTTTGAGTTCATTCTTGGAAAGGAAGAAAAGTGATGGCAGGATAGAAAAAGCAAAGCAGAAAAGAAAAAAAGTTTTCTTTGGATTTTCAGAAAAGAGTTTAAGTTTCAGCTGAGACAATTGTGAATATGGGTGGTCAACTGGTAAGACATGAGCCTGTAGCTTATGAGATATTGACACAGAATCCTCAAACAGTTCAAGCATTCAACCTCTGTGGTTGGTTGAACTACTTTTTGAGGTTTGATACTTTCAATGAGGAAGCCGCAGGTGAACTTTTAAGAACCCTTTTTGAAGGAGAGGCTACAGTATGGGGTTTAATATTGGCTATAACTAAGGAAATAATTGTAGAGGTAACCAGGCTTCCAGCTGTAGGAGAGAATTTTTCTTCAGACGCTGTTTCTGCTAGGGCAGAATTTACAGTACCAACTAATGGACCCTTGGAGGTCTCTAAGCAAGGATGCAAGCGAGTGTCATTGCCTCCCCCGTATCTAGAATATGCTGCTTTTATAATCAGGTACTTAACATGTGAAGACTATTTTTCTTACCTACATTCCTACCATTTTAAATTGTTGAGTCATATGAGGCATGGGTTAGTTGTTAATGTCCTGAATTTTTTGTTAAATTTGTTAAAACAAAGTGCCCATGAAACCCAGAGGGGAAGGGATAATGCAATTTCCCATCATGCCCTTATTAAACTATTGATTGAGCATTCCTTGAGGGATGTGTCACCTCTTTCCTGGCAAGAATTTGTTGCCCAAAAGAGCCTACAACTTCCAGAACCCCCTAGGGCACTTGCTCCACGGCCTAAGAAAAATAAAAATAAAATAGCATCTACCAGTAGGAAAGCAGGGCAAGGGTCATTTGCTCTTGTAGTTCCTAGTCCTGCAGTCTTCACACCAGAGTCCTCTGCCCGGGTGCAAACTAGGTCTGCCAGTAGGAGAGAAAAAGGAAAAAAAAAAACACAGGAGAGTCATCTGGGGTGGAACAAACCCCAGAATCCAACCCTCATCCTCAAAAAAGGTAGTGCTCTACTCCTGCAGCATCTTCTCCTGTAGCAATTTCTCCTACAACAACGCCTATTTCCACCACAAGTTCACCATTATCTTCTGATAAGGCAGAGCCCTCTAGGCAATTCAGAAAGAGGAAAGCTACGAGAGCACCTCCGACAACTGCGACATTGCCAAGAAGAGTTTCCACAAGAAAACAATGTATAGTCTCTCCTGCTTCACCTCAACCTAAAGTTATCATAATCTCAGAGGAATCTGTAGGTTCTGAACATAATGTTTCTCAGGATGTATCTAAGAATGCTGCACAGAGTTCATTTGTTATTCCTGAAGAAGAAAAAATTGAGACAAGGGAAGTTGAGCATAATGAAAGGGGGTACCAAGTCTCGATGACTTGGCTGCTGCAGCTATGCAGATTTCAAAGGAAGCACAATCTTGTCCACTACAGAAATAGGAATTCATCCTGCAGCAAGAGGAAGAATAGCCTGAATATTTGAAAGTGGCCAATGAAGCTTCATTACCCCCTGAAACTTGTCAAGCCATGGTATTCTACAAAAAGGCATTTTTGATTGAATTCTTGGAATATCTTAGAAACACATGGAGACTGGTCACATTGCAGACCTTGAGTTTCCGCCACCTAGCCAAGACTGAAATGCAACAAAGTCTTTGGGAGGAAGAAAAGAAGAAACTAAAAAGAGAAATTGAAATGCAGAAATAGGAAATTCAGGAGCTAAAGGAGAAAATGAATGAAATGATGACAATAACTGGTAAGATTATGGAGTGTAGACCACCACCTAGAGTTTATGCTCTGTGTCTCAAGGAACAATTTTTGTGGTTCCAGTTAATGAGAATTTCTAGGAATATAGATCTTGTTATTCATACTGCTAAAGAATTCTATGATGCATACCAGGTGGCTCCTAATTGGCTAAGGAATTCTTTGTGCAAATTTTATTTACATGGCTTTATAATTCCCTTTGAAACAGAGTGGAATCCACTTCTGTACATTGGTGAGATTCATTTAAGATCACTCATTTCTTGGGCAGCAAACGAAGCTAATTATGGCAGGCAATGGGAAGCATATGAAGAAGCTGAAAGGGATGAGCCTATTCCATTGCGCCCTGAGAGTTCAGACCCCTATACAATGTTGAAAACCTGGCTTACTGTGGCATATGGCTTCAATAATGGTACAGTTAGGATGAAAATATTCAATCTCAGAAAATAGGTGTATGATGAGTTTCAAGAACAGACATACTCATTTTGGAAGCTGTCATACTCCAAAATTGAGAAGAGATGGGAGAGATTGACTATTGGGTTGAGAAGGCCCGAGCCTCACAGTCCCCTAAATTTTATGGCAGCTCTCAGAAGATCAAACAGATACATATAGTTGGGCCTTCAAGAGAGGTTTGAATTGTGGTTGCCCTTGAAATTTAGACCTCATGTGCTAATGTGGCCTCTTTATCCCTACCAAGCTACAAATATTAATGAAGATATAGAAGCTCGTAGGTATGAAAGGTGGTAGAGTTTCAGAGGTTTTTATTACAGATTCAGAACTTCATTTCAGGGTCATGCCTCAACCACTAATTTCAGAGAGACCACCAGAAAGTTTAATGCTGGAGAACCAGCATTAGGTTAAGTAGGGGGCAAATGATGAGCCCAAAATATGCTCATAATTTGAATATCATGGTGTACTTTTAATACCCTTACTTTTGTTGTTCATGGCTATTTAACTCTTTAGAAACCTTTTATTGGGGAATATCCTGTGGCAATACACTTTTATATTCCTGCAGCTTATCTTGTTGATGTGTCTATATTTATTACCTTGTTTGACTTCCCAAATGACTGGTATAACGCATGTAGTTTTTGAATAATGAAGTAAATTTGATATGCGATTAATAAATGAATATCGTGTAGTTGCCATGCATGTTTCCTTTCGCTTCTGTTGCCTGGTGTTTTGCAGGTTGTTGAAGAAAGTATGAACGAGTCAAGCGCAGTTGATCTCGGCCTTGCAGTAAAGTCCATTTCCTGCACGACTTCAAGGAAGCTATTCTGGCGAGGACTCTTTGACCGAAATTGTTGGGAAGGAATTTAAATGTCAATTAATTTGGAAAGAGTGGAATGTTGAATTCTCTCTAAATCATGTTGAGCGGATAAGTTCATTTATTTAGTTTGTTCCTTGATTCCAGGATACATTTACATCCACGTCTTTCTCTGTTAGGGTTAGTTAGTTAGTTGTTTTCCTGATTTAAATAAGTGCTCCTCCTGCGCGAGTGAGCAAGCATAACGGGATAGAAAGTAGATCATGTAAGAGTTAGAATTATAATAAGAATCAGAGTTTTTGTTAGTTTTCATATGAATAGAACAATGTATACCATTCTGAGTTTATGAATAAAATTTGATGAAGTTCTGAGTTCAATATTGGCATAATTAGTTGATGCTTGCTAAGGGGGCCCACTTAGTAAGTATCTATAGGTGAGTGGTTGTTTATCCTTTGTTGATTCGAAGTTAGATTTCATTCCTGAAGTTACTGTGCAAACTCAGTCTTATATTGTTCCTGCAGCATCGGGAGTCCATCCCTGTGTCTGTTCCTGCAGCATAAGGCCAGTTCATAGTTTGTTTCTCAGTCGTAGCTGTTATGATTTTTGCTTTGGCTAGATTATGGTTGAGTTAATAGAATGTTGCATTACCTTCCTGTAACGTAGGTAGAATTCTTTCCAAGTATTTATTTCTGATAGATTGTGACTGAAACTGGTTCTTAGTGCACATACAGTGCCGCTCCATTTCAAGTATACGTTCCCTAGTTTGACAAGTAAATGAACGACCATGAAAAGATATTAGTCGCCTGCTGGAATGTCCAATTCCCAGGATAGGTTTTGCCTTGATTTTCATATCTTTTTGTGGGCGCGACCAATCACAAATTCCAAATATTAAATCCCTTTTTAACAATATTATAATATCTCATGTAAATAAAACCTTTATTCAAATGTCAGTACAAAATATAGTAAATAATTCATTTTCAAAAAAGCATATTATAAATCCTTGTATATATATTGGATCATGGAGATCATTATACATTTTTTTAAAAATTTAACATTTCTTTTCACTTCGCAACCTGATACCCGGTACCCTGTATTCAGCTTTACCCACTTAATTTCCTGGACCTTGGTTATACCGGGACTCCATCTTACTAGACTCCATCTTACAAGATCAGAGTCTTTTGCTCGAACTTCACATTACCTTTCACCTTTTTTGTGTTTCTGGTACCCGGTACTCGGTGCACGAAACACTTACCATAAAAAGTACTTTCTTTTATCAAAGATTTCTTTTCTTCACTTTTAGTGATCTTCAAATTTGTTAGCTCTTGCCATAGGAGTTATATTTTTCCACTTGGGTCCCCAAGTCTTTTCATTCTTGGTGCGTGTTGTGAGACAACACAACAACTTGCAACCAATAAAACAAAATTTAAAATTAAACTTGAAATTAAATCACCAATTGTAAATTAAAACTTATACAAATTTTAAAACAATAACTTTCTACCTTTATCTAGATTCTAGCATAAAAATTAAAACTCCACTGAAAACATCTATGTGTGCTCTTGATTAATTCTAGTTTTCGGAACTTACTAAATAGAATCAGTTCATTAACATTAAACTACATAATATAGTAATCCTCTAAAGCTGAACAGGGATATAGCCTTGCTACCAGTCAAGCGTCTATAGCCCTAACAAGGTTATCTCCATAATTCCCCCAAACATAGCTCTACTACCAGTCAGGCATCCATAGCCTTGGTAGAGTTATTTTGATAGCCTAAAGAGTTGATATCACTTTTCTTTTTAAAATATAGCAATGATAGCTCATTTTCACTTTTGATATTGCAGTAATAGCTCTTTTATCAACTTGCAAGCATTGAAGCACCACTATTAGGTTCAGATTTATAGTGGTCGTGAAGGTTACTTTTTGATTTTTCATTCAATGTAAATCCATTCATCAATTCACTACTTCCCAAAAACTTATTTAATAATTCCTATAATTGTGTTTTTCTAGCTAAATTTTGCTAATAATGCCAAATCCTAACTAACTGTAGCTCGTTATATGTTAAAGAATATGCATAAATTAAAATTTAGCAATAAACAACTTAATCACAAAATCTAAATACATATTTAGAAACATTAGTTACCACCCATTCGATTATATTTTTTGGCAACTTCTAAAACTTATGGTAACTATCTCAACTTGATGGTGTTGCACTTCATTAATGGATCAAAATTTAAATATTTCGTTGAAACACGATCACACTATTTCACATTAAATTTGCATGCCTTGCTCAACACGTATTTTCTCTTTAACTTCTTCAGGTGATGACGTGTAACATCTTACTAGCTTCATTCTCTTATATAATCTGCACACATAACACCTCCATAATTATTACAACATTTTAAACAATTGGAAATGACCACTACTAATTTCAAAATCTCCAACTTGCTTAATTCACAATCCCCATACTACTCAAATTCAAAGCAATTTCACCAAATATGTGTAAAGAATTTATTTGATTTAACCTTTAATTCTAAAGATTATTATTTAGATTCCACCTCACATACAATTTAAGAAAAATAATTACTCAAGGCAACTTTGTACCACTACTCTATCTATGAATTTCTATAAATTTGTGCATTTCTTCTCAAATTTCCACACTACTCTATCTATTACATTTTATGCTGTGAACTTAATAGTGAAGCCTAAATTCTTGGAGAATTTGGATACCATTTTAGTTGTTGTACATCTGACCATCGGGATTCCCTCCATGGATGATATTCCTTAGTTCCTGGAACACAAAGAATTGGTTCCACTTTAGCCTTTTCTTACTGATCTCTATATCCAAGATTCTGAAACTCACCGAGAACTCACCTACATTAGGTATTTGGCCTTGATAAAAGAGGCATCCTAGATCGACTGAATGGCTACTATCATCTGCAACTTTGCTCACCTTTATTTTTGAATCTTTTTGATTTTTTGAGGATTTTGATATTTGATGTATATAAGTGACACACACACACACACATATATATATTTTCTTTTTTGGTATCTTTCTTAAAAGAGTGTTTTACTGTGTATGGCTTTATTGTCTCATTTTCGGTTCATTTTGCAAAATGTTCAAATTTCACTCTCATGTTTAAGATAAATTTAAGAAGAGTTTGCTTATGCAGAATCCAAGTAAAAAGAAGAACAAAATAAAGTGAAGCAAGAAAACAACAACAAAAATGCAGACACAAGGAAAAACCCTAAAAAAAACTAAAACTAAAACTAAACTAAGCTAACCGTAACTACCCTAAGTCTAATATTAAAAAAGATTTATTCTAACAAAGCAATTTATTTCAATTTCTACAGCTATTTTCTCTACCGTTTTAGTACGAATTACAACATATTTGTCTTTAAATTCTCTTATCAACATTTTCAATATTCTACTATAATAATGGAATATCTTAAATTTTCTACATTTAAACATCATAAATTTGAAGGTGTACTTACCCAAAATCTATCTTAAATGTATTTAAACAATCTCATTAGAGACCGATTGCACACATTTTGTCTTATGCGACAATATTGTACCTTCTCCCAACCTTGGTCCATTTCCATGACTGACTGTGTTCATTTCTCTATTTACTCCTCTTTTGAAAATATTCATATTGTCAGCCCTGTCTTCACTTTGTATTTTGTTAGACCAAGACATATCACTATTTATATTATTATCAAAAAGAGAAAAAGTAAAAAATTGATATTTTGTATCTTGTATAAAATTAAGAAAATGTCTTTTTCCAGCTAATGAATTCCTAGCTTGAAGAGCAATAGACACATTTCTCGCTCAAATTTTTTGCTCCATCTTGTTATCTACGTTTTCCACATATATAGGGAATGATGATTCACCCATATGTTTTTCTCATTTATGATGAAATATCTCTGAATCTTGACATTCTTGCCTATTCCCCTGCAAGATGTTAGGATTTTCTTTAAAATAATTACAGTTTCCTAACTATTTCAATTTATTGGTTAATTTTTTGATATTTCTGACTCCACAAGGGTAGAACATTTCTCTTGTTAACAATATTTTTCTTTTAGCAATTAAAAATTCTTCTATTAATGGAATTTCTCCACTTATGGCTAAAGTTACCCTAGTTAAAAAAATTCACACTTAGGTTCACCGTGATCAGTTGTATCGTGAATTCTAGAATCAGTGACTCTACCAAAAGTAAACAAACTCAAAAGATGTAGTTTTTTATTAAAAAATTTACAAAGTTTTCCAATTTCCATAATGAAAACTAGCTTGCATTCATTTCCTCATTTACTATCTTCTTTCCAAATTGAGGAATAACATTTCAAAGCAAGATTCCACTTCCAAAGGATAAATCCTAAAAATATGAAAGAAATAAGAGAGATATATGCGCATCTACCACTTGTGGTCCTCCTTCTAGAACCAGTTCCTGTTGACGATGATTTTAATCATAGTAAACAGATGGAATAAAATCTCCACAGACAAGACCGTGAAGAGCCTATCCTTCTTGAAATATATGGAACAAAGACAACCTAAGGGGAAATTCTGCATTCATAGAGCAAAGAATGACTTTCGTTCAATGCCAAGTCTTCGATAACCAAGTCATGGTTGCACTAAGGTTGCTCTTGGGTAATGATGCGATATTTGTTGTTAATCTCAAAGGGACCTCTTTATATATATGTATATATCTATTATTTCTTTCAACATTTGAAATCAGCATTACTAATTGAAATGATAAACTTGGACATCATGAAACCAAAATATTTGACATAAGATTTCTTTGAATATTACTAATCCCTTGCTAGCACTTAAGTAGATTTAGCATTAAGAATTCAAAAATTTCATAGAAATAAAATATTTTCAACAAAAATATTTCCATTCACTTATATATTCTTTTTTAGAACATTTTCAAAAATATTAAACATCTATTTTAAAACAAAGTATAAAAATACTGAAAAATAAAAGTTTCTCCCAATTATTCTCCATGGATGCCCCAAATAATTAATCACAATAGAGAAAACCACTTTATATTTCACCAGATTGCTCCACAGCTACGTATAAAATGGTGCAATCTTTTAAAGAGAAGGTTTTGTTTATAGACACCAAGTAGGTTCTGTATGCACCTTTAAATGTCATAGCAAATAGTCTTGTTCGACCAGACTTACAAAACCACAGCTACAAAGTATTCTTAGATAGGTAGCTATCCATGAAGCTCTGATATCAATTAATGTCTACTTGCATACAAAGTTTTATGCTGGAATGGTTCAAAAAACAAGAAAAAAGAATAAAACTTAAAAGAATTTTTTGCTCCTCTGACATCCACAAATTCTAAACTTAAAATGAAAATGAAGTATCCTCTGGAATTTTATAGAACACAAGGATCAAATAGGATAATAAAATTACATGAGAGGAAATATAAGGGACGAATCTCATCAAGGCACATGGAATATTGTGACCAATAGGAGAATTGCAATTGAAGTCAATGGAAGTCAACTCCAATTAGTCATTGAAGCTCTTCGGGTTCTACTTTTATCTGGAATCTTCGGTAGGATGATACTTCGAATCATGATAATATGTAGGGGTTCCCATATATTCAAAATGATAAGGTGGAATTTTTTCCCCCTACACTTCACTTGGCTCCAATTTTGTCACTCTCAGGAATGGGCTATCCCAAAGATTACCATTTTTTCCCACTGCATGTGAAATACTGAGATCCCCAACATTCCGATGGACTCAAAGCTATCTGCATTATCAATTTCTAGAGTGATCAAACCAAATTAAATTTTATTCCATTCATGACTCAAGTTTACCTAACTGTCCATACCCAATCTTTACATCACAATCGATATCTCCTACAATCACAAATTTTAAATATTAAATCCCTTTTTAACAACATCATAATATCTCATGTAAATAAAAACATTATTCAAATATTAGTACAAAATCTACTAAGTAATTTGATTTAAAAAAGGCATATCATAAATCCTTGTATATATACTAGATCATCGAGATCATTATACAAATTTTAAAAAATTAACATTTCTTTTCACTTTACAACCCAGTACCTGGTATGCGGTATTCAACGTTACCCACTTACTTTCCCAGACCTCGATTATACCAGAACTTTATCTTACTAGACTAGAGTCTTTCACTTGAAATTCACATTACCTTTCACCTTTTCTATGTTTTTGATACCTAGTACCCGGTGCACTTACCATATGAAGTACTTTATTTTATGAAATATTTCTCTTTCTTCTTCATTTCCAGTGATCTTCCAATTTGTTAGCTCTTGCCATTGGATTTATATTTTTCCACTTAGGTCCCCAAGTCTTTTTAGCCTTGGGGTGTGTTGTGAGACCACACATCAATAGTGTGTTGCATCAAGCCACCAAGAGGAATGTAATATGCTACTTAGATAGATCACACTTATGAAGGACATCACACTGAATGTCATCCACAAAGTAACGAACAAATCATATGAAACGACAAGGCTACACTAGCAACCAAAAATGCAAATGAATTAATGCTGATGTATGCCCCCCACTTTAAAGAAATTTCTACACATCGCTCTGTGAGAAATTACTTTAAATCAATGAAGGAAAAAAGATGCAAGAGGAAAACAAGACATGAGAGCCAACTTAGAAATCCCTATGCCAAGTCATATGTTTTGAAGTTAGGCTATGTCATATCAACAAAAAAGAAAACAAAAGAAAAGGAGGTTTCCCCCATAATAGAACACACCAAACACATAAGGGATCTATAAATTTGGGGTCACTATGTTCATTGCTACAATATTTTGATTAACTAGCTCAAAATTGTCATCATTCTCGAAAGCACATAGAACTGGAAGAATGATACAAAGAGAGCGAAAACAAAAGAAAAAGAAGTCCATTTCAGGTCAACATGGAAGCGAAATCGTAGTCTCAATAATTTGCATCATCCCCAAAAGGAAAAAACAAGTGAAAAGGGAAACAAAAATGTAAAAGAAAAGAAAAATCTTTTGGGTCAACATGAAGGAGACATTTTAGTCTCAATTCCTTGTGTCATCCCCAAAAGGAAAACACAAAACAAAAAGAGAAAAAGAGAAGGACCATTTGGTTGAATGTGGAAGAGACATAGGGAACCTCTATGCTTTATGTCATCCCAAAAAGGAGAACACAAAACAAAAGCAAAAAAGACAACTTGGACAATTTGGGTCAACATGGAAGAGACATAGCATGTCTCTATGCTTTGTGTCATCCCCAAAAGGAGAATGCAAAAGAAAAACGAAAAAGACAATGTATGACATATAGAAGAATAGAGGTACAAATAGAAGAAGTGTACAAAGAGAGGGAACATCAAAGACACATTATGGGGGAACATGATACACACATGAAAGTGAAAAAGGACAAATAAAAAGAGAAATGAAAAAAGGATAGCTAGGTGAATGTGATTCAATCATCTAACAAGTCATCTGCCTCCAAATTAGGTTTAGTATAATGTGAGGGTTCTTGAATGTCCAAAGGAAGAATTGCAAGTTTCAAACTAGGAGATGTACGAGGTTCCTCACTTGGTTGAGATAATTTATCATTTAAGCTCATGGTAGATGAAAATAAAGAGTTTAAATCATTATACACTTCTTCATCTATTTTTGTGATCTCTGCATCATCATCATCAATATTGATGACGACGAGAGGATGAAGGGTGATTTCCAAGGAAGGATGTATCAAAAGTTATGGTTGTTGGATTGGTTCATTTTGTTGGGAATATTGGATTGGACTATCTTTTGGTGGGTTAGGAGAAGGAGGATAGTCATCTATTTCTTCTCTCAGATGTAGAGGTTGATTTTATTTATTTTCTTTTATGCGAGACTAACGAATGAGGAGATATGATGATGCCTATATGTTCCCTAGCACAATGATTTCATTTAATTTTGTTTTGAAGTTGATGAGGTGTAAGAGAAGATTGAGTCATCATAGGTTCCTTGGCTTCCAAAGTGGGGAGAATGGAAGAAACTGAAGAGGATGGGTCAACCACTTTCTCTTTAGCTTTATACACTTTTTTAATTCAAGGAGGTATGATAGGATTGGTTTCATTTTTGCTTGGTCATTTAAATGATGGTGGGGAAGTGTCTAAGTGTGATTGTTCATGAGGTTGTATGGTTTGTTCATTGTGAAACTCAAGTTGAAGCATGGTTTTATCTATGATAGGATGAGTGGAAGTGACGTGAACATGTTACAAAGAGACAATTCAGCTATGTGTTTGGCTTTGAACTTTTGATAGGTTATGAAAAAGAAGTCTTTACAGTGGTAATGGGTTCCATAGGTATGGGCCAAAAGGCTTCTAAGGAAAAAATACCTTTAGAAAATAATGGATGAAATCCACTATGGTGTACATGGTAAACATTTCATTATCATGTGGAAACTTCAAACATTTGTGAACAACTGAAGGGACCGCTTTCATTGAGTGCAACCATGGGTGGCCTAGCCACAAATGAAATTGATCTGATTGTGGAATAATTCAAAATGTTACCTCCAATTTGTTGGGTCCTATCTGTAATGGGAGCACAATCGATCTAATCATAGGGAATACAAAACCAGTATGTGTCTTAATCCATGCAGTTGGTTTATTATAATCATCTTGATAGATATCGAATAATACTAAAAACTCTTATGTGATCACATTCTCACCATAGGCGAGATCTATTAATATCCCATTGGTGGGCTTATCATAGATTCTACAGGCTATGTAAAGAGGACCATCAGGAATTCTTTGAAGTATATCTTTAGTAGAAAAAGTGATATTAAGATTTCTGTTGGTTGGGCCCTTACGAGGGATAATGCCTATCGCACCCACAAGTTCATCCATAGGATTAACTTGGGTAACATTTGGAATTATATTATGTTGTTAATTATTTGTATCAATGTTCATGACTTGAGTGTTTGAAGGTTCACTATCCTTGACAAATGAAATATTGTGTTTAGGTATGGGGTTGGTTGGTGAAAATTTGTAAATTTTGTTTAGGGGTTGCAACAGACTTATTGCCTTGATCATTAACACCCACAATGGATAAATGGTCTGAATTAATGAGGTCTTGAACTAAATGTTTTAGATTCTTATAGTGCTTAGTTTCATGTCCATTTTGGCGATGAAAATGACAATAAGCATTTGGCTTAAAGGTAGGTGGTAAAGGTTGAGTGGGATCAAGTGGTTTAATAGTTGGAAAAGTGATCATTTATTGTTGAAGCAATTGGTTCATTGTGTTATGGAGAGTATCGGGTAAGGGGGTAAATTGTCTCTTTAGGTCCCCATAGGAATAAGGCACCACTTCTTTAACAACTACCCCTTGACTTGGAATAGGTGATTTTGGTTGTGGTTGAGGAGGCAGATTAAACTGTAAAAAGCCTCTATTTGGTTTGTGAAAATTTTGTGTGTTGTTTTGGTTTTGTGGTTTAGATTTGTTAGCTCAGTTTGAAGTGGACTTTGAGTCTTGACTAGAAATCGAGTTGTGATAGTCACATAAGGTTGTAGATAAATGCATAAATGAAGGGAATTTCTTCATAGTTAAGTTATCTCAAAGGTTTGTGTGCAAGTTTTTGATAAACATCTTCTACAGATGTGCATCAAGAATCTTGACATCAATTTGAACATACAAAGACTGGTATCGTGAGATAAAATTAGCTACTTTTTCATTTGTGTTTTTTCTACAACTCATGAATTTAGCCATTGCCTTTTTAGGAGTCATGCCAACTTTAAAGTGACTTATGAAAGAATCCATGAATTTATTGAATGATCAGATGGAATGATTGGGAAAGTTGGAAAACCACTCTGATGAAGTGTCTTTCAAGGTCCTAGGAAAAGGTTTGGCTAAAAGTTTATCATCAAGGACAAAATAACTACATAAAGCTATATAAAAATTTACATGGTTGATATGGTCTCACTTACCTCCGTATTTCTGAAATCGAGGCATTTCTATCCTTTTTGGCATCGAGGTTTGTAATATTTCTAAGGATAAGGGGTTGCTACAGACATGATATGTGGGCAGAGAATTTTTACCTTGGATAATGGTGGAAAGTTGTTGTTGCATGGATGAAATGGTGTTGAGGAGTTCTGTAAGAATAGGTTTGGGGTAAGTGGTTTGAGGTGGAAAGGAAAATGGTGATGGAGTGTAGGTGATGTTAGGGGAAGTGAAAGGGACACTAAGAGGAGTGAAGGAAGTGGTGGGGATTTGTAATGCCACAAGAGAACTAGGAATTCTAGTCAAAATTGCGAAAGAAGGAGCCATATAACTAACTTTTTGCATTGTTCTAGTGACTTGAGGAGTGGTATAAGTTGGTATGTATGCTATGGTTGAAGGGGGAGGAACTTGAGGTCCTCCTTGGCTTACATGAATGTTTACAGATTGGGTATTAGAAGAGGCATGTTTATTGTAAATCTTGACAATTCTCTTTTATAACTTGTAAGCCATCATCACTTTCAAGCAAGTGATGAATGTTTTCAATTGTGGGTATGGTAGTGGTGGAAATGTTTTTGAGGGACAAGTCTTGTTGTAAGTGTGAAAAATCCTCATGAATATTAATTACTTTTTCTTGTCGGATGGAGTTGTTTTGTGTCTCAACATTCATTGGATGGAAAGGTGAAGGCACAGAAGTGGTATTTTCCATTCCTAATGCACCATTGTTCATACTACGAGTAGGAGCTCTGGATATCCCAAGGTCCACAATGAAAGTGTTATCGTAGGAGGCCATGAGTCTATAAATTTGTCTCACTAAAGTACTATCAATGGGGCACCAAACACTCATACAAATACCAGAAAAGATGGGGTGGATGCTAATGCAATAAAATCTAGGATTTCTAAATGAAAATAACATAAATTTTTCTAATTGTAACCAACAAGTAACTACAAAAAATAGAAATGCAGGAAAATGCTAGAAAATGGTATGTAAAAAGTGCAGGTGGACTGATTCGCCCAAGGTGGAAAATGAGTCCCAGTATGATATTTTTTTTTGTGTTTTTCAGAATTTTAAAATGATTCTAATGCTTTTCAGGTGGCAATTAAGGATGCAAAGTGGAAATTTTCAGTTTTTTCAATGATATGCAATGCAAAAATTAAATCTAAACAAAGCTTTCACTAATGCAATATGAGAAGTCCTAGAATGCAAGAACAAAACAATATCCTAATTGAATGTTGATGCAAGTGTAATCTAGGATGCAATGTGAAAATGAAATTAGAAATGCAAAGTGTTCAAAATGTAGGTTCACCAAAATGAACTATAGATTTTTGGTACGATGCACCTTTCTAGCTCTTCTAGGGTTTTTCACCTAACAAGAGAGAGTAGGG
This sequence comes from Sequoia sempervirens, assembly GCA_007258455.2. Classification (NCBI taxonomy): domain Eukaryota; kingdom Viridiplantae; phylum Streptophyta; class Pinopsida; order Cupressales; family Cupressaceae; genus Sequoia; species Sequoia sempervirens. The sequence goes on from VDFB02000015.1 coordinate 519,195,245, forward strand.
CCAAAAATGCTAAGGGTTTCATTCAAATTATGTTATGTATGATGTTTTTTAAGCTAAATGTAATGAACTAAATGCAATTAAATGATCTATATGACTGAGTTTGAATGCAAAACTAAAGATTTAAGCTATGTTGGAAAACACGATGTGATATGCAAACAATGGAATAAGAATGAATAGATGCAGAACATAAAGGAATGAGTTGAATCAAAGTGCACTTGTAGGTTTGGTGAAAAATATGGAATATTTGGAATGCTACTTGGAATAACAAAAAATCAACAGTGGGACTTATTAGAACCAAAATTTTAATAAAAATTATAAGGATTTTATTAATTAAAATAAAAAATTACCATTATCATTTTCATAAAAGTCACATTTTTTCCATCCATAACGTCAATTTTTCCCTTTACCGCTATATCACTACCACATTGGATACCCCACATAGCCCTTACATAATACCTCTCTACCATAGCCCATTACAAAGAAGCTAGTGGTATGACGATATAAGGAGGTAACACTATACCCTATCACCTCCACCACTATACCTTTGGGGGTCAAGACATAGCCCACAATAGAGCAATACATTGGAGGACAATAATAGAAAGAGACACTGCTATATTGTAGAGGGTCAAAACATGGCCTCCGGTAAAGCAGTGTACTAAGGAGGAATACTAGGAAGACATCATGCTACCGCAGGAAAGCAAAAGGTGACCTGTGGTAAAGTGGTATATTAATATATGTATTGAGGATACACCATGTTACCACAAGAGAGCCAAAGGTGATGAGCAGTAGAGTGGTACAGTGAAGAGGGATAATGAAAACACATCACGATACTACAGGGGAGTGAAAAGTAACATAAGGTAGCGTGGTAAATTAGTTGTTGGGTCATTTAAAGCATACCAATCACATCAGTCAACATCAAAATATGAAATTGAGCTTGATAAAAAGCTTTGAATTGTGTTAATTTATGAGTTGAGAGTTAATGCATCTTGGTGTTAAGAAGCATGAAGTAGGTTGAAATTTTCTATGCATAACAATCGAGACCAAGTGTAGATGAGCTCAAAGCATGGGAGCAAGAGGAATTCTTCAAGGCGAATTGTATCACTAAGTAATATTTTCTCATTACTCTCTAAATTTGATAGAAATGGAACCAATAAAGTCTGAATTAGGGGTTAAAAAAGATGAAGTCAAAACCAGTAAACCCTCCTTGTAGTCCCCATTGCTTTCTCTATTACCTAGTTCACTTGAAAAAGGACCCAAAAAGGTTTTTAGAGATTTAGCTCAAGGGCGTAGAGACTCCATTAATCCTCAGTTGGATTTGAACCTCTATTGGTATTTGTATCGAAATAGGAATGATAAAGTTATGGCATCAAACCCGTGGACCCTTGATTTAGCTAAACTAATTGTTCCAAATATTTTCATTGATATTGAGTTGATTAAAGTCATGTCCCATAGCTACCATGCCCCAACCAAAAATTTTAGGCTTCCCGATGGTGGGTTCCTAGTTGATGTCTCAAGGGAGGCTATTATAAAGTATTTTAACCTAAATAAGCAAGTTGTAACATAGGTAAATTTAGTGAAACTGGAGTAGGAGTACAAGAGGTTGAGAAGAACATATAGAAGTGATTATCTCCCCCTACATATGAAGAGGGGTGATAATAACAGAGTACTCCTTGTTCCTTCCTAAAAAATGGAGCCTTTCTTAGTTTTAGATTTTTAGGTTTAATTGAAAAACACTTATCATGCATTGTTTCAAGTATTGGGGATAGATGTAGAGGAAAATATGTCAGTGGGATTAATGAGGATGGCCATGATTATTCAACACCATGAGTCAAATGTAGAATTTTGTTTTGCATCTGTAATTGAAGAGAAAATACATGAGGGTTTGTTGTAGGGTATAGAAGCTAAGGCTCCCATTGCCTTGAGAAAATATTCTTTATTGTGTCACTTAATCTTATACCAGAATGAAATGAAATGGACTAGAAGAATGAAGTTGTGTACACAAGTGAATGGAGTAAGACTTCCTGTATAGAATTGGTGCTATATATGGGATAGCAGATGTGCAGAATGTGATTTTGTTGTGTTTCGAGATGACTTTTTTGTTAGATAGATAGTTGTCCTTGGTTACCCAACACCAAGGTTACCTGAATCATTGATGAATATAATGAGCCATGTATAGTATAAGACAGACCTTGGTTGTACTCATAGCTATGTTTATTGGTTCTTTATGCCACAACACACTATTATCAGAGTATACGACTACAATCAAGCACCACATATCTTGCCCAAATTTGTACCTGCAAGGGTTTTTTTTCTAGAATTCATGTGGCAAAGGCTCTAGATGGAGCATGATTTGATGAGGAATTAGAGAAAAGGAAATTTTTTGCCTGATTTATCAGTATTTGAGGAATTGGCTATTGGATCTAATATGCTAGAAGAATTGTAGAGGTTTGTGAGGGTTAATTATCCCGTCAAGTCTAGAAAGGAGAGAGAGTGAGACCCAAAGGGTCATATTAATATGATCAGAAGGGCCTTGCTAACAAAGAGGACCATATCTCATGAATTTGACCCTAAGGATGATGTCATAAGGAATTTGGTATACTTTGTTGATGTACTGTATACAAGGAAAAGGTGGATAATAATGATGAAGTGGGAAAATCAGAAGAAAGAGAAGAATAGAAGCTTCAAAAGGTGTTTTTCTGATGAACCTAACCACCTGAAGAGAATGCAAATGATTCTTGATAAGTTTGATGAGTTATAAAAAATGGCCCAACATGAGGGGTTGATTCCACTTCCCACACCTCATGGACCCTCTCATGAAGCATCCACATCATGAAAACCACCTCCATCACCTGCACATCCATCCTTTCCATTTCCTACACATGAACCCTAAGCCAAGAGACAAAAGACTGAGTCATTGGCGTATTATGGCTCAAGTGATGACAAAGAAGAAGCAGTCATAGCTCTAACTAAAATGAAGGTGATAGCAGAGCAACAAAAGAGTCAAAAGCCTCATGATCTTAAGATCTAGCTTTTAGATGAGGGAGTTGATGAAATTCATGAGGATGAAAGGGTAGTGGTGTCTTTAAGGTTTATGGAAGATGATGGTTTTATACATACTAACGAATTTAAGGATTTTTGGATTAAGATGAAGATGAAACAACTTGATGAAACATTGAAAATCAATATTATAGGAGCTGATGAATCAAAGCAGGGTAAAATCTAGGCTTAGGAATTTGCAGAATTAAATGTTGATAGCATCAATGTCACCCCCCAGAGGGCAAGATAACTAGTGTTGAAAAGTGATATGTTGATTATACCAGGGATGGAGCTATCCAAGGTGTTTATTTTAGATCAAATTAGAGCATAGGATAATCCAATGTTAGTAGAAAATTTTCATTAAGAGGAAGGTGTTTCAAGAATAGGGTACAACCCTCCTACCCACACTCTTGCTTTGTGGAAAAAATAGAAGAACACAAGGAAGCCTCGATTGTTGGATGTAGTGCAGGAAATGAGGGGGTCAGCTATGGTGATAAAAATGAAGGACGCAACTCCCACATAAGCTACAACTATAACCATGCATTCTACAATGTTCACGAAAGATGTGGTAGAAAATATGGAAAAGAAGATCAATGAATATAAGAAGGGATTAAAATAGTCAAATGATGAAGTGAACAAATTGTTTATTGAGAATGTGAAATTGAAGTAGCAGTTGCAGTAGGCTACCATAGTGAGAGGGAATGAAATAGTTTTTTATCACCCACCTGTCCAAGCAAAGGATCCACAAATACAACAATTGAAATATGAAATTGCTAAAATGAAGAAACATAACATGGAAATTTTGAGGAAAATATTGGAGCATAGAATTGAGATATTTAAGGATAAGATAGGTGGATTACATGAAATATTTAGCAATTTGATTAAATCTTTGGAACATATAAATGCTAACTCCCCTATCCTTGAGGAGCTCTAGAAAAGGTGGCAGCCAATCTATCACATACCGAATACTCTGTGAAAAGCCACACAAAGGGATCCAGATGCCCCACGAAGACTCAAACCAACACATGAAATGCTAAAGAGTGTGATTTATGAATATAAATATTTGGTAGATATGAGGAAGAAAGTGGAAAATAAGAGGATTTCATTTGACTCCATTAAACGCCTCTTCAGCCCATCAATATTCAAAAATGACAATCAAATAAAGGGAATGGATGAGTGGAAAGAAGAATTTGATTACATAGGTCCAAAAGGCTTGGCACATGTACAAGATGATGGGGAGATGAATCCTAACAAATTACATACTTTACTTGATGGGATTATCATGTTGGATAGTGGATAGACAAAGTTCGTAGTGGATGTCAAAAATCTCCTGGACAATAAATGAAAAAGTCATCTCACAAATTTTGTATTTGCACAAGAATTCAAATGGCCACTTGAGTGATCTAACAATCAATAAGTGGTAGGAGAAATATTTGGGTTCTGATGAATATTGATCATGTGCATCACAAAAGGATATTATCATACAGTAAAAGCTTTGAATAGGTCTTAGGTTACCATGGGCCTTTACTAAGAGATTAACGGATTAACACACATGCTTGTTGTTAAGTTTCTCTAGTTATGTTAATTTCATAATTATGTTTTGTTATCAAAAGACATGTCCTTTTGTCTAAAGCTTGTTGCCTCTTGTATAAATAAGAGAGACCAAGACCAAAGGAAGGTATTATATTAGATATAGAAAAAAGTAATGGGTGAATGGGGACATATATAATGCTTATGTCTCAAAAGACGATGATGCATGTATAAATTTTGAAGAAGTCAATGGAAGAAATCTGATTTTTCAGCCTAATCTTGGTATCAACTATTTGTTGGAATTATTCAATTATTTGGTTGTCTCCACTTTAATGCTTCTTTGTTATTTAAATTGATATATCACGTATATATTCAATTTATCAGTGGATATTTGTTGTATCTGTGTGATGTGATTAATTGGTTTCCCCAAAGGAATTAAACATCCTTTTAATAAATCACAGTAATCTAGAAGTGTTAATTGGATTAATAAGAAGAGCCACATAGTTAGGATTGCCAATCTGTCTCCAATCTGGTGTTATTTTTGTCCTTGCATAATTTACTCAATTAGTTCTTTCAAGTAAAGATTAAATCCTTTTGATAAATTGTGAGTACCCGGTTGTGTCAGTTGGATTTATAAGTAGAGTTTTTCAATCATTTACCTACACGTTTATACAAGTTATAAACCAATATTAATGTGCTAAATATTTTGAGTTATTTCCATTATAGGTTACATATTGTAGATCTTCATTGGACTCCATCTACCCAACAAGGCACTAGTCTTATCCATCTCATCATTTAATCTGAGCCAATTCATTTTCAAAACTTTACATCTGTTAACTGAACATATTCACAACTCCACCTTGATATTGCTTACACAATTTATACCAAGTAGGTCTGCATCTCTGCACTCCCAATTTTGATTGTGGATAGATTGTTGAATTAGGTAACAAAAAATTTAAGTCTGCTCCATTTGCAAAGGTATACCCACCTAGGTCTGGCAGATCCTGAAGAGAAGAAGATTCAATTGCATGAATTGGTCTTGTTAGTTAGCAAAAAATGTATCAAGAGCTTGGAGACCTCTTATGGTTTCTCAACTAGCATTTTTGAGAACTAATAGGACTCATTCGCCTAGGGTTTCAAATTACTCCCGCTTCTGGTGAAAACTATCGGGAACTAGTTTATGAATTTCGGGATCCAGAATTTGACAAAACCTAGATTTCTAGTCTTAAGGTGGGACTCATTTACCACTGGTGGTGAATTAGTCCTCTCCAAAACTTCTGAGAAATTACAAGACAACTCTGCAACACCAGATCTAGAAATGTCCACTTATCAGGTTGTTAAAGTCAATTATGTAGGAAACAAATAGAATACCTTTTCCAAGCTTGAAATATGGTTGATTTGACTTGAAGCACCTAGTTGACTTATTGACCACTCTTCAACACCTAAATGCTTGTAAAATTTGCATACGAAGGTTTACAAACACACATGCAAGAGGGGAAAAATGGTTGACAATTAGCAAATAGGGGTTTTCCTTGGTCAAACCCCACTTTGGTAATGAAAGCCTTAATGAAATAATGAAAAGAAAGAGAATGATAAACAAATAACATGCAACTACTATCAACTTAGCAAACCCTTGTTGAAGAAAATATGAAGATATGTCAATGGATGCTTCAAAATTCTTGATGAATGCTTGATTTGATGTTGTAAAGTGCTTGAATTCTTGAGTGAATGAAAAGATTGCTTGGATGTGATGTGTGATTGTAGGAGATGTAAAATGAGGTGAAAATCACTTATTCATACAATTTTGTGCCTTAGTAATATATTAATGCCTCATCACAGGCCGACATCAAGTGATTTTGAATAAAAACCTAAAAGGAAATTTAAAATATTTTGAATTTGGAGCCAAGGGGGACTCATTCACCACCCATGGTGAATGTGTCCCACCTAGGACCTAAAAATGGGTGTCAGGAATTATATTGCATTTAATGTTATTTTTCAAGGTTACATTTAGAAATGCACTTAATTAAAGCTTATAATGGCATAAAGGGGTCAAATAAAGCATAAGAAAGGTGTAAATAGTGAAATTATGCCTAGAAAATCATGAAATCTTGTTACAAAACTTTACAACACTTCAAAATAGGACTTGATAAGTGATGAAACAGTGATTTGTAGATGAATTGTAATGAATAGAGTCTAGAAGAGTGTAGAAATATTTTACAACACTTCACAACACCTTCACAAGAACTCATTATTTGAATTTTAGTACATAAATATGCATGTTCAAGCCATATTACAATATAAAATCAAAGCAAAATAGACCAAACAGTGTAAAACAAGACCTAAAAGGCCATGAAAATGACTAGGGGCCATTTTTATATGGCACACATGGATACTATTGAACAAGGTTCTCAAGATACTAATGAAAAAAATCCTATGGATGGTTTTAAATGCATTGATCAAAACTCAAGCTCGTAAGGGTTGAATGAAAAATCCTCTTAATATTTCTTTCTCATCTAAGGATATAATAAGAAATTCTCTTGATGGTCCTCTTTACATAGCTATCTGAATCAATGACAAGCACGGTAATGGGATATTAATTGATCTCATCTATGGAGAGAATGTGATCATCAGAGAATTCTTACTTGTGCATGAACTCTACCAAGAAACATATGATAAACTAAAAGCATGGATAAAAAAAATAGTGGTTTCATTTTCCCTATGATATGATCGATCACCCTTCCTTTGAAAGTTGGACTGAAACAATTAGATGCCTAATTTAATTATAAATCATCCTGACGTCAGATCAATTCTATGTGAATAGTGGTTATCCATGGCATCAACAAAGTATAGTGTCGAGTCTCTTGGTTCACAAGAGTTACAATGTTTCGGTCCTTCAACTACAACAAAATAACATTCCTCCAAAGCACAGAGTTGAAAATAACTCTACAAGAAACTCTCTCACAAAAATCACCACTACTCCCTCTTTTTATTCAATCAATTTACTCAATTTGGCCTAAAACCAAATGATTTATAAAATCACCCACATTTCCCATTTTTTCAATAAAATCTCACATAATATCCCCTTACAAAGCTTAATAATATTTTGAAAATAACCTCAACCCCTAAATAACCCTTTGATAATCTATAATAATCCCATTAAGCCCTTTATAAGCTCGTCAAATTGGGATTTAATATTTAAAATATCTTTAACATATCATTTTAATATTATTTATCCCTTTAGTAATCACTTGTAACCAGGATTTTGATATCCTTAAGTTATAGGGTTAATATTTTTGGAATATAGAAGATTTAACCTTTAAGAAAACAAAGGGAGCCCAAAATTATTTCACACCAAATATGTAACACATTGGTTCAAAACTTCTGAACACCTTTATGATATCCTTAAGCCTTCTTCAGTCTTCAAATAGAAAATTCTGCCAATCGTATACCGAAGTTGTTAGATGGTGTACTAGTTGAGTAGATATTTCAGGAGTGAAAGATTGGGGGCTCAACCCCCAACCAAATTTTTTTACAAATAGTTTCATCTGATGCCCATCATAGGTTGATTGAGTTGCAACATGGCACTCAGTGATTGGGCCACGTGGCACCATTCCATTTGCCATTTAATTGCCACATGTCATCATGTTGTTTTCGCATCCTATGCCATGTGTCAAAATATGGTTGGTCCATGTCATCACCTGACAGTGCCCCATGTCAACCAATGACTAGACTACATCATCCACCTACCTTGTCACCATGCCACATTAGCATGTTGATGTCATGCTGACATCATCAAAGGTATAGTTATGGTCAACCTTTTCCTACAAATTTTGACTGGTCATATCTTTTGTGTACGAGATCCATTTGATGCAAAACAAGCAGCATCAAAATCATCTCGATGACCCCTTCACTTTAATGTTGATTTCAATGAATTCCAAAATGATCAATTATTTTCCTTTTTGACTGGTTCTTGGTACCCTGTTTGACCCAACTTTGACTGAGCATAACTTGAGCGTACAAGCTCTTTTGGATCCATTCAAGTTGTATTGGGTTAAGTTTTCTGAGCACTTCAATATGGTGATCATTTTTTGAGCATATAGAACACTTCAAATTTTGACAAAATGTATCCACCTAGATCATCGCCACAACAAAATGATCCTATATCTCAACCGCAACAATAGCTAAATCCTTTTTTCAACATTATCATTCGACCTCCTATTGTGATTAACTTGGATGATGATCATTAGATTGCTAAACTTGATGAGGAAGTGCATAATGAATTGAATACATTATTTTCCTCTTCTATGAGCTTAAATGATAATTATCCTAGGAATAATGTTGAACTTGGTGATGACCCTAGTTCGACACTTGCCATTGTCCCTTTGGCTAGTTTTCCACCTTTTGTATATGATGAAAAAGATTGAGATTTAGACAACCTGCTAATAGGATGACTCGCATGTGCCTTAGTAGTCTTTTGCTTTCTTTTCATGGTATTATATATGATTGCATGTGCATAATATGATCTCCCCATACTGTTTATTTGATGTACCTCCCTCTTTGTGGCATTCATCTATATGTATCTACACTCTTCTCTCTATCGTAAAGCTTTTCCTTTATCTTTTCTTTTCCTTTTGGAGATGACACAAAGCGTTGAGACATTCAAGTCTCTTCCCTGTTGACCCAAAAGATTTTATTTTTTTGTTTGCTCTCTTTGTATCATTATTCCCATTTCATGAGTATTTAGAGAATGATGACTGTTCTGAGCTCTCTAAAAAATTTTGTAACAAAGACATATTGACCCCGAATTAATGGATTTGTCATCTGTTTTGAGTTTCATCATTGGGGAAAACCCTTTTCAAAATGTAACTTTATTCATAAACATATGATTTGGAATAGGGATTTCCAAATAAGCTCTCATGTCCTATTTATTATTAGAATGTATCATTTGCAACTTTAAAATAATTTTTGATAGCATGGTGTTTATCAATTTCCTTAAAGTGGGGGCATACATTGGCATTATTGTAAATTGCATTTTCCAACTGATATTTCATTGTGTAATCTTCTTACTTGATGTGATGCATATTTCATTTTGTGGTGACATTGAGTGTGATATCCTTTAGGAGCATGATCTCTCTTACAGTATTATATTCCTCTTAGTGGCTTGATGTGACACACTACATGGATGATGACAACAAGAATACTATTGAACAAGGTCCTAGAGATACTAATTAACAAAATACTTTGGATGGTTTGATTGCATTGATCGAAACTCAACCTCGTAAGCGCCGAACTAAAAATCCTCTTGATATTGATTTCTCATCTAAGGATATAATTAGAAATGTACTTGATGGTCCTCTTTACATAGCTAGTTGAATCAATGACAAGCCCAGTAATGGGATATTAATTGAACTCATCTATGGATAGAATGTGATAACCAAAGAATTTTTACTTGTGCATGAACTCTATCAAGAAACATATGATAAAACAAAAGCATGGATAAAAAAACATAATGGTTTTGTTTGCCCTATGATGGGATTGATCACCCTTCCTTTGAAAGTTTGACTGAAATAATTAGACGTCTAATTAAAAATCATCCCGATGTCAGATCAATTATGTTTGAAGATTGGTTATCCATGGCTATGCTGCATGGAAGCCACTCTTTTGGTCATGCATAAGTGTTTAAAGTTTCCCTTTGACAATCGATTCTCTAATATGCAGTATAGTGGCTTTAATCCTATGTCTTTTCATGGGAAATTTTCATTGGATTTCTTTTGTCCTGAGCCTAAGGAACCTATTAAACCTTGTGAGGAATTTTTTTTCAAATCCTATCAAAAGTTTAAGTAGAAATTCATAGAAAAACTATCCCTTAGAAACATGCCTCAACCAATGATTGAGCCTCCTATACTTGACATGACTATGATTGAACCAAAAGACATTCCAAACAACCAAAACTAACCTAAGACAAATCCTTTTCCTTTCTCCTATAAACGACCAAGACATAACCAAAGAAATTCCATCACGCCTCCTAAGATTAAAAAAGTTTACAAAGCTAAAGAGAAAGTGGTTGAACAACCACCCATGGTTCCTTCTGTTCCTCCCCTTAGGGAAGAAAAGAAGCATATGGTTGATAGACCTTCTCCTACACAAACACAACTTGAAAACTACACAAAAAGAAATAGAAATTCTAGAGAGCATAGGCATACACATTGTGATCTTGCATGAAGGTTAAACAAAATTAATAACAAAGAAAATAAACATACAAAATTGAATGAAGCAATACACGATGAGTCTCCATATTCTCCTAATTTGATGTTAGGATCTAGGACTATTGCATGTGAATAATAAATCTTACAATGGTTAAATTATAGGTCTTTAAAATGTAATTTTTTAATTAAAATGCTTAAACAAACATTCAATGATTAAACAGCCAAACTAACGTGATGAGAATATTAGAAGAGAGAAAGGAGATAAAAGAAAAAACACAAGTTGATAACGGAGTTCAACAATATGATTACGTCTATGGGTCCCTCTCCAAAGAGTGATTGATACTTGATTATGCTTCAAATAGATTACAAGGCATCAACAAAATACAATGTCAAGTGACCTCTTGGTTCACAAGAGTTACAATGTTCCACTCCTTCAAGTGTGGTAGAATAGCATTCCGCCAAAGCACAGAGTTGAACAAAACTATACAAGAAACTCTCTCGCAAAAATCACCACCACTCCCTCTTTTTATACATGAAATTTACTCAATTTTTCCTAAAACCAAATGATTTATAAAATAACCCATATCTCCCATTTTTTCAATAGAATCTCATATAATATCCCCTTACAAAGCTTAATAATCTTTTGAAAATAACCTCAACCCCCAAATAACCCTTTGATAATCTTTAATAATCCTTTTAAGCCCTTTATAAGCTCATGAAATTGGGCTTTAGTATTTTAAATATCTTTAACATATCATTTTAATATTATTTAAGCCCTTTAGTCATCACATCTAACTAGGCTTTTGATATCCTTAAGTTATAGGGGTTAATATTTTTGGAATATAGAAGTTTCGACCTTTAATAAAATGAAGGGCCCCAAAATTCTTTCACAACAAATATTTGGTGCATTGGTTCAAAACTACCAACCACCTTTACGATATCCTTAAGCCTTCTTTAGTCTTCAAATAGAAAATGCCGCCAATCATATCCCAAAGTTGTCGAATGGTGTACTGTTTGAGCAGATATTTCAGAAGCAAAAGGTTGGGGGTTCGACCCCCAGCCAAAATTTTTTACAAAAAATTTCATCTGATGCCTACTATAGGTTGATTGAGGTGCCACATGGTACCTAGTGATTGGGCCATGTGGCACCTTTCCATTTTCTATTTAATTGCCACATGTCAAAATACGGTTGGTCCTCATCATTACCTGCTAGTGCCACATGTCAATCAATGATTGGTCTATGTCATCCACCTGCCTTGTCACCATGCCATGTTAGAATGCTAACATCATGCTAGTGTCATCAAGGGTATAGTTTTGGTCAACCTTTTGCTACAAACTTTGACCGAGCATATCTTTTTTGTACAAGATCCATTTGACGTGAAACAAGTAGCATTGAAATCATCTCGATGAGCCCTTCACTTGAATGCTGATTTTAGAAAATTCTAAAACGATCACTTTTTTTTCCTTTTTGACAGGTTCTTGGTACCCTATTTGACCCAAATTTGACTAAGCATAACTTGAACATACGAGCTCCTCTTGATCCATTCAAGTTGTGTTGGGTTCACTTTTTCAAGCACTTCAATAAATGGTGATGATTTTTCAAGCATATATAACACTTCAAATTTTTACAAAAAGTATCCACCTAGATCATCGCCACAACAAAAAGATCCTATATCGCAACCACAACAAGAGCTAAATCCTTTTTTAGACATTATCATTCAACTTCCTATTATGATTAACTTGGATGATGATCATGAGATTGATAAAATTGACGAGGAAGTGCATAATGAGTTGAATACATTGTTTTCCTCTTCTACATGAGCTTAAATGATAATTATCTAGGAAGAATGTTGAGCTTGGTGATGAACCTCATTCGACACTTGCTATTGTCCCTGGGTGCTGCCACAATAATGGGTTACACTTTTTGGGACATCCTAATTTTTGCCCGAAATCACATATTTTTAGAAAATACAATGATTTATGACTTTAAAGGTTCCATTTAAATTATTTTAATTAAAGATGGATTGATCAAACCCCCTTGGATAGAACCTTGTTAGATTTAAACCATACCTATAATCGAGTCTCCTCTACACCTATCAAAATGTTGATAAAAAACCACTTTTGATTTACCTTTTGGGTGATCAAATGATTTCATTTAAAATTTATGTTTTGCAAGCCTGTAGCCCTTATTATAAGCTTCCCAAAAAGTATAATTTTAAATATGTTTAATTTGATTATTATATTTATTTTTTATTTCTTGTGAATGTAGGATTTTCAATGAACATCAAGTTCTTTATTTCACACATACGAAAAAATAGAAAAATAGAGAAAAAAATTTCTAAAAAAGACATGTGCACTAGGTATTGATGTCCTTATTCCAACAAAAAAAGAATAAGTTAATTTAAATGAATACAAAAAAAGTTATGCAGGCTGAAGTACACCTCTGTCCAAATTATAATTACGCTAACTTGGAAAATTAATTAAAAAAAATATATGTAACAAAAAATTATGAAAAAATATCCATCCCCTAGATATCAGTGTGAAAAATTTGTATTTTATAAATTAGAATTGTATCTTGTCTATAAAAAAAAGTTGCATGGGCCAAAGTAAACATCACTTTTTAAAAATGTTGATTAGTAGAAAAAATAAATTATTAAAAATTACATAAAATCATTCACAAATTTTTTTTTAATTTTTTTTTAAAAATATAATTAGAATCTACACAAAATATCTAACAAATAACTAGTTTGATTCATCTTCAAAACCTTAATGGTTTAGCTGCTATAGGTGTAAGAAAGTGAATATATGGTGAAAAATCCTAATTTTAATGTCAAGTTTGGTCAAAAACTGTAACCCATTATTGTGGGATCACCCCCCTTTGGCTAGTTGTCCACCTTCTGTATATGATGAACAAGATTGGGATATGGATGGCATACTAATAGGTTGGCTCACATGTGCCTTACTAGTATTTCTCTTTCTTTTCATGGTCTTATATATGATTACATGTGCATAATATGATCTCCTCGTACTATTCTATTTGATGTACCTCCCTCTTTGTTACATTCCTCTATATGTATCTACACTCTTCTCTCTATTGTAAAGCTTTTCCTTTATCTTTTCTCTTTCTTTTGCTTTCCTTTTGGGGATGATACAAAGCGTCGAGACATTCAAGTCTCTTCCATGTTGACCCAAAATATTTTCTTTTTTGTTTTTCTCTCTTTGTATCATTATTCATGTTCCATGAGTATTTGGGGAATGATGATAGTTTTGAGCTTTCTAAGAATGTTTTAGCAAAGACATATTGTCCCTAAATCCATGGATCCCTCATGTGCTTGGAATTTCATCATGGGGGAAAATGCTTTTCAAAATCCAATCTTATTTGGAAACGTGTGACTTGGAATAGGGCTTTCCAAATAAGCTCTAATGTCCTCTTTATTGTTAGAATGTATCATTTGCTACTTTAAAATAATTCCTCATAGCATGGTGTTTAGCAATTTCCTTAAAGTGGGGGTATACATTGGCATTATTGTAAATTGCATTATACAACTCATATTTCACTATGTAACCTTCTTGCTTCATGTTATGCATCTTTCACTTTGTGGTGACATTGGGTTTGATATCCTTCAAGAGCATGATCTCTCTTACCATATTTTTATTCCTCTTAGTATTATTAGATTGTAAGATCTATTATGAAGTGATGCATGCAATGCTTTTAAAGAAACACATTTAGAAGATCTTAAGCAAGTTGAGATAAAATTTTGCATTGTAAAAGCTTGAGGTAATGTTGTAAAAGAAGTTTTAAGTACCCAGTATAATTGCAAGGTTAGTTTAAAAAGGCTTGTAAAGGTTTAAGAAAATGTATCATCAACCTATGCATCCTAGTGTGCAGCCATAAATTTTGATGGAATTTGTGGTTACCCAAATATTATTCCATCTGAAATAAAAAATGAGCTACCAAAGTTCAGTGGTACAAAGTGTGCATAAGCAAGTAGGCATCTACAAGAATTCAATAATCTTATGGATGATTAAAAATTTAATCATGAGGATGTGATCATGAGGCTATTTGTTCAGCCTCTAGAAGGAGATCCAAGAGATTGGTTCTCTGATTTACTAGCATGCTCTGTCTACTCTTGGGAGGAATTCAAAGTAGTGTTCATAGAGCATTTTTTGTGAAATAATTATTGTTGGTTATATTCTTAACAAATTTATGAACATTAATAAAGAAGAGGACGAGCTAGTCCCAATATTTAACTAGAGATTTTCTAAAACATTAAGGGACATTCCTAATGTTTTGGGACTAAGTGATGCATTATGTTTGGTTGTGTATTTGGTAGCTTTTGATAATAAGATGATTTATCTACTAAGATATAAGGATCCCAAAACCTTGCATCAAGCATATGGGATAGCCATGAACATTGAAAAATAACCTAAATTATGGAATGCATAAGGGTCATTTGAATATAAGTGTTTGCTGCCATAGGACACCAAATGTTGATAAAAGGTTTAAGTCAAAAGTTAAAAATGAATATCAGAGCACTTACACCCCTATTGTTTCATCTTATACATCATTTCATAATGTTGATCACATTATCCATGTTATGAGCTATGATTCAAATGAAGAGATGTATGAACCTATGGATTATGTTCATACAGTTTCAAATGCACTACATAGAATGATTGATAAAGGAATAGAAGAAATTTTAGATATTGGGCCAATCACACCCTGTAATGAGATTACTAGCTATAACAATCATGAGGTTACTAAAAGTTTTCATCAGTACTCTTATGGTTAGGAGGAATCTGGTAACTTGTTTGAGGATAAGAATGATGATGAGCTAAACTTTTCATCATTCAACATGCAAGAACCATGTATGATCGAAGGATTTTTCAACAATGAGCTTAGTATTGTTGGACCTATTAATCCATATTTAACTCAGGAGGTATATTTTTCTGATTGTTTTTCTACTAATCATAATGGTTTCTATGGAATAGAGTTGGAAATTTTTATTTCAAATGAGGATGATATTAAATATGTTGATGGCATAGGTTCACTCCCAGATGATTATGTTGTGCATTGTAATGAAAATTTGAAGCCATTAATTCTAGTTGATAATGATACAGAGTTAAAGGAGCTTTCTGGCTATGATATTTCAAATCATGTGGAACAGACAGGAATTTTGGATGTATATACAGGACAATATGAAGGTAGAAATGAAGTTAGAAATGTGTCTACCTGCTCTTCTAGTGATTACAGTGATTTTGAATGCATTAATGACTTGAAGGAATTAGAGCTTCATGTTGAGAAAGTTGAGGCTCTTATATCAAGAATGAATATAATAAAAAACCCCATATTTGATGAGCCTCCATCTTCATCAGTTAACAAAAATGATGATCCTTATTGGTGTAGGGATAATCCACTCTTTGCTAAGGATTTTGATGATGCATCTAAAATAGAGTTAGAGTGTGGCCTTAAGGAAATAGCCTTAAAGAAATTGAGCAACATATTGATAAAATCCTAGAGGTTATTTCTTATGAATGTTTTACATTTGATACAGATGTTGCAGACAAGGTTGAGTATAAAAATGCTAGCTACATGAAAGAGTATGAATTCTTTCAGTTCCCAGTTCAGCTGGGGGGCATTTTTATGAAGCGTGACAATGGGATAAACAACAAGGAATGTTATTTTCAGTACGCATATGCTTCATATAATAGAAATAACACATATATGTCATGAAAACATGAAATTATTTAGTTTATGCCTGATTATAGAATACAAAATGGCAAGGATTACATTGGAAATGTTATGCTCAGAAAGGTTGTGAGAGATGTTGATAACAATGATTGTAATTAGGCAGACTCACTTGTTTAGGAGAGGCCTAACATTTTTTTTAACAGGAATGAAATCACTCTTATCACAGTGGTATAATGGGGAAGAATTTGGATGGAAGGACATCAGATTTTTAAAAGGTTAGTTTTTGATAGAGGCAGGACCTTACCCAAGGTTTATGTGGCCTAGTGCCACCAATCAGGAGATAAAGCCCGATTAGATTGAAGAGTGCATACTATAATTTGCACCTCTGAAGAAATTTTTAAGTTGGAGTTTGGATTTCTCTAGGTCTTTTGGCCTGTGTAAATCTTGTACATATGTTGTTTGTATTGTTTTGTTCTTGTGACTAGTCTACTTGACCCAAAATTTTGGGATCTTGCCATGCCTGCAAGAGGCATGCATCCCCAGTCGAAGCTACTGATGGAACTCTAAAAAAAAAAATTGTTCCATCTTAAATCCTTATTACATTTGGATGTAGGGTTGTTATACGAGGGTTTAGGGTTTTATTTGTTATAAATACTCACAAGTTTCTACTTTGCCATTGAATCCTTATTACCTATTGCCAGTCATTTTAAAACATCTTATGTCATTCACTTTCATCTAGTAACTGGTCCCTCAAGTGTAATTTTGGGTTTTCCACTTTATAAGGTTAAGTGAAGGATTTTTTGGGCTTTACATCCTTTGCATTTTGTGACTTAGAAGCTTTTGATTCTATTATTCTCATGTCATTCTAGAGACCCCCTTCAATAAGAACAACTTAAGTGCACGTGTTTGAATGTTTTCACTAAGGTCCCGATGGCCATTTTGTTCTTATCGCTCATCGCTAAATACTTCAAGAGTGCATATTTTGAATCAACAACGGGTGATGAGGTGATATTTTTATGCTATTGGTCATCACAAATTGTTGCTCAAGCTCCTAGATCAAAGGCACGACGAGCAATGTCCTTTGTATTGTTGAAGGATTGCTCATCGCTAATGGTTTTCAAGTTTTAAAATTTGTATTAGCGATTAGAAATGCCCCGGTCTTATATTCTTATGTTTTTATCACTCATTATAGATGATCATAAAATGATAAGTTTAGGATCAACGATTAGCGATATGATGAAAACTCCTTTACAATCACGTGATCGCAGATCTTCTTTAAAATGCTAAGTCCACATTGGCGATCCATGATGCATATTGTAAACTTTGCAAATCCTCCCATCGTGAATTGCTCACAAAATGTATGAGGAGAATTAGTGATGAGAAACAACCTTACATTTTATCACTCATCTCAATTTCATTTCAAAACTTGAGTTATGAATTAGCGATAAGTGATTGTATTCTCTAAAAGGTTTTTCTTTCACTAATTTGATGTGATCCTATGAGTGATGTATTTTGTGCCATTTATTTTATGCAGGTTTACGTGTCTAAATCTAGTGCCTCCATTAAATCTCTTGTCACCGATAGGATCCTAGGCACAAATTTTGAACTAGCGATGTGCAATGGAGGGATGGATGCAACCAAAGGATAGGGCATAGAACCAAGGGCTTAAGTTTCTTTGTGGGAATGTTTACATCGCTAATAAGGCCTATAAGGGACAAGATTTCATCTATGATAGGAGATGACTATTGATGAAAGAGAAACATGGCAGGATCTCAAGGATTTCGAGTAAGACATAAAAGAAAGATGTGAAAGGATAGAGTAACTATTGATGAAGTTTTAAAACATGATGATCCAACGGACTAAAAATCATTGCATAAATACTTTCATTGTTGATTGTTCCCTAGAAGTTGAGAAAGATCAGTGATAAGTAGTGAAGAGTATAAGGAAATTTTTTCTCAAGAAAATAGACTAGTCTTCTGTACTTCACCGATATTAATGAAAAACATGGATTAGGTTGGTGATACATGCTGATCGATAGATCGCAAAACTTGAGCGGGCATCACTATTTTCTATGAGAAATTTGCTAAAAGAATAAAAAACAAGACTCATATCACCATGGATGAATTTTTAAATGCTTTAAAATTGATGACCTAGATTCAAAGCTGAGTTGTTAAGTTATCGACTCGCTCGTGTGAGAAGCTCTTGAATCATTAATTCTACATGCTTCAAACTGCGTATTTAATACAAATTGCTTGTTGATCACCTTTGGCATAATTTAGTATGTAATAAATGAGAGGTGTAGATTAGTAAGGAATTGCACAAGTATTGATTATCTTGGAGTTAGGAAATAGACATTCTTGTCCTAGGAAAGTATGTTTTCCATGGTGGTTCGAGAGTTTGTGAAGATGAGTTTTTTTGAGTTTGAGGAAGATGCTCTCGAGGATGAAAGTGGAATGCAAGGATCTCCTAATAAGCCAAAAG
The DNA here is from genome assembly GCA_007258455.2 of Sequoia sempervirens. Taxonomy (NCBI): domain Eukaryota; kingdom Viridiplantae; phylum Streptophyta; class Pinopsida; order Cupressales; family Cupressaceae; genus Sequoia; species Sequoia sempervirens. The sequence continues at coordinate 519,214,190 of VDFB02000015.1, forward strand.
GTAGAATAGGACTCAGGAAATACAAGGAGTATAGTAATAAGGAGAATTACCATCTATGAGACTAGATAGCTTCAGAAGAATTAGTCAAACACAAAGAGAAGAGGATGGTGGAATATGAAAAGAAGGAAAGGAGAGAGAATGAGTATTATAAGGCTTATTTGGAAGGATGTAATTGTCCATGTGAGGTTTCTAATAACCCTTTAGATAGTGAGGGTGACACTGATCCAAGGGGTGATTATTATTCCCTCTCCCTAGTACCATCAAGCAATTCTGACAAGGAGGTGGTGACAATTTCTCCAATCCCACCACGAGCAAAATGTGGGCAAGTATCATCTAAGGTTGATGACTCAGAGTGATGATTGTACCCTAATTTTTTTTTTTTATGAAACCAGACCCTTTCTATTAGGATTTTCCTATTCAACACTCATGTTATTTCTTGTTTCAAGTGCCGAGGTGGAATGTTTTTGGGATAGTGTGTAAGAGAAGTGCCAAACTACTTGATCTTAGGGGCATGCATGTTGTTTCCAGATGATATACAAGTTTTTGTTGAAGCTGCTATTGGAGAATCTTCTTTGGTCAATAAGGATAGGATTCAAAATGATTGCAACAAACTCTACTTTTGAGGAGTTGGCATGTCTTTATTCAAGGAATATGGAATGTGGTCTTTTACTCTTCCATTTTCCTTAAATGATTGCATGTAACTAACTAGGAATGTCCTAAATTTTGGTACAAATGAAATGAAATGTAAATGTAATTAAGTTGGATGCTTGTTCCTCCCTTGTTCTATAAAAGGGATATTAAGGCTTATTACATGGACCGGATTCTGAAGTCTCAATAGGGTTTTAGGTGAGAGCTAAGTTCAAGAAAGGAACTTTGAATAGAATATTGATAATAGGCTAGTAGTTTGTCTTAGATATGAAATCATGTATGTAGCGATCTTAAATAAGTTTTATAGAAATTACTAATATCAAAAAAATATTAGTCTAGAAGAAAAAAATCTCCTGTGTATGTTTCATACAAGTTATAAATGAGAAATACTAATGGTGTTATCATTTGTCTTCAAATATTTCATTTGAATGTATTACTTTATTTTCAACTTTAATTCAAGGAGTTAATTAAAATGCTTTAATAGGGTTATGAAATTTGTAAGGAATTTCTTAGGATTCATAAGAAGTAAATGTTTCAAGCACAACATTTTTTCATAAATGCAAAGCAGTATGAAAATAGTCCACCTATTTCTAAATTGAGTAATTTGTAAATTACCGATCCTTATATATTCGACTCCATTACTCCAATTGATGAGACACTGGTCATTTTGTTAGAAAATATTGCATAAAATGAACAAATAGTGCTCCTGGCCCTGGACTCAAGATAGGAAAATATTCAATTAAAATCTTTCCAAGGATAGTATGGGTGGGATTATCCCCAATTCCTAGCAAATAGATGGTCACCCACTCAAAAATCCACCAAATCTTTAAAATAGTGAGGACCCTATTTGCAGTAAGTATGAATCTATCTGCATATAAATGTGTCACTAATCGAATATACTTCACAAAAACACAATTGGGATCACCCTTCTAGGTTTATGAGAGCCTGAAGTGAAGGAGTAAGGACCATAAAGTCTTATGCTCATTGTGTTGGCCACTAACCTACCAGTTCTTCATCATAGGAGTTGGCTACTTCTTAGATAATTGCTTGGTTTTTCTAGAAAAATCACCAACAGGGCCCACCTAAGTTTCATGGCATAATCTTGAATTTGGCATAGAACTTAATAGTTTTTAAAATTTGTGTCCCAAGACTAGGCTACTGGGAATCATACGCCTTAATAGGCATTTAAGTCCCACTTAGCTTGGACCTATTTTAAATTGAAATTCTTGGTAGGATTTTATTCTCCTAGATCTAATGTCAGCTTGTAATGTTGTAATTTTGGGAAATTTGTCATAAAGAAATATAAATACAAGGTTATTTCACATATTTTCTCCTATCAAGTTAACAAGCAATCTAGAAATTTTAATGAGCAAGTATCTTAGCAAGTTTATGATTACAAAATAATTTTCAAGAGGATTCAAGAGTTCATTATCAAGTTTTTTTGAGCTATATTCAAGATTCAAGCATCATGTCAAAGTCATCATGCATCATGTTTATTTTTGAGCTAACATTTGTGATGTAGGTTCTTATGATTCAAGCAAGCATTCAATTCAAGATCCATAGCATACAATTAAGATTCAAGATTTGCATTCATGCTAGACATTTCATACAAGATTGTAGCCTTAAATTTAATGGTTTGGTGAGTTGCAACATAGCTTATTTGTTCATTCATCATTTGTTCATTCTATTTGATTTCATTTCAAGGTTTGATTACCAAAATTGGGCTTGCCTAAGGAAAACCCCTATCCACTAACAAAAAAACATTTTCCCTCTCTTTGATGTGTGATTTGCAGATTTAGCTTGGAGATCCATTGAAGAGAAATATTGGAGAAAGTTGTCAAACTTGCAAAGTTGTGAAAGTTGTCATCTTTCATATAAAATTATGGAAAGTCACCTATAGGTTCAAATTTAGAGTTTCAAACTTGGATATTGGAAAGGAGACAAGCTACAAGAGATCACTAGAGGATATTAGAGTTTCAGATCAACCCTAATGTTGGGAATAAATCATCACAACTAGCATATGAGTCCCATTTTCAGACATTTTTAGTAGATCCTCATTTACTAGTTGCAGATTTTGGTTCTAGCCTAAAACCCTAAACTGGGACTAAATCACCCTAACTAGCATATGAATCATAGTGTGCATCAAAAGTCATAATTTTAGGATTTAAGACCTTTTTTCAAGCATCTTTAGGTTTCTAGGTGCATTTATGTTCATTCTATTTGGATTTTGAGTTTGATTTTCTAGGTTACATAGCTAGATTTGCATATCATTTACATTTCTTTATTTCTAATCCTTTTCTTAGTGGTGAACCCAATTTTGTCTTTAATTGTACCCAAGGAAACCATCCTAATCCTATTCCATTTAGCAATCAAGTCAATTGGTTGAGGGATCTTGGTTTTCTTTAATGAACTAGAGTGAAATAGGAGGTCCTAATCCCCTTAGTTCCATCTCTTAAAAGGTGGAACCCTAATTTCCTTGTGTTCACTATGAATCACTTTAGTTATGAATTAAATAATCTCATTAAAATTAGTATCTAGAGCTTCAAAACTATCCTAAATTATATATAGAAGTTTGGTATTATTTTTAAAGTAGGCCCAAGAAATCCCAAGGTTGGTGGCATTATCCTCCTTATTCAAAGCAATAGTTTCTATATTTTTTCAATAATGTTTGAGCATATCCTCAAAGTAAATAGTTCGTTCACTTGTCTTAACATGTTTAGAACAAGAATTATCCTTATCCATCCCTATGCTATTACACTTAGCACCACTCTTGTACTGATAGAATTCACTAGTTGAGTTCACTTGATCAGTTGAAGCAATTTTCTTGTCACTAGATTGAATAACAAATTATGTATACCATTTGAGTCCTTAGGGAAATTAAAATTATTTTTGAATAAATAGGAAAACTGAGAGGGGGAGGTTGAATCAGTTGTATCAAATTAAAATATCAAAACCCTTAATAGTAATTAGATCCACAAACACTCATTAAACCCTTATTCTGTTAAAGCAATTAATCATGAAATGCAGATAATAGAAACTGAAATAACATCGTACAAAAGAGAACACTAGATTTACAAGGAAAAAATGAGGGAAAAACCACAATGAGGATTATCTCATGATACAAGTAATTGCAAAAATAGTACAAGGACTCACTGCCAGAATAGGACACACTATCCAAAAAGGCTCATAGCCAAGGCTCACTACCATAGAAAGAAAAAATAAGAAGATAAAAGAGAAATTTTATATAGAGAACAACATCTCAATGCAACAAGTAATCCACCACAAATTCTCCATCACTTTCACAACCTTGCATGAATGATTGCAAAACCCTTCAACTCACTGGATTTAGGAATACAACACTTTAAAATTTACACTGCTCTCACTAGTACAAAAACGACAATATATGACTAAATAAACTACTAAAAATTGCATATAAATGACTAATTTTGGTCACGTGACCATTAGTAGTTTATTTCCGGTCATTTATAACACAACCAAATTCATGACTAAACTATTTTAGTCATTTATCTAGTGATTGATTTGGTCATTGATTTGGTCATTTATTTAGTCATTGATTTAGTCGTTAATTTAGTCATTGATCGTTGGTAATTGGTCATTTATTTAGTCATTGTAGTGATTTATTTAGTCATATATTTAGTCATTAATTTAGTCATTGATTACTGTTAACTGGTCCTTTATTTAGTCATGGTAGTCATTATAGTCATTTATTTAGTCATGGTTTAGTCATGTTAATCATTTATTTAGTCATTTATGAACTAATTCTTTCATATGTGTATGCAAACTCTTATGTTTGGAGAATGCTACTACAATAACTAGTCTATGAAATTGCAAACCAAGAGAAAATTTTGTTGTGATTGAATAATATAAAACTTTAAAGCTCTTATGTTATTAAAACTTCAACAAATTTGGGATTGAAACAACATTGGAAAATAATTCTCTATATATTCAAACTGTATATAAAATATGTTACAAAGAACTCTATATATAGAGTTTTGAATACAAAATCTTTTGCAGTATGGAAACTGCTGATTTATTATACTTTTAAAATTGAAAAAAAAACTAAAACTAAATGGTGTGAATGTGTCTTCAGTGATGCCACTATTGCACATGAGATGGGCAGTAAATGCATTCAGTAAGGCACTAGTTTTGCATTTTCTCCTTGATTTGTACCTATCCACAATACAAAAATAAACATATTACTAGGTAGCATAAACAACGAATATCTTAAAAGCAGATACCCATAAGCTTTAGAGTAAGTCTAATAAATAAAAATGCATAGAATTAATGATATTACAAAAGAAATGCATTTGCAAAAGAATTAATATCAAAGTAATATCTTAAATATTACTAGCTTATCAGAGCAATATCTCCTTGCTATGTATTTTCCATAAACATATTACTAAATACCTATAAACAATGAATATCTTAAATGCAAATACCCATAAACATTAGAGTAAGTCTAATAAATAAAAATGCATAGAATTAATGATATTGCAAAAGAAATGCATTTACAAAAGAATAAATATCAAAGTAATATCTTAAATATATTACTAGATTATCAAAGTAAGTCTAATAAATAAAAAATGCATAGAATTAGTGATATTGCAAAAGAAATAATCTCTACTTTTTCTATTTTGTATTCAATTATTGTATTATTCTTTAAATCAAATCACCACAATATCTTGAAAACTTAAATTTCATTCTAAATTTAAATTAAATTATAATTTCTAATTTAACAATTACTAATTTAGATATAAAAGCAACATTTCTTTTTTAGTTTTTCGTTTCTAATGAAAAAGAAAAACTAAAAAAAAAGATTGCTTCAAAAAAGCTAAGCTAGTAATAAAATTATTTAAGAAAAACTCAAAAACTTATTAGAATGTCTCTTTATAACTAAAATTCTATTGTAATAAAATTAGTTAAGAAAAAACTAAAAACTTAAATTTCATTCTAAATTTAAATTAAATTCTAATTTCTAATTTAACAATTACTAATTTAGATATAAAAGCAACCTTTCTTTTTTAGTTTTTCTTTTCTAATGAAAAATAAAAACTAAAAAAGAAAGATTGCTTCAAAAAACTAAGCTAGTAATAAAATTATTTTAGAAAAACTAAAAAAAATATTAGAATGTCTCTTGATAACTAAAATTCTATTGTAATAAAATTATTTAAGAAAAACTAAAAACATAAATTTCATTCTAAATTTAAATTGAATTCTAATTTCTAATTTAACAATTACTAATTTAGATATAAAATAACCTTTCTTTTTTAATTTTTCTTTTCTAATGAAAAAGAAAAACTAAAAAAAAAGATTGCTTCAAAAAAACTAAGCTAGTAATAAAATTATTTAAGAAAAACTAAAACCTTCAAAAAAACTTAAATGTATATTATCAACAGTGACTGCAACCATGAATGGAAGATACACTATGAAGCTGTGAATGTGCTTGAAATAAATTATTGAAAGCATTGTGAGAATAAAATGGGTTCAAGAATACAAGCCTAGATTATTTACAAAATCTACTTCAAGAACAAAATCTGAAAATGAATGAAAATAGGCCAGAGATTTCAGGAAATGCCAAAAGTTGTGATATTAAGTGGAAAGAAGCTGAAACAAAGCCCTCTATTAAAATCAAGATTTCCAATAAATATAATAATTCTCTCAGTTATGAAGGTGCTCTCTGGGAATTCAGACACACTTTGGCTGCTCCTTCCAATCTGTCATTCATCCCATTCACAATCAAACACTTTACTTGGATGAAAAGCATAAAAGAAAATTAAAGAAAGAATTTTAGGGCATGCCATTTATATAATTTTTGGAGTTTCCTTTGTGGAAACGTCAAGTATACAAAATTTTGTTTTATTGAGTATATGGGTCTCTACCACACACCCATGAGGAAGAGAAAATGAACAGAAAGAAAAATACCCAGAATGCTATGAAGGTCACGCCATTAGAACACAAAAAGCCCTCAAAATAATGAAAATAGTAAGTTGAGAGTGCAAAGTTTTACATTTTCTATAGAAAGAAAGTAACCCATCAAGATTTGTGCAAGGAGATACAAGGGTTTTTATCATATTGCCTCTACTGAGCTCGAATTGAGCCTATTCTCATAGAAATTTAAGAGATAAGAATAATGAAACTTACACAAGATTGTTGTAAAGGATATGCCCTCCAAAGTCTTCAGAAATGAGCCTCAAAGATACTCCAATGGCAGTCAAACAAAGAGGAGAGATATCAACAAATGGTAAGAAAAGGAAATACAATAGAAAATACTCAGTCGCGACCAAGTGAGCTCAATAAAATGCTTCAAAATGGAGAATACTTTTCAGTTTCAAAACCAAAGACTTACCTCTGCAAGATTTTTTTTTTAAGGAAAATCATTAGAAACAACAGAATGAGTCACCATTCCACTCTCAAACCCTACCCAGGCATGGCGGTGTTGAGTTTTCTCCAAAAATACAAGTGAAAAATGGAATGAGTTTCTTCTCCAAAAATACAAGTGAAAAATGAAATAAGATTAGGGCTCAGTTTCTTTTTGATTTAGGGTTTTTTCATTACCCTAGGCCGAATGGTTGATTTTTCACATTGTATTAAAGAAAATAGGTACCTTTTTATGATTTTTATTAGAAAAATCAAATAACATCACCCACTTTCCCACTTTTTTACTTCATTTGATTTTGATTTCAAAATTAAATCTATCGCTTTTAAATATATTATATATATAATAATAATATAATATTATATTATTATATAATATTAGTATTTGATATAATATTATATAATAATATATATTATATAATATCATATTATATTATAATTTATTATTATAATATATTGTATTGTAATATAATATATTATTATTATTATATTATATTATAATACAATACACTCCCTCAATTCATTTTTTTTTAATTAACCACCTTAATGTCATATTGTCTAATTTTTATGTGTGACTAATTATTTAGTCATTTTTATTTGTTGGACTAATTATTTAGTCATCTTTATTTGTGTTTTGAAATGAAAGATAGCCCTCAAAATGCAATTGGATTGTTTAAATCATATTTTATTAGTGAAATTGACCACAATTGCTCTTTGATACATTTGACATGCTAACACAATAGGAAAATCAAATTGGCTTCAAATCATAGTTAAAAACATTAATGATTCATTAACATAATGAGTAGTAAAAGTTAAAGAATGTAAATATTAAATATTTTTATAAAATATGTGAAGGCCTTAAGACTGCACCAAGATCTAATGCCTTCCATGCAATAGGTATTTTTGGTGCATCAAGCAACCTAGGCAGCCAAATGGACTACTTAGGTAGGGGTCCTATGAGGGGGGCTTAAGCTCTATGGATTATGATCAAATTTGAAAGAAAAACAGAATAGAGTAATAGTCATTTATTTAGTCATTAATTTAGTCAATTATTTAGTCATTTTTTATTTGTCTGATATTAGACATTTATTTAGTCATTTTTATTTGTTTGATATTAGTCATTTATTTAGTTATTTAGTTGTGATTTTACCTGATGACCAAATTAGTCACTTATAAATGACCAAATTAGTCTTTTATTTGATAAATTCTACTAGTGTTAGTCACCTAACTAAAAGTTTTAGTCACCTGACTAAAATTTTTAGTCACGTAGTCATTTATTTTCCAAATTCTACTAGTGTCTACTCAAATTTGAAACTATAATTCTAAAATTTGCATAGCATTCATCACTCACATCAATCTCACATCTATCTTGCCTCTTTCTTGCATCTTACAACATCACTCTTATTTATATCAACCTCAACCTTTGTAGTGCCTCTCCATTCTCATAGTGGATGTGCAGGAAGTTTGGCTTTGGAACTTGGAGATGAAAGTAAAATAATAGAGATATTTAAAGGTATGTTCTAATGATGTTAAATAATTGATATTGTATATCATGAATTTATGGACTAAGTAAAAATGTTAGAAAATGATTTATTATATGTGTTTAAGGATATATTTATCATGATGTGTGTGTTCAAACATGACCATTACTACGATGTATGTTATTGACATATTGATGTGATGAAAGTGTTTTGTTACCTTTGGGGTTTTCACTTGATTCTAATATATTATCATTGTGTTGTCATATTATTATGATTTTGATTATGGTTATCTTTATTATTATAAAATATACTAATTTGTGTTTAAGCTTTGTGGTTGCAAGATGAGGCATGAGCTTCTATTAGTGTTTTGGTGAGTATGATGCATATTGTTATGTTATTGTTATTATGCAGAGATTTACTTGGATAACTGAGTGATACAGTAGTATGTTTGTTAGGATAAGTAGAAAGGGCGACATCGTACCATTGGACGTATGAGAGACATACGAGAATGAGATACGATTACTAGAGCTTCTTTCCTAGTGCTTCGGCTATTATGCACATGTGCTCTAATTTGTATGTTTAAGTGAACAGGTACTAGGCTACGTCTCTACCTAAATTAGCAAGTCTGAGCGTGCCTCTAATCCCAATGGTGGTTGAGGAGATAATATCTAGGCCCAAATTATAACCTAACCCTAACCATTGTTCTCAATTAGAGACAATTGATAAAGAATGTGTTAACTTTTTCGGGTTGTCATGAGACAATGTCCGATCTTCTTTACCTTATGTTTGGAGTGTTGCATTTATTCGATTGTTTCTTATGCGGTATGTGATTGTTTGATTTTATTGTCTAACTTTAGTTTTAGATCCCAATCTGTTGGTGCTAAACCCTGTGGTTAGTTGTGTTATGTTTGTGATTAGTGTTATTTATCTTTTGATGTGAATGTTGCTCTTTTATGTGAAGTGATTTTATGATTTATATTTTACCTTAGTTTGTGAGTTATTTGAGTGAAGTTAGATATTGAATCTATTATATTTATTGTTATGATTTTTATTAATGTGTTTGAGGTGTGATATAATATTATTCATAAGTGGCATTTATTTATGTTATGTTTTATTATGTTATTATTTTGAGGAATAATTATTTAATTATTGTTTATTATTATTATTATTTGGTATTTGATTATTATTATTGAGTAATATTTATTTGAATGTAATTTTGTATTATTAGTCTCTTGGTTTATTTGATTAATGGTCACTTAATTTATGTTTTATGAAGTCTTTATGTGGTTTTAATGATTTAAAATATTTTCTATGTAATAGCTTTATGGGTGAGAGGTATTTTTATTTTATAAAATTATATTTTTTGAGTCTAAAACCCACCCTAATTACTCCATTACGAAAAGTGACGAAAATGAAAGTTGAAAGGGTGGCTGGGAGGTTGTCTTTTGGTCTTTTGGGTTCTGAAAGTGTTCTTTTTATTGAGAGGAGAAAAAAATGGTTTTCTCTCTGTTGGGTTATTCTATTTTGGAGTGCATGTTGGATGGGGATTCTTTTCATGAGAGATTTTTTCATGCTTGCAAAGAGGGAGGAGCAATGAGAAATTTGTTGCAATTTGAGGGTTTTGAAAGTTGAAAACTTTGGAGCTTAGCATCAAATTTCTGTCATTCCCAAACGTTGGATCCAGGTTGGATTTTCAAATCTTTTGTTAAAATTTTCTTTTGTATGCATGAATGATTTGATTGATTGATTTCTTTTGATTTTTGAAAATAAATATTAGATAGTTTTATTTTGTGTGTGAATAAAATATTTGTTTATTCTAAAATAAAAGTGAATACCTGTTATTTATTTTCTGTTATTCACAGTAAAAGGGTCTGAGTGCGTCCCTCATAACTCTATTTTTACAAACTGGGTTAGTGAGATTTTTAATGGGTTTTTCTATGTTGCTATCGTTTAAATTTTATCTAAAAATCTCAGAAACCCAGATCGTAGTTTGTGAGATATAGTTGAAAAACGAGACTGCTGTCAAGTTGCTCCTCTATGATTGAAAATATTTTTATTTCTCCCTGTAACCAGCTAAAGGAAGATTGAGATTTTAAATTTATAGGGGTTTGAAATAGTTTAAATTAATTTTAATATTATTTCTTTTTATTATATTTTATTTTGAATAAAATCTGGTTGTTATGTTACTCATTTTGTTATTTGACTGTAATCGAGTATTGTCGAAAAGAGGGTTTTATGAAATCCGTTTGTTGTTTTACATTTTATGAAATTATTATTTATTTTTAGTCAATTTCTTTTGCGTTGCTGAGTAGTCGACGACTAACTCTGAAATGGGTATTTTACAGATTTTGATTTCGAGTTGATATAACTATTTTATGGGTGTTTTATTGTTAACAGATTTGACTGTTGTTAAGTGAGAATCAGTTTAGTTTTAAAAGTTGTGTTTGAGGGTGTAACTATATTCTTTGATCTGTATTATGTTGTACCATTTTTATTTAATTGTTTTTACTATTTTCATGTTATAAATCCCTTCATATTTGTGAGATCTTGTATTGAAGTTTTTGTATTTGTAAAGATCAATTATGTCAGGGATGTGCATTGTTGGTCTTGATTGTGAATTATTAAACTAAAGTGTGTTATTATGTTATAATATTGTGAATTTGATGTAATATACTTTATTGTAGTATTATGGTTTAATAATAAGCTTTTTAGTTTTCTATTTATTTGTGTTATGTGTTTGAGTCTATAGAAGTACCTAGAAGTATTTGTGAAGTTATTGTGATTTTCAGTTGATTCTTATTTTAGTAGTTTTCTTGGGATGTTTTGTGTCAGCCACTTGTTGTTTCTATTATGTTGTTTGCTTGTTTGTGGGGCCTAGTGTTGTCTCCTAGCACGGAGGGAGTGGGCCTCAGGGTTCCACATGGTAGGGTGGTATTTCCGAACCATCCATTGAGATTTAGGTGGTGCAATTCGTGCGCAATGTGGAGAGTCTTTCCTTTCACTTCATTCTATAGTTGAATTTATGTACAGGTGATATTTTTATTTAAAAAATTATGTTTAGTGTATTTTATACATATGTACTTCTTAGATTAATGAATCGTGTTCATGATAGCATTCTTGTATAGGAAAAGTAAGTGAATTGATACAATCTTGATTATACATATTTTTACTATTATTTAGTATATAATAGGGAGGTTTAATATAGCAATGTTGTATCTATAATGCATATGAGTTTAATTAAGCAGTAGATATGATATATCTTTATGTACTTATTTTATAACATTGATTGAGAATAAATTTATATTAGCATAGTGTTAGATGTGGTTTGAAGATAATTTTGATATGTTATTATATATAATTTGATGTATAAGATTAATTTACATTCAAGTGTTAATAAAATATGGTTATAGTGTATCAAATATACTTTTTTAGGCTTAATTAGTATAGGTGTATCTTAGTAGCGACGTTAGGGGACCATGGTGGATAGGTGTGCAAATGGATTATGTTCAATATTACTTTTATGTTATAATATAATTATAATATCATGTTATTGTAATGATGTTATTCATATTAATTGGTTGAGTTGCATTAGTTAGTATTACTTTAGTTTCTTTAAAAAAAAAAAAATTTGGCTTGGTGTTGATGGTCTTTTGTGTTAATCCACTTGGTCCCTTAGCGGGGCGTTACAACCTTGAAATATTTCTCCAAGGTTGGAAACTATTTGTTGCATTTGAAATTTCAAATTAGGGTGAAACCTAAACATTCCCACAATGGATAAGAATGAAAGTGACCCATAAAAATTCTTAATTAAGACCCAAATAAATACTAAAAAACTTCAACACACTTTCATAAACTTCTCATGTAGTTCTAACACAAGGTCTGCAAATACCTGTGCTAAACACCATGAAACATTCAGTACACGCTTCCTTAAATCAATCTGAAACTTTCAAACAAAAAAATTCACTTGAACATGCTCTATAATAATACTCGAACCACCTAAGGTCCAACAAAGACTTCACCCAAGCTCACATCATAGAAATATTTCAACCCAAAACATCTAGTTATCCTTATCTGCACACTAATGCATGAAACACACACTATACTACACCAAATCAAGTGAAACCTTCAATTCTGAAAGATATGAACATTATAAGAAACTTCCTAAATTTGCACAACATAAAGAAATTTTTTTTGAGAAAAACGGAGAAAATAAATTTTTCCTAGACCACTAAAAATACCACTTAAAAACTAGTTCACACACTGGTGAAAATATCTTACTCTCCATAGTGATCTAGAAACCCAAATTCTGGACATAGCAACTACTAACAACCAAGAACAACACATCATCTCTGCATAGGCATAGCATCAACATAGAAGAAACATGGAGCACATCCTGAAGCACATTTTGAACACTTGTAGAATGTTGATTTCTCTGTTTATCAAATTTTCTCAAAAGCACTTGGAAACCAAGTACTAGAGACATAATCTTAGCACATTACTTCATTCCAAAACATCTCCAAACACTAACATAAAGATAGCTCCATGTACTCACAACACTTCCTCTATATCTCAACTATAGATGCACAACCTGCAACAATCTATTTTCCTATTTCTCATAATTTTCTCAATATCCTCGGCATCTTCATCATGCAATACACTTCCTTAACACATAGTTCACATCAATGACAACAAAATCTAGTTTAATTTCTATTGAAATCAATGACAACACCTTCGTACTTGCAACAACTATATGGCTATTTTAAGGCCAACCTAGAAGATCTCACAATAGATAACATAACTAACACTATTGAACATCAATATTGATTAAACATCCTTAACTGACACTTTCTTCTTTTATGATTGATGTTTCATTTAATTTTTATTTATTTTCTGATCTTTACAAAAATAAATGTCTTGATAAGGAGAAAGAATAATAGATGAATTTTCTAATACTTTTGTAAAAGTATTTTTTATAAAATCAATGTTTCATTGTTTGGATTCCTTAAAATTAATATGAGAAGAAAGAATAATATCTTGACCCTACATTACTTTTATCAAAATTGTTCCATGTATAAGATTTCTCATTTCTCAAAATAAAAGTGCATTCTTCAAAATTTATACAAGAAATAATAATGTCTTGACCCTACATTACTTTTAGAAAAATTGTTCGATTTGTAAGATTCCTCAAGAAAAGAATTATTCTATAAGGATGAGTCTACTTTAAAGGGGGGCGTGTCGTCGAAGATAAGATACTAGACAATTGTGAAAGAATAATGTCTTGACCCTACATTACTTTTATCAAAATTCTCCTGGGTGTAAGATTCCTCAAGGACTTATTCTATAAGGATGATTCCCCTTTAAAGGGTGCACATTGAGAGACGGAAAAATTGGTCATAACATGGAAGAGTAAAATAAATTACAAGTTTTTCATCTTTATTCTTTTTCTGAATTGAATAAGTAGGAAATTTCATAATTGTTTTTCCTTGTCATGGTTATGTAGAACTCTGGAAACACTTTTGCTACTGGTTGGAGTGACTTGCCTTGAGCCATCGTATATGATCAAAAGTGTACAGTTTGGTCAGTTTGTAGGTGTGAGACGTGAGGATTATGGCATTACGAAGAATGATATCGTTACTTTGAAAAAGAAAAGTTTTTTCCATCAAATAGTCATAAATATTCATCATATTATTTAATTTGCGCAAAAATGTTACAAGCATATTGAAAACAAAACATTCTACTTGTAATATTTTTTATTTTTCTAATTTAAATGTTGTCTCATAATCAATGTAGTTTTAATTAAATTTTATGCTTTCTTGTATCTTTATGAGTGTCATTAAAGTTGAATGTAATATATACCCAATTAAACAATAAGTACTAAAAATTTAATAAGTAAAAAGAACCATCATAATAATTAATTACCATCTAAAAAATAAATAATATGATTAATAAAGTAGTAACTAATTTGAGAATAACTTAGACAATGCTCTCAATAATAAAGTTTCTAACATAATAACAATGAATAATACTCAATGAACAATGAACAAATGAGAATCAATTTTAATGCAACTATCATTGAGAACTAGTCAAAAATAAGTTCTATAGTTTCTAAATCTCTATGATCCATGAAAATAGTGTGTTGGATGGATTCTAAAGTTTAGTGGGGATGAATTATATTACTCGATTCAAAAGGAATAATACCACTAACCTTCATTTGGATTATGTTCTTCTTGAATTTTTTATATATAAATCATAAGAATATATTGTAAAACCATTTCCATTTATGAAAAATGATAAAGTAAATGTAAGTTAGAAATTTACACAAACTAATATCCATTGTGCTATTTGAAAATTCCTTCTATAAAAGATCTCATTAGCTTTATTTTTAATAAATCAATCTCAATGGAATTACTAAAATTATTTAATATTAATACTTTTAACAATTTATTGATTAATAATATTAATTAGTAAATCAAATATAGGACTTTTATTTTTTAATAGTTTAATTTTAATGAAATTATTATAAATTATTTATTAATAAAGTAACATTATATAATTACCATTTAATTAATATTTGAATAATATAATCTATTAAAAATTAAGAATAAGCTTAATTAATTGTTATTTTATGCTTATTACTATTCAAACTTGATTAGTTAATTTGAAACATTGTTAATATTATTGAAATTTATTATCATCATGTGAAATTCTAATTTATTTGCTTAAAACCTAAGGAGGAAAGGAAAGGTAGAGAGGATGGGATAGGGGTGGGTAATAAGACAAGGAGGGAGAGGGAGATAGATAAAAGAGGGAAGGAGGGAGAGTCATGGATATAGGGAAAGAGAGAGAGGGTGGGAGGAAGAGGTAGTGATCTAGAGAAAGGAGATAAATGGAAAAGCAAAAATAATATAGGGAGAGAGAAGAAGCGAGGTGTAGGGAGGAAATAATATAGATGGGGTAAGGACAAAAGGAAACATAGAGAAGGAAGAGGGAGAGAGATTTGAGGGAGAGACCTAGAGAGATGGAGAAGGATAGAGGGATGAAGAAGAGAAGAAAAGAGGGAGAGGAGAAAGAGGGGGAGGTGGAATGGAATGGGGAAGAAATGGAAATGGTATGGAGGAAAGGAAGGAGATGGGGTTAAGGAAGGAAGGCAAGGTATAGAGTGTGGGAGAGACCTAGAGAAGGTTGAGAGATAATAGGGTAAGTATTGGTTAAGAGGGAAGGGGACAAAGATGGACTGAAAGTGAAAACCTTGACTATTCATCGTCAATCATAAACCATAAACTTTAAGCCTTACCGAAGTGAGGTAGTGAGAGACAAATAGAAATTAGCAAAAGTTGGTCTTTTTTCAATACATCACCATTTGGTGAGTACCAAATTTGGAGAGCACCAAATTTTGTGCTCGCCAAATGTTGTATTGCATTTGGCTACCATCAAATTTGGAGAGTGCCAAATTTTGTGCTCACCAAATGTATTGCAGTTGGCTAGCACCAAATTTAGAAAGCGCCAAGTTTTTTTCTTACCAAATGTTGTATTGCATTTGGCTAGCACCAAATTTGGTGAGTGTCAAATTTGGCGCTTGCCAAATTGGGTGCATTGGGAAGTACCAACCAAAAGGGTTGGTATTTTCCTTGGGAATCCATCCCAAAGGGTTGGATGACCATTTCATACCATGGACATGATTTTCTCATAAGGATACCAAACTATCACATATTTTTGGTTGCGTTAACTGTCTCGTGTGCATGTCTTTCAATGCAGGTTTATAAAAAAATGTGATGATGTTAAGATCTCTCTTAGCTATCTAAATATACATATATATTTTATGTTTTACTTATGTTAAGGTTTTCATCCATAACTTCTCTTTCTATTGCCTCTTTTTTTCATCAAAAACCAACATGTGATAGTTTTATGATAGATTTTTACTCATTCATTGAAACTTGAAAGAAATTAAATCCTTTAAAATAGACTCCATTATACAGATGATGAAAAAAAAAAGAATTAATTTTTGCTTAGTTTTCAAAAAAATTAGGGGGGTGCATGCTCAAATTTGATCTTTTTAGGATGTTTCCACTTTTAAAACTCATAAAAAAATATATATTCATTAAAAACATTAGTAGAAAGAATGGGGATAAACTACATGGTGTTAGCTAATTTCTCACTATTCAGATTTTTAAAATTCTAAAAAAAAGTTAATGAAAGGCGAGGGGGCCTCAAACGCTATGCTATTTTTTTGATAAAAATAAGACCTATTCCCCCCCCCTCCCCGCCCTGTTTGAGACCCTTAATTTTTATTAATTTGAAAAAGAATTAGTATCTTGGAAACTAGACTTAGAGCACTTCAACTCTTGTTCATGTTGCATCTTGCAATTTTGAGTGGAACTATCTTCATTTTCTCATGCAAATCAGATTTTGTTGATTTGAGAAAAATGTGGCATCTTAATATATTTTGTGTGCCATAGCTCCATGCACTTACCCTCCAATATCTTTAAACATTATTCATCTACTTAGGAAAAAAAAAACAAAGATGGTATGCATGATGAATTTTCATTCCTAAAATAAAGTTGTGTGAAGAAGGATATTGTGTGATTTCTTTGAAGAATGCCCAAGTGTCTCCATTTTGATGCTAAAATTTGACACACTTCAAAAATTTATTCTAGGCCCACTCTAAAAGATGACAATCCAAAATTTAGTAGAGATGAAAGTAGAATACAATCCAAAAGATATGGATATATTTGTTCAAAAGTATCCACACTCATATCAAACTATGAAGAATGAGATCATGTAGAGAATTAACAAGAGGGTCATAGTGTTCCCTCACAAAAATTGAAGAAGAATCATCTCCATCAAAAAGATGTATGAAATCAATGATATCTCTTAAATTTGAAATGTGGGACTGAACATACAAACGAGCAATGTATTTCAAGTACTCACCCCAAGTAGCCATATTTGGAAGATGTATATCCTACTACACTAGGACAACACAAGAATTATCACATGTAAAAATATAAAGGAGATTGAATACAAGGCTCAAGAATGAGATTACGTGTGAGAACTGCCAAGTTAAAGTAACCAAAAGTATCCTCAAATCCATGGTCTACACTAGAATTTTGATAAAAAAAACTAAGAGATCAAAGCCATCATGAAAAGAAAAATATGTAAAGGTGTATAATTGAGATTCATGCTTAGCCATCCTAATAGAAATAATATCTCTAATCTCCATGTCTCTAAATATAAAAAATAAATAATCAATTCCACGATCCTCCTTGCTCCATCATGGGTAATTAGATAGATGGGAATAATATTGTTTGAAAAATGAGGTACACACAAAACATCATTGAAATTTCCCTACCTAATATCAATAGATGTATTCTCAATTAAATTCATTTATGAATTGTTTCCTTCAAAGATATGTGACATGGAACATGGCTCAAAGGAAGAAAATTTGACTATTAAGATACTATATGATGAGATGCTCCTAAATCTTGAAGCCATTTCCATGATTCAAGACTTGTAGAAGAAAAATTGCTTGTACCTTTTTAAATTATATAGTAATTAAAATAGCATGGATTTTTTCCTTAGTAGACTCTTTTGATGAAGGACAACTTGACTTGGACATTTTGGAATGCATATAAATATTATTCTTTTTAGGAAGATGTCTCAATTCATCAATATCCTTCTTATAACAAGAATATTCATAATGTATAGGATTTTTACAATATGAACAAGTGGGATTCTATTTCCATGATCTCTCTTAGAAGATGATTTATTCTATGCTTGATCTAAATGTGGATTTTTCTTTGATTTATTCTATTTCTCGTTAGAACGTTCCAACTCTTTCACCTAACTAACCAACAATTCTTGAGATTTAGGTGTCCTTATGATACTCATAGCTATAATTTTTTGTTATTCATGTATTAACCTCTCTAGAAAGATACATGTGAAGTTGTATATGTAGACCCCATAGTTAACATATGAATATGAAATCTAGAAACAAAAGTGGCATAACCATGACCAAGTTTGTTCAATACAATATCTATATATTAACTGAATCTCCTTTTTATCAATTTTGCATGCTTTATATTTCTCTCTTAGATCATTAAAAAAAGGAAAAATCTTCTATAGGTGTTAGAATATCAACCATTTATTGCAAGTATGCATAAATATGACTATAAGATACATAGGGATGAATTTTGAAGAAATACTTAGATATAATTATAGAGATCCTCAATACCTTTCCAATGTTGCCTGAATCACAAAATTTGGATAAATAGGTCAAAATTTATGAGCTTGACAGTTTAAATGGTAGATTTGTCATCAAACATAAAACTTACACCCTACAAAGCTGATAGAAGCTCCTTTCCAATAATATTTTGTTTGTAAAAATATAACTTATAGATCAAAAGTTAATATTTTTTGAAATGGAAAATTTTAGTCCATAATGATGATCCTCCTAGCAAAACAACAATTTTCTAAGAACCAAATTTGTCTAAAATTGAAAAAAATTATACAAAAATAAGGGTTTTCTATCCATATAAATATAATTCAGGAATCCATTGGGCTATAAAGTGCTCTAAGAATTTTTTTTTGACCAAATCTAAGCTTCAAACCCTAGTTTTCAACTATATCATATTATAGTGATCGAAATGAGTGAGAAAATAGCTAGATCCAACTTTCTTAGAAAATATCAACTCAATACTAAGCTTATATTTGTACCAAAATGTTCCAAAATAAACCTTCCATAGAAAACCACAAAGAGAAAACTCCAAATCTAGTACTTTACATGATCATATTTTTTTATTCTCCAGGTCATCGCATAATACAATATAAGAGAATACTCAACTTTACAATGTCAATGAGGATTTGCAACATTGAGTTAACTCAAGAACAAAATATTCCTTAGATTTGAGGAGGGGATTTTTATATGTAAAGCTCTGATACCATGTTAATGTTATTCAAAAAATTAAGCCTCTATGAACACATGCAAAAAAAAGAAATAAAATTATACAAGAGCGAAAAGAAAATGCATAAATTTGTAATAATGGATGTAGGAAAATATTAGATCAAATGTGATCAATATGCAATACTCATGATTATAATAAAATGAATTCAATAGAATGAAATTATTTACATATGATAAAAAATTGGTTATATAGAAAATGTCAGAAATAGGATTAGACATGATCATGACAAGTGTCTTAATCCTATGTCATGAGACAACGAACTCATCAAATATTAAATGAACTAGGAAACATGTATTAAATGACATGCTAAGATAGGAAAAGTTCACATCACACCTAATACTTCTAGGATGAAACCTAATACCTAAGTAAAATCAACATGTAAATAAGACCTATAAGTGAACATAATAGGTAAAATACCTATTTACACCAACATTTTTGGAGGTAGGAGAACCTATTAAGGTTGTGACAATGGTGTGTATGACAATGAAACTAACATAGAAAAAAGTAGGTTTTAGTTTTTCATTTGGCATTGGGTTGTGATCTCCCTTTTAGAACTTTTTAGTTTCTCCTCATTTTTTTCCATTTATAATTTCTCTTATTGGCATCCACAATGAAGCACAAAGTCATTCAAAAAATACGGAATAGATTTTTTGGGTTTTTCAACTTGAGTGTGTACCATAGAAAAAATTATTTATTGCTTGATTTTGGGAATAATTGATGATATATTGGACTTAATAAGGTCTCGATTTGGTGTTGTGAGGTGTTTTTCGCATCCACACTAGGTCTTAGACCCTTGCAAACTGAATAAAATATATTTAATGATGTCTTGTGAGGGTGTTGTAAAGTGTTGTAAATGACTTTCACACCTCTCTAGACTTAATGAACCCATCTTCCCTTAATTCAAAATTATAAAATTTATTAAAATGTATCTTTACATCAATCTAGAAGGCTTTTGAAATAAACTTAATGATAATCTATTGTTGTAATGTTTCTTACACATTCGCATTAGATATTGTGCCTTCCTAGGTTGTGTGGACCTCATTTTAGTGTTGTAAAGTGTATTTAATCACATTTTCACATTGAATTATATGTCCCAAGCCCTAATTGACCTTCACATCATCATTATAGGCCACTATTACCCCATATTGTTCATCTCGAAGCAATATTTGCTGAAATAACTAACAACATCAGCATATAAACCTAATTTTCTTATCCCCCAACAACCCAACTAGAAAATGGGTCTCGTTTGGACTAATTCACCATCTATGATGAATGAGTCCCTACCAAGTTGGACTGATTTTCCCAAGGTGGTGAATTAGTCCCTTTTGGGCCATTTTTGACTTTTGAGCAAGAAAAATTAGGTTTTAAGTTTAAATTTTCTTCATGTTGGCCTTAGGGATCCAATTTACAGGTGAATAAGGTGAATTTCCTATAAAATAAAGTATCTAAACCATAATTTACATCTCTTAACTCATACACATATCTTTTATCATTCATTCATCATCTATCTTCTCTATCAAGTCAAGCGAGTTAGGGTTTTTATATTCTAAGTCATCAAGATAGCTTCCAAGGACATTCAAGGGAAGATTATTCATGTATTTCTATAGAAATTCAAGATCAAACATCATGGAAAGGTATTAATTCCTTCATTTCATGTTCATTCTTCATATTATATCTCCATTTGGTTTAATTACCTATAAAGGAGTTTGACCCTGGGGAAAACCCCCATGCCCTAACATTCATCATTTCTCTTTCTCTTCTTGTGTGTTTGAAGATTTATGAATATTAGAAGCTTGGAAATCATTGAAAATCAAGTTGATTTTTTTTTAAGTCTTCTCTCCATTGTCTAGGGAAAAATATCAATAAAAAGTCACTTTTAGACCTGAAAATTATACTTTCAAAGGTGGACACCTGTTAGAAGCAGAAGTGCAGACCAAAGAATTTAGTTTCTACCTTTGGAGTTTTAGAAATTAAAAAGTGGATTGATTCACCATGGATGGTGAATGAGTCCCAATGCTAGGCCTGAAACAAGTTTTCTGCAGTTTTGATTACCCATTTGTCTGAAACGGGCTCCGAAACAATTTCCTAGAATTGGGACTGATTCACCTAGAATGGCGAATGAATCCTACCAGGCCTAAAAATTAGAATCTATGGAATTCAGTTATCATTTCTAGTCCCCATCAAGATCTTAGGTGCACACTTTTAGTTTCATCCATTTCTATTACAATTTGCATTCATTTCTAGGTGTTTTGTGCATTTCATAATGTGTTTTCCAACAAGTTGCATTTCAATAGTTTTCACTTAATGATTAATAGATTTATCAATTATTTTCATTTATACCATCTCATCTAGGTGAATTTCATTCATATTTCCATTACACTTGCATTAGTTTGACTGAACCACCTAGGTTTTTGGCCTATCTCTCTCCTTTTAGGTGGAAACCCCTAAGAGTGTAAGAGAGCCATAGAATTATAAACCACAAAAATATATGGTTCATTTTGGTGAACCCGAATTTAGAATACTTTTCTTTTCTGATTTGGAGTCCTTAATAATAGATATAGCTTGCATTGACCTTGCATTGGGGTTTGCATAGATTAATTTTCCCGCTAGGTTTCAAAATTTTCAAATATGAAAAGTGCATGTAGGTTTCATTTTTGGCATCTAAAATCATTGAAATTTTTAGAAAATTTCCACTTTCATCTTAGGTCTACATCTTACAACATCAAAAGCATCAAAATCCATTGAATTTTTTTGAAAATTTTGCAGAAAACCCTTACTAGTACTCATTCTCCATTATAGGTGAATTAGTCCCTATCCATATTTTTAACTATCTATTACAACATCAGAAACCTCATTTCTTTGCTTCATAAGCCTCCTAGTATCATATATTATAAATATGAAAAGTTTTGAGAACATTTGTTTTATGCATTTAGGCCAAAACATCATCCTAGACTACTCATTCTTCAAATCACTTCAATTCCAAACATCCTTACTTTCAAAAATGCTTACATTTCTGAAATTTTTCATAACATCAATTAAAGTAATTTTCACTTTTGCATATACAATGTTTCTATTCATAAAAAATTTCATAAGTTTGGTAAAAGTCCTTTCATTCTTGCATATACATTGTTTACATTCTTAAAACTTTTCATACATTGGATAAAAATGTTTTGCATTCTTGCATATACATTCTTTATATTGTTGAAACATTGCATGGCATGGTTACAATTGCTTTTAATTTTTATTGAAAAAATGTTAATATCTTACATCTTTATATATGTTAAGAAACATTTCCTATCCCCTCCCCATGAGAGCATTTTTTTGAATGAGTCTACAACCTTGGACATTCCTAACGATCATATTTGTTCTTTTCCTAATATCTCTCCTATTGGTGATGAAGATATTTTAGTAGAAGAATCAATTAATGAGGGTTTTGAGAATCTTAGTTGTTTCTCTCCTTTTACTTCTCTTAATGGAAAAAACATTCATAAAAAAATACCAAAACCATAGGTAATCATGATACTAACATTTGTGCTTCTCCTAGTATCTCTCCTAGTTGTGAAGATACTTTGTTGTTAGAAAATACAATCAATGAAGGTCATGAGAATCTTGGTTCACCACCTTCAACTAGCAGAACTCTTCTTGAGCAAGAAAGTTCAACCAGTGATCATTCCCCTACTTGCAATGAATTCATTCTAGAAGAAACAATCCATGAATTTCAAGAACATTTTATTTGTAGTTCTCCCAACAACTCTCCTTCTAGGGAGGATATCATGATACAAGACAAGGCTAAGATTGACCATAACAATATTATGCCCTTACATGACACTGAAAATCCCATATTAGACTCTCATTTTGTAATACCCCTCATGTTGTTGATACTCTTTGATACTCTTATGTGTTGGTTTGGTACTTGGTTTGCAATGGTGATTAGTTCAGACTTGGTTGTGTGTGGATTCATAGTTTCGTTGGTTTCCTACACTTGAAATTACTTATGATGTTTGATGATACATTATGTGGTGGTTATATTATTTGGCTATGCTATGGTTTTCTTTAATATTATATGTGGTGATGTTGTGATTCTACGTTGCTATGGTTTCTGATGTGTTTGTTAGTGAGTCTTTGTGAAAGGATGGAGTAGCATCACTCGCTTGTGAGTGCACTACTACCCCGCGATTACCTTTCATAGTGTGTCTACAATGGATATTTACATGCTACTTGACATTTGTTTCTATGCAGGATGCAGGTACAAGACACCGACTCCACCTGCTTGTCAGGACTGAGCATGTTCCATAAACCCAACGAGTATGATGTTGAAAAGGGAGTTGATAAGTATCCCCATCCCAAGTTTGTCACCTTGTTGTGAGTCTTGTAGTGTCGTGGTCTTGACCTTGTCCTTGTCTCTATATTGTTTGTGTTGATTATTTATTTTATTGTGGATAGTTGTTATTTAATTTATCCTTATTCTATATGGGATTAATTAATGTTATTTTGTTGATATGATTAATTGTACGTAATTGTAATTCAGTTAAATGTTGGATTTAAATATTGTAGATTAAAAGTTATTTAATTAATAAAAAGGTATAAAGTAATTAATTTAAATAAATAATGTTTATGATAATTGTAAATTGTCTTTTTCAAAATATTATTATTATAAGATCTAAGCATAATATCTTGTGAGGATAGATGTGAAATTAATGAATTTTTAATTAAAATTTGTGATATAAAGGTGAGCTTTTAAAGAAATACAAAAAAAAGAGAACCAATGCATGTTGTGGATTTTTGGGAAAAAGAAAGAGTTTGATTTATTTATATTTTGGCGAGAAGAAAAGAAAGGGGATAGTTAAAAAAAAAGAGATTTTTTGTGCTTCTTTGTTAAAAAAAATTGTTCTGGGTAAGGAAAAAAATATAATATTGATCCATAAGTTAGCAAAAAGAAGGAATTGGAGAAGGGACTGCAGAGGAAGTCTATTTTCAAAAAAGGAAGAAGGGTTGCCGTGTTTGGATTTGACATCAAATGAAGGACTCCAGGTTCTTTTTGATATATATTTATTCTTTTGGTTATTAATTCATTTGTTCTGTAAGGGAAATGAAAATTATGTCTGCCATACTCTAAATTGATATCTATGTTTGAAAGAGGCTTTTGTTATTGAATTTTTTTTCGTGTCAAACTTTTAAATCTTCTATTGAAATCTAGTTGTGAAATTCTTGTTTGAAATGAAAATCAATTTATTATGGGGTTGAAATTTTATGCCCATATTTATTTTGTGTCTAGAGAAAAACCAGACTGTTGTTCATTTTATTTATTTTATATTGTGGGCATATATATATATAAATATATACATAAAATAAAATTTATATATATTGGGGGGGAGTGGTCGGTTGTTGTCGTACCACCCCTGACCCCATGGTGGGTTGTATGCAGCCACCACAGGCTACACATAGTAGCCGAGGCTGTTGGACACAGCCGTGTGGGGGTTGCGGCCTCCCAACAGGGAGGTATGCAGTACATAGGCTACGTGGGGTTTGTTTTTAAAAGTTTTTAAATTCAACTTTATTTAGTCTTTTTTTTTTATAATATATATATGTATATATATGTATATGTATATATTAAAATATATGTGTATGTATATACTACTGTAAAATATAGTGAAGTATACGGGTGGTTTTATTATATGATTTAATGCATAATTTTTAATATATGTTTTATTTTATATATATATTTATATATGTATGTATTTGTAAAAGCATATATATATATATACATAGATGGTTATGTATGCTGATATTATGGAATAATTAGATAAATTTGCAATGTTTGATATTTTAGTGTAATTGAGTAAATTAGAAATAACTCTATGGTTTAAATTAAGTTGAATATTTTCGAGTAAATTAATTTACTTATTTCTTGGTGAAATTATTTTGTAACAAAATATATTATATGGTGTTTTTTCAATTATAGCATGTTCGTGTATGTGATTGTTTATTCTTGGGATTTTCGTTGAGTTAATGATAGTTTTCTCTTATTTGGGATTATGTATTGTGGGAAAAATCCTTCAGTTAGTTATACTTCTATAGGAGCTTAAGTTACTTGTTAGGGACTTCTAGAGGTGGGGAAATGATGTTTTATTTTTGATCTTTTCATTTGATATTTGTCCCTATGTTTTGGCTATAGTTGTGATTTCAGTCTGCACATGGGTTGTACCATTTTTATGAGTGTTGTTTCATATGATTTTGGCAAGATAGTTTTGCCTTGTGAATGTTCCATTTGTGGTTTAGTGTTCTTGCTGGTACAACTCTTAGGTATTGGATTTTTATGTTTTGGGTTCTAGGGAGAGTGGCTCTACGTGGGCACCGAAGAACAAAGGGGCTATTAGGATAACCCATGTTAGAGTTAGAGTAATAAGTGATAACCTAATTAATTAATTAGGGGGTGGGTAGTTAAAAATTAGTAAGATAATTATGGATGCCTCGTCCACTTGCTAGGGATTTCATAGACTAAAGGTGGTCTGAGAAGGCCATGGTTGGCATGATCGTTTCCTTGTCTTCACGAGAGGTTACTAGTTCTGTACAAGTCACCCTATCGGGTTAGTGCCTAGAGAGGTTGTCAGGGTAACCATGGATGGGGGTGACACCTAGAGAAAGAAAGTTAGGATAACCCATGTAGGACTGTGTGATGAAACTCTCCTCTAGCATTCCCCTTGAGTTATTTTTTATCGTTAACCTCTAGAAGTGGTCTATTGTTATGTTTTGGTGATTTATTGTTGTTATGATTTGTGAGTGATCTTTTGATATTATATTTCCTTTGTGGTCTCTTGCTTTTCATGTATGTAGTTAGACTTGCATGACTATTTGGATGTGCTTGATCAGGGATCCTTCCTTATTTACTCCTAGCACGAGGGTGTTCGGGTGGAAGGTGCTACAGACCCCGTTTCGTCCCCTTATGATGCAATTGTACCATTCAGTGCATATTTTTGTAGGTGCAGTTTGATCCAGAGTTCATATGTTACCAGATGTATATTTATACTCCAGATGTATTTTATGTATTGATGTATCACTCCCATGTGCGTTGGGAAGACCTATGATGTAATTTTGTATATGTGGTCATTAAGATGTACTATTAGACTGATGTAATGTGTTATCACACCATGTAAATCATTCTTGAATTACCATTTATAAATACTGTTAATGTTATGTTGTATCTGCAGAAATATGTACCTTATATCTCCATGTCTAATTTATTGTAATTTGCATGTATGGTTTTATATGGATTATTCTTATCATTTTGGTTATCGTTAATGAATGTTTAAATGATGTTGTGTGAATGAATGGATTTTTTAATTGGTAATTTAATGTTCATCTGATAACTTTGTTATGGGATAGTTTAGGTAATGTCACCTCATGTACCCCAAGGGACTTTGATGTGCAACTTGAAACATTAGCTATGTTGGAATACTTAAAGTACATTCCTTATGCTTTAATATAAAAAAATTGTTGTGTTTTTAGTTGTTCGTTTGGGGTTTGCGCGACGGGGTGTTACAAATTCACCAAGGCATGTTAATATTATTCAACCTCAACTCATCCTTTACCCCCCTTCACACAAACAACAAACTCAAAACCAACCTGAACTCATCCTTTACCCACCATCACATAAACCTCTCGATCCACCTAAACCCGAGTTTACTCTTTACCCACCTCAGAATAATGTGTCATAGCAACTGAGTCATAATACCATTTCTCATACATAAAACACTAGAAATTATCTACAACCACAACAATCCACCCCAACACCCTTAGCTTTTCCAAATACCATTTTTCCTAGCGATCCTCAATTAAATTCACACATTAAGGAGTACAGTCTTGTTGAACAACTAAATAATACTCCTACTAAGATATACTTATGGGATCTTATTCAAGCATCCCCTCACTATCACAACATGATCCAAACAACCATGCAACAAGTTCTTGTCCCTTCTACATTTTTGCAACAAACTAACATAGCAGCCATGATCCATGGAATAAATGTTGACATTGTTTTCCACCAAAGTGAACTCCCCCCTTTGGAAGTGCAAAATAAAAATGAAGCTTTCATGATCATTTCTCAATACAGTCAGATAGGGATAAAGTGAACCCTTATTGATAATGGCTCAACCCTTAATGTGTGTAATGTAAACCTCTTAGATAGGCTTCATGTAGATCACTCACAAATTCAACCTGATTCTTTATCTATTAAGGGATTTCACAATGTAGAAAAGACACCAATTGGTGTGATCACTTTACCTATTACAATTAGAGAAGTCACATTAAACACACTGATCCAGGGTATGCCTCATCATATTTCATATAACCTTCTTCTAGGCAGGTCGTGGATTCATGCAATGAATGGTGTGCCTTCCACCCTTCATAAAAAAATGAAATAAATCTACAACAACAAAGTTTTAACACTTGATGCTAATTTTGAGCCTTATAGTGTCTTACAACTTGATAAAACAAAAGATAACCCCTTGAACACATTAACACCAACCACATAAGTGGAACCCGTTCAACACAAAGACAAACAACAATATATTGAACAAGTCACAATGCTATTAGAAGATGATTGGGGTTCCTTGGATTTTAAACATGACTTCATGGGAAAGTACAAAATCATCCATAAAGATTCACATAAGGGAAAAGAAACAACAATAATGGCAACACAAAATTTGGATGACCTTTTGAAAGCATCCACCTCAACCACTTTAGACAAAGAAGCAAACTACACAACCAGCTTTGATGGCTATTATCACCAACCACCACCCAATCCAAAAGCAATGAAAAATTTTTATGGAAAAGGGAATGATCTTATGAAACAACTTGGATATAGTGGAAAAGGATGTGGTACTAATGAAAAAGGTACCCGCAACCCTATAGACCCTATCACACAATAAACCACTCATGGTCTTGGTTATTGTCCTTTGACAGAAATAACCAATCCTTCACTCAACATCAATAATATCACAAAAAATTCCTCTAAGATGACTTTAACTATAAAGCATCTTGAATTAATTGACACTTGTGGTCTTAATCATTCTCGTTTGCCAATAATCAAACAAATAACTACTCCTTCGCTTAATGTCAATCTCATCTCACAAAATGCTAATGATTTGAATTCATTAGATTTTACACCCTCCTATAAAGGAAAAAAAAAAATCTTGCAATCTAAGCAATCTTGTGTAGGTATGACATCTTGTACTAAGAAATAAATATCTTTGCTACAATCGCTAGACACACCTTCTCCCATTAATCAAGAGGGTATCTTGCCAAGACTCCTCCAACATCACTTGATAACCCTTCCTCGAAGAACTCAAAAGAAATTCTATTACAAGACTTCATTTTGGCCCTGTCACAGAGTTCATGGTCATTCCACTAATGCATGTTAGGATTTGAGTAGTAAAATCCAACATTTTAAGGAGTTTGGTGTTCTTCCTTATGTGGGGACACCTAATCCTTCTAATTGACATTGATTTTCACTCTCACCTACATTTTCATTAATCATCTTGACTCACCTTTTTCCTACACTAAGTGGGGGAAAGGGGTTAGGTATCCTTGTCCTCGTATGTCACTTTTCGTTGCCTCCTTTGGCTAGTTGTTAAACTTTCATGAACGTATAACAACAAGCTTGGGATGTGGATGACATGCCTTAAGTTGGCTCGCACATGACATACTACCTTCTTCATGATGTAACTTATTAGAAACATATGACTTGGCATAGGGCTTTACACATAATCTCTCATGTTCTCCTTCTTCTACTTTAAAGGAATTTCCCACAACAATGATGTTAGCAACTACTTTAAAGTGGGGGCATACATCACCACTCACATTTCATTGTGTAATTTTCTTTTTCTTGTGATCCCCTCTCTTGGACATATTTGGCATAATGTTCTCCAGGATGAGACCTTGCACTTATCCTCTCTTGAAAACAAGATGAGATCATTTGCATTTTTTTCTCTCTTGGAAGCATTAGGTACAATGTCCCCTAAGATGAGACCTTACACAAACTAAAAAAAATAACTTTTAACAAACCCTACACCACTTTGCAATGTCTATGAGTGTCAACCATACAAAGCTTTCCTTACCTCATAGAGCTCAAAAATCATTTTCATGCGGAGCCTTATTAAAGTTATCAGGAGGTATAACTTTGGCATGGTTAAGTCGGAAGCCCATTCCAAGGAATGACTTTTCAGCATAGCCACCTTGTGGATTTCTCACCCTATGGATAGCCAGAAGTTCTATGGCCCCAAAGTGAGTATACTTAGGACTTCTCACCTGGCAGACAACCAAGAGTTCCATCGCCTCAGAGTGAGTATGAATTTTTGGAAAAATAACCTAGATCTGATCCACAATGTGTTGGACAAATGGTCGAAGCTTCATCCACCTTTTTATTTTCGCTCTTCTCTTCCTTCTAGTTTTTTCCATTACATAATTATGTATCTTGTTTTGCTGCAAATCATTCACCTTGTGTGTGTTCTTTTGCACTCATGTCGGTTTGACTTAGGATCTTAGATCCAAGGGCCTTAGCTACCTTCTCAATCTTTATTATCCTATACTCTCCACATTGGTACAATTGAATCTCTCTTGAATGTATACTTTAGTGTGAGTTTGAAGCAAGTTCATCCTCTCACTAATGTGAGGGCTAAATTTTCCATAAAAAAAAGTATTTCTTGCTTGATTTTGGGAATAATTGATAACAAATTGGACTTAATAAGGTCTTGATTTGGTGTTGTGAGGTTTTTTTCACATCCACACTAGGTCTTGCACCCTTACAAAATGAATAAAATACATTTAACGATGTCTTGTGAAGGTGTTGTAAATTGTTGTAAAGGATTTTCACACCTCTCTAGACTTAATGAACCCATCTTCCCCTAATTCAACATTATAAAATTTATTTAAATGTATCTTTACATCAATCTAGAAGTGTTGTGAAATAAACTTAATGACAATCTAATGTTGTAATGTGTCTTACACATTCACATTGGATGTTGTGCCTTTCTAGGTTGTGTGGACCTCATTTTAGTGTTGTAAAGTGTATTTAATCACATTTTCACATTGAATTCTATGTACCATCTTGACCTAATTGACCTTTACATCATCATTAATAGGCCCCTATTATCGTATATTGTGCATCCTGAGGCAATATTTCATGAAATAACTTACAAGGTAACTATATAAACCTAATTTTCTTATCCCCCAACAACCGAGCTGATAAATGGGTCCCACTAGAACTACTTTTCAATCTACAACCAATAACTCCCTTCCATGTGGGACTAATTCACCCAAGGTGGAAAATTAATCCCATTTGGGCCATTTTTTACTTTTGAGCAAGAAAAATTAGGTTTTAAGTTTATTTTTTCTTCATGTCGGCCTTAGGGATCCAATTTATGAGTGAATAAGGTGAATTTCCTATAAAATCAAGTCTCTAAACCCTAATTTACATCTCTTAACTCATACACATATATTTTATCACTCATACACCATCTATCCTCTCTATCAAGTCAAGAAAGTTAGGGATTTTAAATTATAAGTCATCAAGATAGCTTTTGAGGACATTCAAGGGCAGACTCTTCATGTATTGCTATAGAAATTCAAGATTAAACATCATGGAAAGGTATTAATTCCCTCATTTAATGTTCATTCTTCATATTATCTCTTTGTTTGGTCTAATTACCTACAAAGGGGGTTGACCAAGGAAAACCCCCATGCCCTAACATTCAACATTTATATTTCTCTTCATTGTCTAAGGAAAAATATAAACAAAAAGTCATTTTGAGACATGAAAATTAGACTTTCAGAGGCAGACACCTGTCAGGAGCCAAAGGGAAAACTAGAGAATTTAGTTTCTGCCTTTGTATTTTTATAAATTCAAAAGTGGACTGATTCACCATGGATGGAGGTCCCACTACTAGGCTTGAAATAAGTTTTCTACAGTTTTGATTACCCATTTGTTCGAAATGGGCTTCAGAACAGTTTCCTAGAATTGGGACTAATTCACCCAGAATGGCGAATGAGTCCCACCAGGCCTAAAAATCAAGATCAATAGCATTACAAATGTCATTTATAGTCTCCATCAAGATCTCATGTCCACACTTTCAGTTTCATCCATTTTTGTTACAATTTGCATTCATTTCTAGATGTTTTCTACATATCACAATGTGTTTTTGAACAAGTTGCATTTCAATATTTTTCATTTAATGATCAATATATTTTATTAGTTATTTGTATTTAGACCATCTCATTTAGGTGCATTTCATTCATATTTCCATTATAATTTCATTAGTTTGAGTGAACCACCTAGGTTTTTGGCTTATCTCTCTCCTCTTAAGTGGAAAACCCTAAGAGTGTAAGAGAGCCATAGCACCCAAAAATATATGGTTCAGAGTGATGCCACATAATGGAGTTCACTAGAAATTTTCATTGAAATATTAATATATATATATTTAAGGTGATAGGGATGATACTAATTGTTTTGGGGGAATTGGTCCCAGATATGGAAAATTGTTTTGGAGCTCATTTCAAACAAATGAGTATCCAAAACTACAGAAAACCTTTTTCAGGCTTGGTCATGGAACTCATTTTCCACTAATGGAGAATTAGTCCACTTTTAAATTTATGAGAATTCAAAGGAGGAAACTGAAGCCCTCAGTCTACACACCAGTTCCTGATAGGTGTCTGTCTCCAAATGTCTGATTTCTGGCACTATAGGTGACTTTTAATTGATTTTTTGACTTGGTCAACAAGGAGATGTCTTCAAAAACTTTGCAACTCAATCCTTAATGAACTTCAAATTCTCAAAGTTCCTAAATTTTCAAACACACAATGAAAGACAAAGAAATGGTGAATGTTAGGTCATGGGGATTTTCCTTGGTCAAACCCCTTTTTAGGTAATTAAACAAAAATGAAGAAAGAATGTAATAAAACATGCAACAATGGAGTTAATACCTTGCCTTGATGATTGATATTTATTTTATGCAACAAAACATGAATAATCTTCCTTTGAATGTCCTTGGAAGCTAAATTGATGACTTAGAATGATAAAACCCTAGCTTGCTTGAGGAGAATAATGAATGATGAGGGAAGAATGAATGAATTGGTTAATATGATTATTAATTAGGGTTTAGAGACTTTTATTTATATGAAATTCACCTTATTTTCCCATTAATTGGATCACTGAGGTTGACATGAAAGAATGATAAACTTAAATTATAGTTTTTCTTGGTCAAAACTCAAAAATAGCTCAAATGGGATTGATTCACCAACTTGGATGAATTATTCCCATCTGGTAGG
This sequence comes from Sequoia sempervirens, assembly GCA_007258455.2. Taxonomy (NCBI): domain Eukaryota; kingdom Viridiplantae; phylum Streptophyta; class Pinopsida; order Cupressales; family Cupressaceae; genus Sequoia; species Sequoia sempervirens. The sequence goes on from VDFB02000015.1 coordinate 519,246,993, forward strand.
GACCCATTTACCACATATGATGAATTAGTCCCAAAGGGGCCCATTTTCTAGCTAGGTTGTTGGGGAATGAGGAATTCCAGTTCTTATGTTGATTTCATCGGGTATTTGATCAAATTATGCCTTGGGATGCACAATATGGGGTCATAGGGGCCTATTAATGATGATGTGAAGGTCAATTAGTGCTTGGGACACATAATTCAATGTGAAAGTGTGATTAAATACACTTTACAACACTAAAATGAGGTCCACATAGCCTAGAAGGGTACAACATCCAATGTAAATGTGTAGATCACCTTACAACACTAGATTAACATTAAGTTTAATATACAAGCCTTCTATATTGATGTGATAATTCCATTAAATACATTTTATAATGTTGAATTAGGGGATAAATAGGTCCATTAGTCTAGAAAATCATGAAAGTAATTTACAACACTTTACAACACCTTTACAAGACATCATTAAATGCATTTTATTTAGTTTGTAAGGGTCCAAGACCTAATTTGGATGTGTAAAACACCTCACAAAATCAAATAAAGGCCTTGTTAAGTGCAATTTATCATCAATTATTCCCCACATCAAGAAGTTTCCTTTTTTCCATGGTACATTTAGCCCCCATTTTAGTGAGAGGATGAACTTGCTTCAAACTCACAATAAAGTAGACATTCATGAGGGATCCAATCGTACCCATGCGGATGGTCTAGAATACTAAAGATGAAGGAGGTGGTCAAGCCACCGTGATTTAAGATCCTAAGTCAAACTGAAATAAGCACAAAAGGACATGCACAAGGTGAATTATTTGCAGCAAGAAAAGATACATGATCATACAATGGCAATAACTTAAAGGAATAGAAGTATAAAGCTGGATCAAGCTTCAACCATTTGTCCAAAACTTTGTGGATTAGATCTAGGCTATTTGTTTGGAAATAAAATTCATACTCACTCTAGGGTCATAGAACTTTTGGTCATTCGTGGGGTGAGACATCCACAAAAAACTTACTCTGGGGCCACAAAACTTCTGGTTGTCCATGGTGTGATAAATCCACAATGTGGCTATAGGGAAAGTCATACCTTGGAATGGGATTCCTACTCAACCATACCAAAGTTATACCTCCTGATAAATTTGATAAGGCACCACAATGAAAATGAACTTCATCCTCCATGAGGTATGCAAAACTTTGTATGCTTGACACTCATAGACAAACACGATGGCACCACATGAATGCAAGATATATTATGCAAGGTGGTTGTGTAACAATTGTTTTAAATGTTAAAATAGTGTAAGGTGTGCTTAAAGGGATTTTTCTTTCTTCTTAGGGAACATCGTGCTTAATGTTTCCAAGAGAGGATGTGTCAAATAAGTATCACACTATTTGAGGGTATCAAGCCCAATGACTCCACCAAGAAAAGCACGCATCACAAGCAAGAGAACACACAATGAAATGTGAGTGTCAGTGTATTCCCCCACTTTAAAGTGGTTGCGAACATCGGTACTATGAGAAATTGATTTAACATAGAAGAAGAAGACATGAGAGCTTACTTGGAAAGCCCTATGCCAAGTAATATGTTTTTGAGAAGCTATCATGAAAAAGGGGTAGTATGTCACATGCAAGCAAACTTAAGGCATACCCTCCACATCCCAAGCTTGCTCTTATATGTTCATGAAAGGATAATGACTAGCCAAAAGAAGCAATTCCAAGTGACATACGAGGACAAGGCTACTTAACCCCCTTGCCTTCACTTGATGCAAGAAAAAGGTGAGCTGAAGTGATTGATAAGATGCATGCTAGAGTGAAAATTAGTATCAATTAGAGGGATTAGGTGCCCCCACATAAGGAAGAACACTAAAATACTTAATATGTTGGATTTAACTACTCAAAGCCTTACATTCATTAGTGGAATGACCATGAACTCTATGATAGGTGCAGAATGAAGTTTTGTAATAAAATTTCTTTCGAGTTTTTGGAGGAATGAATATCAAGTGATCTTGGAGGAGTATCAACAAGATACCCTCTTGATCAATGGTAGAAGATGGTTGTGTAGTTTACAACAAAGATACCTCTTGCTTAGTATTAGTTTCCATACCTATGCAAGACTCTGTAGATTGCGATATTTTTTTCTCTCCTTTGCAAGAGGGTGTAAAATCGACTAAACTAAAATCTTTAGTGTTTTGCGAGATGACATTTACAAATTAAGTGAAAGTGTATTTGTTTGTTTGATTGTTTGCAAAGGAGAACAATTAAGACCACTAGTGTCTATCAGTTTTGAATGCTTTATAGTTAAAGTTGGCTTAGAATAATGTTGTATGCGAGTGTTGATGTTGAGTGAAGACTTGGAAATTTCTATCAAAGGACAATATCCAAGACCATGAGTTGCTTGTTGTGTGATAGGGTCTATAGGGTTGCAGATACCTTGTTTGTTAGAACCACATCCTTTTCCACTATATCCAAGATGTTTCATAAGCTCATACCCTTTTCCATAAAGCTTTTTCATTGCTTTTGGATCAGGTGGTTGTGTAGTTTGTTTCAGTCTAAAGTGGTTGAGGTGGATGCTTTCAAAGGGTCATCTAGATTTTTTGTTGACATTATCATTGTTTCTTTTCCCTTATTTGATTCTTTATTAATGATTTTGTACTCGCCCTTGAATTCATGTTCAAAATCCAAAGAACCCCAATCATCTTCTAATAGCTTTGTAACATATTCTGTATGTTGTTTGTCTTTTTTTTTGAATGGGTTCCACTTGTGTAGTTGATGATGTGTTTAAGGGATTTTCTTTGTTTTTTTTTGAAGTTGTAAGACACTATAAGGCTTAGGATCAACATCAAGTGTGTGGATTGTCTTGTTGTAGATGTATTTTATTTTATGATGAAGACTAGAGGGAACCCCATTCATTTCATGAATCCAAAGTCTATCTAAGATAAGATTATATGAAATTTTATAAGGCATAACATGGATTGGTGTATTCAATGTGGCCACTCCAACTCTAAGAGGTAACATGATTACCCTGAGTGGTTTCTTTTTGACATTTTCAAATCCCTTAATAGATAAAGAATTAGGTTGAATGTTCTATTGGTCAATGCCAAGCCTATCCAAAAGGCTGACACTCCACACATCAAGGGAAGAATCAATATCTAAATGATGTCTCTTTATCCCTTTTTTCTTATATTGCACTATGATCATGAAAGGATCATTTTTTTTTTGCACATCCAAAGAGGGGAGTTCACTTTGGTAGAAAATAATGTCATTGTTTATTTCGTGAATGATGGTTGTTATGTCATGTGGTTTCACATTAGAAGAGACAAGAACTTGTTGTAAGGTTGTTTGGATCATGTTGTGATAGTGAGGGGAGGCTTGAATAAGGTCCCATAATGATATCTTAACAAGAGTATTCTTAAGTTGCTTGAAAAGATCATACTCCGTACGACCTAGCAAGAAAGGGTTGGATAGGATAGGATTAGGAAACGGTAAGTCTATTTGGTTTGGTTGTGGTGGTTACAATTTTTTTGAGTGCTATACATATGAGCAATGGTATTATGACTTAGTTGTTGCAAAACATTAGTCTTAGGAGGGTAAAGGATAAGTTCAATTTTATTTTGAGTTTGTTGTTTGTGTGAAGGTGGGTAGAGAATTAGAGGGTTGTTAGGATGTACCATAGGGTATCTATGAGGTCCATTGATCGAGGGTGATCTAATGGACACTTGCACATTCATAACCTCAATGGTCTTTGTTTTATATATCTCTAATAAAGGACAATCAAGAATTACCCTTTTATGGTTATCTAAGGAAGGCACATTACTATTGTTTCCATTTTCTTGTACCATGATAATCTCCCTAGAAGGAGATTTTTTAGGAGAACTATCAATCAAATTTTATTGACATTCATGGATTGGTCCTTCTAGAATAACTACATCACAAGTAAGGGAGTTATCAATGGTTGAATTTGTTTGGTTATTGATAATGGGTAGATTAGGAGAAGACTCTATGAGATTATCATGCTTTTTTAATGTCTCATTAGCTTGTTTCATATTATCTACCTTAATAGGAGAGTTTGCAATAGGGTATGTGCAGGATCATCATGAAAAAAATAAACCCTTAAGTGGCAAAAAAATCAAAAAAATCAAAGTTAGGCAACTTGACATAAAAAATTGAATAAGTTATCTATATTATTTGAAAAATATGTAAGAATAGAATCTATAGAAAATTGAATGTAGTTTCTAAACTACTAGGTTTTAAAAAAAATCTATTTGGTGAAAATTTGAAATTTCAATGCATTATTACTTAAATTTCAGGAAAAAATGAAGTAGGTGTCTGCAACCACCTAACCACAATAAAATGATAATTTTTTTAATATTTTAGATATAAGTAGAGAACTCATGTTCGATGTGATTTTATATTTTTTTTAATTTTTTTCCAAATAAATAATTAATTATAAATTTTTTATTACAACTTTTAAAAAATATAAAAAAATTGTATGTCTAACCACCTTAACTTGGTAAAAACTTCATGAAATTCATTTTTTTTTTAAATCCTGTAATATGCGAAGCATAGAATGTGACGCATGTTTTGGATTAAAAAAATGTGATACTGTTTGAAAGCTATAAATGTTTTTAAATCAGTCTATCAATCGGGACTTTAGTCGTAATTTGAATAGAAAATGAATAATAATTACTTATTAAATTCAAAGTAACGCATAATTTATATTGGTGGAAATTTGAGAATCTCCTTTAAAAACCCTTTTCGTTTCATCAATTTTGGGTAAACAAAAAGTCGTTAGCCACATACCCATCATATTGCCACTTTTTGGCCTATCATGATCCTACACATACCCAATATAGTCATCCAAGTTTGAAGTTTGTAAATTTGTTGCATCATAACTGGGAGAATAATCAAGAGAAGGGCTACTATGGTTTTCAAATAGATTATCCCAAACGGTAGGAGCATTAAGGAAGGGAGGGTCAAGGTTTTCATGATTCTTAACTGGTAAATCTTCTAACATCAGCCTATCCTCTTTGCATCGAGGAGGGATATTAGGAGATCAAAAAATTGGATTTCTAGGACTATGAAGACTTGTTAAAGTGATGTTTAGGAACATTTCTATGATCTCATCCTATTTTTTTCTAATGTCTTCCAAAGGTCAAAGAGGAGATGGACAATCAAGACTCTCAATGCTTGTGTCTTCTTTCACCAAAATTCATTCATCACTAATAGGAGAGGTATTGGGAGAAGAACAAGTATGATTGTTATGATTGTCTACACTTGCATCCTCTTGTGTTATGACATTCTTACCAATTTGATAGGTATTAGGAGGGTATGCAACATGCTTATCAAATGTTTTACTTTGTTGTCCTAGGTTATGTCCAGGAAAAATAGAATCATACAAGCCACTTGATATTCTAGAAACTTGGAATGCTTGAAGAGAACACATGGTAACATGAAAAATTAAATAAATTGAAATGAAATGACTTAAATTGAGATTCTTAAATGAAATTTTCAGATTGAAAACAAAGTAAAATATTGATTACATTATTCAACAAGCTAAAAGAGGAAAGATTTGACATGCAAATGTGAAATTTAATAATGCAGGAAATGAGCCCATTTAAGCAAAATCTAATTAAATGAATGTTAAATAAACTAAACCAACTATTATAGGTAGTTGATGGCAGAAAATAGAAGCATAAAAATAGGATTTTTAGCTCTGTAAAATGCAATTTGAGGGGTTAAAAGGGACTAATTCTCCCAGAATGGTGAATGAGTCCTACTGGGGGTTTTTGTCAAAATTTTCAGAAATTTCTTAGTGATTGTGATGGTTTTTGTGCTCTATGATGTAGACCTAAGATGCACATGCAAAATTTCAAAAGTTCTCAATGATTTAAGATGCAAAAATGCAACCTATATACATTTTTACTAATGCAAAATTTTAGAAACCCTAAAATGTAACCTTAACAAATGCAAAATCCAATGCAAGCTAATTCTAGGAGAATTATGGACTCCAAATCAAAAAATAATGTATTCCAAAGGTGGGTTCACAAAAAATTAACAAAGTATTTTCCCACCCTAATGCTTTCTTGTACTTCTAGGGTTTTTCACCTAAAATGGGAAAGATGCGCAAAAATGCACAATGTTACACTCAAAATCAATGGAATAGGAATTAAGTATGTTTAAAAAAAATTATTCTAATGCACTAAAATGAAAAAGGAAAGGATTTACTAATGCAAAACATAAGAAATGTAACTTGTATGAAAACACATTGTGATATGCAAGAACACTTACAAATGAATGCAAACTGTAACAAAAATGGATGAAATTGAATGTGTACACCTGAGATCTTATTGGAGACTAGAAATGATATTTGAAATGATATTGATGCTAAACATTTGGCCTATAGTGAATCATTCATCATATTGGGTGAATTAGTCCCAGATTTGGAAAACTATTTTGGAGCCCCTTTCAGAAAAATGGGTATCCAAAACTACAAAAAACCAATTTTAGGCCTGGAAGTGGGAATCATTTGACACTAATGGTGAATCAATCCAATTTTGAATTTCTAGGAATTCAAGGAGGAAACTAAAGTCCTCTATCTGTACTTTGGTTCCTAACAGGTGTCCACCTTTGAAAGTTTGATTTTGGGCACTCTAGGTGACTTTTAATGGATGTTTTGACTTGGTAAATAAGGAGATGCCTTCAATAAATTTTCAACTCAATCCTTAATGATCTTCAAACCCTCAAAATGCCTAAATCTACAAACACACAATGAAAGAGAAAGAAATGGTGAATGTTAGGGCATGGGTGTTTTCCTTGGTCAAACCCCTTTTTAGGTAATTAAACCAAAATGAAGAAAGAATGCATTGAAATATGAAACAATGGAGTTAATACCTTCCCTTGATTATTGATCTTGATTTTCTTGAACAAAACATGAAAAATATACCCCTGAATGTCCTTGGAAGCTATCTTGATGACTTAGAATGATAAAACCCTAGCTTGCTTGAGGAGAATAATCAATGATAAGTGAAGATGAATGAATTGGTTAAAATGATTATGAAATGAATTGGTTAAAATGATTATGAATTAGGACTTAGAGACTTGCTTTTATAGGAAATTCACCTTATTTTCCCATTACGAGGATCCTTGAGGCCGACATGAATGAATAATAAACTTAAATTCTAGTTTTTACCACTCAAAACTCAAAAGTATCCCAAATGGGATTAATTTTCTAGCTTGGGAAAATTACTATCACCTAGTAGGGACTCATTCACCACATATGGAAAATTAGTCCCAAAGAGGCCCATTTTCCAGTTGGGTTGTTGGGGGATGAAGAATTCTAGTTCTTATGTTTATTTCATTGGTATTTGATCAAATTATGCCTTGAGATGCATAATATGGGGTTATAGGGGCCTATTAATGATGACGTGAAGGTAAATTAGGGCTTGAGAGAAATAATTCAATGTGAAAGTGTGATTAAATACACTTTACAAAACTAAAATGAGGTCCACATAGCCTAGAAAGGCACAACATCCAATGTGAATGTGTATATCACAGTAAAGAACTAGATTAAAACATTAAGTTTAATTTACAAGCCTTCTAGATTGATGTAATAATGCCATTAAATACATTTTATAATGTTGAATTAGGAGAAAAATAGTTCCATTAGTATAGAAAAATGTGAAAGTCTTTGACAACACTTTACAACACCTTTACAAGACATCGTTGAATGTATTTTATTCACTTTGCAAGGGTCTAAGACCTAATGTGGATGTGTAAAACACCTCACAACACCAATATATGGGCCTCATTAAGTCCAATTTATCATTATTTATTCCACACATCAAGCAAGTTGACTTTTTTCTATGGTACAATATGGTACATGAATTAATATTAATTCTATATGATTCTATATCAGTATAATTTTTTTTTTATTGTAACTAGTGAATTCATATTTCTTTTGAGACTTTGGTTAATTTCCCTTAGGAAATCATTTTCTATTCTTCAATTTTGGAGCAACCCTTAACCATATTTTTTTGCAAGTTAGTATATGGGTATAACTTTCAACGAATTTTTTTCTTATCATACACATAAATATGTGAGAGGGTATATATTAGAAAAGGGAAACTATTTTTTTCTCTTGAAGTGTCCTAAAATAATTAAATAGTGTTGATAATTAAATAAAAATTAAAGAAATAAATAATTTGAAATAAATTAATTTTTATTCTAGTTAATTTATCTCATTGCATAAACAAAATTCTATTTATTTATTCAATAATTAATTCCTAAGATTAATTAGAAAATAAAATATCTGATAAAGTAATAATACTAATTTAAATGTTTGTTTTGTTCTTAAGTTTAATTTTAGATTAATTTTGTCATTATGAAATTATGATTTCTAATATCTTATACAAATAAAATAATGTAATAATATATTTCAATTATTTAATTATTATAACTGAAGTGGAATTTTATGTGCATGTCCCTATCATAGAATTGAAAATAAATAATTATGTTTTATTTCATTTTGTTAAAAATAAACAAGTGTTTTTTCAGCTCTAGTTTTTATTGAGAGAACTTGTTTAATATTTTAATATTTTATTATTGGGAATGAGCACAATCAAAAAAATATTATTTACTTATGAATTTTAGAATGTATTATAATATTAATTTTAATGGAATTATTTTATTTTGATGATTTGGAAAGGGTAATATTTTAATATTATTATTCAAAGAAATATGTGCACGAAGAATAAATATATTTTAATATTATTCTCTTTTATAGAGAATACCTATTATACATATGTTTGTAAGGTTTAACTGAGGTTTTGGTAGGAAAAGGGAGAGGGATTGAAATGAGAGATTTAGTTTTTTGTGGGGATATTATTTCATTATCATTATAATATCATAGAGACAAAATAAAATAGGTTATTGAGTCTTAGAGATTTTAGAGATTTTTCCTTGTTTTAAAAATTGAAGGATCATTATTCTTTGTATTTTACTTCTTATTTATATATATTTTTAAACTTTCTACAAAGCTTTAATAGGTAGGATTCTTTTCATGAAAATATATAGAGAAAATCCACTTTGGTAAATCAATGACTCTAGATTTTTTTATAAAAATATTGTTATCATATTATATTTTTAAAATAATAGGAAAATATGAATGAAAAAAAAATAGTTTTCATATTGTTAAACTTGAAAAGAATCTACGTAGGCTGAAAACTAGGGTTATTTTGGGGAAGTATAAACCTAATAAAACTTAATATAATAATGTGATTTATGGAAGTCAACATAGATATGTTTTAGTATTTAATATGTATTTCTTAAGATAATTAAAATTATGTTATTAATTTAAGGTTTATTTTGTGATTAAAACTCCTTTTGAAAATGTAATTTTGGAGAAAGTTATAACTCAATAATTTTGTAAAAAAAAGTTTACTACATTGCTATATAGGATTATTTTGAGTATTGGTAATCTTTAAAATTTTTATGATAGGTGTGAAACCATGAACTATAAATCCTAATTATAAATATAGTATACCTACCTTGAACATTCCTAGATATCCATTCATTAGTTTTTGACAAAGGAAAAATGAGTTTTACAAGGACCTGAAACCACAGAGTATATAGAAAATAAAAAGATTAAGCATTAATATATCCAAAAAAAAATGGCTATGAAAAGAAAAGAGACAAGAAAGCATAAAAACCCCCAACCCAAGGCCAACAAGGGAAACCAAAAAAACCCAACCAAAAAACCAGCAATAGAAACAACCCTCAACTATCCTAAGGAGTTTAGAGCATTAATAGCCTCAACTTTGAGAATGTGCATGTCCTGGGTACCCTTTTTCAGGGCTTTAACGATTTGGGGCATAGTAGGCACCTTCCTCTTTAGATTAGATCTCATCCTCTTTGAAATTATAACATCCTTAGTCTTGCTTTTGTCCTTTTCAACATCCAAATCCATGACCAGAGATCCCTATTTTGTGTTTTCCAATTTCTCAGTCATAGCATTGACGATAATGGCATTATGTTTTGCCATTTTGTGGTTGTGCTCCATAATAGTTTTCATTGTTTCTTTTATTTTACCAATTTCAGCTTCCAAGGACTTAACCTTACCTTCATTATCCTCAGCCTCCTTCCTCATTTTATCCTCATTCCTCCTTCCCTCTACAGTATTAAGGGAGTTGACTTTAACTTCCAAATCCTGGAGCTTGCTATTGAGGGCCATATTTTTGAGGTTAAGTTCCTTAATTTCATGGAAGACCTACTTCATGATTTTGTAGTCAAGGACACCATTTCTAGCGATGGCCAAGATATCCCTAGGAAACTCACGGTCCTGCTTAAAATAATGATCTTTAGGGTTGAGGTCACTAGGGAATCTAGGTCTATTTTCTCTATCTGTGGTAGGATAGGACGAGAAATAATCCTTGTTGGAATCAGGGACCTTAGAAATATCCTCTGGGGTATCCTCAAAGTAAGAGACCAATTTATTAGCAAGGGAACCCTTTTGAATGGACTTCTCTTTTAGAATAGAGCTATTGGGGTTTTTGACGGTGCTTGTTTTCTTAAGCGAGGGTTTACACTGTAGGGTTTTCTTACCAGAATTGTTAGGGGAAGGATGATATTCTTCAATCCACTTAGTGTTAGGATTATTTTTATCCTCTAACACACTATTTTCTATTTCATCATCTTCAGAGGCTGAAGCTGAGACAGGGTTGGATAAGGCCAACATATTTTGAAAATGTTCATAAATAAGCCTAATAAGGCTAGTATCCAAAATTGGGTCCTTCTTAGGATTCTTCTTGTGATCTTCCAGGCTATTACTCATGGAAAAATACAAATAGTAAGGAAATGAAACCCTTACCTTGTGACAGAAGTGTTTGAGAAGGGCGAAGTGGTAGTCATAGATCTTGGTGAATCTACCATCTAGGGAAATGTATTCCATGATGATTCTGAGCACTTTTCTCCATAATGACTTAATCAAATTAGCTTCAAAATAGTTGTTGGAGACTTTTATCAGCTAAGTCTTCTCCTTATCTTTCCTAGGGAATCTAATAACTACCTCATTAGAGAACCTTCTATCATGAAATAATTTCATTCCCTCTGTTGACATGCTAGTGAACTCCACTATGAGGTTCTCGTCCACCTTAACCTTCCTCTCGAAAAGAGTTATTTCTCCATTCTTCCAATTTTCTCATAGTATTCAGTGGCCTTCAGATGAGGCCCATGAAGCTTTTCAATGAAAGGGAGCAACCCACCATGTTCAACTTATTTCTAGACCTTCGGGTTCCTCTTATGCATTTCATAGCTCTTTGGCTCCACCTTTTTCCTGTCTCCTCCCATTGTCACAAGCACCTCCCTAAAATATCTACCAAAGAAAGAGTACTGAAATAAAATGTTGTTGTCGAACAAAAAATCCCGCAAAACATGCCACTTGTTACTACAAATTAAGATGATAAACAAGGCCCCATCAAGTCTAATGGCATTGATGTACTTGACCCTACTCTCCTTCATCATCAATTGTTTTTCTTCTTTCCCATAAATGATATCATATTCAATTAAGGCTCTAGCGTCAGCACCCAGATCCCTGAGGTTTTGCCATGTGACCAATACCTTATGTTTAACCCCCTCATTAGAAAAAAAATTGGCCACACTGTTGGCTTCCCTAAACGCATGCGATATTTTTACTTTATCAAAATTCTATAAAAGGGATTTAGCATCTTTGATCCACCTCTTGATAGTCCATGAAGGAGGGGAATTTCCTAGGAGGCAATCAATAATGGGTTTTGAGTCTCCTTCAAGCCATAAATTTTTAAAATTCTGACTAAGTGCTAAGTTAATCACTTGAAAGGCTCCAATAGCTTCCACCACATGGTTAGTTTGTGATCCAAGGGAGATAGTGACTGTCGCTAAAAAATTACCATTTGAGTCCCTAATCACCCCTCCACTTCCAGCCAACCTTGGGTTTCCCTTAGCTGCACCATCGAAGTTGGATTTAATCCAACCACATAGTGGAAAACTCCAACACACCCCTTCCTAGTCTTTTTTAGTTGGTTTAGAAGCCCTTGACACATCATTTTCAATCTTCCACTCCTTATCTATCTTTAAGTCATGTGGTGAGTACACCATAGCCTCCAGTTTATTCTCTTGTTGAGGAATGATATTAAAGTTTTCCATAATTAACTTGAATATTTTTTCAAACACATTGTTCTTTGAAGTTTCCTTTTCCCTGAAGAATTTTTAATTTCATTCCTTCCACACACCCCAAGCTATATAGGGGAAAGTGAAAGTCTATAATATTTGAATAAAGGGATTTAGAGAGGGAGCTTTCCATTGAGAGAAAAAGTCTTCAATAGAATAAGGAAACACCCATGAAATGTTCCAGAGATCCATAAACTTACACCATATAGCAACAACAAATTGATAGTGGAGAAATAAGTGATTTGTAGACTCCACCTCATTCTTGCAAAGATAGCATCTATTAGGTATCTGGAAACCACGCTTGCAATGATTATCAACCGTAAGAACTTTAGTTTGAAGAAGGATCCAAAAAAAATGTTGAATTTCGGGGTTAGATGTTTTATCCATGCTCTAGTCCAGAAAGGAAAGGGGGCTTGAGAGAGGGATAGCAGAGAGACAACTAAAGAAACATAGTAGTTTCCTAAGGGGTTATTTGTCCAGACTAAAAGTTCATCTTGTTGATTCAAAGCCATCCTAACAACCATTAGTGATGAGTGAATCAGGGAAAGCTCTGGGATAATCTGGCACAAGTCCACCCAACCCCCATCATGCCAATATTCCTTATTTTGGGTACCAAAAGTCATTTTGCAAATGTCATCCCACCTATTTAACCTTTCATTGTTCATTAGGGTCTCCTTTAGTAACCATTTGTCCTCCCAAAACCTGGCTAGATTTCCACTTTTAATATTCCACCCAACACCTAAGTAAACAATCTTTCTCCTAATAATCATATCATTCTAGAAAGCTAATCCACGTGGCAGTGAGAGAGAATCTAGCAGGGCCTTAAGGGATCCACAATTAGCCATATATTTACTCTTTAAAATGTCTTTCCATTCCCCATAAGACAAAAAATACCTCCAAATTTTCTTAGCAAGAAGCATCTTATTCATCATTCTAATCTTTCTTAGACCCAATCCTCCCATCTTTTTTGGCCTATGGACAATATCCCATCCAATAAGAGGCATTCTCTTTCTTTCTTCAACCCCTGACCAAATAAATATTTTCTGAATTTTTTCAATAAGATTGACAAATTTAGCATGGATTTTGAAAATACTAAAGGCATAAATCAGAAGGTTTTGAAGAGAAGCTTTGAGGAGCTGGATTTTTCCTGCTTGACTAAGAAGAGCTCCTTTCCATCCAGTGAGCTTTTTGTTGAACCTATCAACCAATGAACTCCAAAAGGAGTCAGGAGGTTTAAGTCATAAAGGCAAGTCAAGATAAATAGAAGGTAAGGAATCCACTCTACATCCAAGGATTCTAGCTATCTTGACCTGTCCATGATCAAGGGTGTTAAAAAAGAAAAGAGAAAATTTCTATCTATTGACCAATTGACTAGAAGCGCTCTCATACTCATCCAAAATTCTTTTTAGATTCTTAGCTTTAGTCACAGTAGATCTCCCCATTAGCATGGTATCATCAACAAACTGTTGATGTGAGAAAATCAAATTACTAGAACAGGGCCTTAGTCCCACCAGAGACCCCTTATCAATCAGTCTTTTCAAGTTTCACCCAAGACATTTAGCCATAATAGTGAACAAGATGGGGGAGATTGGATCTCCTTGTCTTAAACCTCTCGAATTCTAAAAAAAACGTGAAAGGGATCCATTCACCATAATATAAATTGAAACTATTCAAACAAGTTGTTCCACCATATGAAGGACTCTATTGCTAAATCCAAACACCCTCATGATTTTGAATAAGAATTTCCAGTCCACACAGTCATAGGCTTTCGAGATATCCAGCTTAAGTAGAAAACCTCCAGTTTTGAATTCCACAAGGGAATGGATATTCTCATGGACAGTGACAATATAATCGAGGATCTTCCATCCAAGAACAAAGCCATTTTGTTGGGGAGAAACCAATGAAGGAAAAATTATGTGAAGCCTAGACATCAAAACCTTGGAAATGATTTCATAAAAAAAATTACAAAGGCTTATAGGCTTGAAGGCTTAAAATCTGCCACTCCTGGTTTCTTGGGAATAAGGACCAAAAAGGAAAAATGTAGCTCCTTTAGGATACTTATTGATCCAAAGAACTCTTTGACTACATTCACAACATCCTCTTCAACAATATCCCAGAACCATTGAAAGAAGAACATGGGAAACCCATTAGGGCCAGGGGCCTTGTTCGCTCCAAAGGAAAAAATGGCTGTTTAATTTTTTTCCTAGAAGGAATAGTAGCAAGTTTGGTATTATTCTAAAAGGTAATCTTGCTCTTCATGGTTGATTCCTCTACTCGATGAGAGGAGATTACTATAGAAAAGGACAACTTGACTTCTAATGTCATCCTCCTCCTCAAATGGATTGCCATTACTTTTAATGTAAGAGATTATATTTGCTGCCCTGTGTTTTGATGCAGACAAATGAAAATATTTGGTGTTTTTATCTCCAATAGAAAGCCACATAGCTCTAGATATCTATCTCCAAAATTCCTCCTCTCTGGCTATAATTTCATGCATTTTCACAAGTAGCTCATTTTCTTTTTCCCTATTATCATCAATATATCCTTCCCTTTGGATTTTATCCTGAATCTCTGCCAACTCCACTTGAAGCTTGGATTTGATTCCAAAAATATTACCAAATGTCTCCCTTTTCCATCTTCTTATTTTAGATTTAACTTCGCTCAATTTCTTAGCCACCCTAAACATGGTGGTCCCAAGGATAGCAATATTCCACCATTTCCATATTTCCTTAAATATTTGAGGATAGGAAAGCCAAATTCTTTGAATTTTAAGGGAAAGTTCCTCTTCCCCTTTAATGGATCAGCCACAAAAATTATAGGAAAGTGGTCAGAGCCCACCCTAGAAAGAGCTTTTAAAGAAAAGTAATAGTTTAAAAACCATTGACCTGAAATTAACGTTCTATCTAATCTTACTTGGATCAAGTCCTTACCAGTTCTTCAATTCAACCAAGTATAGGGAGCTCCCTACACATCCAAATCAATCAGTGCCTGGTTATTCATGAAATCCAAAAGGTCCATTTTGCTTTCCATATTAACCTAGGAACCTCCAAACTTCTCATCCTCCTGAAGAAGGCTATTATAGTCTCCCATAACTACCCAAGAATCATTATTAAAAATCATGCAAAAGGTAGTAAGCTCCTTCTGAAATGACTTTCTAGCTCCTTTCCCATTAAGGGCATAGATGTTAGACTGAATCCAGCTAAAATTATCTCTGATATGGGTAAATTTGGTAGCCACATGATTAGTGCTCTCCAGTAATGGTTCCCCTTTAATGATACTTTGGTTCCAAAATGTGACAATTCCTCCTGAGGCACCTTATGAGTTGTTTCCATGGACACCAAAAAATTGAAACTTCTTAATATTTTCCATCTTCTCCTTAGGAATTTTGGATTCTTGGAAAAGTAATATGTCAGGTCTATCATCCCTAACAAAATTGTACAACACATCCTACTTATGGAGGCTATTCAATACCCTAATATTCCATGACATGATCTTCATATCTTACTAGGGGATTGGAGAATCTTCGGGATGGTCTTTTGAACACCATCTACAATATCCTGAAAAGTACCATGCTCCCTCAGCCACTATATAGTTTTTCTTCCTTGGTTTCTCTTATTAGCTCCACAATCTGCCTTAGCTCTAGTTCTAGTAGAGTTTTTTTGTTTTTGTTCTTCTTTTTCTTGGACAAAGAGTTGGTGTCATCTCTATCTGTATCTTAGACTTCACTTTCCAACTCTTTCCCTGAATCCAAATCCTTATCAAACATCCTCCTTTGCTCCAAGGGAAGGGTGTCCATCATTCTATTATTACACTGGGTCAAATTTTCACTTGAGAATTCTTGATTCAAACTAATTTTCTCAAAGGTATCCTTGGCATAATCCAAGGAGATAGTAGTTCCCGAAATCTGATAAGATTCCATGCTAGAGGGGAGGCCTCCTTCTGAAGCAGAAGGAGGAAGAGGAAAACCAAAATCCAGCGTCAATCCCTAGATAGGAATATCATCCAAATCTGGCCCCCCATCCTCCTAACCTTATGATTCCATTTCAAGGTTGTTGATAGAGGAATCCAAATTCATCGGCCCATTTCCAATGCCTTCCATCTCACACTCTCTATCCTCCTTCATTCTAGATAAGTTCACTGACTCCTTTCATTGAGGCTCCTAAACACCCAAATCTTCCTTGAACCCCACCACATCATTGAACTCAAGGGAATTCACCCAAGCTTCAGGCTTCATACACCCTCACTCATCGATACGGGAGTTTTCCTTGCTCTCTTTTCCATCCCCCTCAGGCTTCTTTCTCTAGATAGGATTTATATTAGGTAGATGCTTCTTTCTTAGCCTAATTCCCTATTTTTCTACACTTAAAGAAAGAAAAAGGGATTGATTCAAACTCTATAGCTTGCGTCTGAGTCCCCAACTTCAATTGGATATCAATAGAAGACGGTAGGTCAAAATTCTAGGACACTCCCACATAGATTCTAGCAAACACAATCCTTAATCCACTTGTTTTTGAAAAACTCCCTAACCACTTCAATATTGATCTAGGGCCCATAGACTATCCAACCAACGCTCTGTCCATTAAGGAAATATTATGATCAATAATTAGATCAAAGAGATGGAAAACTTACCTTTCGTTGGGTTAGATATGTTGCACACTGGGGGGGAAAATGATTTACCATTAGGCTTGACTCCAAACAGAGAAGATCATGGTTTTCATTTAGCTCCTTCCCCTCCAGTGGCCCCCACCAGAATATTGATTTCGACATCCTTTTATCCTTCAATAGGTCCCACAAGGTTAGTAGGATGGACAACCTTCCCCCTCGGGTCCACAAAAATATTATTTCTGGCCTCCTTCTCGTTTGATTCATCCTTACCATTCTTCCCACTCAAAACTTGTGCCAATTTTTCCCATGAATCCTCAGATCCTGCTCCACGACCTACTCTATTGTTCTACGATTCAAAATCCTAATTTTCCCACCCATGCTCCATCACTCTAGAAGAATGTGATTGTGTCTTCTTTATATTTTTTGATATCCATTCATTAGTTACTATCTATTTGTGCTTCTATTTTAGAGTTATATTTTACTAGTAACTATTTTGTCACTTAAAAATTATATTGATGATATTTCTGACCGATTTTTTTTTTTTTTGTATAAATCCATGATATAATTGTAAATCATTATAAATTTTGAAATAATGCTATATTTTAGTAAATATACAACCCCTCTTTTAAAACCATTTTCATGGAATTTAAATAGAAATTGCTAGTATGAGATTTTCATGCTTTTCTATGTAATCTCAAGATATACTTTGATACGTTTGTATTTCATATAAGTATGTTTCATTACATTTTTACTAAAATTTATAGTGGTACAATAATGATTTGGAACTTATTTACAATCCTCCCCAAACACTTAAGAACAATAGTTTTATATTTGAGAGTGCTATAGTTGATTATCTCATGATGATTTTTTATGCCATGGATAGAATTTTCTCACCTATATTTATTATTAATTTAAATCATTGATTTATTTTTTTAGATATAATATATTTTTTATATCATGTTATTTGGATGGTTATCTTAATTATTCAATTATATAAATGTGACTTGGCTTGGTATTAGATTTAATCCTTAGGGAGATGAATCTAATAACTAATTCTATCTTTTGTGTCATGGTTGATTTGTGTTGATTATTGATATACTTTGTGTTATGGTTAATTTATGACATGTATTATTAATATTTTATTATATTTTTATATGTGGCATCCTCTATTTCATTGCTCTAGTAATAATATTATGGTTCTATCGAAAAGGATATGGTGAATAAGAGGTCAATATAATGGGGTTCCTTTTAAACAATTGAATGTAATTTATCTTATTATTTAGGATTGTTGACATTACATCTTATATACTATTGTTCAAATATCTTGATACATCTTATCACTTAGCATAGGAGTCACATCACCATAGGCTCTAGTGCTCTAATAGGTAGAGGGTCTAGGGGTAGTGTATGTTACAACTTCATTTTACCAATAGATCTAGGAGATCTTTATGTTATGTATTATGTCCCATTGTATTAACATACATTTTATTTCTACCTTGTAGTAGGGGTGCCCTATATTTGGTGTTTATACTTAACTTTTTCAATATCAATGAGGTAGTGATACTTAGGTTTACAATGTCATCTGGAGATGCCCTCTAGATGGGTTTTGGGGACTAGGTGTGCATGTGATATTTAAGGAGTATTTGTGTGTCATTGTTTATGTGAGTCCTTGTTAATTTTTATTAGATAAAGTGGAAAACCACTATCTCAACCCTACTACAAATAAGGCCCAAAGAAAATAGTAAACAAATTACCTACAAAGGAGAACTAGAGAGTAAAGAGACAAAAGAACTTATATTTGCAAAATAATTTATAAAAAATTATCTATACAAATAATATAAATTTGAGATAATTATTTTGAGCTAGAGACATTTCTCCAATCCTTAGAAAAAAAATTAAATAGATTCTAGAAATCATTGTTTCATTTTCTATTTTTAAGATTTATTAGAAAAAGAAATATCAAACCTTTTTTTGTCCCTTACAATAGAATATATAAGAATGAGAGTGGTAGAAAATATATGAATTGCTTTAGTTACAAATAAAATAGTCTTATTAAATATAGTATCTAGAGCTTCAACATTGTCCTTAAGTATATATATAAGTTTGGTATTATTTTTAAAGTAGGAACAAGAAAGACCAAGGTTGGTGACATTATCCTCCTTATTCAAACCAATAGTTTCTATATTTTTTGAATAAGGTTCAATTATCTTCTCAATGTAAATAGTTCCTTCACTTATCTCAAAATGTTTAGAACTAGCATTATCCTTAACCATCCCTATGCTATTACACTTAGCACCACTCTCGTACTCATAGAATTCACTAGTTGAGTCCACTTGATCAATTGAAGCAATTTCCTTGTCACCACATTCAATAAAAAAATATGTTATGCTATCATTATAGTCCTTAGGGAAATTAAAATTATATAGGTATTTTAAGGCCAACCTAGAAGATCTTATCACAATAGATCACATAACTATATCCACATAAAAAATTAAACTATTAACCCTACAAATAGTCTTAGTCTTATTCTTTACCTCATTCATAGTCGTAGGCTTAGGAGTACACACATAATCT
Organism: Sequoia sempervirens; assembly: GCA_007258455.2. Lineage (NCBI taxonomy): Eukaryota > Viridiplantae > Streptophyta > Pinopsida > Cupressales > Cupressaceae > Sequoia > Sequoia sempervirens. The sequence continues at coordinate 519,266,354 of VDFB02000015.1, forward strand.
CATTTTTTCTATTATTTTATTTATGATATAGGTTGCCTTATTAAAAATATCCAATCCAAAAAAAGAATCTCAGTACCAAGAAATTATAGATCATCAATATTGATTGAACATCCTTAACTGACACTTTCTTCTTTTAAGATCGATGTTTCATTTAAATTTTTTTTTTTTTTATCTTTACAAAGAATAATGTCTTGATAAGGAGAAATAAGAATAGATGAATTTTTTTCTAATACTTTTGTAAAAGTAGTTTTAATAAAATTGACATTTCATTGTTTGGATTCCTCAAAATTGATATGAGAAGAAAGAATTATGTCTTGACCCTACATTACTTTTATCAAAATTGTTCCACGCATAAGATTTATCATTTCTCAAAATAAAAATAGATTTCTCAAAATTGATATGAGAAGAAAAAAGAATGTCTTTACCCCACATTACTTTTATCAAAAGTGTTTGAGGTGTAAAATTACTCAAGGAAGAATTATCGTATAAGGATGATTCTACTTTAAAGGGTGCCCTATTGTCAAGGATAAGATATTAGATGATTGTGAAAGAGTAATGTCTTGACCCTACATTACTTTTATCAAAATTGTTCTAGGTGTAAGATTCCTCAACAAATAATTATTCTATAAGGACGATCTCGCTTTAAAGGGTGCCATGTTGACAAGGATAAGTGTGGCTTAGAAAATTGGACACTCTTGAGAAAAGAGACAATTTCACACTTAATTTGGACCTACTTCTGAGTACCCTTGCATTAATAATTCTTCAAAAAAACATTTATAAGCCCCTAAGACCCATTATATTTTATCTAGAGGCTCATTTCACTTAAAAATCATATAAATCCCAACAAACAACACTTAATTCGTTCATATCTTAAAAACCCATCAACAAAAACACTAGTGGGACCCAATTCCTACCTTGGGTGAATGAGTCCTCTTTGGTGGGACCCATTTTCTAAGGGTGGCGAATGAGTCCCTTTTGGGGAAAATTTCAATTTTGAGTGGGAATTTCACCAAATCAATTTAATTTTTTAGTGGATGTCGGCCTCTTAGGTCTAAATAATGGGAAAATTAGGTATTGATGCCTATAAATACACATTTTAGGTCATTTTTCACATCTCTTAGTCATTTTTAAAAGCAAATTCAAAATTCAAGTATCAAGAGTTTTCCACAAGAAGTTTCATTAGCATTTTCTACAATAACATTGAAGCTTTATGGCAACAAACTAGGGCTTTTGCAGCTCTTCAAGCTCACTTCTCATTCAAGATCCCACATTGCAAAGAGTTGTTCATGATTCCTATGGAGAATCATGAAGAAATCTCAGTTCAGGAGATGCAACTAGCCATCAAATTACACCTTATGACTTGTTTTCAAAGTGATTCCATCTTCCATTTTCTCTTTATCTTCAAATTTAAGGTTTGCATTACATTTTTAGGTTAATCACATTCATTTGATATGTTGTAGGGTTTCTTGGATTAAAGCCTTACATCATACAAATCACATTCATTCATCTTATTCTAGCACATTAGAATAGGGTTTTGTCTTACTTCAAATCTTCCTAGTCTTAGACACACTTAAGGCTAGGGTTTTATGCAGATTTTTATCCATTTAAGGTTTAAATACCCAATTAGGGGTTTGAAAAAGGTAAAACCCCCATTAGACAACAAATTTTAAGTTTTTTTGCAAGAATTTTCTGAGATTCAGATCTAGGTTTTTGTCAAGGAGTGCTATGTAGGTGTCAACGTATAGGTCTGAAACTTGAGTTTGCAAAAAACTGAAAAAAGGTCTGATTCACCATGGATAGAAAATGAGCCCCATTGGAGGTTCCTGTCAGAGCTAAATGTGGATTCTACTACCCATTTTTCAGAAACTAGTTTCTAGGAAGAAACCCTAACCTGGGACTGATTCACCCAGGGTGGCGAATGAGTCCCAGTCAGCCAAGAAGTCATCATTTCCTGATTTTCAAATTATTTTCCATTCTTCATCAGACTTACAAGTACACACATTCTGAGTTACAACTTTCTGTTTGATTTTATTTGCATTTTTGTTCATCTTTTTGAGTCTTTTGTAAACAACACTGTGCTTTCAAACACTTCATATTTCATTATTTTTGCATACATAATAAATCAATTTTATTATTTTGTTGCATCTATATCATTGCATTTAGGCATAATTACATCTTTCATACATTAGTTTGAGTGATCCTGTAAGACCTCGCTTCACATGCGATTAGTGCCAAACCTAGAGTGTTATATGGTTTTCTTGAATTGATGATTAAATGTATTGTGGATGATAAATAAGGTGATCTATTGGAAATAATCTTACATCTCATTTTGACATTATGTTTTATTGTCACTAACATGAAGGTGGAATGCACTTGTATACTATGGGATACAAATTGAAACTTTAAATGGATTATTATATAGTTAAAGTTTAGACTATTCAACTAATAGATTAATGTGGTATACAATTGTTACTTATGATCATTTTGGTAATGTGCAGTAAGGTAATAGTGTTAGCACGAGAAGGGAGGATCATCAAGAGAAAATCAAAAGACTTCTTCTTGAGGATACAAATTCAACCCCATATGGAGGCCTAAAAACAAGTAGAGTTAATGTATTGGAAGACTAAGGTTGTGAGGTGTAAGTGGGGATTAGGTATTGGGAACCCCTAGTTAAGTTTGAAACTCGAATGAGACCTTGAATGGGCTTTTTATGAGAGTTGTTGGTCAAATTTTTGGGTTAGGGTGCAAAAAAAAACCCCTAGGGTCTATACCATAGTGGTAGGGGCCAAATGGGCATACAATAATTCCCCTACAACATGATTTAACCCTTGAAAAGCTCTCATAATGGAGAGTGACGAATTTTGAGTGGTTTTCCAAATGCATGTTCTCATTAATGAGGAAGGGAATCTCATTGATGACACTTCACACCTCCCCACCCAAAGGTTGCAAGCTGAAACCCCTATATATCTTGGAGAGGAAGAATGAGTGGGGTGTTACCCACTTCTCCCTTTGGAGAACTTCAGGGAAGATGGTAGAAGAAATGAGGGAGGAGAGAAGAAGTCTTTTGAAGAGATAGTGATCAAGGTGGTTTGGCTTGGAGAGGAAAGAAGGATAAAAGAGTTGAATTCCCTCATCGAAAGAGAAGAGATAAGTTCTGCCTTATTTCCATTTGTCTTTTGTTTATTTGCTATAAGGAAGTGGTATGTTGCAAGGAGCATGGTTGAAAAAAAGAGTAGAAAACTTAGATGCAAGAGATTTCGTGTTATGTCATTTTTATTCTTTTGTAAAAATTTGAAAGAGACTCCATTCATCATCTTGGAGCTAAGATATTTCCTTGCTCAGGGGTACATGGCTAGAGCCCACGAGGCTCCATGACGCCATTATGGTAGGGTGGAGAGAAATCCTTTCTTACTTGTGTTGCTCTTGTATTTTTAGATTTTTATTGTAATATGGAGTAGTTAGTATTATATTGTAAGGTGAAAAACAAAAAAATAAGATAAAAAGATCCAATTTTATTTCATTTGTATGCTAGTTGCTTAATCTTGAGTATCAACTGAATCGTGAGTAGTTTATATAAAGAATCTTGTACCTTGTTATTGTAAAAAGGTAAACTATTCATTTAGCCCTCAACACTTTGTGATTGCAAGGCCAATGAGCAGTTAAAATAAAATTACACATAACATTACTACTTGAGATTAGTTAACTGTTACAATTATGAACAAGTTCAAATGAATCCTTGTGTATAGCTACTAAAGGAGTAGGTGGGCCTCGAATGATTTCATGTTGCTACTTGCTTTGAAAACAAGTGGGCTTAAGATGAGTTTATGCTTATGCTGTAACTGTGATGCAACTAAATTAGTCTATCTCATCTAAAAATGAAAACCAGAAATGGCATTATCTAAGTACAAAATCAAGCGGTTATGGCTATAGGTCAATTGGGAATATCTGCAAATTTTATCCTCACCACATCAATAGAACCAAAAAGAGTATGGTCTAACCTTCTGTGAATGATACAATCACCCTTGAAAAATAAAGGAAAATGCAACCACTGGTAAAATTATTTCAAGTATATTTAAAGAGAGAAACGTTATGCAATGCCCTCAATCTCTTTGGTGTGATTTTCTAGTATAGCTATCTGTTATTTTGTGCATGCAATGTAAGATTTTCATTAGCAAAATTTTCTACTTGTGGAACATGGGTAGTCTTCCTTTGAATAGATAAAGAGCAATGACCTTGTTTTTGCTTGATTCCGGAGTAGAGTACTCTTTCTTTCCACCAATGAGTAGATCTCCCTTTGTAGCGAGTGCAGTAACAAAAAAAAGGGGAAAGAAAAGAAAAGCCATCTAAAACAATATTACAGTGATAGTAGGATCTGAACGAGGAATCCTCAACCAATATAAATCGCTAAGTCAAAAGAAAAACTGACAAGGAAACCGTTATTTAGATTAAAGGATTTCATAGAAAATTTAATGAATGTCACCAAAGATAGGCGTAGGTACTTGAGAATCATCCGCCATTGATCCTTTAGTCAACATAGTTGGTTTTAGAACCCATAATTTTCTAGCCAATGTTAAACTCAATTTTCTCCATAAAGTTCTGAGGGTAGTTGCAATTTTAATGTTTCAGGTCTTTACATGTGTCGTAATAGATATAAATCAGTTGCTGGTACTTCCTTCTAGATCGAAGAACTGTGCCTTGTGATCCCATCCAAAGCACTGATACAAGATTTGCATATTAGTTGTATTTATTATTCATGTAGATAGTAATCCATTAGGGGTACGAAATATGACCAACAGTGTTGTGTGGAGGAGCGAACTTCCTTTCCCAATAATTATGTTTCCTCCAAAACTTTGATTTCCATCATCACCTATATTTTCTATTAAGGCAGGGCCTTTGGGATCTGCTTCAGTATGTTAACTGCCTTTCACTAGGTCCACTCGCCCATTCAGATCATGGGTTTGGGCAAATGCACCGTCAGCTAGTTGGCACCATGCTTTGGTGGGTGCCTCAACGCTAAAATGTTTCTCGTAAAAAGTTCTCAAATAACACTTATTAACTATCACCTTAATATTAGCTCTCCATAGATCAGTTGCGTCCATTACGCTTAAAAGGTGAGACATATTAAACTGTTGTCCTTTCATATTATAAAAGTAAGCCGTGGGCGGTTGGAGAATGTCGATGTTCAACTCTTACTTTTATCCACCTAATCTTATGATAATGACGATGATTTCAAGGCATTAAAACACAAAAGAATATAGCATATAGGTAGTCAAATTGATAGGGTGTCTAGTTATTAAATAGATAATTATATCACTCAGTTTCAGTTTGTAGATTTAATGAAGGATAGGGAAAATCGAAGTGGACTGCTATTAATGACGCATAATCGTGCTGTCAAGATTTGGGATAGATTTTCAGCAGTGGAATTAAATGGACTTGATTAAAGTAGTAGATAGATGTGGTACGCATAGGGCTTCACCAGCTTTGCCAGATATTATCAAGAACAAACAACAATTACCATCGTGCCTTCATCGGCAACAGTCATTAATTAAGGAGAAAAAAAAGTTATTGCAGGCATATCCCAAGATCTAGCTGTACACACAGAGTTAGGTGCAGCCATTCAAGGCTTCCATAGTCGTCTCCTTCCATAGTCGTCTCCTTTGTGAGCGAGGTAATCTATAACAACGTATCAATAGCTATCTTGCATCCATATCAATGCCAAATGATTAAATGAACCTCAGCCGCTCACCATTCTTTATCATTTTTTTTTCTTTTCATCTGCTTCCACCGTCTTCTCTCTTTCCTTCCCCTCTGCCGTTGTTGGTACCCACTCAGGTCCAAACTCTTCATCGTTGGTATTACCTTCACTTCTCCAATTTTGACGAGCTGCAGTCAGAAGGTAATGTCTTGACAGGGTTTTTGAGTATGTTTATTAAGATGAGAATTAACGCCAAGATCCAAATCATGAGCACATTTGGGTTTAAACGTTGCAGCATCTTTTACCCTATGTAGTCAGATATATACTAGCATAATTAATATATAAAAATTTACTTCAATGCTAATATTTGATATTCACGGTTAATTCCTAATGCTAGTATCACTCATGGTTGTTTTTGAAAAGGAAAAAATAGGTTTTACAGGGACCTGAAACCACAAAGTTTAAACAACAAGAGATAAACAGAGAAAGTTCAAACAACCGGACAGCTGTCCCAAAAAGGAAACGACAGCAACAAAAGACAACAGGGCCCTAAAAAAGGACCACACAAAAAACCAGCAAACAAAACAACACATTACTCCAAGGTGTTTAGTAAATCCTCGACTTCCTTTTCAACATTCTGCATGTCCTGTAACCCCTGCTTGAGAATTTGGACCATATGAGATGAAGTCGAGGTCTTCCTCTTGATGTTAGCCCTGGTACAAGTCGAAATACCTTCACCAGCCAATTTGCTGCCTCCCCTGTTCGCATCCAAATCCACAACCAGCGAGCCCTTTTGGTTTTTTTCAAGATTTTCCACCATCGCATTGATGATGATGGTGTTATGCCTTGCAATTTTGTGATTGTTAGCAACAGTAGCCCTGATGTTTTGTTCAATCTTGGACATGCTGCACTCGATGCTATCCAATCTATCCTCCTGTAATTGCTGTCTTTTCCTCGGTAATGGAGTTTCCTTTTCATCATTATCTCTACTATTCCAACTGATTTTCTGCTCCAAGTCCATGACCTTGTTGCTGAGATCAGTAACATGATCTTTCAAATTATGGACTTCTTTTTGGGTCCATTTGAGCACGGTAAAAAGGCCATCTGTACTTTTTTCCGCTATACTAACCAAATCCTCAGGCTTAAGCTTATTCAGGGTAGAATTAATTTCATCCTGAATAGGGGACTCAAAATGATCATTCCCAAAATTACTAGAAGCAGGGGCACTAGGGGCCGTTTCCTTACTGACCATGGGCTTTTCAGAGAGGATTTCCATTGAATTCCCTGAATACGAAATGAGTTTCATAATAGGGTTACCTTTCAAACCTAGGGACAAACCTGGAGTAGGGCAACTAGGAGACGGCTAGGGATTAAGACAGGGCGGGGGGGTAAAACCCAGACTAGGGCACTCATGCAGAGGTTGCCGTTTAGGACAAGACAGTGGGGCAGAACCCTTAAGGGTTTTTTGACAAGACAAGGACTGGGGAGCAATGGTATCAGGGCCAACAAGAACACAAGTTGGGGGGGCCCGGGGTTCGATCTCCCTACTACTTTCAGTCTCCTCATCATCCAACTCTTCAATATCAATAGTTTTAGGCAAAGCAGGTAAGTTTTGAAAATGCTCAAAAATGAGCCTAACAAGACCAGGGTGAATAATAGCATTCCTCCTAGGATTTCTTTCCACATCATCGAGGCAATTCTTCAAAGAAGAAAATAAGTAAAAAGGTAGAGATATACGAACCTTATGTCAGAAATGGTTCAGAATGGAAAAGTGGTAACCATAGACTCTGGTAAAGCGCCCGTCAATCGTGATATATTCCATAACAACTCTTAAGACTTTCCTCCAAATAGATTTGATGGACTCCACATCAAAGTAGCTATTTGCAACCTTCACCATCTTCGCTTTCTCCTTATCTTTTTTGGGAAATTTAATGACCGCTTCATCAGAGAATCATTGGTCCTGGTAGAATTTAACACCCTCAGTTGAAAGACCTGTTATCTCACCTATTAAGTCCTCACTCAGCTTAACATTCCTGCCAAACAACACGATCTCACCATTTTTTCAGTTTTTAACAAAATAGTTTAGTATCCCCTCATCCGTACCATGGAGCTTCTCCATATATGGGACTAAACCCCCCTTTTCAATTCTTTCCCACGCTTTAGCATTCTTTTGGTGCTCCTGGAAATTGCTTGGCTCCGCTCGTTTTCTTTCTCCGCCCATGATCAGCTCACTGTCAACAAACACTGAACAGTTGCCCTGGGTCCTATTTAGGTATTTTTTGTTGAACACCTAGAAAGCGTGCCATAGTCCCTTCTTAAAAAAGAAAATGACGCCGGTCCCGTCAAATCTAATGAAATCGATGTACCTGATCTTTATCTGTTTCATTATGACTAAGATTGCCTTCTCTTCCATGCACTGAATCATAATAAATGAGCGCTTTCACTTCAGGATGGAGGTTATCATTCTTCCTCCACGTGTTTTCCCCACCCTTCCTAACCCCTTCGTTGGTGAAGAAATCCACCACCTTATTGGCTTCTCTATAGGCGTGGGAAACTTTCACTTTATCAAATTTGCTTAGTAAAGTTTTCGTGTCTTCGATCCATTTTTTAATGGTCCACGAGGGGGGGTAAGCCCAAGAATACAATTTATTATATTCAATGAATCGCCCTCCAACCAAAGATGTTTCGTGTTGATCTTGAAGGCTAGGCTGACCGCATGAAAAGCCCCAACTACTTCCATGACATGATTAGTTTGAATTCTGATGTCCACAGCAAAAGCCGCAATAAAAGCCCCCGTGTTGTCCCTTAATACACACCCACTACCAGCTTTCCCAGGGTTACCTTTAGCCGCTCCATCAAAATTGGCTTTCACCCAACCCAAAGGCGGCATAGACCAATTAGCATTATCTCTCCCACTCACTCCAGGTTTGAATATATTTGACCCAACTAATTTTGAATTCCACTTTTCGGCCATAGCAACATCAAAAGGAGACCAGAAAGCATTCTCGAACATTTTTCCAGGAATTAAAGAGAAAATTTCCTTTATAGCCCTAACAATTTTAGCAAACAAGTCCCCTTCCGACATCTCTTTATCCCAAAACATTCTATTGTTTCTTTCCTTCCAAATATTCCAAGACACAAAAGGAAGAATAAAAGACCATAGCTTTCTCACAAAAGGATTTTTTGAAGGAGCTTTCCATTGAATGAAAAAATCTTCGACAGAAGCAGGGAAAACCCACACCAAATCAAGAAGCCCCATAAATTTATCCCAAATTTTTGACACAAAAGGGCAATGGAGAAAAAGGTGATTAACAGTCTCGGCTTCATTCCTACACATATAACACCTATTTGGTAATTGAATTCCTCTTTTTCCAAGATTGTCCAAAGTGAGAATCTTATTCTGTAGCATTATCCAGTAGAAAATATTGATTTTCGGAGTCAAGTGATTAATCCAAGCCTTAGCCCAGAAGGGAGGAGGCTCCATCTTACTAACCAGTTGCATAGAAGTGGCAAAGGCAACTGAAAAAAAACCAGATGGTTTGTCTAACCATACAGCAATATCCTCCACTTGGTGTTGAGCTGGTCTAAGGGCTCTAAAAGCTGATTGAACAGGGCCAAGATCCTGACTAATTGTCTTCAAATCAACCCAATCTCCGTTCCTCCAATAATCTTTAACCAAGACTCCAAATTCCTTTTTACAATCATTCATCCATTTACTAAATTTCTCTATTCTGATTAAAGGCTCTTTAAAAAGCCACCTGTCTTCCCAAAACCTGACAAAATTTCCATTTCCAATCAGCCATCCTATTCCCATTTCCAATAGCTTTCTTCCTTTACCCATATCATTCCAACAGACTGACCCACGAGGTAAAGAAGAAGAGTTTATAATTTCATTTAAAGACTCATAGTTATTAAAATATTTAGCCTTTAAGGTATCACGCCATTCTCCATTTAAAGTAAGATTTCTCCACAGCTGTTTAGCAAGAAGGGACATGTTCAAAACTTTAATTTTCCTTAAACCCAGGGCCCCCCTTGATTTGGGTTTACAAACCAGATCCCATCCGACAAGTGGCATTCTCTTCTTGTCCTCCACTCCAGACCATAGAAACCTTTTCTAAATTTTTTCAATGGCCTCAGCAAATTTAGCAGGAATTTTAAATATACTGAGAGCATAAGTAGGAAGATTTTGCAGAGAAGCCTTAAGGAGCTGGACTTTTCTAGCTTGACTAAGAAGAGCTCCTTTCCAACCCGATAGCTTCTTATTAAATTTTTCAACCAAAAAAATCTAGAATGATTCTGAAGGTTTAGAACAAAGAGGTAGGCCAAGATAGGTTGACAGAAGAGACTCCACACGACATCCAAGGATTCGAGCAAGTTTGACTTGTCTATACTCTGGGGTATTGAGGAAAAAAATTGAACTCTTGTCCCTGTTGACAACTTGTCTAGAAGCAGATTCATAAAGATTCAAATTTTTTTTAAAAGTCTTAGCTTCAGTCATAGTAGATCTTCCCATAAGGATGGTGTCATCAACAAATTGCTGATGGGAACAGGTAAGAGGAGATGAGGAAGGTTTTAAGCCAACAAGAGATTTTTGATCAATAAGCTTTTTAATATTTCTCCCTAAACTCTCAGCCAAGATAGTAAACAGAATAGGAGAAATAGGATCTCCCTGTCTGAGGCCTTTGGACGTCTGAAAAAACCTTGATGGTGATCCATTCATAATGACAGCTGAAGAAACTGTCAAAACAAGCTAGTTCACCAGCTGAATGACTCTGTTATTAAAACCAAACTTGTCCAGAATTTTAAACAAGAAGTCCCAATCAACCCAATCATAGGCTTTGGAAATGTCCAGTTTAAGAATGAACCCTTCAGTTTTCGAAACCATTAACGAATGTAAGTTCTCATGAACAGTAACAATTGAATCCATAATATACCTACCTGGCACAAAACCGTTCTGCTGTGGAGCAATAATTTGGGGAAGCACAGAAAGCATTCTTGAAGTCAACACCTTCGAAATAATTTTGTAAATAGAATTACATAGGCGGATTGGCCAAAAAGCTTGAAACTCTGAAGCCCCAGGTTTTTTATGAATAAGGACCACAAAAGTAGCATTCAATTCTTTCAACATACGTCTTGATCCAAAGAATTCCTTGACAGCATTCATCACATCCGGCTCAACAATTTCCCAAAACACTTGGAAGAATAATAAAGGAAAACCATAAGGTTTAGGAGCCTTATTACCATCAAAAGAGAAGACAACTTTCCTTATTTCAGCTTTGGTAGGAATAGCAGTGATTAGGGAATTTTCATTATGACCAATCACTTGAGGTATAGCTTCAATCAAATAATCTTGAGCTTCAGTAACATTCTCTCCATTACAGGAAAGAAGGTTCCTAAAGAAAAGGACAACTTGTTCCCTGATATCATCTTCCTCCTCAAAACTAGTCCCATTAGAAACAATATGAGTGATTCTGTTAGCAGCCCTATGTTTCGAAGCAGTCAGATGAAAAAATCTGGAATTCCTATCACCCTCAGTCAACCAAGACACCCTAGATCTTTGACACCAAAACACTTCCTCTTTACCAATTATGTCATGCAATTGAATGAGGAGTTCATTTTCTTTTTCTCTAAAATTGTTAATGTATCCCCATTTCTGGATTTTAAATTGAATCTCCTGAATTTTGCCCTGAATTTCCGTTTTGGATCCAAAAATATTCCCAAAGGCATCCTTTTTCCACCTACACACATTCGTTTTCACTTCCTTTAATTTTTTAGCAATCCTAAACATAGCTGTGCCAGAAATATCTATATTCCACCATCTGCGGATTTCCTCAAAAATTCGAGGATGAGAAAGCCAAAAAATTTCAAATCTGAAAGGGAAGTTCTTTTTCACCTTGGTAGGATCCGCCAAAAGACAAATGGGAAAATGATCAGATCCTACCCTTGACAAGGCTCTCAAAGCACAAAAATAGTCTATAAACCATTGGCCAGAAGCAAGGGCCCTATCAAGCCTCACTTGGATCAGGTCAAGCCCTAATCTCCTATTAGTCCAGGTATAAGAAGCTCCTTGTAGGTCTAAGTCAATCAAGGCATTGTTATTTATGAAGTCGGATAGGCCAGATTTACTGTCCCAATTGATTTGAGAACCCCCAAATTTCTCAGCATTTAGGAGGGGAGTGTTGAAATCACCCATGACCAGCCAGTGTTCATTGGCAAAACATTTACGAAAACCAGATAACTTTAGCCAAAAGGAATTTCTAGCATTCTTACAATTCGGGGCATATATATTGGATAGGACCCAGCAAAAATTGTCTCTTATGTGGGCGAATCTAGTGGCCACCACATTACCATTCTCCATTAAGGGTTCACCTTTAATAAACAACTTATTCAAAAATGTAACTATACCCCCCGAAGCTCCCGCAGAGCTATTTCCATGAACCCCATAGTTTTGAAATTTTTTAAGATTTTCTACTTTATCTTTAGGCATTTTAGTTTCTTGAATAAGAAGAATATCGAGTTTATGATCCCTAACAAAATTCTGCAAAACATCCTTTTTTATGACGACTATTCAGCCCTCTTATATTCCAAGACATAATTTTCATTTCTTACCTGGTGATTGAAGTATCTCCGGGATGGTCATTTGGATACCATCCGCAATATCCTGAAGGCTACCTTGCTCCCTTTGCCATTTTTCAGATTTTCTTCCTAGGTAAGGCTTGGACATCCCACAATCGGCCTTGGCTCTAGTTCTGGTGACCATACCACTTGAAGATTCCTTCACCTTCTTTTTTTCTTTTTTGGACTTTGAATGTGAGATAACCTCCTCCCATTCAGTTTCATCTTGGCTTTCCAGTTCTCTGCCTAATTCCCCATCCTTCTCAGATAACAACCTCTGGTCCCAAGGGAGGGTATCCATTAAACCATTCTTGGTTTCTGGAGTATTGAAATTAGGTGTTTTCATCTTCATGCTTTGGATCTCATAAGTGTCCTTCACAACTTTCAAATTAGCAAACTCCTGAGACTGAACCCCATTAGAGCAAGGGTTATTATAAGGAAAAGGGGCCAAAATTCCTATCTCCAGGGATAAACCCATAATGGGTATTTCCTCCAGCCCAGAAGCATTCATACATCCATCTGACAACAGAGGAGAGGATGGAACTAAACCCGTATCTACATATCTAGAAGCATCCTTCTCCAGAGTTTCCCGGGCTCCCTCCTCAGAAGGATTGCCTTCCTTTCTTTCCTTAGGAGGTGAGAACAAATATTTAGGATCCTTAGGAACCTGAGAACAGGTACCTTCTAAATCAGGGCAAGCATCCTCGTTCAAGCATTTATGGGTCTCCTTCAAGTTTTGAGGAGGGGTATATCCTTCAAGATTCTCCTTCGTAGTTGGAGCAGGTACATGCTTCACCTCCTCTGATTTCTTTTTCCATACATTCTTAGGGTTGGCTGCTTTCTCCTTTTCACTTTTATTATTTAGCGGACATTTCTTTGCCCAATGCCCAGATTTTTGACATTTGAAACAAATAAAGGGTGTTGTTTCAAATTCAATAGCTTGCTTCCACACCCCTAACTTAGATTGGATGTCAATCGAAGAGGGAAGATCAGCATTTTGAGAAACCCCAACACAGATTCTAGCAAAGACCAACCGCTTTCTTCCCACAGTCATTGAGTCAATGGATAGAAGTTCTCCGAAAGAGCTGGCAATCCCGTTGAAGATATCAGTATTCCAATACTCCAAGGGAAGACCAGGTAATCTAGCCCAAACTGGCACCATTTCAAAGATTGAATAAGATAGATCTACCCTAGAAGACCATTTCTTCAAGGCCAAGGAAGACTTTCCGATAATCCAAGGACCACCACTACGAACAGCCCTAGAATCCTCTTTACAGGTGAACTGAAAAGCAAAGAAACCTTTAGGGAGCACCGCTACCGAAACCAGACCACTGGTTTTCCATTTATTCTTAACAAACTCCCTTACCACTTCAATATTAGGCCTAGGACCCAAAAATTTACCAACCAAAACATTCTCCATCCTAGCAATATTGTGGTCTATGATTTCATCTGGCACAGAGATAGAAAACTTTCCAGACCCCTGATCAGAAAGGATACGCACAGGGGGAAAAGAAGATTTTTCATTTGGCTTAAAGCCAAACAGCGAAGTCCATGACTTACCTTTTTCATCCCCCTTGACCGATATATCCATGACCACTTTGGGAACTGAGGATCCATCCTTTCCACCTGGCTCCACCTGGACTTTTTCGTGGACGTCCTTATCATCAGAACCTGACTTATCTTTTTTTGAACCCGAAGAGGACTCCGCATTCGCCTGAGATTCCCTCGAACCCCCACCCCCAACACTGTTCGAAGATTCAAAACCTGCCTTTTCTCGCTCGCTCGCACCAGTTCCCACTCCCATCATGCAATTTTTTAGCTACTTTAAAAATAAATATGTTTATTAACTAGATAGCATTTCTGTTAGTAATCGATAAACGAGCAATCAAAGTATCACTCATGGTTGTTGTGACTATTATACTGTTATAATTAATGTTTATTAACTAGATATCATTTCTGTTAGTAATCGATAAACGAGCAATTAGCCAATAAACTTGTTATTGTTGGATAACATCCATATATGGATGTTATTATTGTGCTTATATTTAATAACTGTAATATTAATGCGGATGAACTCTTTGTACAGGTAAGGTAATAATAAAGAGATAAGTTTCAATATTTTACTCAAAAAGTTGAAATAAATAAATAGTAAACTAGTTAAAAGAAAGATTAGTGGTAATGTGAATACGGTAAAAAAAAAAATCTCATTTTTCCGATTTTAATTAGTTATTTAAAATCAAAGGGAAGCTATTAATTCATGGTAGGTGTGGATTATAGAATTTTTGGTGAATGTGGAAGCAAATTCTTTGTAAAATAGATTGATAGTAAATCTAAATATAATCATAATATTAGTTCATTTTATCCGTTATTCTTCGCTGTAGAAAAATCTTGAAGAAATAAAATGGATTGAGGTAATAGGAAATAATTACTTATATTAAGATTATGTTTGACTAATAATAATATTAAATAAAATTATAATATATAGAGAGAGGATTATTGACAATATTTAATTATAGTTAATAAAAAAATTAATAATATTATCTATTTGAAATTTTATAACAATAATATTCCAAATCAAAGATCCATTAATAATATTATGATTAAATATCCATTAAGCAAAAAATAATATTTTAGGATTATAATATTTAATAAAAGAATTATTTTTATTAATAATGAGAATTAATAATCCTATAACTGAATTACATTAGTGGGTTAGTAAATTTGAGAGTAAAAAGTAATAGTAAAAGCATCTAAACAACATTAACAATGATTGTGTGAATAGTAGTCAATCAAGAGTAGTTAATAACACTTACTATGGGTAAAAGTTATTTATTTATTTATTTTTTTAAAAGAGGTTTGTCCCTCAACTAATAGTTGGTAGAAATGATAGTAAATATATATTATTAGAAGTAAATTTAAAATTGGTAGTATTAGTAAATATGTAATTAATAATATTGATATAGATAATTATAATACTAATGTAAATGTTAATAAGGGTAATTAATACTAACCTTATTATTATGACTATGTTACCATGTTGATTGGTGATTTGACACCCAAGCATTAACATAGCTTGATTGAATAGTAACTATTGCATCTGAGTTAGCAACATTAGTACCTTCAAAAAACACTCTTACCACTAAAAGTTTCTTTCATAATTAAAACCTAACATTACTATCTTGTCATAAAGAGTTATGCCTTATGATCAAGTAGAGTTAAACTTTAGTAGATAGGTTATGCTAGGGTGACGTGATGTGTAAATTGTGTCGGGTGAGTTGGCCTCACTAAGGGTAGATATGATAGTTATAGTGTAAATTAGTTTTTTTTTTTTTTTTAATGTTGGTTTTCCTGTCAAAAAAAATATGGGCATGACAAAACCACCTAGATTTTTGGGTCTATCTCTCTCCTTTTAGGTGAAAAACCCTAAGAGTGCAAGAGAAGTACATAGCCTACCAAAAAAATTTGGTTTATTTTGGTGAACCTGCATATTCAACATTATATCTTTCTAAATTGCATTTGAATTTGCATCCTAGGACTCAATTGCATTGGCTTTTGCATTTTTTTTTTCATCCTAGGGCTTACCAAAATTGCATTAGTGAAACTATCATTTAGAGCTCATTATTGCATTTCATTTTATCAAATCATTGCAAAATTTTATATTTCCAGTTCTTCTTTGCATTGTATAGACATAAATACATATAAATAAATCAAAAAAATCAAAAAAATCTTAAAACTATCTCTCCTAGGACTCATTCACCACCCTGGACAAATCAGTCCTAGTCCACTCTTTGCATAATTGTTTTTAGAATTTAGTTTCCTGTTTTACACTTTTCTATTTGCCACTATTCCTTTTCCATTTTAGTTCAATATTTTCTATTATATTTGGTTTATTTGCATAAGCTTCATTTCCTTTCATGAAATTTATGGATAGCATTATATTTTTACAAGTTTCATTATAAGCATTAGTTCCTAGTTCTTTTAAATCAAATTTGTCACTAACTAAAAGAAAAAAATCACAAACATCAAACCAAAAATTCAAACAAATGATTCGATTTAGAAACACCATCTCATCCAAGCCCCATAGTAGTGATGATGTAGATAAGTTAGATGAAGCCCCTTAGGACTTCCTCTTACTTACACTATCCTCTAAAGCTTGCCATGAGAAGCCTAAACCAATTAATGATAACTTAACTCCCAAACCTTTTAGTTGAGATGACTTTGATATGTTAGATGAAGCCCTTCAGGACTTCATCTCAGTTATGTCATACACTAAAGTTTCTTATGAACAACCTACAATAAATAACATTAATGTCTCTAAATATTTCCATGAGAAATCTACACTAATTGATGACAACTTACCTCTCAAACCTTTTATTCATAATGACTTTGATATGTTAGATGAAGCCCTTTAGGACTTCATCTCACCTAAGTAATTCACTAACATTTTTTTAGAACAACCTGAAACTAAGGACATTAATGTGATTCAACCTCAACTCATTCTTTACCCACCCCTGTATAAATTTCATCCTTCAAATAAACCCAAGTTTACTCTTTACCCACCTAAAATTGATGTGTCGTAGCAATCCATTAATATTACTATTGCTCATACATATAATTCCCAACGCAATCTGCAACCACCACAACCAACCCCACCCTCTTTACCTTTACCGAACCTACCCAGTGCTCCTCATTTTTATTCACACACAAAGGAATATGATCGTGTTGAACAACTCAAGAATACTCTTGCAAAGATTTCCCTTTGGGATTTACTTCAAAATTCACCAAATTATCACACTATCCTTCAAACGACATTACAACACATAGTAGTTCCTCCTAGTACAACTCCAAATGATGTGGAAGCTTTAATACATGGAATGAATAGAGTTAATCTAGACATTAATTTCCATCAACATGAGCTCCCTCCTTTAGAGTTGTGAAAAAAAATGAATCCTTTATGATAATTTCTCAATTCAATTGAATAGGTATCAAAAGGACCCTCATTGATAATGGTTTTTCCCTTAATGTGTGTAGTGTGAATCTCCTTGATAGATTGTGTGTTGACAAGTCACAAATAAAAATTGTTTCCTTATCCATTCGAGGACTTTAAAATACAACAAAGAAACCACTCAATGTAATTAGTTTACCTATTACCATTGGTGTGGCAACTATGTAACTCCTATCCATGTTATGCCTTATGATATTTGATATAATTTTGTTTTATGCAAACCATGGATTCATGAGATGAATACAGTTTCTTCGACCCTTCATCGTAGAATGAAATATGTCTATAACAACAACATTTATCAAGTTGAAATAGACCCCAAGCCTAAAATTTTCTTACACCTTGAAAAAAGAACCACAAGCCCTTTGAATAATTAATTCCAACACTCAATATAGAACCTCTTGAAATTAAAAAGAAAGATGAGTTATCAGTGTCTAAATTATTTGGTGATGATTGGGGATCCTTAGAATTCACACCTTCCTTTATGGGTGAATATATAATCACACAAAAAAAGGATGAAACACAAGAAAAACCAACCATGATGTTAACTCAGAATTCAAAAAAATATTTGCAAGCATCTATCTCCTCTACTTTGGAAGAAACTACGTGTACAACCAATTTTGATGAGATAGATTATTAATATCTGCCTAATCCAAAGGAAATGGAAACACTTTATGCGAAAGTCTAAAAACTTGTGAAACAATTGGTATTTATTGGAAAAGGATGTGGAAAGCATGAACAAGGTATTTGCATCACTATAGTTCACTTAATACACAAGAGATGAAAACTAGATTGGGATATTCTTTTTGTAAGATGACAAAAGCTACTCAATGACCATCTTTGAATATCAACACTATTACATGTCAACGAAAAAAAAATCTCATAATCAAACATCTTGAATTTCTTGATATGAAATTACAACCATCATGGGAGTATGTTGAAAAAGATGAAGCTTTAAAACAAATGTTAGGAGTCTATGATAACACATCCTCTACTACTCCCATGAAACGGGTTACTTGTGTTGTGATAATTATGAAGCAAAAGGATAGTGATATATTTGAAGAACCATATTATCTTGAAGTTCCTAAATCTAATGCACTCCCCCTAGGAGATACAATTAATGTTCCAATGGACATAGATGATAAAGAAAAAGTTATTAAAATTGGGAAGTTCCTTGATGATGAAGAACAAGAGGACACTACAACTTTACTTCATGATTTTCCTAAAATTTTGCTTGGAAATATTCAAATATACCAAGAATTGACTTGAAAATTGTGACACACAACATCGTTCTTGTTGAAAATGCTAAACCTATTCACCAAAAGATAAGAAAAATGCACCCTAACATAGCCTTACATGTTAAAGCAGGGCTTGAAAAACTCCTTGGCGCAGCTTTCATTCAGCCTATTGATTATTCTCCTTGGATCTCAAACATTCTCACAGTTGCTAAACCTAATGATCGTATTAGGATATGCAAAAAAGTTTATGACCTAAATAAAGCCTCTTTAAAAGATAATTTTTTGCTTCTTAATATTGACATGATCATGTATTCAACTTTTGGACATGCTTTGTTATCATTCATGGATGGATTTTCTGGTTATAATCAAATATTTATCAACCCACAAGATCAATAAAAAACCACATTTACAACTGTTTGGGGAATGTTTTGTTGGGTTGTGATGCCTTTTGGATTAAAGAATGCTAGTGCAACGTATCAATGAGCGATGACATTGATATTTCACAATTACATACATAAAATATTAGAAGATTATGTTGATTAAATCCTTTCTAAATCCCTAATACAACAAGACAATGTAAACATCCTTCAAAAAATATTTGAACAAATACGTAAATATAACCTACGATTAAATTCAAAAAAATGTGTCTTTGGCGTAGATAATGGGAAAATTTTGGGGTTTTTCATATCTCATAAAGTCATTGAGGTGGACAAAAATAAAATTGATGACATTATTAACATGCCACCTCCTAAGAAAATTTCTCAATCGCGCATGTTATAAGGCCGAATTCAAGCTATTCGTCGTTTCATTACCTCGTTAGCTAATCACACATTACTCTTCACACATCTTCTCAAAAAAGGATGTACACTTTGATTGGAATGAGGATTGTAAATAGGATTTTGAGAGTTTAAAGGAATACCTTAAAGCTCCACCTATTTTACAATCCATTGTGCCAAACAAACTATTTATCCTTTATATAGCCACATTAGCCCATGCTCTTGCAACATTGTTTTCTGAACAAGATGATACAGGAAAAGAGCATCCTGTCTACTACATTAGTCAAACTTTAATTGATTATGAAACTTGATACCCACCAAATGAGATATAATTTTTGGCTCTTGTATTCACTACTAGAAAGTTGCAACATTATTTACTAAATGCTGAAATAAAAGTCATAAAAAAAATTGATCCCCTTAAGCATCTTTTTAATAAAATGGATCTTTCTAGATACTTAGCTAAGTAGGTGATCTTGTTAATTGAGTTTGACCTTAAGTTTGTTTCAAAAAAATCAATCAAATTACAATCCTTAACCAATCACTTAGTTGATGCTTCTTTTCCTCTCGCTTCACCTAATCATGAATCTTTTCCTGATGATATTGTCTTGACCATAGATGTTAAAACATGGGAATTGTATTTTGATGGATCTAAGTGTAGAAAAGGTTCTGGTGCTGGAGTGGTATTAATTCTTCCTGAAGGAAAGCTTATCCCCTTGACCTATCGATTAAATTTCCTATGTACAAATAACATAGTTGAGTATGAGGCATTAATTGCTAGATTGGGCATTGCTTTAACCATGGGTGCTAAATATATCAAGATCTTTGGTGATTCAAAATTAGTGATCAAACAAATAAATGGCACATATCAAACTAAACATGACAAATTATCAAAATACAAGGATCTTACAATGAAACTATTAGATAAGTTTCAATCATTCACCATTGATAACATCCCATGAAAAGACAATTTACATGCAGATGGGATGGTGAGTGTAGCCTCTCTTATACCCCTAGATGATCCTTTAATAGAATTCACCTTTGTTATTCACCTAATCATGAAACCTTCAATTGACACCTGATTAGAAGACATTTTAAAAACTCAAGAAGATTCATGAGAATCATATGACACAATATACAATTATTTAAAATATGGTACCATTCTCGAGCCCACAATGAAAAATACTCAATTTTTTTATGTAAACTGCCAACCAAATACGTAATCCTAGCTGATGTGTTGTATAGAAGGTCCTTCAATGGGATCTTAGTGAGTTGTCTTAGGGACTCTAAAATTCCTATAGCCCTTGACCATGCTCATGCTAGTGCCTGCGGGGGTAATTTTGTAGGACGAACATTAGTGTAAAAACTTATCCATATGGGATACTATTGGAGACATATGGAGAAAAGACTCCTTTTCTTATGTTAAACGATGTCACAAATGTCAATAACATAGCAATTTGATTCATCCCCCTCCTTTTGAACTTTGTGCCCAAATTCCCATTTGGTCATTTTCAGTATGGGCATTGGATCTTATTGGAAAAATTTCACAAACTTCCTCTCTCGGACATACATTTATCATCACAACAATAAACTATTTCACAAAATGGGTTTAAGCTATTCCTCTTCGATCTACCAATGCTGAAGTAATTTTTTGTTTCATATTGGAACACATAATTGCTCACTTTGGACTTCCATCTACAATAGTTTCTAACAATGGAACCCCATTTAAGAATAATGACGTAAAGAAATTTCTTGAAACATTCAACATTCAACATTGATTTTCAACACCATATTATCCGCGATCCAATGGACAAGTTGAAAGCACTAATAAGATTCTCAAATGAATCTGAAAGAAAATTGTTAACAAAAATCATAAGGATTGGCATACGTAGTTACATTATGTGCTTTGGGCTTATCGAATGAGTGCTAGACTATCCACAAGAACTACACACTATAACCTTGTTTATGGTACTGATGCGATCATGAGTAATAAATTCCTATGTTACAAATTACTCTGCAAGACCTTATTGATGATACCACTTATAAAGACCAATGATTGCACCAGCTTGAAATGCTCGATGAAAAGTGTATCAACGCTCTTGAGCATCTATAGGCTTACATTAAACAATCACAATGAAAACACAATACTCATTTCATTCCTTGAATGTTTTGTAAGGGTGATTTTTTTCTCTATGAGAATCAACGCATTACTCATGCTGACCATGAAGACAAAGATAAATTCAGGCCTTATTGGTTGGGACCTTAGATAATCGATACTAGTTATGGGTCTGGTGCTTATGTATTAATAGAGCTCAATGGAACACCCCTTAAGGAACCTATTAATGTTGCACATCTATGTCGGTATTACCTCTAGTCTATTTGAATAGTATGAATAAGAAATCAATGTTGTCTAAAATTATTTGGTTCCATTCTAAATACTTTCATATTTCTTTGTTCTCAACAACTGACCATATGTTTTTCTTGAACACTAGGGTATTTATTTAATTTATTTTTTATAATTACTTTAGGTTTCATACTATTCACCCCCATGTTATGTTAAGTTTGATCCTTATATGAATTATAGGTGTATCTAATTTAGCATACCCTCCTTCAAATAACAATATTGTATCTAGAGTGAAACTAAAATAGGTTTTGCATTAGATCACATCAATTATGTTAAATCATGTAGATATTAATTAAATACTTTTACAAGTTATTTAATTAATCACATTGCCATTTAACATTAAAAGGCATTAAGAAATATTGCAAAAACATGAAATTCTTATATATATATATATCCAAAGCTTTATATACATCTCATCATAATATACAAAATCACCAAGGTCTATGAGAACTAGACCCCTTAAGATCTGGTGCTTGTGATCTTGTCCTCAGATGTCATGAGATATTCATGTATGATCGTGATCGTGATCCACCAAATCTGAGTGCAAACTCCAAACCTTGTACTCACCCGACAACCACAAGATGATCCTCTTCCATCTAGTTCTCTACCCATAGCTGTGATATCTCTGCATGCAGTCTCTCCACCTCTACTGGATTCTAGGATGATTGTCCTACAGTCTTAGCTTGACGGAGTTGTCTCTTCACACTCTCATAAGCTACACATAGCCTCACGAAATGCCTAAGAGACTTTGGATCCTCCTCCACAATTGGTGGGGGAATGTATTCAAGTTCCATCTCCTCATCGATGGATGCAAGAACTATCTCTATGGTAGCTTAATGATAGAAATATCATCATTCTCTCATCACTCATGCAAGGTAGAAATAATACAAAATCAGTAAATATCATCATGATATATATAAAGCATAAATACAAAAATACATGCATAAAATAAAATATCATCACCTATATCTCCAACCGAATGAGGTATATCAACCTCATCCTCTCTGGGGAGCATGGAGGATGTGTTAGCCTCTCTCTAAACATGGGTACTGATGTGTGTTGTAGCTACTACATATGATCTAGTCACACAAGTGTTTGAGGAATCTCCTTCCTTGTGTCGATTGTCTACCGCTACCTCATCACCCTCACTCAAGGGTGGCTCCTCCTCATACTCCTCCTCGTCATCCTCCTCTCCTCCACACTGGCCCTCATAATCGAGAGTAACATCTGAATCATACTCATTATCGATAACATCAATAAATATATTTGCAACCCTATATCGTACATCCTTGGATCTATCCTCTACCTCATCTCCCTCATCTGGTGTTGGTCCTACATGACCTATAGGGACATCCATCTAAAATATAGGAGTTGGTCATGTCACTGACCATGACTCCTCATGCTCATATGTGCTACCAATGTCAATAGCATCAGAAATTGGTGTCCAATCATGATCTAAATCATTGGAATCACTATGGACAACATGGTTTATAGTGAGCTAAATAGTATCACCTAGACTCCAAGAACTCCACATTGATCTCTTGATGAAGGGGCATGCCCTTAGTGGTTTTTGCACCTATTCAAATTGTCACATGACTCGGGCATAATAGAAAGGACATACTACATAGCCATGTCAACCTGCCAAAAATTTGTCCATTTGCATCCTCCTCAGCTATCCTGTGGGATCTGGCCACTGTAGTGTGAGTAGATAGGTCTCCATAGGATCTCACCCCACAAAAATGGAGGTCTCCATACTACCATAAGCATCATAGAGGATAGCCGAAGGCTAGTGGATATCCTATGGCTATAGCACATGAGAAATCGACAGGCCTGGTGCATGTAATATGGTTGAGGCACCACACCTGCAGAAGCATGCAATGCACCATATTGTCTATCTCCTAAAAAAAAAATCATCCCAGATCATAATAAATATGCACTAGGATACAAATCCCCAAACATAGATCATCCTACACTCTACCATCCCATGAATCAAATGAACCATTCCTCCATCTAGGAGTGCCACTCGTCCATCCAGATTAAGTACAAGTGCCACCATGTGCATCATAATCTATCTCACTATGGGGGCTAGTGAATATAGAAGCATAGGTAGCTCGATTCACACTGTCATGCACTCATCATGAATAGGTCCATCAAGGAAGTAGTGCATGTCCACCTTCTTCTCATGAAATGATTGATCACCTCAAAAATATACACATTCTCCCTAAATAGGAACTCAAAGAAGCTAGTGTACATCTTCTAAGGTGATGGTCATCTCTCTAATTAGGAGGTGAAAGGTACATGTCTTAGCCTCCCAACGCTCGCATAAGGCTATCAACATGGAGTCGGGGTATCTCATATGTGGCATCGGGCATGCCCAATAAATTCCTGTTGTGCCCTTAGCACACATGCCCCGTTCAGAACAGGGACCCTCTTTTCTTTCGCTTCGTCGAGTCTTTTGGGGCTGCCTCATTTTGCGTGCCCCTCTTTTTTGATGTTTCACATGATCGATGTTGCTCCAAAGTTCCATCATAAATCGATCATGCCTCCGCTTTTGGTTTTCTGCTGCCTTCCGGGGCCTTGGGGAATCCCTTTGGCATTTTGGCCCTAAAACGGCTCTGAGCCCCTCCGGGCCCGGGCGTCCGGGGTTCTCTGTTTAGGTTTCCCCTTTGAAATCGCCGTCCGTCGCTGCGGTCGCCGGGCGTCTGCCCGCCCCTCGGGGTTTGCCCTACCGCCCTCCGTCTGAAATTCGTCGCAAGTTTTCAGGGCGGCGCCTGCCCCTTCGGGCCCCGGGCCCCGAAAGTCCGCTTCTGGACTTCCGTCTCGGGCTCGCCATCCGCGACGGTGAGCCTCTAGCGGCCTCTCGCTCCTCGGGCCCCGCCTGGGTTTTCTCCGCCGTGGTTTGTTTTTTAACTGCCCGCCGTCGACTATTCCGGGCCCGACTCCTCAGAATTTCGTAGCGGTCCCGCCGTCGTCGATGGCAGATCCCTGGCGGATCCCCGAACTCCGGGCCCCGTGCTGATCCCCGCCGCCGTTATTTAAACGATGGAAATCACCAAACGGTGGATCCTTCGCGTCTTCCCGGCTTCCAGGCCCCGGCGTTCCTGCCGTCACCGCCGACCTAATTTTGAATTTCACCAACTTTTCCCGCAGCCGTACGATCATTTATTGTAGTTATTCATGGCAGTTGGGGTATAAAATGCCTAATCTGCCGAATCATTTTCACAAACAAAATTGGAGCAAATTGCACAAAGCCATCATCTGGAGCCCATCGCCTTCGACGACGTCGCGAGCATCGCCCTCGACATCAACCGTCAACTGTGTGAGGATCCCACGTCTCGCCATTTAGCGTGTTTGAGGTACGTAACCTGTTTGCCCTCCCGTGTGTGTTTTTCATAATTTTGAAAGATCTAAATGGATGAACAATTAGTTAGGGTGGCATGAAATCGAAGAACACCAAATTGCACTCATAACCCATATGTTAAAAAATTGACAAACCTATTGGAATTGCCCTCGCCGCCGACTCGGGACTTTTCAGCGGCGCGGCTGTTCTTCGCACAGAGCGATTCCTCGTCCCGAGTTCGAGACCTGCCTTCGCCATCAAAGATCGAACTTCAAACTCTCGCCGAGATGGCAATCCTCCCCGCCGAGCCCGGTCCGTCGGGTTTCCCTGCCCGGGCTTCCGTTTGAACTTCGCCATGCTTGAACTACGAACTCGCTCCTGCCTCCCGGATTTCGGGCCCCGGAATGTCCATCGCCGTCTAAACTAGAAAATTGAACAGGTGTCCTTTTGTTGCGTCAGGCTCCGGACCCTGGGGTTCCGTCCCCAGAGTGCCGCCCTATTTTCGCCGTCTCCAACGGAATTCGTGCCATGGCTTCCTGCGCCCCGGCCTGCATCCTGACCCTCCCTGTTAACTCTTGGGTGATATCATATTGTTGTGTCATTTTCGCCTTCGGCCCCCGAACGTCAGGCCTTTGTGCCTGATTTTCCACCATTCCCCGCGGCGAGGTCATTCGGCGAACACTCTACTGCCACACAGCCCTCTGGCTCCGCCTCCCGGACTTCCGTCTTGGGGGTCTGTGGATTTCCTTCCGTCGGGGTTTCCGCCTCGACCATCCGCTTCTTGGGCCCCTGCTCCCAGACTTCCGTCTACAGAAGTTCGGCACTCTCTTGCCGTCAAAGCTCTTGCCCTACCTTTTGCCCTCTGGCCCCCCGGCCTCCAGGTGCCAGTGTCCGGACTTCCGTCCTCGGAAGTTCGCCTTCCGTGCGCCGCGGCTGGTGGAAAATGTCGACCGGCGCCCCGGCCTCCGGGCCCCGCCACGCCGAATGCCGCCAAACCTAACTGATGCACACGTCGGCCGCCTTTTGGCCCTCCAGGCCCCGGGCCTCGGACTTCCGCCGCCGGATTTCCGCCCGCTGTCTGCCATCGCCAAAGGCCGTCTCTCGACAGCTTCCCGGCTTGAAACCTCCAGTGCCCCTTTGATCCATCCAAACGATCCTAAAATTAGAATCCGACTTCGACCCACGTCCCAAATTATGCTCTTCTCCATCGTGGGTCTCCTAAAACATTAAAATTTGGCCAAGAAGGCTCTTTTGGAGCTTTCGGCTGCGTTTTCCCTTCCAGACAGCATTCCTGCCAGGGAAGTCCGACCCTCCGGGCCCGGATTGTCCAAATGCCCTAAAACGAAGATCAATAATGTCTAGAGATAAGATTTATGATATACTTGATTGGTTATTTAGATGTTATTTTCAAAATATGGACTAACATGAATGCTTTGATATTTTATTGTGCTGACACTGCCCTTGCTTGCAGAATATATGGAATCCGGAGCATGAACTTCAGGGGCATCCGCCGAGAAGGATAAGGGCAAGAAGTCAGGAAGGACCCCTCGGGGAAAAGAAGATAAAAATCAAATGAAGTACCAGTTCCAGGGTGAGCCGCTCCACTCAAAGGTCTCAACAGACTGGAAGGAGATTTCAGATAAAAACATTGGTCAGGTTGACATAGACGAATTCACTCAAAGGGCCAAGGTCAACCCGACAACGAAAAATGCTAGATTAATACAGCAATGTGGAATAGCCACGGCCGCCGGATTCCCTCCCTCTCTGGTGGCACCCGAACTAGTGATGGCTTGCCGAGAAGCCTATCAAACAGACACCAGAATGATTATGGATAAGGAGGGAAACATCCTCGCAGACATGTCACCAGAAGGGATTACGAAGACATTCCACATTCCCATGTTCCAACAGATGGATGTCCCCACGTTGGAAGAATGCCAAGCGGTGTGGGACGCTAATCCATCGGGGTGCAAAAAGTCAATCAACCTCCATTGGCTTAAGAAAAAACGGGGCAGCGCTGCGAAGGTTCCCCAGGAACTCTTCCGTAGCGATTTCCACGAGGATTACCATGACTTGGTGACCATGTTGAGTAGGGTCATGGGTCTTCCAATGGCCGCCTACTTTCAGGAGGGGATGGCCTATTTTATTGAGCAAATCCTACGGGGAAATGAGGACGTCACGACAAAGGTCTCATTTTATTGGGGAGGCATCATCAGCAACTATTTCCACGAGCAGTTTATCAACGTGAAAAAGAGCTCCAAGTTCTACATGACCTCTTACCTGGTCTACTCCCTGGCATATCAAAGACAATACAAAGGGTTGTTTGTAGCGCCCAATCAGGGGCAGAAGCGAGGGCTCAAGCGATTTGACAAGTATCTGCAACTCCAATACCGAAATTTCAAGGAGTACTACAGAGTTAATGACGCCTTCATAGGCCACATCATCAGATTAATCACTGGAGATTTTGAGAGGAGGGTCTCCCACAGTGCCAGGGCACTCTTAAAGGAATATGCTTTCCTGTTTATCCAGTTCCCCAAGTTCACCTACATCCGAGCCCAGGGTTTCATGGAACGGCCAAATAGATTGCCTCGGTACCCAAATGACAGGATCATCCTCTTGGAGCTCTCTCGGCAACTCCAACACATCTAGGCCATCTTCGACAATAATCACATAGCAGGGATCCCCTATCCCATGACCCTTGGCCAGGGCATGTATCGATTACAGACTTCCTAGTGTGCCAGCAACTCTGAGAAGGAACTCAAGGATTACAATTTCGATTGGTACACTGCCCGCCCATGGATGGATCCACATGGCCATGTCAGGAAGGCCCTAGGACCGACATATGCCCACCAATACCACATTGAAGATTTCTGGGGCAACTGCAAGGATGACAAAGAAGTCCTCACCAGGCACCACATGCGCATGACGGTGCTATTCCTAAGAAGAGTGCAACCATTCCCGGTGCCAGACCAGGTCGAGGAGGACGCGTCCACCATTATGCACCCAAGGTACCCTGCAGTTGCTAACCTACCGATACCGTCAATTGACTGGGACGAACAAGAGGTCGATGACCTAGACACCATAACCCAACCGATCCTAACTCGTACCAGGGAGTGGGTCGATGGACAGGTGGCACAACTAAAGCGACAGGGGGTGGTCCTAACCTATGAGGGGCTCAAAAGCGAGCCAAGTGCCATGGAGGACGTTGCCGCCACCACATCAACTGGTGAGACCTCCAAGTCTCCTCCAGTCACCAGGTCCCAGAAGAGAAAGGGAACAGAGACCGCGCAGTCTGCAGATCCCAAGGAGCAAGCAAAGAAAGGAATGGGAGGTTCATCTCCCAAGTGACTTAAGCAGGCAGTAGGTGCGAAAGAAGCCCGTCCTCCATTGGCTCTCCCTGCCCCTCCTGTAGCATTGCCTGCCTCTCTAGCTGCGGTCACCACTTCCCTGCCGGCAGTGGAAATTTCTGTCCATCTTGCCCCTTCGCTTCCGGCCGAATCAGTAATAATCGTCAACTCCTCTTTTGGCATGACCACTCTACCTTCTTCTTCTGCTGCCATGTCACCGATCACATCGCTCCCTCTGGCAACAATAAGATCACCTGTTCCCCTTGCCACTATGCCCGAGGCTTTTACGAGACACATGCCAAACCTTCCCCCTGAGCTCTCCTAAATATTGATGAATCCAACTCTCCAAGCAGCCCTTACGCAAGTCCTTGCAACGACTCAGCCTTCACAACCGCCGACAGGGCCGCTAGCTATGGAAGCCACAATGCAAATTTTGGAAGAGTTGGAGGAGCAAGAATGGGAAGCCTCGAAGTCTGTCAAGGAAGAAGTTGATGAGTACCACGAGCACCCTGAGTACGAGCACCGAACCATCGACAAGGTGGTCTATGAGGAAGATGAGACAGGCTCTTCCGAGAGTGGGGACGAAGAGGGTGGATCAGATGCTAAGGAAATCATCTAGACATTTGACAAGGACCTTGAGGAGGAAATGACACAATAGTTAAAGGACCTGGGGACGACAGCAGAAGAGTCACCACATTATAAAGAAGGGCTGCCACTAGAAGAGCAGCAGATAAAAGATCTCACCGAGGCTGAGACCCATGTTGCCTCGAGGCCAAGGCAGCTGAGGAGAAGAAGGAAGAAGAAGCAACGAAAGAAAAAACTCCCATCCAGCAGTTATCCACCACGCTGCCTGTTAAACGCCTCGTATTCATTCGTGACTCCGACGAAGAGGAGGAGGATGCTACCAACGAAAAAAGAGAACCCTAAAAGGAGAAAGAGGCAGAAGTCTTGCCTTTGACTGAGAAGGGTGAGGGCAGCCATGATGCACCCAAGGATAAGTCTGCTATGCCTGATTGGTTGGAGAAGCAACTTGAGAAGACAACCCCAGTGCTGAAGGACCCAAGGGCGAGATTGGAGGCCATCTTGGCTCCATCCCTGATCACAACGAAAAAGGAAAAGAAGCCCAAGGTCTAGTTCAGAATAATAATGGATGCTTCTGGTTTCCGAGCAGCACAGATTGCAACACCTACAATTGGCCAAACAAGGGTGAGTTATAATATCTCTACCATTGAATTGGGGATGGCAACTAGAGAGCAAAAGGTCGAGCACCTGGAGGAATCGGTGGCCATGGTGGTGCACCTGATAGAGCAGGACAAGGCCTCCAAGGATGAGCTCAAGGCGCACGTTGCAGCGTTAACATACTACATTCAGCAATGGTCCTCAGTGGACGACCTGCCCACCACCTCCACAGCCGCACCTCAGTTGCTCTCCAAAGAACAGATAGATAAACTAGAGAGAATGAAGAACTTGGAGAAAACCACTAAGGATTGGTTCCGACAGGTCACATACGTCAGAAACATGGGAATCAGTAGGGCTGTGCGGACAGCCAACAAGTTCTTAGACCTGACGCAGTCCTTAGAGAGCACAAAGAGGCTCTGCGTCAATTTCCCCACCACCTACGACTCCACCTTCCCAAGAATCGAGGCTATCCTTCAAATGCCTGAGGCCATGTGGGAGGAGAAGCTAGAGCTGAAAAAAAGATCACTCGCTAGTGGATGTGTGGCGTAGAGACCTTGATAACTGAAAGGAGAGGTTGGAGCAAATCCTGAACAGGGTGGATCCAGATATTGAGTGGATCAAAGAAATCTGGGCGAAATGCGTTGAATACCTTAAGTTGATGATGGGCTATGATATGCCCACGGTGCAAATGGATCTAGAGAAGATATGGCCATACTTCCAAGAGAAGATGAAGGGCGGGACAGCCAGAGAATTCACAACGGAATTTCTGAGTTTTGCTGCCTGCGCCTTTGACCGATCAGAGCTATTTAGGGACTAAGGCTCGAAGTACGATGAAGATTGGAAAAGGCTGGAGGAGAACGCTAAGGAATGGAGCTACCAGGCATTACGATGTGAAATCCTTGAAATCGACAAGCTCCAAGCGGTCATCCTCAAGTACATAGAACATACAGCTTCTGAGGAGCAGCAGGACAGCCCAGCCAAAGATAAGGATCTTCCTGAAGAGTAGCTATAGCAAAGAAAACAACAATCCACTAAAAGACGAAAGAGCTACATTGCCATCCACTAGATGACGAAATAGGGAAAGGACAAGATTGTAATTTTAAATTGAGATCTATTTGGGGGTAGGTGAAACCCTATTTTGAAATGAATCTTGGCCACACAATGAGAATGAATCTTGGCCATTCATTTAACTTTTGGAAAACTATAAATAGGGTACTCCTCTCATTTGCAAAGGGAGAGTTGAGTTGTTATAAAGACATGCTATAGAAATTTATAAGAAATAGCATTGACTTGGTGTATTTTCTTGATTTCTCTTATGTTATTTGATTCATTCTCCAACGTTAGAAGTTTGACTTAGATCTTATTACTGTTTAGCTAGTTGTTTCCTTTCTTTGGATAAATATTAGGAATGCTGTTGGGTGGTTGTGAAAATTTTTGCTTTGTTGATGATCTCTTAGTCCATACTTTTTGCTATTTGCTGAAGGTAGATAGCTGTGCAAAGTTAGCCTGGACTGGATTTTAAAGCTGCTCCAAACATTTATCTTTGATTCATGCATGTATGTGGTGGATGAAGGATGAAATATCTACAGCCCTTAGAAAATAGCACAATTTCCATGATACTGTGAAATCCCTGGTTAAGTGGGATATTGTTTTGAGGAATTGTCCATTGCAGGAACTCCATTGTCACTATTCATAGCAAGCTTTAGACTTAGGAACTTTTCCTCTCCTTCGCCCTTTTTCCCTTTTTTTTAGTAACTGACCTATGCTAAGGTTCATTGCACATTGTAAAACCAAATTCAACAACTAGATGGAGTCCAAGATTGCTGTTTGAATCTACAGCCAATGCATAATAGCCCTTATCCTAAGAATTCCATTCCAAGATCCAACTTCCATGCTTTGTGTCCTTACTTTGTATTTTCTGTAAGTCCACCCTGTGATTCCAGCAAATCACATCAAACTACTGAGGTATCTAAGCACTGTCATGACCTGACATCCGAGAGACCTTGGGATAGTGTTCTGTAATTCGATTGTGAGATATTGTCTTTCAAGAGAGGTAGTGCTCCTACACACTGCCTGTGTTGAGAAGTGCATAAAAACACCATCAACAGAACTGACGCTAGAAGGAGGGCCACGGTGAAAAAACTAAGTTAAGGGATAAAGTGAAGCTGGATCGAATCAGATCATTCTCCCCGAAAGGGTTTCAAAGAGTTCTACGGTCAACGCCAAACAAAGGGGAATTCGAAGAATTGTAACCCCCTATGAGGGCAAAGCGGGCTCAAAGAAGTAACGTTGCCTCTTCCTCTTCCTCCATTCCATTTGCCTCCATCTCACCCTCACCTTCATTTGGCTGGCCTTCATCTTCCACCCAACCATCTCAAACAACATTTGCACATCCTACCTCCGGCAGCCAGGGGTTCGCTCCTCTCCTGGCCCTTCCAGCCCAAGGCACTGTCTAGGCAGCCATAGCTCAAGGACAGCCCCATATTGCTGTTGTATTGCAAATACAGCTTCAAATTCTTGTTTTCCAACAGCAAGTACCACCTTCGCCTCCCTCCATGGCTTGGTTAGCACATAACCCTTCGCCGATACATTTTGCTGTCTACAATGATATGCCCAAGAACCCGGAGGGCTTTTGCTCGAAGTTCCACCCGCGCAATTTGCAAAGAACAGCTGAGGAGCATATCAAAATATTCGAGACAGGGATCATTGAAATGCAAGTGGACCACGAGGACGTGGCATGTCATCTTTTTCCACATTCCTTGGGGGAAGAGGCCTTCTATCGGTACATCAATTTGCCGAGGGGATCCATCACCTCGTGGAGCCTGATAAAGAATGCCTTTCTGTAGAAATACAAGATTCTCGTTAACCCCGTGGACCTTTACCAGTAGTTCATATCTGTCAGAAGGGAGGTCAACGAACCTATTGGCCCCTTCAATGACCGCTTCCATCGGGCTCACACGAGGCTTCAGGACCCATACCTCCATAATGATGCGGCAACCCTCCCGATCTACTACGCGACGCTGGACAACCTCACGTCGGCCTTGGTAAAAAGGATGCGCTCACTGCCCGCTACCTTAGTTGCCGCCTATGCGGAGGCCGTTGTTGCTAGTGCGGATTTGGGGAAAAATATCTCTGACCTGCTGCCCTCTTTGGGGCCGATCGCCCACCCAATGCAGATTCAGGGGCTTAATCATGCGTTTTCTCATCAAACCCCTTTTATGAACCAGGTACCCCAATTATCTATGGTGCCGCATCCAGGGCAGCCATTGAATTATGCACCTCCCACGTCTTCCTATTTGCAGCCCCAGCAGCAGTACAACTTTTCCCAGATTGCTTCACAACAGCAGGCGTATTCCAAACAGCCCCAGGCGCCGTTGTACCTATCGGGACCAAACTTTCCTCCAGCCTATCAAAATCAGTTGGCGGCCTCGCCCGCTTTTCTCCAAAACCTGGCCCCGTCGCTTGGAGGGGCGACTGAGAAAGAAAAGCTAGAGGAGCTGACTGAGATGATCAAGAAAATGTCCATGGAGATGACGCATCTAAAGAATCAGAATAATCAATTGCAGGCCT
Organism: Sequoia sempervirens; assembly: GCA_007258455.2. Taxonomy (NCBI): domain Eukaryota; kingdom Viridiplantae; phylum Streptophyta; class Pinopsida; order Cupressales; family Cupressaceae; genus Sequoia; species Sequoia sempervirens. Next base: position 519,299,514 of record VDFB02000015.1, read on the forward strand.
CCCAACGTAATTTCCAGGCCAATCTCAATCGAGACAGCCAAGACAACAGAGATAATCAGGAAGTAGGCACCTCCTTTGGGCAGAATTATGAGAGAGGGCAAAACGCCAATCAAAATGCAGAAAGGAGACCTTCTTAGAGGCAGAATCGCATGTGGAATACCGGGCCCAACAATGGTGGTGTCTCCATGCCTATCGATCAACCGACAAGCAACGACAAAACATCCAGCGGTGTATATCTGGCCATAGCAGCTTTGTCCAGGTGGTGTCGACTTCACAAAACCAGTAGACATTTCGAGCTAGATTGTCCCGAGTTCTAGACAACTGCTAAAATTTTCTAGGTGGAAGTACAAAATGCAGTCGACAATGCCAGCTGTAGGGACATCATCCCATCAGAGCCCTATGATTCCTCCTGCCTCATGGTTAATCAAGCGCCATTTCTGTGAGGTGACCGCAACGAGCCTGAAGTCGAACTTACCCCCGTTGAGGGTGAAGAAGCGCAAGAGGTAAGTAATGAACAAACTTTGGCTCCGCTCTTTGATTCAGTAGATAATGGTCCGGTAGATGAAGAGGAATCATTTGTAGATGAGGTCCACATGTTCCATCAATGGTCAAGTCCCTACTTCCTCAGGAACAGACAGGTGGGTGGACCCTTTACAACTTCTACCCCACCAAACAATTTCGCCACCCCGCCTGATCCAAATGCCAGTAATAACCCTGGGCTTCCTCACATACCTACCAAATACCTCAATAAGAATGGATCTCATAACTAGCCACAAAACCAGCCTTAAGGCCAACCACAAAATCTGCCTAGAAAAATGAAGGCCCAAACCCCTAGTTCTGCTATAGGCCAAGCTTTTAGCTCAGAAATCGAGCAAATGGGTGAATATGTAGTAGAAAAGTTCAAGAAGGTAAAAATTAACTTGACAGCCTTCAAATTACTTAAAGTTCCTGCCGTGAGGCATGCCTTTTTTAGGGTCCTTAACGGGACTCCATCCTCTAGTACAACATAAGAAACCTCAGCTAAGAGGGTAACCTTTGAGGAGCCCAGGAAAGAATCGGAGATACAGGATAATGCTTGGAAAAGGAGGGATGTTCCCGTCGATCAGTCGGCAAGTAAACAAACTAAAAAGGAGCCGGAAATGGCTACTAGGCAGTTTTTCAAAGACCAGCAATTTAAGCAAACCAAGGATATAGGCAGTGATCGGAACAAAGGTCAGGGAGCTCAAATGGACACACCTATGGGCAACCTCCAAGGTAGACCAGAAACTCCCCCTTTCCTGACCAGCATTAGGATCTTTGGGAAGAATCTGTATAACTGCCTGCTGGATTCATGAGCGTCTACCAATGTCATGCCCTTGGCAGTATGCAAGGCTCTTGGCATCACTCCCACACCTTCAAAGAGAAAAGTGACCCAACTGGACAAAACAGAGATCAATATCGTAGGTAAAATAAACTGTATCCCGATGTAGATTGCCGTAGACCCACGGATACAACATGTCATCGATATTCAAGTGGCTGACATTCCTGATGCATATAGAATCATTTTGGGTAGGGAATTCACTAAGGCGCTGAATGGGTACACCGCTATAGACCTTTCTCATATGTGGCTACCACGGAAGTGGCTGCCAAATTAGATCCGTATCGACTGTTAACCCTGTATGAAGTACATGATCACGTAATACAATAACCTCAGCGAGGTGTTGTTCACTGAGACTGATTTAGGGAATTACCGCCCTTTCGCCTATCAAAATGAGCTCCGGCTTTAGGAAGAACGTGCAGATGAGGTATTGCTGGTGTTGTGTAGTCCTTCGACCGATTCTACACTAATACCCCTAGACACAGAAACATTGGCAGAAGCCGATGATGAATCGGATAAGGATGATGACTGGGGATTACTCAATGGCTTGCAGGAATTCACGGAAAAGTGCGTAAGGGATCAGCTCAGCCTAGGGGCCCAAATGAATTTCCAAGATCTCTTATTGTCAAACTGGTGCAGGGTTCACAATGCTGCACACTCTGAGTTTGATTGTTGCTTATGTCAAGCGGTAGTGGTGCATGTTAAGAAATCAGCTGCCCCCCAGATGGAAACGCCAAAGGAAACACCAGCAGGGCCTCCTGTTAATCTCTGTATCGAGTTAGAAAACTCCCCTAAGGCCACGAGGCTAGCCGTCCAGCTGAAAGGGAACGAAAACTTAATTGGACATGAAGATAAGGAATCCTCCATGTGCCGGACGCTCCGATTTGATGGATCCAAGTCCAAGCAAGGAGTTGGAGCTAGATTCAAACTCATCAGCCCAACAGGTAAAATATTTCTTGCTGCCCACCGTTTGTAGTTTTATTGTACTAATAACATAGCGGAATATGAGGCCTTAGTCCTTGGCCTTCTCATGGCCTTAAAGAAAAACGTAAAAGTGCTGCAAGTTTTTGGGGATTTCGCACTCGTAGTTAAGCAGGTTAGAAAGTTGTACTCCTATCATGATCGAAGGCTCACAAACTATAGGCACAAGGTTTGGGATCTCTTAGAGGGCTTAGATGCATTCAACATACAATTGATCCCTCATGCTTAGAATCACACAGCTGAAGCCTTAGCTCAAGTGGAAAGCACACTACAACCCCTCTCTTTGTCTGGGCTCAAGAAATTCACTGTTGAACTAGCGTCCACACCATCGGTCCCAGATAATGTTACCCACCTGCAAGTCTTCAATGATAAGAAGCATATCCTTCAATTCATCACAAGTTCTGACGTCTTCGCAGCTCAAATAATCGATGAAGCCGATCCACAGGAGGCCGAACTGGACATAGAAGGGGTTATTAACCTCAAAACCAACACCATCCCCAGAGGCATGGTTCAGCTGGAACGCATATTTGACTTAGATCAGATCAGAGATCAGGATCAACAAATGAAAAAGGAGGCCATCAACAACTAGTGCAATACACACAACCTTGGGACAGCTGAGGAGATCAAGAATATTTTTATCGGCAAAGTGTGCACGCCGGAAGGAAAGAAAGGAATCACGGATGTGTTGCGAAGATACCATGACATGGTGGCATAAAGCTACGAAGACTTGAAAACTTATGACACTTCTGTCATTAGACACACTATCCCTCTTAAGACAGAAGTGAGGCCATTCTGCCAGCGGCAACGCCCTATCAATGCCTTACTGGAATCTGTCGTGTACAAAGAGGTGCAGAAATTGCTCTCAGCAAGAATCATTTTCCCAGTTAGGCACTCCACGTGGGTGGCCAATTTGGTCCCAGTCAGGAGAAAGAATGGAGAAATTAGATTGTGTGTAGATTTTCGCAATCTGAACTACGCTTCAGAGAAAGACAACTATCTGGTACCTTCACTGGATGAGGTGCTGCAGATCGTCAACAACTCCCAAATGATGTCTTTCCTCGACAGATACTCCAGGTACAACCAGGTAATGTTACAGTATGAAGATCGTCACAAAACAACGTTCACCACTAAGTGGGGGATGTTCACATACCGAAGAATGCCTTTTGGTCTTATCAACGTCAGCGCCACATTCCAACACGCCATGGATATCGCCTTCAATGACCTACTTGGAAAGTGCATAATCATCTATATGGATGATTTGACTGTGTTTTCTAAGAAGCGGGGTGATCACGTCTCTGACTTATGCAAAGTATTTCAGAGATGCAGAGAGTTTGGGGTTTCCCTCAACCCCAAGAAGTGCATTTTCAGAGTGACTGAAGGTAGGTTGCTCGGGCACATCATTTCAGAGCAAGGAATTTCCATTGATTCTGAGCGCATCGAGTCCTTACTCAAAATTCAGCCCCCGGGCAGCAAGAAGGAGTTAAAATCTTTCTTCGGAAAGATCAATTTCATCTGGAAATTCATCATGGGTTTCACAGAGATTGTTAAACCCCGGGTGCTGTCATAATAGTGGTTTACAATTCCTGAGAGGAACGGATTTTAGCTGAAATCACATATTTTTAGAAAATATAATGATTTAAGCCTTAAAAATTTTCATTTTAATGATTCCAATTGAAGAGGGTTTGATCAAATCATCTTAGATCAAACCCCCTTGGATAGAACCTCGCTAGTTTTAAACTATACCTATAAATGTGTCTCTTTTACACCTATCAAAATGCTGATAAAAAATTACTTTTGATTTAGCTTTTGGGGGATCAAATGAATTCATTTAAAATTTATTTTAAATGATTATGGTATTCCTCAAAACAAGCTATCCAATGAATATAATTTTAATATGTTTTGGTTTTGTTATGTATTTATTTTAAGTTTTATTAAACATAGGTTTTTCATCAAAATTAATTTTTTGTTCTTCACATGTGGAAAAATAGAAGATTATTAAAAAAAAAATTTAAAAATATGAGTGCATCAGATATTGAAGTCCTTGATCCAACAAAAATAAAATAAAATTTTGACATACAAAAAAAGTTACGGCTATACGGTCCTTGTCTCTAAATTGTAATTTGTTTGACTTTGAAAACCTTGATTAAGGAAAAAAATATTCAATAAAACTATCTAACCAAGTGGAAGCACTAGATATCGAGTTACAAATCTAAATTTGAAAAGAATTAGAATTTTATCCTTCATGGAAAAAAGTTATGCTATACCTGGTGTGCATCACTTTTTAAAAATATTGTTTTCTGAAAAAAATCAATTTTCGTGGGACATGGAAAAGAAGTGCAATTTGATTCAAAAATTTTGAAAAAAATATTTTAAGAATTTACAGACAAAATTTGATGAGACTCTAGTTTGTACCATCTTCAAATTCCTCACAGTTTAGCTGTTATAGGTGCCCGAATGTGAATATTTAGTTAAAAATAATAATTTCAGTGTCCAGTTTGGCCAAAAATTATAAACCACTATTATGGAATCACCCCCCCTCAATGCCATGCTCAAACAGGATGCCAAAGTTGAATGGACACCAGATGCCAAATAATCCTTCGAAAAAATCAAATGGGCTATCGCTGAGGCACCCGTGTCGGTTAGTCCGGATTATCTGAAGCCAGTCTACATCTACTCATTTGCTTCAGAGCATTCTTGTGCTAGCATGTTGACCCAGAAAGATGGCGAAGGAAACGAGCATCCGATCACCTTCATGAGTGCTCCCCTCAAGGACGCTGAATTCATGGTGCAGCAGTACCAGCTTGAAGATGTCTGCCCAGGAGAATGGTACCAAGATGTAGTCTACTATTTGCTGAAACATAAGTGCCCACCGCACCTGCAAGGAGTTCAAAAGCGAGCCCTGAGATTGAAAAGTAATGGTTACATGTTACAGGGTTCCATTCTCTACAAGAGGAACCATGAAGGCATTTATCTGAGATGCCTTGGTAAGGACGAAGCAGAACGTGTCTTGAGAGAGTTTCACAATAAATTTGGCACGGGCCATGGTTCTGGTTCCTCCACGGCGCATCAAATATTAAGAGCAGGGTATTATTGGCCAACCATCTTCAAGGATGCCCATTGCCATGTTCGTTCATGTCACACCTGCTAGACCGCTGCCACTAGGGAGAGGAATGCTGCTGTCCCACTGCAGCCTGTGCTGGAGGTAAGGCCTTTTGCATAATTGGGTCTCGACTTCATTGGTCCGGTAAGCCCTCCATCATCTGCGAGACACAGGTACATTCTTACCACTACTAATTATTGTACTAGATAGATGGAAGCACTATTATGTAAATAATGCACAACTGAAGTAGTTACTGATTTTCTAGAAAGTTTCATTTTAAATCGCTTTGGTTGTTTGTATGCTTTGGTATGTGATAATGGACCCGCATTTGCTTCATTAAAGTTTGCTAGTTGGGCGTTTGACTATGGAATAGCTCTTAAATTCTTGTCCAACTACTACCCTTAGGGCAATGGCCTTGCCGAGTCCACAAATAAAAATCTGATTACTGTGATCAAGAAGGTCCTAGATAGGAATCCCAAGGACTGGCATACCCAGCTCTGCTTCGCCCTTTGGGCTGATCGCACTCGCCACAAGGCTGCCCTTGGTGATTCCCCATTCCACCTCATGTATGGTCTAAAGCCTGTATTCCCCATCCATCTGAAAATTCCTACTCTTCAGTTCATCAACAATTTTTATGAGGGAGGAGATCGTAGGGAAGCTCGGTTAGCCGAGCTCTTACATTTAGAGGAAGTCCGAAACCGCGCAATAGAAAATTTCGCCAAACATCAAGGCGTAGTGAAGAGGTGGTTTGACCGCCGAGCCAAAATCAAGGCATTCAGAATTGCAGATCTGGTCCTATATTGGGACAAGGCCCATGAGAAGAAAGGAGAACACAACAAATTCGACAAGCTTTGGCTTGGGCCCTTTCAAATAGCTGAGATTTTGGGAGATAATGGCTTCTGCCTAAAGACCTTAACCGGTGAGAACGTCCCATTGCCAGTCAATGGGCAACACCTGAAGCATTACTTCCAGGCTTGAGCTCCTCCGAGCTCTCAGTTGTAAATACTTGTACATGGGTTAGAGTAGTTGCTTTCTTGCTTGTCTGCGTTTTGTTTGCGTTGCTTTTTGTTTTCTCCCTCCCGGCAGCTTTGTTTCGAAAGATGTTTCCTGCTCCTTTGCGGTGGCCGTGCTTGCTTGACAAGCAGTTCACTTTGCTGTCCGTTCTTTGTGTTCTTTGGCTAAACATTCACTCTCAATTATCGGTCTTTGAAAGCTGTCTGTGAATGATTTCCTTGTTTGAACTCTACTCAGAACTTGACCCTTAGCTGGATCTTCTTACCCAGATCTCAGATCTCACACGAATTACATAATAATAATTTCTGAAGGACCGTACTATGGTTGTTATGACACCCTAGTGAGTGAAAAATCTCAAGTCTGCTCCAGTGACCACTGCAGTCTCAAACCCATTGTAGGCTTCGATGCTTACCCGGTCGAACTAAATGGTAAAAGAGAAGTGGAATATCAAGGCAAAAGAGAAAAAAAAATTCTAAAAAAAAAAAAAATGGAAATAAATGACCGTATGGGTGTTCAGATAACTCTACCGGGGATATGGACGCCCGGCCGGCAGTAGAGCAATATCCATGAGATTGCAGCGACGACTCCGTCAGGGCTATGGACGCCTGACTGGCAGCGGGGCAATGTCCAGGTTACTTTTGGTGTTAGACGATTTATGTAGCTCACTTGGTTGGCTTGGTAACCCTGGTCACCATCCCTAGGAACGGAATGAACTCACTTCATACACGCTTTTGAGATGTCCTGTAAGCTGACCCAATTAAGGATCTCGTTCTCCCGGATTCATCTTTGGAAGCCATTCCTAGTCTGCGAAACCAGAGATTCTGGGTCCTGAATGAATATTTATCCCTAGAACGCTCCAGAGCGTTCTCCAGTGGAGTCGCCATTTGTTGTGCCCTTAGCACACACGCCCCGTTCGGAATGGGGACCGTCTTTTCTTTCGCTTCGTCAGGTCTTTTAGGGTCACCTCGTTTTGCGTGCCCCTCTTTTTTTATGTTTTGCATGATCGATGTTGCTCCAAAGTTCCATCATAAATCGATCATGCCTCCGCTTTTGGTTTTCTGCTGCCTTCTGGGGCCTCGGGGAATCCCTTTGGCATTTTGGCTCTAAAACGGCCCTAAGCCCCTCCGGGCCTGGGCGTCTGGGGTTTTCTGTTCGGGTTTCCCCTTTGAAATCGCCATCCGTCACTGCATTCGCCGGGCGTCTGCCCGCCTCTCGGGGTCCGCCCTGCCGGCCTCCGTCTGAAATTCATCGCAAGTTTTCGGGGCAGCACCTGCCCCTTCGGGCCCTGGGCCCTGGAAGTCCGCTTCCGGACTTCCGTCCTGGGCTCGCCGTCCACGACGGCGAGCCTCTTGCAGCCTCCCGCTCCTCGGGCCCCGCCTGGGTTTTCTCTGCCGTGGTTTGTTTTTTAACTGCCCGCCGTCAACCGTTCTGGGCTCGACTCCCCGGAATTCCATTTTTGGAATTTCGTGGCGGTCTCGCCGTTGTCGACGGCAGATCCTTGGTGGATCCCCGAACTCCAGGCCCCGTGTCGATCCCCGCCGCCGTCATTTAAACGATGGACATCACCAAACGACGGATCCTTCACGTCTTCTCGGCTTCCAGGCCCCAGCGTTCCCGCTGCCGCCACCGACCTAATTTCAAATTTTGCCAACTTTTCCCACAGCCGTACGATCATTTATTGCAGGCATTCATGGCGATTGAGATATAAAATTCCCAATCCGCCGAATCATTTTCACAAACAGGATTGGAGCGAATTACACAAAGCCATCATCTGGAGCCCACCACCTTCGACGACGTCGCGAGCATCGCCCTCGGCATCAACCCGTCAACCGTGTGAGGATCCCACGTCTCGCCATTTAACGTGTTTGAGGTAGGTGACCCGTTTGCCCTCTCGTGTGTGTTTTTCATAATTTTGAAAGATCTAAATGGATGAACAATTAGTTAGGGTGGCATGAAATCGAAGAACACCAAATTGCACTCATAACCCATGTGTTAAAAAACTGACAAACCTATCAGAATTTCCCTCGCCGCTGACTCGGGACTTTTTCGCGGTGCGGCTATTCTTCGCACAGGGCGATTCCTCGTCTCGGGTCTGAGACCTACCTTCACCGTCAAAGATCGAACTTCAAACTCTCGCCGAGACGGCAATCCTCCCTGCCGGGCCCGGTCCGTCGGGTTTCCATGCCCGGGCTTCCGTTTGAACTTCGCCACACTTGAACTGCGAACCCGCTCCTGCCTCCCAGATTCTGGGCCCCGGAATGTCCATCGCCGTCTAAACTAGAAAATTAAGCAGGTGTCCTTTTGTCGCATCGGGCTCCAGACCCTGGGGTTCCGTCCCTAGAGTGCCGCCCTATTTTCGCCGTCTCAAATAGAATTTGTGCCATGGCTTCCCGTGCCCCGGCCTCCGTCCTGACCCTCGCTGTTAACTCTTGGGTGATATCATATTGTTGCGTCATTTTCGCCTTCGGCCCCCGGACGTCGGGCCTCCGTGCCTGATTTTCCACCATTCCTCGCGGCGAGGTCATTCGGCGAACACTCTGCTGCCACCCGGCCCTAGGGCCCCGCCTCTTGGACTTCCGTCTTGGGGGTCCGTGGATTTCCTTCCGTCGGGGTTTCCGCCTCGACCATCCGCTTCCCGGGCCCCAGCTCCCGAACTTCCATCTTCGGAAGTCCGGCACTCTCTTGCCGTCAAAGCTCCTGCCCTGCCTTTTGCCCTCCGGCCCCCCGGCCTCCAGGCGTAGGTGTTCGGACTTCCGTCCTCGGAAGTCCGCCTCCCACGCGCCGTGGCTGGTGGAAAATGTCGACCGGCACAACGACCTCCGGGCCCCGCCGCGCCGAATGCCGCCAAACCTAAACGATGCACACGTCGGCCACCTTTTGGCCCTCTGGGCCTCGGGCCTTGGACTTCTGCCGCTGGATTTTCGTCCGCTGTCTGCCGTCGCTAAAGGCCGTCTCTCAATAGCTTCCTGGCTTTAAACCTCCGGTGCCCCTTTGATCCATCCAAACGATCCTAAAATTAGAATCTGACTTCGACCCACTTCCCAAATTATGCTCTTCTCCATCATGGGTCTCCTAAAACATTAAAATTTGGCCAAGAAGGGTCTCCGGGAGCTTTCGGCTGCGTTTTCCCTTCCAGACAGCATTCCTGCCAGGGAAGTCCGGCCCTCCGGGCCTGGATTGTCCAAATGCCCTGAAACGAAGATCAATAACGTCTAGAGATAGGATTTATGATATACTTGATTGATTATTTAGATGTTATTTTTGAAATATGGACTAACATGAACGCTTTGATATTTTATTGTGCTGACAATGCCCTTGCTTGTAGAATATATGGAATCCGGAGCAGGAACTTCAGGGGCATCTGCCGAGAAGGATAAGGGCAAGAAGTCAGGAAGGACCCCTCGGGGAAAAGAAGATAAAGATCAAATGAAGTACCAGTTCCAGGGTGAGCCGCTCCACTCAAAGGTCTCAACGAACTGGAAGGAGATTTCAGATACAAACATTGGTCAGGTTGACATAGACGAATTCACTCAGAGGGTCAAGGTCAACCCGACAACGAAAAATGCCAGATTAATATGGCAATGTGTAATAGCCAAGGCCGCCAGCTTCCCTCCCTCTCTGGTGGCACCTGAACTAGTGATGGCTTGCCGAGAAACCTATCAAACAGACACCAGAATGATTGTGGATAAGGAGGGAAACATCCTCGCAGACATGTCACCAGAAGGTATTACGAAGACATTCCACATTCCCACATTCGAACAGATGGAGGTCCCCACGTTGGAAGAATGCCAAGCGGTGTGGGACGCTAATGCATCGGGGTGCAAAAAGTCAATCAACCTCCATTGGCTTAAGGAAAAATGGGGCAGCGCTGCGAAGGTTCCCCAGGAACTCTTCCGTAGCGATTTCCATGAGGACTACCATGACTTGGTGACCATGTTGAGTAGGGTCATGGGTCTTCCAACGGCCGCCTACTTTCAGGAGTGGATGGCCTATTTTATTGAGCAGATCATGCGGGGAAATGAGGATGTCATGAAAAAGGTCTTATTTTATTGGGGAGGCATCATCAGCAACTATTTCCACGAGCAGTTTATCAACGTGAAAAAGAGCTCCAAGTTCTACATGACCTCTTACCTGGTCTACTGCCTGGCAAATCAAAGACAATACAGCAAGTTGTTTGTAGCGCCCAATTAGGGGCAGAAGCGAGGGCTCAAGCCATTTGACAAGTATCAGAAACTCCAATACCAGAATTTCAAGGAGTACTATAGAGTTAATGACGCCTTCATAGGCCACATCATCAGATTAATCGCTGAAGATTTCGAGAGGAGGGTCTCCCATAGCGCCAGGGCACTCTTAAAGGAATATGCTTTCCTGTTTATCCAGTTCCCCAAGTTCACCTACATCCGAGCCCAGGGTTTCACGGAACGGCCAAATAGATTGTCTCGGTACCCAAATGACAAGATCTTCCTCTTAGAGCTCTCTCGACAACTCCAACACATCTAGGCCATCTTCGGCAACAAGCACGTAGCAGGGATCCCCTATCCCATGACCCTTGACCAGGGCATGTATTGATTATAGACTTCCCAGTGTGCCAGCAACTCTGAGAAGGAACTCAAGGATTACAATTTTGACTGGTGCACTGCTCGCCCGCGGATGGATCCACATGGCCATGTCAGGAAGGCCCTAGGACCGGCATATGCCCACCAATACCACATTGAAGATTTCTGGGGTGACTGCAAGGATGACAAAGAAGTCGTTGCCAGGAACTACATGCACATGATGGTGCTATTCCTAAGAAGAGTGCAACCATTCTCGATGCTAGACTAGGTCGAGGAGGACGAGTCCACCATTATGCACCCAAGGTACCCTGCAGTTGCTAACCTGCCGATACCGTCAATCGACTGGGACGAACAAGAGGTCGATGACCTAGACGCCATAACCCATTCGACCCTAACTCATACCAGGGAGTGGGTCGATGGACAGGTGGCACATCTAAAGCGACAAGGGGGTGGTCCTAACCTATGAGGGGCTCAAAAATGAGCCAAGTGTCATGGAGGACGTTGCCGCCACCACATCAACTGGTGAGACCTCCAAGTCTCCTCCAGTCACCAAGTCCCAGAAGAGAAAGGGAACAGAGACCACGCAGTTTGCAGATCCCAAGGAGCAAGCAAAGAAAGGAACGAGAGGTTCATCTCCCAAGTGACTTAAGGAGGCAGTAGGTGTGGAAGAAGTCTGTCCTCCATTGGCTCTCCCTGCCCCTCCTGTAGCACCGCCCACCTCTCTAGCTGCGGTCGCCGCTTCCCCGCCGGCAGTGGACATTTCTGTCCATCTTGCCCCTTCGCCTCTGGCCGAATCAGTAATAATCGTCGACTCCTCTTCTGGCATGACCACTCCACCTTCTTCTTTTGCTGCCATATCGCCAATCACATCCCTCCCTCTGGAAACAATAACATCACCTGTTCCCCTTGCCACTATGCCCGAGGCTTTTACGAGACACATGCCGAACCTTCCCCCTGAGCTCTCTCAAATATTGATGAATCCAACTCTCCAAGCAGCCCTTATGCAAGTCCTTGCAACGACTCAGCCTTCACAACCGCCGACAGGGCCGCTAGCTATGGAAGCAACAATGCAAATTTTGGAAGAGTTGGAGGAGCAAGAACGGGAAGCCTCGAAGTCTGTCGAGGAAGAAGCTGATGAGTACCACGAGCACCCTGAGTACGAGCACCGAACCATCGACAGGGTGGTCTATGAGGAAGATGAGACAGGATCTTCTGAGAGTGGGGACGAAGTGGGTGGCTCAGATGCTAAGGAAATCATCCAGACATTTGATGAGGACCTTGAGGAGGAAATGGCACAACAGTTAAAGGACCTAGGGACGGAAGCAGAAGAGTCACCACATTATAAAGAAGGGCAGCCACCAGAAGAGCAGCAGATAAAAGATCTCACCGAGGCTGAGACCCATGTTGCCAAGAGCCCCGAGGCCGAGGTAGCTGAGGAGAAGAAGGAAGAAGAAGCAGTGAAAGAAGAAACTCCCATCCAGTAGTTATCCACCAAGCTGCCCGTCAAACACCTCGTATTCATTCGTGACTCCGACGAAGAGGAGGAGGATGCTACCAATGCAAAAGGAGAACCCCAAAAGGAGAAACAGGAGGAGGTCTTGCCTTTGACTGAGAAGGGTGAGGGCAGCCATGATGCACCCAAGGATAAGTCTGCTATGCCCGATTGGTTGGAGAAGCAACTTGAGAAAACAACCCCAGTGCTGAAGGACCCAAGGGCGAGATTGGAGGCCATCTTGGCTCGATCCCTGATCACAACGAAAAAGGAAAAGAATCCCAAGGTCCAGTCCAGAATAACAATGGATGCTTCTGGTTCCTGAGCAGCACAGATTGCAACACCTACAATTGGCCAAACAGGGGCGAGTTATAATATCTCTACCATTGACTTGGGGATGGCAACTAGAGAACAAAAGGTCGAGCACCTGGAGGAATCGGTGGCCACGGTGGTGCACCTGATAAAGCAGGACAAGGCCTCCAAGGATGAGCTCAACGCGCAGGTTGCAGCATTAACATACTACATTCAGCAATGGTCCTCAGTGGACGACCTGCCCACCACCTCCACAGCCGCACCATAGTTGCTCTCCAAAGAATAGATAGATAAACTGGAGAGAAGGAAGAACTTGGAGAAAACCACTGAGAATTTGTTCCGATAGGTCACATACATCGGAAACATGGGAATCAGTAGGGCTGTGCGGACAGCCAACAAGTTCTTGGACCTGACGCAGTCCTTGGAGAGCACGAAGAGGCTCTACACCAATTTCCCCACCACCTACGACTTCACCTTCCCAAGAATCAAGGCTATCCTTCAAATGCCTGAGGCCACGTGGGAGAAGCTAGAGCTAAAAAAAAGATCACTAGCTAGTGGATGTGTGGCGCAGAGACCTCGGTAACCGAAAGGAGAGGCTGGAGCAAATCCTGAACAGGGTGGATCCAGATATTGAGTGGATCAAAGAAATCTGGGTGGAATGCATCGAATACCTTACGCTGATGACGGGCTATGATATGCCCACGGTGCAAATGGATCGAGAGAAGATTAGGCCATACTTCCAGGAGAAGATGAAGGGCGGGACAGCCGGAGAAATCACAACGGAGTTCCTGAGTTTTGCTGCCCACGCCTTCGACCGATTAGAGCTATTCAGGGACCAAGGCTCGAAGTACGACGAGGATTGGAAAAGGCTAGAGGAGAATACTAAGGAATGGAGCTACCCTGCATTACGATGTGAAATCCTTAAAATCGACAAGCTCCAGGCGGTTATCCTCAAGTAAATAGAACACGCAGCTTCCGAGGAGCAGCAGGACAACCTAGCCAAAGATAAGGATCTTCCTGAAGAGTAGCTATAGCAAAGAAAATAGCAATCCACTAAAAGATGAAAGAGCTACATTGCCATCCACTAGATGACGAAATAGGGAAAGGACAAGATTGTAATTTTAAATTGAGATCTATTTGGGGGTAGGTGAAACCCTATTTTGTAATGAATCTTGGCCACACAATAAGAATGAATCTTGACCATTCATTTAACTTTTGGAAAACTATAAATAGGGCACTCCTCTCATTTGCAAAGGGAGAGTTGAGTTGTTGTAAAGACATGTTGCAGAAATTCATAAGAAATAGCATTGACTTGGTGTATTTTCTTGATTTCTCTCATGTTATTTGATTCATTCTCCAATGTTAGAAGTTTGACTTAGATCTTATTGCTGTTTAGTTAGCTGTTTCCTTTCTTTGGATAAATCTTAGGAATGTTGTTGGGTGGTTGTGAAAATTCCTGCTTTGTTGATGATCCCTTAGTCCATACTTTTTGCTGTTTGCTGAAGGTAGATAGCTATGCAAAGTTAGCCTGGACTGTATTTTAAAGCTGCTCCAAACATTTATCTTTGATTCATGCATGTATGTGGTGGATGAAGGATGAAATATCTACAGCCCTTAGAAGATAGCACAATTTCCATGATACTGTGAAATCCCTGGTTAAGTGGGATATTGTTTTGAGGAATTGTCCATTGCAGGAACTCTATTGTCACTATTCATAGCAAGCTTTAGACTTAGGAACTTTTCCTCTCCTTCGCCCTTTTTCCCTTTTTTTTAGTAACTGACCTATGCTAAGGTTCATTGCACATTGTAAAGCCAAATTCAACAACTAGATGGAGTCCAAGATTGTTGTTTGAACCTACAGCCAATGCATAATAGCCCTTATCCTAAGAACTCCATTCCAAGATCCAACTTCCATGCTTTGTGTCCTTAATTTGTATTTTCTGTAAATCCACCTTGTGATTCCAGCAAATCACATCAAACTACTGAGGTATCTAAGCACTGTCATGACCTGACATCCGAGAAACCTTGGGATAGTGTTCTGTAATTCGATTGTGGGAGATTGTCTTTCAAGAGAGGTAGTGCACCTACACACTGCCTGTATTGAGAAGTGCATAAAATCACCATCAACAATTCCTACTACCTAAAGATGCTCTATCTCCTCTACCGATAGTGTTGGAGCTAGATCTCTAAGAAAACATATTTGTCTCCCCCCTAGTCTATTTCACAATCGAGCGAGTACCTATAAAAATCACAATAATATGCTCTAAAAAAATTCATCTAACCTTTAATTTGGTATGTGCAGGATCATCATGAAAAAAATAGGCCCTTAAGTGGCAAAAAAATAAGAAAAATTAGAGTTAGGAAACTTGACATAAAAATTTGAATAAGTTATCTATATTATTTCAAAAATATGTAAGAATAGAATTTGTAGCAAATTGAATGTAGTTTCTAAACTACTAGGTTTGTTTAAAAAATGTAACAATCTATTTGGTGAAAATTTGAAATATCAATGCAGTGGTACTTAAATTTCAGGGATAAAATAAGAAGTAGGTGTTTGTCTAACCACCCTAACCACAATAAAATGATAATATTTTTTTATAAGATTTTAGATATAAGTAGAAGACTCATGCCCCAATGTGATGCATATTTTTTGTAAATTTTACCAAGTAAATAATTAATTATGAATTTTTATTACAAATTTTTTTAAAATATAAAAACCCGTATGTCTAACCACCTTAACTTGGTCAAAACTCCATGAAATTCAATTTTTCTTTTTTTATTCCTATAGTATGTGAAGCATAGAATGTGACACATTTTTTGGATTCAAAAAATGTGATACTGTTTGAAAGCTATAGATGTTTTTCAATGAGCATATCAATCAGGACTTTAGTCGTAATTTGAATAGAAAATGAATAATAATTACTTATTTAATACAAAGTAAAGTATAATTTATATCGCTGGAAAGCTGAGAATCTCATTTAAAAACCCTTTTCATTTCATCAATTTTGGGTAAAAAAAAGTCATCAGCCACATACCCATCATATTGCCAAATTTTGGCCCATCATGATCCTCCACATACCCAATTTTTACCCTCTTCATCATGAAAGTGTTATAAAGTCCATCTAGTGTGATTTTCTAAAGGCCCTAGACACTTTAGAACCTGTTTTGGACACTTCGCAAAGAAGTGGGACACTTTGTGAACAAAAGGGACACTTTGTGAACAAAAAGAACACTTTCCAAACAAATAGGACACTTTTCCAAAAAAGGGGACACTTTGCAAAAAACAATCCAAGATCCTAAATTAACCTATAAATACATTAAAAAAATCATTATATCATTTCAAAATCACTAAGCAAAAGTTGCAGAATCAACTCACCTCATGGTACAACTTGTCGTGCGCCACCTGGTCTTGAACCTCATCCAGTTGTGAAGGCATGTAACCCTGTCTACTTGAAATCTTCTCGTTTCACTCGTCCCACTTAAACTACAAGAAGGTAAAATGCAATAGTAAGTGAAAAATTACTCTCCTTTACCTCTTTTCAACTATTTTCATCCATTTTACTCCTATGTATTAAAATAGGGTTATTTTCTCTGAAGAGTTAATAAAACTTACCTTTTCTTCAAACAACATAATGGGAGCTAGGGAAATTTTTTTGCAACATTAGTTGATGCGTTGGAATTGTGATTCCACAACTGACATCATCAATCATCTATCGTTACATGGCATGGTACTTGGAAATTCCCTACAATATGATTTTTCCTCCTTCGACATGGCTAGATTGCTACCTTGATTCTGTTGTGCCCTTAGCACACACACCCCATTCAGAATGGGGACCCTCTTTTCTTTCGCCTTGTCGGGTCTTTTTGGGGCTACCTCGTTTTGTGTGCACCTTTTTTTTAATGTTTTGGATGGTCATTGTTGCTCCAAAGTCCCATCATAAATCGATCATGCCTCCGCTTTTGTTTTTTTTGCTGCCTTCTGGGGCCTCGGGGAATCCCTTTGGCATTTTGGCCATGAAACGGTCCTAGGCCCTTTCGGGCCTGGGCATCCGGGGTTCCCCTTACGGGTTTCCCCTCTGGAAATGCCACCCCTCGCGGCGTTCACCGAGCGTCTTTCCTGACCTCAGGGTCCGCCCTATCGCCTGCCGTCTAAAACTTGTTGCAAAATTTTCGGGGCGGTGCCTGCCCCTCCGGGCCCTGGACCCCGAAAGTCCGCTTCTGGAGTTCCGTCTTGATTTTGCCGTCCACGACGGTGAACCTCCTGTGGTGACCCGCCCCTTGGCCCCGCCTTCGTCTTCGCCACCCGCGGTGTAATCTCACCTACTTTCTGACGACTCCTCGCCCTCCGGGCCTCGGGCCCTCCTCGCCGTCGCCGCTCAAAATTGGAGAAAATCAAACGGCGGCCGTCACGCCACGTCTTCCCAGCCGTCGAGTCCCGACGTCGCCGCCGCTGCCGTCGACCTAATTTCAACCCAACCACTTTTTTCGCGGCCGTATGTGCATTAATTGCAGTCATTCATGGCGGTTGGGGTATAAAACACCCAATCCGCCGAAATCATTTTCACAAATAGGATTGGAGCAAATTGAAGAAGCTGTCATCTGGAGCCCACCGCCTTCGACGACGTCACGATCATCGCCCTCGGCATCAATCCTTCGACCGTGTGTGGATCCCACGTCCCCCGCCTAGCATTTTTTGAGGTAGGCCATCCCCTCGCCCTCCTGTATGTCTTTTTAATGATTTTCAAGGATTTAGATAAATGAACAAATTGTTAGGGAGGCATAAAGAGGTAGAAAACTAGATTGCGCGCCAAACCCATATGGCAGAAAACTGAGCGAACACTTAGAATACCCTCCTTTTCAAATCGGGATGTCGCCTTGCCACGGGTATTCTTCGCATAGGGAAAACGTCTTCATTGGGCCCGAAACCCGCTTTCGCCGTCAAAACTCAAAACTCCAAACACTCATCGACGGCAATCCCTCTCGCCGGCCCCGATTGGTTGGGTTTCCACCCTCGGACTTCCGTGTGCTTTTCACCGCGCTTGAACGGCCAATCAACCCCGCCTCCATGGCTATCGGATCCTGATTTCGGCTCTACCGTGAAAATCTGAAACCGAACCTGTGCCCTTTGGCCGTCTCGGGCCCGAACCCCCAGAGTTCCGTTGGGGGTTCGCCTTCCCCAAACGGCGAACGTCGCCCGGCGTCCCGCCCTCCGGGCTCCGCCGATGCTTTGGCCCTTTTAAACCCTTGGTAGATTTAATCGCTCCATCATTTTGCATTCGGGCCCTAGATGTCGTGCCTCTGCTCCTTATTTTCTGCCGTTCCCCATGGTGAGGTCTTTCGGCGAACACTCTAATGCCGCCCGACCCCCAGACTCTGACCTTTTTGCCGCCGCTCGCTTCTTATTTCCCATCCGTGGCTGCCGCGTCCTCGGAGTCCGGCTCCTGGACTTTCGTTCTCGAAGGGCTGTCGCACTCTTGATATCGGAATCCTCCCTCCATCTGCCCGGGTGCCAGGCCCCGAACTTCCCTCTGCCATGTGTTCTTGCCGAAGCTCCTCACAGACACCAATGCACCGGGCCCCGTGTCCCAGAATTCTGGTCCTCGCCCGCCGTTCTGAATGGAGCTTCCCGCTTGGCCTTCCACTCTTCGGGCGCCGACGGCTGGACATCCGTCTGTGGAAGTCCGCCTTTTAAATGCTGTTCCTAACGTAAATTCTCTCCTGGCGCCCCAGCCTCCGGACCCCGCCATGCGATTTGCCGCTGGAGTTAAGCGATAAACTCACACTGCTCGCTTCTTTCCCCCGGGCTTCCCTTGTCGGACTTCCGTGTGAGGATTGCCATCCCAAACAGCGAAGTCCACCCGCCTTCCCGGTGTCATTGGCCCGAACCTTCAAAACAAACTGACTTAACGTCCGCCGCCTTTTGGCTCTCCGGGCCCCGGTCCTCGGACTTCCGCAGCCGGATTTTCGCCTGCTGTCTACCATCACCAACGGCCATCTCTCGACAGCTTCCTGGCTTGAAATCTCTGAGTCTTCCTAGATCGACCCTAGTAGACCTAAATCTGGAATCTGACCTCGACGCACATCCCAAATTTTGCTCTTCTTCGCCATGAGCCTCCTAAAACATTAAGATTGGGCTAAGAAGAGTCCCCGGGAGCTTTCCATTATGTTTTCCCTTCCAGACAACATTCCTACCAGGGAAGTCCGGCCCTCCCGGCCCGGATTGTCCAGATGCCCTGAAACGAAGATCAATAACATTTAGAGATAAGATTTATGATATACTTGATTGATTATTTAGATGTTATTGTCGAAATATGGACTAACATGAACGCTTTGATATTTTATTGTGCTGACACTGCCCTTGCCTGTAGAATATATGGAATCCGGAGCAGGAACTTCAGGGGCATCCGCCAAGAAGGATAAGGGCAAGAAGTCAGGAAGGACCCCTCGGGGAAAAGAAGATAAAGATCAAATGAAGTACCAGCTCCAGGGTGAGCCGCTCCAGTCAAAGGTCTCAACGGACTGGAAGGAGATTTCAGATACAAACATTGGTCAGGTTGACATAGACGAATTCACTCAGAGGGTCAAGGTCAACCTGACAACGAAAAATGCCAGATTAATACGGCAATGTGGAATAGCCAAGGCCACCGGCTTCCCTCCCTCTCTGGTGGCACCCGAACTAGTGTTGGCTTGCTGAGAAGCCTATCAAACAGACACCAGAACGATTGTGGATAAGGAGGGAAACATCCTTGCAGACATGTCTCCAGAAGGAATCACTAAGACATTCCACATTCCCACGTTCCAATAGATGGAGGTCCCCACATTAGAAGAATGCCAAGCGGCGTGGGACGCTAATCCATCGGGGTGCAAAAAGTCAATCAACCTCCATTGGCTTAAGGAAAAATAGGGCAGTGCTGCGAAGGTTCCCCAAGAACTCTTCCATAGCGATTTCCACGAGGACTATCACGACCTAGAGACAATGTTGAGCAGGGTTATGGGTCTCCCAATGACCGCCTACTTTCAGGAGTGGATGGCATACTATATTGAGCAGATCCTGCTGGGAAATGAGGACGTTACAACCAAGGTCTCTTTCTACTTGGGAGGCATCATCAGCAATTGCTTCCATGAGCAATTTGTCAACGTGAAGAAGAGCTCCAAGTTTTACATGACCTCCTACCTCGTCTACTCTCTGGCAAATCATAGACAAGGGTGATCCCACAATAATGGGTTATAGTTTTTGGCCAAACTTGACATTAAAATCAGGATTTTTCAATAGACATTCATGTTCTTACACCTATAGCAGATAAACCATTAAGGTTTTGAAGGTGAATCAAACTAGTTATTTGTTAGATATTTTGTGTAGATTATAATTATATTTTTTAAAAAAAATTAAAAAATAAATTGTGAATCATTTTATGTAATTTTTAATAACTTATTTTTTCTACTAATTAGCATTTTTAAAAAAACTTCGGCACACGTAACTTTTTTTATAGATGATACAATTCTAATTTTTAAAATATAATTTTTTCACACCAATATCTAGGGGATGGATATTTTTTCATAATTTTTTGTTACATATTTTTTTTAATTAATTTTCCAAGTCAGCGTAATTATAATTTGGACAGAGGTGTACTTTGGCACGCATAACTTTTTTTGTATTCATTTGAATTAACTTGTTCTTTTTTTGTTGGAATAAGGACATCAATACCTAGGGACATGTATTTTTTAGAATTTTTTTTCTCTATTTTTCTATTTTTTCGTATGTGTGAAATAAATAACTTGATGTTCATTGAAAATCCTACATTCACGAGAAATAAAAAATAAATATAATAATCAAATTAAACATATTTAAAATTATACTTTTTGGGAAGCTTATAATAAGGGCTTCAGGCTTACAAAACATAAATTTTAAATGAATTCATTTGATCACCCAAAAAGGTAAATCAAAAGTGGTTTTTTATCAGCATTTTTTGATAGGTGTAGAGGAGACTCGATTATAGGTATGGTTTAAATTAACAAGGTTCTACCCAAGGGGTTTTGATCTAAGGGGGTTTGATCAATCCCTCTTTAATTAAAATAATTTAAATGGAACCTTTAAAGTCATAAAATCATTGTATTTTCTAAAATATGTGATTTGCAAAAATCAAGATGTCCCAAAAGTGTAACCCATTATTGTGGTAGCACCCTACAATACAACGGACTGATTGTTGCACCCGTCGGGCACAAAAGCAAGGACTTAAGGCCTATGACAAGTACCCACAACTCCAGTACCGCAATTTCAAGGAGTACTACAAGGTTAATGACGCCTTCACCGGCCACATCATCAGGTTGATCGCCGGAGACTTCGAGAGGAGGGTCTCCCATAGCGCCAGGGCGCTCCTGAAGCAATATGCCTTCCTGTTCATCCAGTTCCCCAAGTTCACCTACATCCGGGCCCAGGGTTTCACGGAACGGCCAAATAGATTGCCACGGTACCCAAATGATAGGATCATCCTCTTAGAGCTCTCTCGACAACTCCAACACATCTAGGCAATCTTCGGCAACAAGCACGTAGCAGGGATCCCCTACCCCATGACTCTTGGCCTGTATCGATTACAAACGTCCCAATGTGCCAGTAACTCTGAGAAGGAGCTCAAGGATTACTATTCCGACTGGTACACTGCCCGCCCGTGAATGGATCCACATGGCCACGTAAGGAAGGCACTAGGGCCAGCATATGCCCACCAATACCACATTGAAGATTTTTGGGGCGACTGCAAGGATGACAAGGAGGTCCGCGCAAGGCACTATATGCGCATGACAGTGCAGTTCCTGAGAAGGGTGCAACCGTTTTCGGTACCGGACCAAGTCGAGGAGGACGAGTCCACCATTATGCACCCGAGGCACCCTTCGGTTGCCAACCTGGCGATACCCTCCATTGATTGGGATGAACAAGAGGTCAATGACCTAGACACCATCACCCAACCAATCATAACTCGTACTAGGGAATGGGTCGATGGGTAGGTAGCACGTCTGAAGCAACAAGGGGTGATCCTTACCTATGAAGAGCTCAAGAGTGAGCCAAGTGCCACGGAGGACATTGCCGCCACCACATCAACTGGTGAGACCTCCAAGTCTCCTTCAGTCACCATGTCCCAGAAGAGAAAAGGAACAGAGACCGCATAGTCTGCGGATCCCAAGGAGCAAGCAAAGAAAGAAACAGGAGGTTCATCTCCCAAACAACTTAAGCAGGCAGTAGGTGTGGAAGAAGCCCGACCTCCATTGGATCTCCCTGCCCCTCCTGTAGCACCGCCCACCTCTCTGGCTACGGTCGTTGCTTCCCCGCCGACAGTGGAAATTTCTGTCCATCTCGCCTCTTCGCCTCTGGCCGAATAAGTAATAATCATCGACTCCTCTTCTGGCATGACCACTCCACCTTCTTCTGTTGCCATGTCGCCGATCACATCGTTCCCTCTGGCAACAATAACATCACCTGTTCCCCTTGCCACTATTCCCGAGGCTTTTACGAGACACATGCCGAACCTTCCCCCTGAGCTCTCCCAAATATTGATGAATCCAACTCTCCAAGTAGCCCTTGCCCAAGTCCTTGCAACGGCTCAACCTTACAACCGCCGACAGGGCCGCCAGCTATGGAGGCTACAATGCTTATCTCAAAGGAGTTGGAGGAGCGAGAGCAGAAAGCCTCAAAGTCCATAGAGGAAGAGGCCGATGAGTATCATGAGCACCCCGAGTATGAGCACCAAATCATCGACAGGGTGGTCTATGAGGGAGAAGAGATAGGCTCTTCTGGGAGTGGAGATGAAGAGGGTGGCTCAGACGCTAAGGAAATCATCCAGACATTTGAGGAGGACCTTGAGAAGGAAATGGCACAGCAGTTAGAGGACATGGGGACGGAAGCAGAAGAGTCACCACATGATCAAGAAGGGAAGCCACAAAAAGAACAATAGATAAAAGATCTCACCGAGGCTGAGACCCATGTTGCCAAGAGCCCTAAGGCCGAGACTATTGAAGGGAAGGAAGAAGAAGAGGCAGTGAAAGAAGAAAGTCCCATCCGGCAACCATCAGTCGGGCTACCTATCAAACGCCTCGTTTTCATTCGTGAGTCCGACGAAGAGGACTAGGATGCTACCAACGAAAAAGGAGAACCCCAAAAGGAGAAAGAGGCAGAAGTCTTGCCTCTGACTGAGGAGGGCGAGGGTAGCTGTGAGTCACCTAAGGATAAGTCTGTCGTGCCTGAATGGTTGGAGAAGTAGCTTGAAAAGACGACCCCTGTGCTGAAGGACCTAAGGGCAAGATTGGAAGCCATCCTGGCTTGATCCCAAATCACAACAAAAAAGGAAAAGAAGCCCAAAGTCCAGTCCAAAATAACAATGGATGCTTCTGGTTCCTGAGCAGTGCAGATTACAACACCTACAATTGGCCAAACAGGGGTGAGTTATAATATCTCTACCGTTGACTTGGGGACGACAACTAGAGAGCAAAAGGTTGAGCACCTTGAGGAGTCGGTGGCCACCGTGGTACACCTGATAAAACAGGACAAAGTCTCCAAGGATGAGCTCAAGGCGCAGGTTGCAGCATTAATAGACTACATTCAGCAATGGTCCTCAGTGGACGACCTGCCCACCACCTCCATAGCCTCACCGTAGTTGCTCTCCAAAGAACAGATAGATAAACTGGAGAGAAGGAAGAACTTGGAGAAAACCACCGAGGATTGGTTCCAACAGGTCACATACGTTGGAAACATGGGAATCAGTAGGGCTCTGAGGATAGCCAACAAGTTCTTGGACCTGATGCAGTCCTTGGAGAGCACGAAGAGGCTCTGCACCAATTTCCCCACCACCTATGACTCCACCTTCCCAAGAATCGAGGCTATCCTTCAAATGCCTGAGGCCACGTGGGAGGAGAAGATAGAGCTGAAAAAAGAAGATCATTCGCTAGTGGATGTGTGGCGCAGAGACCTCGATAACCGAAAAGAGAGGTTGGAGCAAATCCTGAACAGGGTGGATCTAGATATTGAGTGGATCAAAGAAATCTGGGCAGAATGCACCGAATACCTTAAGCTGATGACGGGCTATGATATGCCCACGGTGCAAATGGATCCAGAGAAGATCAGGCCATACTTCCAGGAGAAGATGAAGGGCGGGATAGCCAGAGAAATCAAAACAGAGTTCTTGAGTTTCGCTGCCCGTGCCTTCGACCGATCAGAGCTATTCAGGGACAAAGGCTCGAAGTATGACGAGGGTTGGAAAAGGCTGGAGGAGAATGCTAAGGACTGGAGCTACCAGGCATTACGATGTGAGATCCTTGAAATCGACAAGCTCCAAGCGGTCATCCTCAAGTACATAGAACACAACTTTCGAAGAGTAGCAGGACAGCCCAGCCAAAGATAAAGATCTTCCTGAAGAGTAGCTACAGCAAAGAAAACAACAATCCACTAAAAGATGAAAGAGCTACAGTGCCATCCACTAGATGACGAAATAGGGAAAGGACAAGATTGTAATTTTAAATTGAGATCTATTTGGGGGTAGGTGAAACCCTATTTTGTAATGAATCTTAGCCACACAATGAGAATGAATCTTGGCTATTCATTTAACTTTTTGAAAACTATAAATAGGGCACTCCTCTCATTTGCAAAGGGAGAGTTGAGTTGTTGTAAAGACATGATGCAAAAATTTATAAGAAATAGCATTGACTTGGTGTATTTTCTTGATTTCTCCCATGTTATTTGATTCATTCTCTAATGTTAGAAGTTTGACTTAGATCTTATTGCTGTTTATTTAGCTATTTCCTTTCTTTGGATAAATCTTAGGAATGTTGTTGGGTGATTGTGAAAATTCCTGCTTTGTTGATGATCCCTTAGTCCATACTTTTTGCTATTTGCTGAAGGTAGATAGCTGTGCAAAGTTAGCCTGGACTGGATTTTAAAGCTGCTCCAAACATTTATCTTTGATTCATGCATGTATGTGGTGGATGAAGGATGAAATATCTGTAGCCCTTAGAAGATAGCACAATTTCCATGATACTGTGAAATCCCTGGTTAAGTGGGATATTGTTGAGGAATTGTCCATTGTAGGAACTCCATTGTCACTATTCATAGCAAGCTTCAGACTTAGGAACTTTTCCTCTCCTTCGCCCTTTTTCTTTTTTTTTAGTAACTGACCTATGCTAAGGTTCACTGCACATTGTAAAGCCAAATCCAACAACTGGATGGAGTCCAAGATTGCTGTTTGAACCTATAGCCAACACATAATAGCCTTTATCCTAAGAACTCCATTTTAAAATCCAATTTCATGATTTGTATCCACACTTTGTATTTTCTGTAATACTGCCTTTTGATTCCAACAAATCACATCAAACTACTAAGGTATCTAAGCACTGGCCATGACCTGACATGAGAGACCTTGGGATAGTGTTCTCGCACTGATTGTGGGAGATTGTCTTTCAAGAGAGGTAGTGCACCTATGCACTCACGTGGTGAGAACTACATAAAAACACCATCAACGAAATATTCTATCAAATTCCATATCCTATTCATGTATGCAACCGACCTCTTGTTATGACATGTGTATTGGCTGCAAACCTGCTTAACAATTACCTCAAAATCTCCCATGACTGTCAGAGTTGTAAATTTCTTCTGATGTGCAAACATTATTCCTCTAGCAAGTGCTTCATACTCTATGATGTTAGTGCATCCAAACTATAATTTGTAAGAAGCAAAGTAGGTTTTCCCTTTTGGGTTTGTTAGTTCTATTCTAGATTCACTCCCTATTTTAGACTTGGAACCATCAAATTTGAGGATCCATAGTTGATCTTGGCCTAGGATTTCTTTCTTTAGGTCAACTATGGGTGATTGTTTATGAGAAATAGGTGGTGGATCAGACTAGTTCAAGATATCAAGATTGAGAGATTGTTGTAAATGACGATCATCAGATATTTCCCTAATATTTAAAACATGTGCATAAACTATTTCTTTCAACTCATCTTGATCAACATTTTCATTTACTTTTTGAGCAACTCCCTAGGAATTGGGAGGTTAGTAGAGGTGGGTGTGTTAGACAACTTCTAAATTTCTTCAACCTTATTTCATGAACCAGAATGGAGGATCAAAGTTTGACCAACTAGGGGTAAGACTTCTTCTTTGGTATTGTTCATCCTTGTCAGAATGGTCGCGTCCTTAGCTTCAAATGGAAACTGGTTTGGAGACATTTTAGGACTTTGTCTAGGGGTCTCTCCTAACTAAAAGACATTGTTGAGAATATCTAAACAAGGTTGACACATCAACTCAAAATGATTCTGGTAATGGACCCTGCACTAGCTCGGGAGTAACAAATTTCATAAATCAACATCCTCCCCTAAAACCAACTTATCTTATTGTAATTTTTGGACCAAAACTTGTTGGTTGACAGTGGTCATAGGGTCACTGTGCTCTAAAGGTGGTGAGCAGTTAGGATTAAAAATCAAAAAGGTCATAATTTCTTCCCTCCTATACACTCCTATCTCAGTTTCAAAATAGGCTACTTCATTAGGGCAATCATTCTCTATAATCATATGTTTTAGATGAGGTTCACTTTCAATCCTAATTTGAGTTGTTACCCGTTTCCATGACAACCACGTGTGAGAGATCTAGGGAAAGATAACCTCCAATACTCTTCATCAGGTCTCGCCTTAGTAGCATGTCGTATGTTTCAGGGATATCAACAACCTGAATATCCATATAGTTTTGGATTCATGGGTCTGCTCTAATCTACACATGCACACTTTTTAGTTCTCCTACCACATTAACCTTAGTTTTATCTAACTCTATTAATTTCTTATGAGTTTGAACTAGGTTTAACCCAAATTTTTATAACTAAAGAAAGGCATAACATTACCTAAGGCTCTAGAATCCAAAAGGAAATTATGTAGATTATTCCTAAAGATTCTTAAGGTCAAGAGGAATGGGGGTGTCCCCACCTTACCTCTGTACAGGGTTGAGTTCATGTTAGTAGCTGGAGTCTCCTTAGTCTTTCCTTTCAATCGATCTTCCTCTTCCAAGGCCTTCAACACGATGTCGTGTTGGGTAGGTCACCACTTTAGAATGTCAAAGAATGAAAAAGAGGTTTTTTGTTTCTACATTTCTGAAATGAAATTGAATTCCACATTATCATTCATCTGAGAACTAGAAACGAAAGTAGAGTTACCTTTATTCAGAAACTCAGGTGGGCATTTTGGTGGAGGCAGATTATTGTCAGCATTTTGGTTAGGAGGAACCATAGTGTTGGGAGGGAAAGATGTGGTAAATGACCCCTTGTTTTGATTTCTCAAAAAATGGCCTCCTTTGGTTTGAAAAGCCTGAGAATCATATGCATCTACTTCTGGTTCATTCTCCCCTTGTATGGGAAATTGACATTGTTCATCATAAGTTTCAAAATTCATGGCTATATCAACTGACCCACTACCTTTATTAGGATTTTCTTGTTGTGGTTGGGAGTCAGCTTGTTCCATTTTGACCACTTTTTCCATCTCTAAACAATTAACTTCAAAATGTGCAATGATGTCATGCAACCTGCACCAGTTAGTCATGAAGTTCAAATCTGCAATGTTTGCAGTGTGTGGTTTATCTTCATTGGCTTGATAGTTGTGGGGAACTTCCCCATTTTTTGGTCTAGTGTTCCACTTCCTATTGTTATTGGGCCTCTGGTTGTATCCCCTATTATGGTTCTGATAGTGTTGGTTGGGGAATTTTTGACTCTGAAAAATTGTTTGATTCTGGCTAGAGTAGTTATTTTGGTTGGAATACCCTTCATGATTTTGGTAATTCTAATTCTGATTTTGGTTTTGAGGGGGGTTAAGCTTGAATTGTGCCATCTTGTTGGTCACTTGGGATAAATTTTTCTTCAGAGTTTCTAACTTTGTTGTCAAATGAGTAGTATGCTCACTTTCTACAGTAGTTACAACTGATGGGTGAGTCATAGGGTTAGACCCTCCAACATGATTATGAGAATTCTGAGTTTGCTAGGAGGAATCGAAAGTCCCATCATTAACTCATGGATGCATGGGTGGAGGTTGTAACTTAGCCAATGTTCCATAGAAAAAGTGGGACATCCCTAGGACTGTATTGAATAGAGGGGTTGAATTAGGCATCTGGGGATATCCTTAGGGAGGAAAAACCCCTCCTAAACCACCTGACTGTGAACTTATCTACTAATGTAGTTTTATGGGAAAGTGATATACCTTAGAAATGGAATCAATATCTGGTGCCAAGTAGGTTCTTTCCAGAAATAAACCAATAAACATGTCAATGGCCTTGAAGTATGCCTAGATGGAAATATTTTCAGCCACCAAGTATAGTTCTTGCAACTGCCTGTACATCCTCTGGAATCACGTGTTAAAAAAAGGTAGTGGTTCATGTGGTTCATTCCTAATTTTGGAAAATTGGTGGTATAAGATAGCAGGGTCAACATATACCCGAAATTGGTTAATAAAAACATCTTCTAAATTTTTCCAACACAAGATGGATCTAGTAGGCAAGTTCAGGTACCAATTGTAGGCCATATCTCCAAGTGAATAGGGGAATAGTCTACATGCAATGTCATGATGATCTATTTGAGCCTGAGTATAGGCATCTTTAAATGCCTATATGTGCTCCTCAGCACTTCGTGACTCTCCCTGGGCATACCTAGGGAAAATTTTCTCTAGATTCTTACGCATTTCATGTATGCCACTAGGAATAGTTCCTAGTGGTGAAGGATATTGGAAAAGAAGGTCATGGGCGATAGTGGATTTGGTTGTGCCAGTTGTGGGATTAACAAAAAATCTAGGTGGAGTGAGTGGTGGTTTTAACAGTGGCGGGATCAAAACCCTATGGGCCCTGGTTCTAATGGGGGTTTGGAGTTCAACAAATGGTTCTGGATTAGTAGTAGATTTGAGAACTCTGTCAAACCTATCTGGTGAAAAGGACCCAATTCACTACAATTTTTTCCTCTAGGCCCTCCTTCTAGCGCCAGTTCTATTGATGGTCAAAGGTAACACAACAACATTAAAACATAATATCTCTACTCTATTTCTCCTAAAAAAGATAAATGATCTAAAATTTCCTATCTTCCAAGGTCTCTATAGTTGGTTCTCAATTGTGTTGTTATCATTTAGTGGTCCATGCAACCATAATATTCAAGGGGCTTACTAGTAAATGAGTAAAGACTAGATAATACAAAGTAATTTAACATTGGGGGTTTAAATAAACAATAAAAGATCGATCAAGCTTTGGGACATTAAACATGAACACTGATTTCTTTTAATTTAGACATATAATTCTTATAATGAGAACTTTTCCTAATCAACTAAAACCATAGAACAACATAATTTATGAAACAATCCATACCATTGCATCCATTCAAAGTGTAGATTTAGAGCACACAACCATTCATCATCACTTTTTTAGAAAAAATTTCAATAACAAAACACCATAAGCTCATTACCAGAATTAACAGATCAACAAACATCAAGAAACCTCATTCACAGATAATGCAATAAAATGGTTTTTAAATTCAAAGTCTTTTCATTAATTTCCATCAAATAAGAAAAATTTATGCACAGTAAGATGAACTGGCATATGAATAACCATTGTTTATCAACATCATCGTTAAACTTAACAACTTCTGAAATAAACTTGAAATAAAAAATTGTAAAAGTGTTTGAGTATCTTGCATAAAAGCTGTAAAAATTAAAAAAAACTATCTTGAGTCTCTAGGTAGCCAATCTACCTTCAATTAGCTGACCTTTACAATGAGGAGAGAATTCTAAAATATAGATAGAATTAACATCAATTTCTCTTATCAAAAATCAAGATCCACAATTATGGGGCCTAGATCCACAATTATAGGGACACCTAGTTAACTCTAAGTGTTTGTCTCTATTGGAACTGTAGGTGCTGAAAGGTATGCAACATGCTACTTCAATCAAAATCTAACTGGGAGTTCCAACTCTATCCTCTACTGATCAACATGCCCAATCTCTGGCCCATCAAAATGGATATGAAGTGGTCTGTCTATCTCAAAACCGATTTGAAGGTACTACTGTCCAAAAAGGCACCTGACACTGGTTGAAAAAAAAAAAAATCCTTTACTTGTCACCTTCATGAGGAATCCCATGATACTCATCATAATTCAAGAAAATCTATTTCAGTGTGTCATCATTAGGTCCATCGACCCAGTCAACTTTAAACTTTGAATTTTCATATTTATTTTCCATTGCAACAATAATTTTCCTCAATTGGCCAACATCTGTGATTTCCCACCACATGTCACACTTGATGTCCAATAACCTATATATGGGTGTTGACTTAGCAGTGTCTCCTTCTTTCATTATCTTATCAAGTATCACCTCCCAAGTGTCTTTTATTTCTCCCAATTATTTGAGTCTTTGATCCGGAGGTAAAGTTTTATCAATGAGCTTTGCAACAGTATCTTCAAATATGCCTTCTTGTTCCCATATCTCATGAATTTCCTTGAGCATAGCTATTCTTTTCTTGATGAGATTCTGGGTTTTGAAAACTGAGACATTAATAACCTTTGAAACATATTTAGGACCCTCATCACCCAAAATCTATGATTGAATCAATTCCTCACTAGAGCTTTTAACTATCACCTTTAATTTTCCCAAGTATTGCTTGAGCTTTTCTTCCCCTTCCCACCATTTCCTTATAGATTCTTCTATTGTTTTAACCAAAAAAAGGCCTACATGATAGTGTTTAAAACCTTCTCCCAAATGTTCATCCATATCAGACCTGAAAACATTAAACCAATTGTCAAACCAGGTGGCCTTCTTTTTCATCTCATTTAGCCCATCCACCTCTTTACAACTCATCAAAACATGGATCTTTGATGGTGTTGGCTGCTTAGAAGTGGATGTAATCAACTCCTTCAGAAAATATTTCATTTTTCCAACTTGAGCCTTAAGCTCATCTTTAGCTTGTTTATCCTTGATTAACCGTGATTTGGTGGTGGTGGAAACAATATCAATCAGATTTATTTGTTGATTTCTTGTCTTTTTTCCCATATTAACAGTGCTTATTTGATAATCTTCAACTTGTAATTCCCTATCATCTTTATTATCAATAGGTGTAGCAATTTCTGCTACCGAATTCCCATCACAAATCAACTTTGTAGAATGCATAGCACGAGGCTTCTTCTTTGGTTTCACCTTCTCTATTTCCTCTACCATTTCATCCCATGTTACCAACTGAGCTTGAACCAATTGTCTCTTTTCTAAATTTAGCTTGATCCAAGTGGGAGAATCCGATTGAGTAGTTACCTATTGAATGCTATGAGGTGTAGAAGAAATTACCTCAATGGTCTGCTCTGAATAAGCCTTTTGTTTCGCCTCCTGTTCTTTCTACAACTTTTCTTGCTCCCTTCTCTCATTTTGGGCTCTAATATCTTATATCTTCTTCATTTCTTCTTCCTTTTGTGCAACCTCCTCTTCATCTTTCACCCTCTATTCCAACTCATTTGCATGGGTTTTTTCCTTTGTATCTTTTTCTTGTTTAACTTTCTCCTTTTTCTCTAACTCTAGTACAATAGCTTATTCTTCAATCTTCCTTTTTGCCTCAACAACATCTTTTCTCGGGCCAACTCTTTAGTTTTCTTTCTTTTCTCTTCTTCTTCTTGACCCAATTTTTTAGTAGCTAGTATTTTGGCACTATCCATTATTTCCTTCTACTCTCTTTCAGTCAAAACTTCATTCATTTCCAATTCCTGACCATATAGGCTTCAAGGCTCAAATCCAGTTTCTTCTTCTCCAAGTTCTTCCTCAACCCTCTCTAGATATTCCTACCATTCTGCTCTTTCTCCTTCCTAAGACGGAGTTCTCTCAGAATCTAAGGAGATAGGTGAATCTATTACATTGATCACAGGAGGGATCTCCTCTTCAACGGTTGTTGTTCCTGAAGTTGATGGCACAGTAGGAGTGGTATCCTTAGTCCATGGAGGGACAACAAAAGAACCTTCTTGAGTAACTTCTTCTCTAGGATATACAGTAGCTAAAGGTGTGGCACCAAGACCTAAAACAACCCAAGTAGCAGCTGCCCCATAAGTACCCTTAGCTTTTTGCAAAGCTTCATTAATATACTGTATTGAAATTTCTTCTTCTGCTAAGGCAGAATGTTCCATAGCTGCTTCCATTGTTGCAACACCTTTTTTTGTTGGGATATTGTTGGATGCTATGGATGTGTTGTTGATATGTGGTTGTCATTGATGTCAACACTATTAGCATTTGGTGTATCTATTGTTGTATATGTCGAGGATATTGAGAAAATTATAAGAAAAAGTGTTCAAGGTTCTTAGTGGAATTGTGTAGGTCATGAAGGCATTTTTTTTTGTACAAAAAAGATTAGCTAATTTGGATAAAGGGTTTATTTTTTAGTATGTCTAGATCATCCACCAACAGTTTTAGATGTCCATGTGAAGTTCTGTGTGAGTTATGGTTTGATAGTGTTTTGTTGGTCTCTATCAGTGTTCTTGAATGAAGATTGTGTGATTTTGGTTATCTTAGTTGTTGTGGATGCTTCTTTTTCATTTCTTGGTATTCTTAGATTTCTCTAGTTCATTCTTTATCTTTGTAGTATGTCCACATTGATTCGTGTGCTCGTGGTTGAAGATCTTCTTCTGCATGTTTCATTTTTCATGTTCCTGGCTGACATGTTGATGATAGCATGTTGTGAATGTTCGAGGAAAAATTAATCAAAGTATTTTTTGTGTTGGAGATATTAATTTGGGTCTCCACTATGTTGTGGCCGACCTTGGTGGGTTCGCATTAAAATTTAGTTGTTAATCTAGGCTGACATTGCAAATATATTTTATTTTTCTTGGCCGACGAAGTTGTGATGGAATCTCATGTAGTGAATATAAGGGCATTTAGTTCATTGATGATGATGATGCTTCATGTGCTCTTATGTGCGTATGTGTGAATATCATTACTGAGTAGAGTGTGAAGAAGATTGTGCAAAGTGTGAAGAAGTGTTGAGCTTAATTGGAACTATAATTAGGCTTGAGCATAAGCTATTTTCTCAGTTCATACCCTCTGGATTTTTAATCCTTTTTTTTGGGCAATAAGCCCCTTTTGTAATTGAGCAGTGAGCTCTAGGTAGTGTGCCTAAATGCATGCTCATTCCTCTTATTGTTTTTCATTATACTTTTAGCAGTGTATAATCTTGTGGACTAACATCCACCATGGTTTTTCCCCTAACAGGGTTTCCACATAAAAAATCTTGGTGTTCTATCTCTCTAATGTGTTAATTGCTTATGGTTAATTATTCATTCATTAGATTTGAGATTAAGGATAAGTTAAGTTAGAAAAATTTTAAATTTCTGTGACAACTAATTCACCCCCCCTCTTAGTTGTATGTCCTTGTTTTTCCAACATTTTTCAATCTCTTGTGTTGTTTTTTCTCTTTAGAGGAAATAGGTTCATTGCTAGAACCTCTTTTCTTTGAATCCTTAACTCTTGGTTGCTTTAACTAAAGCTCAATCCATTTCACACTTCTATCCACTACTACCCGTGATATTTTACGGATCTTAGTTTCCTCTTTTTCCATCCAATTGATGGGCTCCAAATCCTTAGTGGCCACTTTATCCATTTCATATTAGGGATCAAGTGTGATCCCATCATTAGTAGTTCCTTCTGGAATATCCATTTTAACCTCAAAATATTTAATCTAGGGAATTGTTAATCTTTCATACCCCCTTTTTCTTACTTCAAATTGATCTTGAAGTTTGGTCCAAAAGTTTTCGAGAAGTGATTGATGATGAGGAAACTGTGAAGCATAAAACCCACACATTTTCCTTTTTGGATTGAAAAATATTTCTTGGATGTATTTTACTGAAAATTCAAGGATTGAAATTCGTTTGTTGTTGTTTTAGCTACTATTGAAGAAGAACAAGAATAAAACCCCAATTGCATGGGGAAAGAATGAAAAGTTTTATGTTGTGTGGAAAAATTGAAATTTACGTCCATGACTTGACAAGTGAACTCCATCAAGACCCATCTGTCACCACAACATCTTGGCAATTTAAAAGGGTGACCATCATAACCAAACAATCTCAAATATGTACACTTGGGGTACTAGATAAACCAATATCCCCACTCTTGGATGAATTCCATGGCATCCCGTGATAATCTAAAACCAATATCACCTATGAGCTAATTAATAATAGCATACAAGAATGCATCATTAACTCTTTTGAAATGTTTCTCTACCTTCTTAAGTTCTAGTTGGTCATAATATTCCTAGACCTTTTTCTAATCTAGGCCATCATCCATTGACCTTTCAGTATTCAACCCAGGAAACTGTCCTATCCTTGCAGCACAGTATAAGAAATATGAAGAGATATAAAATGTCTTGGTTTTTGTTACTTTCAAGAGTTGGTCATGAATATTATCTGAAATAATCTTCTCCCAATCTAAGAATTTCTTTCTCTCTAGAATCAATTGGATGAATGGAAACACCTAGTGTTCAAAGATGTGAGATTTCTCCTTCCCAAACTCTCTTTCCAACAATGTAATCATGTCCCCAATGTCTTGAGAGAAGTCAGACCTCTTGGGATTCACTGGTAGCTTCTTTACTGATTTCTTCTCTGTCTTAAGCCACTGTTTGTTGATAAGTCTTTTGTTCCCTTCTACATCCTTTTCCTAGAGTTGAAGTTCCTCAGCTTCGATCATAATCTTGAGATTGTGATAAGGAGGAGGGTTAAAAAAGTGTTTGATCATTGTTGGGGTTAAATCAAATATTACATTGCCCTGTGAATCAATGCATTTCCTTTGAGTAGGATTGTATTTTTGTGCAATAGTTAGGATGAACTCAGGACATTGCACAACAATAGGAAAACTAGCTAGATGAGCTAACCTAGACTCTGCAATCCTCTTTTCCCATAGGGTAGCATCTTGTGAAAAGGTATCCTCATCAAAATGATCCAAATCAATATTCCCCATAAGTGTATCAGTAATATTCATAACATCAGAACCAAATTTAGATGGTACTGGGGTCCCTTGAAACTTATACTTCATTGTGATAGGCACTTGTTCTGGCTTTAACCTCTTGACCTTTGTTCCTTTGATGTTCCTTCAGTAGGAACTTCCTCATCTGAGTCAGACATTTGTTAATTATCCTGCACTACTGACAATTATCATATAAAGAAAAGACATGTGAAGAGAAACTTAACGCAAACATTCATATTATATTAGCATTAATTCAAGCTAAAGTCCCATCCTACAAGTTAATTAAGCATCTTTAGGTTTTAGTTTTAGGATAGAACCAAGAACCTGACCATTTTAAGCATAAAATTGAATTCTATCAGAAGTTAGGATCGGGACCTGAGTTGGCACTTATACCTATAGTGATGAAAAAATGTGTCATTCCATGTTCCAATCCCATAATGTGTTTGGGGATTGAGATTGAGCCTTCACCAAGTAGTGACACTTAGCAAATGGAGTCAATGAAGGTTTCTCTCTAGGTTCCAATCCCGATATTGAATCGAAAGTCAGGATTGGGTTGTGATTTGGAACCAGACTTATATTGATGATTAAGTGTAAGTAGCTTCCTGAGTTTCGATCCCGATAAGACATCAGGAATCAAGTTTGAGACTTTGCTATGGACCAGACCTTAAGTACGTGTCGTGGAAATAGGCCAGCTCTGAGTTTAGATCTCAATTGTGTCAGAAGTCATAATCGAGTTTGTTACCCTTGTTTTTGGCCATTGAAAATTCTAAAATTTTCTCCTATCAAATTGCCACTCAAGCCTATGGTGGTTGTACAGTTGTATTCTTATCCATGGGTCTTTCATTGTGTAAAGTGACTAGTTGATAAATGACTCTGATGATTACTATTTTGCAATTGTTTTTAAGATCATCAAATCCAGTTCTATGATCTACAACTATTGACACTTTAAACAAAATGGAAAATCCATTAACAATTATATACTGCAAAATGGATGTGGAGAGTCTAATTTAGATCAAGAAGAGATCATAGTCACTCTAACTATTAAAAATAGGGGTGCCAAGAAGTTTTGTTTGATGTGCATTTCTTATTCAAGTCTTCAAAAATAACATTGGCTTAATCTGTTCTTAAGGATTTCAAAGATGAGATCAATAGATTGGCCTACCATTTGTATTACTTAATGAAATCCTGCAAGCAAGATCAATAGAACTAGATCCATCATCAAATTGTGCTACGATATCATCTTTTCATTCTATGTTCGAGACAATGAATATAAGGAAAATATATTTAGACTTCTGGTGATTGTGTTAATGACGTTTGAAATAGTTGCTATGGTAAGCATTGGTAGGGAATGAGAAATTTGAAAGAAGCACAAAGATATCTATATTTGATCTACCAATATTGAAGAGATTATGTTCCAGCTTGATTTTTCCTTGTTATCCAAGTTGTTAGAGTTCCCAAACCTGCACACAGATATGGATTCAATAAGTGAAATACAAAGTACGAACGTTGGAGAAATGGTGGGAACAACAATTTACAAGGCAACTAAAAGTTAACAGTGTTCTAGATTGTCTTTCAATCAGGATTTTTATGTGATTACATAACAATTGGAAACCTCCAATGTACTTTCAAAACCCCGGTGGTAATTCTCAAAGTTAGTGAAACATTTCAAGAGACTGCCCACTTAGTTAGAGGAACCTATCAAAATCCCACTTGCATGATAAATATGTTATGGGTGGTGGTTTTGTGAACATGTATAACTCACCACTTAGAGTTCTAACAACCACCAAAAGGCCCACCCTACCACAAATTTAAAAGGGAAAGGAAGCATGTAAAGGCTATTAAGGTGGAGCAGTGAAGTCATATACAAATTGTATGGATTGGTCTGGTAAATGATAGCACCAGGGTGGTAATATGCTACACAAGACTTCTAATCATATAACTAGGAGATCTACCTCTCAAGCTCTATCCATATCTCATTTATTTTTCTAAGGATGCTAATCTTTCCACCCTTATGAGATCGACACACTCGAAAGCAATGGTTATTATCATCATCCATTATTTCAATTGCATTATTGGATGGCAGAGTATTAAAACAGTGGATGGTGTTGGAGCTATAAATTTGTGATGAAACACAAAATTACATGGTGCTTTTCAAATTAGACATCACTATATGTTGTATATTTCACTTGGTGTGAAAGATACTCCAACTCCAACTGTATCCTCTGGTGACATTCTTCAAGATTTGTTAGGAATTGGTTCTTTCCCAGC
Organism: Sequoia sempervirens; assembly: GCA_007258455.2. Classification (NCBI taxonomy): domain Eukaryota; kingdom Viridiplantae; phylum Streptophyta; class Pinopsida; order Cupressales; family Cupressaceae; genus Sequoia; species Sequoia sempervirens. The sequence continues at coordinate 519,336,563 of VDFB02000015.1, forward strand.
TACATTACTTGGTCTAGGTGATGTTTTAGTTGGGAATGCAGATGTTCTTTTGGATCTCCTATCTATTGGGACACCTGTTCCTGTGCAATCAAATTCTACAACATCGACCTTGGCATCATTCAGTCAAGCACAAACAACACTATTACTCATGGTGGCTAGCCAAGATGGCTATATTGCAATATTGGAAAGCAATAAAAAATGGATATGGGAGTTTAGGAATTTTTTTTGTTCAAAAACTTATAAAATTCCCAAATAAAAATGATTTAGTTACAGAGGAAACTGAAAGGCCTTGCCAAAGGCTATTTATTTCAAAATAAATTTCAAGAAGCCATTACATTTGAAAGAATTTCAAGATTTTGGAATCCAAAGAGTTGCTTTTAAAAGTGAAGTGGAAAATAATAAAGGTAGAAAGATAATGTGATTTCATATAAACATGCAACCATTAGTTATGCGTAAATAAAGAAAGGCCAATGGGGTGAACGTAAAATTAGGAAAGAGAATGTGTTATGAAATATATACTAATGATTTCTCTTGCCACTGATGCCAACCTCAGATCAAGTCTTTTGAGTCCTTATCTTTTTTTCCTTCTATGCAAACAAAATGAGAAAATATAGAATAATTTTGTAATGAAAAGAACGAGGGCTTTATGAAAGAATTCAAAGAGTCTTTCGGTGGAAAGAAGATATTAATTCTTTGTAAAGAAAATCCAATTTCAAGAAGCAGTTGCGAAATAGAAAATAAAGGGTCTCATTTGGGAAGGCTTATTTATTGGAGAGTTTTGAAGCATGAGGGGATCTTTTGGCTATGAAACGAGAGTCTCTTTAAAGGCTGTGGGATTACATAATTGATCTTTTTCTATTCATCTAGGGAAAGAGATTATTTTCTGAACTTAATCTTTGTACAAGGAGATAGACTCTTTGAGCTTTGTTTTATATTTTAGAATAAAGGAGACATTTCTAATCTTTGTGTTCAATTGTCTTCCCTCTAATTGTTGATTTCCTTTGCAAGTCCACAATTATCCATTTGTATTTTCTTTGTTACATCTAATTAATAATGTGTTCATTGTAGGATCTTTGAGTCTTGTTTTTTTCATGTGTTTCCTAGGAATCATTTTCTTTCCTCCTCATCATTTATAGGTTTAAGTGAATGATCTTTGTGTCATTTTCTTTGATATTTTATTCCAAATCACTCTCACATTTGTGTCATTTTTATGTGTAGATGTTTGTTTTCCTTTATTGCTTTTTAGTTAAAAGCTCACTTTAGTTTTTTTTTAGTTTCTCCAATTCATTGAACATCATAAGAGGGAGTTGTACCTCTAAAATTCAAAGGAAGATCACTAAAACAATAGTGATCTTTGGAGTTGTTAGTTTCATTGTTTCATTGCTCATTTGGGTAATAGAGAGTCATTTATCACATCAAATCGCAATGACCAATATGTTTACTAACAGAGTTGACACCAGGTCATGGTACTTAATGTTATGTTAAATGTTCGGTGTCAGTCTAATGCTTGATCTCGATATCAATGTGGGGATTAGAATAAGAACATGGAGTGGTACTTTGTCAGAAACCCTTTAACATTCTATGGTGAAAATCCAATACCTGATCCTGATAGATAATTGGAAGTTGGGACTGAACCAAGTGAAGGAGCTGGATTGGGACTGTGGTAAAAACCTAAGTGTAGTTCCGATTCTCAATTTTGAAATACATCCAGGAATCAAGAAAAACACAACAATAAATGAAGGCAAAGAAAACATGTAACAATATCCTTAACTTGTGCCTTCAGGATCAGATTGTTGTTGGGATCAATATTTTTGATTTAAAATAGTCAAAATTTAAAATTCATCAATTCACACACAATTTTGATGTGGCAATATGGTAAAACCCTAGAAAACTAGGGCACAATGGGACAAAAAATCTTATGAATAGAAAACAAATAAAAAGTGTGAGGGAAAAAACCAAACACACAAAAATGCAGAATGCAACAAGGGAAACCAAAAAGAATGAACAAGAAAGAACAAATGACTACGAAAAGAAAATAAAAGAAGAAACCCAAAAGAAACGTGAGACAACAAGCAAAGCAGACATGAGTAAACCAAGAACAAGAAAAACCGCAGGGAAAAAACCCCTACCTCCAAACGCAACCAAGAATTCTGATAACACTGTGAGATCGAAGTGCCTCCTCAAAACCTAACTCTTGGCATCACTTGGGTTCACTTTGTCAAATTGTACAAGGCATAATGGATGGAAACTAAGTGGAAAAATAAATAATCATTCACACGTGTGAATGGTTAGACATTAAATGCAAGTTGGTCAGGCCTCAAGATCAGGGTGGAAGTCATAAATGTGGGTTGTAGGAATGAAGGTAAGCGAGAGTCGGGATCGGGACACGAGACTACATTGAACTTTCAATAAGTGAAAAGTTCAAGCAAAAGTTCAAGGTCCGAAACTCAAAAAACAAACAAGAAAAAGTGGGAATCAAGATTGGGTCAAGATATGAACAAGAACTTGAAAATTTCTAATTGCAAGTCCCAGTCTAAAGTCTAATCCTGAAAAACACAAAGAGAGTCGAAAGTCGGGATCGAGATGGAAACAAGAACAATAAATTTGAAAAATTTCTTGGTGATGGTTCTGATCCGATGTCCAATTCTGACACAAGAAAAATGCACAAGGGAAAAAGGAAAAAGTTAGGATCAGGATGAAAACAAAAGCTTACAACTTGAAGTGTGAAAGGCAATGGTTTCAATCTAAAACTCGACTTTGATCTAGAACAAAGAAAAAGACAAGGAAAAGTGTGGGGATTGGGATCGAGACATGAATAGGAACATGAACCTTTCAAAAGTAACAAGTGTGAGTGTTGTCTTAAAACTTGAACCCCAAAAAAAAGAAAACTAAGAGTTAGGAGAAAAAGAAACAACTCCTAAGACCCAAAAATGAACACCAAGGACAAAAGAAACAAAGGGGGACCCATTTTGACCAAAAAAAAATGGGGTGGTTATGCAAGGCATAACAATATGCAAAGGCTTAGGTCATGCACATGAGAATTTAGGATGTTTCCAACTCAAACATTGATCAAAATTGATCTATATAATGACAAGTCTATGTGCCAAAGGTACTACCCTTAGAGTGATTAATTTCTCTTATAAGAACTCTAAGACTAGGAATGTCATCCCTTTCTTTTCAAGTGTGACAAAAATGTAAGAGACTCTATTACATGAATACATCTATCAAGAATTACTTATGCATTATACGCAAGCACTTTTAGGAGGTTCATGCGATCAAGTGTCACAACTAAGAAAGGTGAATGCAAGGCCCTAGTACTAAACCTTAAGCTCTGATACCAAATGTAATGGCATCCATAGATTAAACTTAATTAATTACACATGAACAAGCATATAAAAATGGAATGTGCCCATATATAAGGAAAATAGATAAGGAATCATATTAAATAAAAAATTAAAGTACAAATGCCAATAAGATGGAAAATACATATAAGAATGAATTATTTACAATAGACGACATGGCTGAGAGATAAATATTACAATGAAATATAACCAGGACCTTCCTAACAAGATTCTTACAATGTTGAATCCTTCATCCACTTCAAGGGTGAGAACATTACTGGAGTGTGTTTCCACCCTACCATGAAGTGATTCACTTCCTTAGAATTCTTCTTGTAGGAAGAATACCCAACCCAGCACAAGGAATACTAGCAATGCAAATTGATAGGAGTAATGAAATTTTTGAAGCAAGACATATCTATTCACATCATTTTTTTTTAACACATGGAAAACACTAAAAAATACCATTATGGATTGAATCTTGTGCAAATACATAATCAGGAAAGTAGAATACATACCAAATCATCTTTAATGTTACTTGGTCCATAATTTCTTATAAGCATCATGGTACAATCTATGCTAGTAAAAGTATGCTATCTTGATATTTTGTCTATATGCATGCATACATATCAATAGGAGGTAGAACATGCATTAATCAATCTTGTCTAAGTGCATAACATAGAAATCATCTTGCTCCTCTCTCCTGCTCCTTTGGTTGGAATTGTCTACATGCATGGTAGACTCTGCCTCGAGGGTACCCCACAGTCCCCCTATCCTCTTTTGACTAGATTCTTGCAACAACAAATTTTGTTTCGACAACCTCATGGGGCTCTCATGTGTTTTCTGTTGCTGGTGATCCCGTGATTCCTGGTCTGCCTATTGTAGATTACCAGTGATCCCTATCACTCCAAGTTTAAAGGGATGGAAGAACATGTTGAATAACTCAAGTTCAGTTACTACGACTTCCAATATTTGCCTTGAGGTGGAGATATTTGTCTGAGGTACTGAATTATCTATCCCTGAAGCTATTAGCAATAGGATTGTTTCATCCATGGAGAATGCGATGGTGGAAAAATTCTTCTCCTATCACCCTACTGTTGATATGGTGAGAAGATGGGAAACTACAAAATGACATCTAAAGGGAAGTGTAGCTATCTATGTCATGGATAGTGGAATCTTCCTTTTCAAGTTCATAGTTGAGGAGGATTTGATTTTGGTGCTCTCTTTGCGTCCCTAGGTTTATGGGAAACATGATATGTCTTTGTGCTATTGGAAACTAGGTTTTGACCCTACTATCGATCTCAACAAGTTGGATCCTATGTGGATGCATCTACCAATACTACCCCTGGAGTACTGGGATGATTTTTTATTTCAAAGCATTTGTGATTCTTTGGGTCATTTTATCACCTCAGACTCCATTACCAATCAAAATCTAGGTTAGTGTTCGCACAATTCTATGTCAACATTGATATTAATAAGACCTTACCCAATTATGTGAAGTTTAGTTCCAAATTTGGGTCCTGGACTCAACAAGTCTACTATAAAAATGTTGTAGCTTATTACCAAAAATGTGTTAAACTTGGTCACCTTGTTTTAGACTGTAATTCCATAGTAAAACATAACCCCAGTCCTAGTGAACCATCTACATATGTTCTCACTAAAAAATACCCTTTCAAGTATGAGATCCTTAAGATCATTGATTCCTCGGCTAAGGCTGGGCTTGCTAACTTGGTGATCCGAGAGTTTCAGTCTATGGAAATGGTTTCTATTGATTTTGCTTCAATGCTAAGTGGGTCCTCTCCCAATAGTGTTTTGGAGTGCAAGTCCCCCCTGTTACCTATTACTAAGGTGATTGCAACACCTTTTGTTGAAATAGAGAAGATTCAATCCCCTAAGCTTATTGATATTGAGGGAGGTGAGTTATGGGATGAGGGAGTGACAAAGGAGACACCTGGTCTTGGACAAACAAAGATGGCTATCTTTCCTTAGGTTCAAACCATGGAAGAAGAATTATGGTCAAATCTTAAGAGGAAGAGTAAACAAAAGAAAGAAAATGTGAGAGGTGATTCCAAACTTGGTAGACCCAACCAATGACAAACCAAGAATAAAGAGACATCAAAAGAGATCATTATTAGTAAATAGAGGACATTGAAAGTGTCCTCAAAGAAAGTATCTAAATGAAAGTCCTATCATGGAATGTGAGAGGGTTAAATAGCCCCCACAAGCAATTGGCCCTAAAGAATTATGTGCTAGAACACAAGATTGATGTTTTGCTATTACAAGAAGCTAAGACGAAAAAAAAAACTTTAAACCATAGCTAGGTATATTTGGCTAAATGCCATTTTTTCCTGTAGTGATGTAGATGGGGCTTCAGGTGGGTTGTCTATGATGTGGAATCATAATAGGATAATTAGAACTGAATTATTCCAATGCAAGAATAGTGTGGGAGTCCAGTTCTCTCATGTTGCGGGTTCTTGGTTTATGATTAACATTTATGCCCCCAATTTAAGGAATGTGAGGAAAGCCCTCTAGTAGGAAATAATTGATTGGACACAGTGAAATAGGGGGGTCCAATGGTTGGTGGATGGAGACTTCAACTCTCCTCTATACCCCTCAAAGAAGTGTGGGGGTTTGATTGATTACTCTGATAGCATGGATGATTTGGCTGATTTCTTAAATAATGCTGGTCTAGTGGACATGGATTTGTAAGATCAAGCTTTCACTTGGACTAATAGGAATTTGGGAGATGGTTTGATCCAAGTTTGACTTGATAGATTCCTCTTCTCTCCTAATTAGATGGCCTTACTAAACTCCAATCTGCTATCGTTGCCCCAGACTATTTCAAACTATAATCATTTGTTGTTGGTCTTGAATGAACACTCTATTGTGGGTCCATTCCATTTCCATTTTGAGATCATGTGGAAATCCAATCTAAATTTTAGGAATAAGATTTCTGGTTGGTGGAGCATCCATGTACATGGCTCGTCCATGTTTAGGGTCTTCCACAAACTCAAGTATATCAAATATATGGCTAAGGGGTGGAACAAGCAGGTGTTTGGGGGTGTTTTTTATCAAAAAAAAGTTCTTGTTGATAATATTAGGGTGACACAAAAGAGGATGGAGGAAGGGGATATTAGTGTTTAGACATGTCAAGAAGAAAGGGATGAATGCATGGAATGGGAAGTTTTTTTAAAAAAGAAGAAATTTTTTGTAAGCAAAAGTCCAAAATTCAATGGTTGACTGAGGGTGACCAAAACACTTCTTTCTTCCATGTTTTGGCCCTTAAGCAAAGAAAAAGGAATTAGATAAAAAGTTGAAAAATGAGTCAAGGGATGTTATTACTACCCCTACCCAGATTGACCTTTTTGCTTTTGGTCACTTCCAACATACTCTGTTAGCTCCTATTGAGGCTCCTAATCTAGCTATGGATGACCTACTGCTAGAATCCCTTCCTAGTTCTATAACCCGGAGGATAATGAGACTATTCTAAGTGTTATTATTCCTAAGGAAGTTGAGGTTGTTGTGTTCAGTATGGGGGCATAAAAGGACCTAGGACTTGATAGTTTCCCCTAGCTTTCTTCTAATTTTTTTGGGACATTGTGGGGGAAGACCTAACTCTGGTGGCTAGGAATTTTTTCAATTATGGAAAACTACTCAAATAGTTGAACCACACCTTCCTTGTCCTTATTCCAAAAAATGAGGAGCCAAAGACCACGACTGATTTTCATCCCATTAGCCGATGTAATACCATTTATAAGATCTTCTCCAAAATCCTGGTGAACCACTTGAAACCCCTTCTGGAAGAAATGATTAGCCCAGGCCAAAAAGGCTTTTTTTCTAGGATGCCATATCTTAGATGTTGCTATTGCTACTCATGAAATTTTGCATTCTATGAACCGGTGCAATAGTGCTAGTATGGCATTTAATCTTGACATCTCAAAAGCTTACAACAAAGTCCTATGGGACTTTCTTACCAAAGTCCTAGATAAGTTCATTTTCAATAAGAGGGTGATTAACACTATTTTAGAATGTATTACTACTGTGAAGTATTATCTAGTAAATGGGGCCCCTCATGGTTTCTTTGCTTGGAGAGGTATAAGGCATGGTAACCCCCTATCTCCTTATTTTTTCATAATTGTTGTTGATGTGCTGAGTAGGAAAGTTGCTAGAATGCTACGAGAGGGCTCTATTAAAGGTATTAAATCAACCACCACTTTAGATTGGCCTATCATTCAATAGTTTGTGGATGACACCATTCTATTTGGGAAAGCTTCAATTGTGGAAGAAAGGAAATGGAAAAGTTTCCTCAATAATTATGTGGCTTGCTCGGGTTGTGTATAAATTATAATAATAGTATGATCTATTTCTTTAAAAACACTCTTGGCCTTCAAGATCATGTGATCATTTTTTTGGGTTGTGTGAGTGCCTCCCTTCCTTTATTGTATCTGGGTCTCCCTCTCATTGTTAAGGAAGTCACTCCCGCTTTCTAGAATATTGTCCTTGAGAGGATTCAAAGGAAGTTGGAAAGGTGGAAAGGTCCAATCCTTAGACATGCTAGTAAGCTGCAACTCCTTACTACCACCCTTCAAGGTATTCTAGTGTACTTCCTTTCCATGTTCAAAATTCCTAGTTACATCGCTGAAAATTTTGAAAAAATCCAAAGAAACTTCCTCTAGTCAAGTATAGAGAAAAAAAAGATGTGTTTGGTTAGTTGGGATAAGGTTTTCCTTCCTAAATTTGGAGGAGGGATTGGTATTAGGAAATTCCAATCTACCAAAAAATCCTTTCTCGCTAAGGTGGGGTGGGATCAATTAAGGAACTTAAAAGATTGGTGTAGGATTATGAATGCAAAGTACCTAAGATACTACCCCCTAGTCAGGTGCATCTCGAATGGACACCCTTGTGGGTCTTTGGCTTGGAATAATGTTTGCAAGATGAAGAAGCTACTACACTCTGGGATGAAATGAAACTTGGAATTGGTAGCATCATTCCACTAGTAGAATTTGGCAAATAAATGACTATGTGACTAAAAATTTTAGTCATGCAACAACTTAAAATGACTAAATTCTACTATTTTTTTTCAACTCATCTATAAATGAGTAAATAAATGGCTAATTTGGTCGTTGACTAAAAAATTATTTAGTCACACAAATAAAAGTGACTAAATAGTTAGTCATTTATTTAGTCACAATCCATTTGAATAGATCATTTAAAAAATAAAGAATCAATAGCCCACCAAAATACTCTAAAACTTTTGTTGAAATCTTATTTTCAGGTGCAACTCACCAAAATGGAGTTTTCATTTTAATAAACGTACTCTAAAACCTTTGTCGAAACCTTATTTTTAGGCATAGCCTACCAAAATGGAGAAGTGTTTTAGTAAATAATGATAGAGAATGGTAAGGAGATGTGTCTGATAAGAGGCATAGGATTTATTGCTACTTATCTCATTCCCGCTCTGCTCAATAAGGGTTGCATTGTTCACGCTACTGTTTATAATCCAGGTATTTAATTGACATACATTTGCATAATTTTAAATTACTTCAGATGCTTTTGAAGTATCAATGTATCCTATATAGGGTTTATAATGATTTCTTTTAATTTAAAAAAATAAATAAATGATGTATTTGCATGTGATTAGATAATGTGGAGAAGATAGGGTATCTATGGGATCTACCTATGATTAGATAACTAATTTAAAATGTATTTTCCTTCTATGACAAATGGAATTTTCCTAGCAATCCCTCTTCTCTAATATGTACAAATTTAATTTTAATTTACTTGTGGGAAGTTAAGTCTTTATTTTATTATGACTTGTAGTTGATGATTCAAAATAAGGGATTAGATTTTCATGATTTATTCCAATTTCTCAATGAATACTAAAATGTGTATTCATCCCTTGAACAAGGCTAGGTTGTTCTTCACTTGGAGGGGGTGCATTCACTGAGCTAGGCCCATTTTATCCACTTGGAGATGGTCGAGGACTCAGGAGAAATTCACAATCTTGGAACAAAGGTATCATATCATTAAATATAAAACATATGATAATTATGGATGCATGGAACAATCTTTCTTATTCTGGCATACTTTCTCTTCAAACATGCAATATCAAACCTCCTTTTTGTAGAATCTCTTGTTGGAGTAGGATGGTCTTACTTAAACACTACTTCAAATTATAACTGTGGTGATAAATCCATAGGTAATTATTGAATAAATTTGTATTACTTTTTGTGTCATACAACTTAAACTAATCTTATAGGTTAAATATTTTCTAATACAATTCTGGACATGCTCGTGTTTCTTTCATATTGGATTAAAAGGTTTCCTGAGTATGCATTCATAGATCTATTTTTAGCTGGAGAAAGATATGTAGGTTAAACATCCACTCAACATCTTTTCAAAAATATCATTGGGAATTTTTTGCTTCTCTTATCATGATTATTTTAGTCATGGAATACAAGCCATTAGATACCACAGCTAACAGCTACTTAAGGTGATAGAATACAATCATGGATACACAAGCTATAAATTCTACCTTAAGGGGGTATTTGTGAGTATTTTTCCAAGATTTTTTTATTATTAGATTTTTTAATTAGGTATTCTTTGACATGGATGTTATTGTAAGTTCAATTGAAATTTATATGTGGTCTCATTATTAGTTGAGAGTATAACATATTTTATATTGAATGGAAATTTATATATTAATACTTAGATTTTTTGTTTTATGGTAAAAATTAAATCATTTTTCACTTATACTTATTAAGACTATGCTCTTTATTGTAACTGATAACTAGCTTCTACATCTCCCTCTCAGTTCTTTGAAGTGTATATCCATATCCAACAATTACATTCTCCTTGCATTGTCACTTTTAACTATTGTCATTTGTTAAAATGAATACCCTTGATTAGGATTACTCTTCTTTGAAAACTATCCTATGGAATGAAGCTACATTCATTGTAAGAGCATTGTATTTTATCTATACTATCCATCAAGATACAAAATCCATTATCATTACATAGATCTCCTAAATTTTCCCCAGCTCACTATCCTCTTTGGCATTGTATTCATTACTCTAGCTGCTAGGGTTTTGCATGTGACATCTTTAATATCTTCATGACAGTGGCTTTTAAATAGATCTTGGTATTTGCTTTAATCTTTATCATGGTAACCCTTGAGTTCCATAATCCACCTTCAATCTCTTCTAAGAAACCTTAAATAAAGCAAGTCCTTAAATAGATTGCATAGTAACCTTAAATAGACCGCATAGTATGCATATAAAGCAAGTCCTTCATACTCACCGTTGTTCCAAACCACCACTCACTGCCTTGCTTAAAATGTTTCCTCCATAAGCAAAATAGCAAGTTTTAAAATCATGGTTTTCAGTGATTGACCATTAAGGTCACTACTTTCATCAAGATACAATGAGATTTTTGTCTTCAAACTCAAGGCATTATGCAAGATAACATTGTGAATTGTTTGTTGTGTAGGGTTTGTTTTTTAGAACATTTACTTCTTTGCTAACTACCTTTAAGACTAGATATTGCACCCTCAGTTGCAATCTCAAATAGCTCACTCACTGTCACTTGAAGATTCCTTTCATGAGCATCCTTCTATAAAATCAAACTATGCCCTATATATATATTCATGAGACTACAACTTCTATGATATTATTATGCATTGACCAATGCTATGACTATCCTACTATAATCCCACTTCCTCACAAATGATTACAATACAAATTCCTATATATATTTACTACTCCTCACTGCTACATAACCAAGCTCTAATACTTCCCTTATTACCTATAGAGATCTGATATAGTCTACTTGCTTCAGCTGATGATTATGCTGTTAATGTGCCTCTCTAGGAAAACTGCACTTTGAATATTAGATAATGAACTCTGGGAAAGTAGCTACATTACCCCTTATTCTCTTCACTGTCAAAGAACAAACAAGATAAGCATATGAATTAAGGTAATGCCCCCAAGTTCAAGCCTACTTTATTTCCATTTGCATCTTCACTTGTTGCATCTTTTATTGTAGGTTAGTCATTTTTCTTCAAGTTTTTGTTGTCTCCTTTTGTATACTTTGTCATGATCTTGACAATGCCTTTGTTATGCCTCAAAGCACTGTCACCCTCATTCTTGAGTATACCCTCCTCATTGGTTGTCACCAAAACCTTGTAGATTTTATACTGTCTTTAATATTGCTCCCTCATGGTGGACACTATCTTCAATGTCAAATCATCATCATACATTGGGTTGTGACACTAAAAGGTCAATGAACCTATTGTCTCAATCCTCTAACTCTTTGATGTCTTCTATCACGAAAATCCATTCATATATGAGGGTTGTTACATATAACATATCGTCCCATTAAGGTGAAGAAAGTTGTCTCAAAACACAGTCTATCATAGTCATAGAGTTTTTTAGTTGTCTCTTTTGCAAAACTATCTTCATTTGTGATTTTAGTTAGATCTTTATTATTAACACTCCTTCACTAACTCTTCATGGAAAGAGTTAGGCTAAATATGACAATTAGAAAAACCTACATGAGTTTTCCCTCATATCACTTGAATGATTGGTAGAATAATGCATTCTATTGCTATAAAATGAGCCTCTTTCCTTTCAAAGAAATCAATTCATGATTCAAACTCCAATCCTTTCCAAATTTGTACGAGTGTAGATTCTTGAATATTTTATTTTTTAAAACTATACATAGACCTAATAGGTGAGGATTCTCTTAAGTGAGTGACCCCTTCTAAGCTCTTAACTTGAGGACTATTGTCCTATTGCATATGTTTTTTGAGGTATCATTCCAACTGTCCTATTACAAATAGTGCTCTCATTGCAAGACTGTCCCATCACCTACATTCATTTTTCTACCCTCTTCTATCATGTAGCCTCTTGCATTATGTTATGCCTATAGCACACACACCCTGTTTTGATTGGGTACCCCCTCTCCTTGTTTCGCTTTCGCTGAGCCATTTTGTTTTTTCCTCATTTTGTGTACCCCTATTTCTGAGATTAAAATAGTAACATGCCTCAAAATCATTAAACTTACCTCGGCCAAGTTCACCTACCCAAATTTCACTAAGTTCTAAGGCATTGTGGGACTCACACTATGGTTTTCCGCACTCCATTGGCCGCCATGTCCATCTTCCCTAGTGGACCTGCTACCACAAATTTCCTCATGTAGATCGCTAACCCCATTTTGGCATTCTCTACAGCTAACCTTCAATGTTTTCCCACAGTGTGGGCTCCACACCTCATTTCTCCATCTAGGGCTCCATTGAATGTCCACCATGGCGTTGGTTTCTACACCTCACCTACCCAGTCCTTGACTATACCTAAATTTAGCACATGCACTAATGGAGGGTTTCCTATATATATGTAGCCTCCCCAACTGCCATTTTCACCTGGCAAACTCAAATTTGAGAGAGAAAGGGCAGAGTAGATATCTAGGCATGTAAGAAATTTAAAGGATTTGATTACAACTACTTCTACGGCTTGTTTGGTAAGCATTCATTCTTTGTTTTAATTGTTGACTTGTGATAAGCTTGTTAGGGTTTAATTTAAATGAATCATTTAATGTCAAAACACAATAAACCAAACCATAAATTCATTTGACCCATGCCATTCTTATGGCGCATAATATGGAGTCTAGGCTAATAATCGCCCTTGGGGATGTTCTATGAATGATGAGGCCAACTAACCTCTTGAATCCACATTCATGCACTAGTAAGACAAAGAAAAAATATCATTGTGAAGTAGAAGCCTTGTGGGTCCCCATGTGGGAATCCATCCCGTCGTAGCTATTACTCAATGGTAGAAACACTAATACAGCCCGCCTCGCTAACCTCGCTGACCTTGCTCTTTTCATCACTAAAAAAAATTAGAATGAAAATGAATAATTTAATAGTATTGTATGGAGGTCTCCATGCCAAACTCCACCTTATATCCCACTCTTACCCCATTGGCATTCCCTAAATGGATAAGTCCTGGTGTCTCCCCACCTAGTGGGTCATGCATGTCATATTGCCTAAGGATAAATCCAAGGTTTGCTAACAAAAAATTTAGGGTTGAGTGACCTCTATAGGTCTGCCCCTATAGAATGCTACCTAAGGGGGGCTATTACCCTAGAGTCATTCTTCAATGGCTAAAATCCACTAGCCTTTCAACTTATGTACTTCACATTTAATAACACCACTCTTGGTAATAAAACTATCAAATCAATGGAAAGTATAGGTTGAAAGCTCTCAATGGGCATGATCAAGCAGGCTGCCTCATGTGGAGGGTTGTCCCTTCAAATCCATTTTCAATGACATAACTAAAGCATCCTCTCATGGTACATTCCTTGCACTCTCAGTTTTTATAAGGCTCAACATTGAAGCGGTAAAGTTTCTAATTCAAGGTAACTGTGTTGGTTTTCCCTTGCGGGTGTCCACCTCTGAAAGACCATCTCCATGCTCTTAATACTAATGGAAAGGAGCTTGTGCCACTCCATCCTACAAGTATCACATGTCTCATTTCCTCTAAGCAAATTTCTAAGTTTTCCAATAAAACTATGGGTCAGACCACCTCTACGGGTTCACCCTTGCGGGCATCCATTCATTGGAAGCTATAACTCCTAGGTCATTTCTCAACAGTGAAACTTAGCTACTTCCTCACCACATGGACCCAAATCCCACCAACACCATCAATATGAAAAACGTACAAAGAAAAAATTTAAAGCAGGTCTCTTTGGCAGGTCTGCTTCTATAGGCCGCCATTGTCAGAATGCCATCCTCACAAAGTCACTCCTTAGCGGTGAATACCCAATGACCCTTTGCTACCTAGATCCCATGCCTCCTAACTTTGTAGTCTACAAGTCACCACTTCAGATAACTTAAACAAACTCATCCAAGGAGAATGACCATGCGGTTTCTGCAGTGTGGGACTTTTCTTGTAGAATGTTGCTTTCCCGAGGACATTCTCCAACAACAAAGCACCAACGACAGTCCCCTTGGATGCCTTCACATCCCTCTCATCCACAAGAACATAAATATTGACCTAATAGCTTCAGATGCTACCATCCCCTAGTTTTGCACTTGTAGAATAGCCTCATGTAAAATTTACTCAAGGACCAAACCATGCATAAATGAACTATCAAAATGTTGCCCATGGGATTTTGTGGCCCCAATGTCATTCCTCAACAATTTTCATCATGCCAGTTTTCGCAAAAGGGAAACTTGCATCCCCAAACTCGCATTTTGGTGAAAGACCCAAAAAAGCTTCAAATGGTAAACAATGATGAATGTTATGATCTCTCAAGGGTATATGAATGAATCTAGCAGTGATTTTGTATGATTTAACTAACATTTTGCTTCTTGGTCTGTCAACTCACTTACTACACCTTTTGTGTGCAGGATTTATGGAACTTGTTGAGGGACCATCAGAGAATCCCATCGAGAACTTGTTGATAAGGGAAAGAGGCCAACTAAGACCCCTAGAGGGAAAGAAGAGAAAGAACATATGAAGTACTAGTTCCAAGAGATAGAATGTAGTTCTAAGATCATGTCCAACTAGGACACAATCTATGACAGTGACCTCGAGCACGTCAACATAGATGAATTCAAGCAGAGAGTAATGATCAATCCTACCACAAAGGAAGCCCTAAGAATAAAAGAAAGTGGCCTTGCACAGGAAATTGGATTTCCTCTTTCCCTGATTATTCCAAAACTATTAATGGCTTGCTGAGAGTGTTATCACTCTCATAATAGAAAAATAATTGAAAAATATTGAAGAGTACTGGCACATCTACCAAATCTATTGGCATGACATTTGGTGTCCTAGTCTATTATGAAATGGAGGAATTCGAAAGGAATTCACCTTGAAAGTCTAGCAATAGGACCCACTTGGATGTAAAAGAACAATAAATCAATCATGGCTAGAGGATAAGAGAGGTAGCACCAATAAGGTGCCTCAGAGCTTGTATAGGAGTGATTTTGTGGAAGAATCTAATGATTTGGTTATGCTCCCAAGTAGAGTGATGGGCCTACCTACTGCCCCCTTCTTTGAAGAATGGATGTTCTACTTCGTAGAAGAAATCCTCCAAGGCACTGCCAAATTCCACTAGGTGAAGATGATAAGCGAGAATTTGCATAATCAATTCATGGTGGTGAAGAAGACCTCCAAATTCTTCATGACCTCATATTTGGTCTACCTCCTAGCAGTCAAGTTCCCATACAAAGGATTATTCTATGTTGGAACATTGGAAACCAAGAAGGGACAAATGAAGGTATATGACTGCTACCCCCAATTACAATATAAAAATTTCAAGAAGGATTGCAGGAGGGTGAATGATGCCTTCATAGGGAACATTATTAGAACCTTGGGAGGAGACTACTTCAGAAGGGTGTCTCCCAATGTGAAGGAAATAATAAAGGTTTTTGGATATCTATTTATCTAATTCCTGAAATTTACATACATCAGAGCAGAGGACTTCTTAGGAAGGCCCTACCGATTTCCACACTACCCTAATGACAAAATCATCCTATTAGAGCTTACTCAGTAGCTGTAAACTACTCATACCCTACTAAGCAATAAGGACCATGACAAGATTCCACATCCCCTTACATTTGGACAGGGAATGTACTCTTTCCCTATGCCCCATGTGTTGAGAACTCTGAGAAGGAGTTGGTAGAGTCTAACTTGGACTTGCATATAGATAGGGGAAATGTCAATCCCCATGACAAACAAAAGAAGAAAGTTAGAAGACAATATGCCCACCGACCTCACATTGAGGACTTTTGGGCTAGTTATGAGGATGACAAGGAGGTTTGGATGCAACATTATATAAGGATGATCGCCTAGTTTATGAATTATATTGATTTGTTCTCCATGCTAGATCAGGTTGTTTAAGATGACAATATTTTGGATGAAAGATACAATGCCCTGGCTAATGTTCCATTTCCAATAATTGACTGGGTTGAGCAAGAGATCACTAACCTAGACACTATCACCCACCCCATTGAATAGAGAACCAAATAGCGGGTTGATGGGAAAATAACTCAATTGCAAGAGCAAGGTGTAGAGTTGACATATGGGGAGCTCAAAGATGAGCTTGAAAGTGAAACCGATAGTGGCATTATTATAGGATCGTCAAGTGAGGCTCTCAAGTATCCACATGTCACAAGGTTTAAGAAAAGGAAAGAAACATCTGAGTGGAATCCTAAACACAAGGTATATACTAGGAAGTAAGTAGAGGGGCAATCGTCGAAGAAAAAAAATAGAATGGTGAAATTTTTTCTTGAGATGCCCACCATTCAGGAGGAGGGACCCCAACATGAAGAGGCAAAAGAGTCTGAAAAAAATCACTCGCCACCACCTACCACTTACATTCCTCTATCTATTGTTGCCACTGCAGCAACCCCTTCCACTTCTAGGTCATTACCTATTTCATCTCCACCTATCGTGGATATTTCTATCCACCTCACTACCTCATAAACTACTCCAATGGTGGTGCTAGAATCTTCCTCTTCTGCCACTTCCCCACTATCATCTTCCTCACTCCCACCTCCACTGCCTACCCTTTCCACTCTTCTGCCTTCCCTTCTGACCACTACTATGGTACCCATCACCCTGCCCCATGCCCTTGTAGCTTATATGCAACATGTGCCAACTGAGATCTCTAGAGTAATCCTCAACCCAAAGGTCTAGGCACTAATGGCTTATTTTGTTACTGCTTTGAATCTCCCACCACTTCCCATTGAGCCACCAAATATGGAGGAAACATTGCAAATTTTAGAAGAAATGGAGAGGCTTAGTGCAGAGCAAACCAAGGATGCCACAAAAATATTATTGAAGAATAGGAAGACTTTGATAGGGTTTATTTGTTTGAGCACCTTGAGGGTGGGTTGAATATAAATATAGATAAGGTAGCCTCAGATGAGGAAGCACAAAAAACATTTGAGGTTGAAGGTGTTGATAGGCTTGATGAACATTATGAAGTTGAAACATCTGATTAGGAGCTAGATGAAGAGATACCCCAAGAACATAAAGATGAAGAGGAAAACCCCAAGGATCATCCCTCTAAGGAAGGGAAGATTGATATAGACATAGATGTGGAGATAATTTATGAGCCTCCATGAACTAGCCAAGATGAGGGCCTAAAAGATGAAGAGGTGCTTCCAAAAGAAGAAGAAATAAAAGACAAATAAGAGGAAACTATAAAAGAAAAGGATGTTGAGCTTGCAAAAAATGTTGGGATTGAGCTTGAAGCTACCAAAGGGAAAACACCACAAGAAGAGAGTATTGTTGAAGAAAATATAGTATCTACTGAGCCCTCCAAAGAAAAGACTATGCAAGAAAAGGAGTCGAATGAGGAAGAAAAATATGATGAGGCTTCTATGCATGAAGGGGATGAGCCTTGAAAGGAACAAGAAGAGGAGCAGGGTCATGAATTCCCAAATCAACAAAAAGAGGTCCCCGTGTGGCTGGAGGAGTAATTAAAGAAGAAGGTTCCCTAGTAACTAATCCTAAGGCCTAATTAGAGGTGATCTTGGCTAGGGCTAAGTGAAAACTTGCAAGGAAAGGAAGCCTGATATTAGGTCATACATCACCACTAATGCTATATAGTCAAGAATACTATAAGTGGTCACTCCTACTATGGATAAAGATGCAAGAACTATTCAGGGTTAGGACTACTAGATATCCACCATTAACCTAGGCCCAACGTCTCATGAGTAGAAGATTGATGAATTTCAAGGGTCTGTCTCCTCCATTTTGTAGCAAATGAACACAGACTAGTCCAAAAAGGAAGAGCTAAAGGCACAAGTAGTAGAACTTACTACTTACATCCAACAATGGACTTCAATAGAAGAAGAGACTTCAACAAAATTACTGGCACCCAACTTGGTTTCAAAGGAGGAAGTGAATAAAATAGAGAAAATGAGGAATTGGAGCAAATCTACCTTTGATTGATTTAGGAGGGTAGTTGATGTGGGAAACAAGGGCATCCATTATGCCATTAGGGAACATAACCACTTCTTGTCCTTAAATAAGGTGATCAAGCCATAGGAAGACACCTATAAGGACATCCCGAAACTCTATAGGATAACATACCTTAAACTACAAAGCATCCTAAAGTTGTCTTCGAAGGTCTGGGAAAAGGAACTACCCTTGCCTAAGAGTGATTGCAACCTACTTGATGATTGGTTGCACACTCTTGAGTTCAGAAAGGTAATTTTGGAAAGGTTGTTTATAGAACTGGACCACACCCAAGCTAACATTGTACTCACTTGGCTGATGCAAATGACCTCTTAAAATTGATGACTAGCTATGAGGTGCCTGCTCTAGAATTGGACTTGGGAAAGATCAAGTAGGAATTCCATAGTAAAATGGAACAGGGCACCAATGATACTTTGTTGGTTGACTTCATGGACTTTGTTGCACAAGTTTTCTCATGATTAGAATAGATAGTCAAGGCGGGGGATGTATATGTAAAGTGCCATGAAGAAATGGTCAATGATTTTGAGGGAATCTCCTTTTGCATCACCAATTCAGGTTTCACAGAATGGGACAAGCTTCAACATGTGATTAGGAAATTCATTGAATATTCTACTTTGCAAAAGGAGGTTGTAAATCCAGTGATAGTTGATGAATACTTGTCAAAATAGCTGAAAAGGCTAGAAGTTAGGTTAAAGAAAAAATAGACTAAAAGGTAGAATAAGGAAAAGACAAAATTCAATTTTATCTTGTAATATAATGGGGCGTAGGTGAAACCCTAAGTTAGAATGAATTTAAGCCACTCATTGTAAATGAATCTTGTCCATTCATTCTACTTTTTGAAAACTATAAATAGGGGCATCCTCTCATTTTCAAGAGAGATGAGTTGTTGTGTAAAGACATGCCACTGCAAAATATATGGGAAAAGCATTTATTTAATGGTTTCTTATGTGTAGCTCTCCATGTGTGCATGATTCTATCTCCAATAGTTTATTTTAGCTTTGTTGTTTCAAGTTTAAGTTCCTTTTCAGTTAGTAGTTCATGTTATGCTTTAATGGTGGATGTATGCTATAGTGTTTGATGCATTTCCAACTCATACTTTTGGTTGTTTGTTGATGAAGAATTGCTATGTAAAGTTATTTTGAGCTTGTTTATTTTACTGCATCAATGTTCAATTGTTATTCATGCTTAATAGGTGAATATACAGTCTGAAAAATCTATAGTGACCCCCTTGAAGATTGCACTAGTTTAATGAGATTGTGGGTTGTCCATAGTTAAGTGAAACTCAGTTTTGGGAAGTTTTTCCATTGTAGCATCCTCCATTGTTACTGTTCACCTTAGTTGTAGATTTAGAAAATTTCTAACAACTTTTCCCTTTTATTGTTTCTTTAAAATTTGAAGTTAAAGACAAGTTCCAGCATCATTGTAAAGCCAAATCTGATGAACATAAGGAGTTTAAGTTTGTTATTCTGAACTTGCAGCAACTGTTCATTCATTTCTAAAATTTATGAAACTCCATTTACAGAACCAAAACTTCCATGCTTAGCAAACCATAAAATTCCCTTATGATTAATAGTTGTAGACACCTAAATTTGGAAACTTAATTTATCAAAAATTATCCCTTTTCATCTAAACATCCCCTTATTTGCATTAATTAATTAATATTACTATTATTTAATTAATACCTCTAAAGTTCTTCTAATCCCTAAGGTATCTAGTTAAATAATTAAATACCTTCCCCCTTTCATCAAATGAATTAAATAAATATGACATTTATTTAATTCCTCACATGTCACATCCCTTAATTCTAATCAACCTCTTAATTCCATCATTAGAGATGTGCACATGCCTAATCCTTGATTAGGATGTGTCACATCCTCCAACTTTTGAAAGTTGGCCTCTAATCTCTCTTAGCCACCTAACGCTCTTTTAATCCTTCATTAACTAGCATAATCAACTTCCCAAGGAATTTTTAATTCTTTTTATCCTTTCAAGGAATATTAAAATCATTTTTTTCTTCCCCATGTGATCTTTGACTTGTCACATCAAGTCACATGTGACAGGTGCTTACCTTTTTGGACACCTTGTCTTATCCAAGGTACTTTCCACCTCTCCCTTTGGAACCTTGTCTTATCCACAAGATTCCCCAATTATGTGAATTTTAAATCCACTTTTTTTTCCTCCAAGGAATCTTTTCATCTCCCAAGGCACTTGCAAGGTACTTGTCCTTCCTCCACATCATGTATTCTCCTTCCACCTCATTTACACATCACCATTTCTAGGCCATCTCACATTCCACATGTCAATATGTGAGGGCTTATGAGTCCTCAACTCACCATAGCCCTTCATCTTGACCTTGTTGGATGAATCTCAACTGTTGAATTTGCTAGAGAATTCAACTTCCTCTATAAATACCCCATTTTTTCTCTCATTTTAAGGGGAGATCATTGTGCTAACCAAACTCTTGAAAAAATTTCATTTGAGCCATACTTAGCCAAAAACTTGCACTTGCATCCATTCCCATCCATTTCTTATCCATCTTGCATCCCACACTTGCATCTTTTGCCATCCAAGGAGCATACACGACATCAAAAATCAAGGGCCAACCAAAGGATCGATTCAAGACAAGGTAAATCAACTCCTTTTTGTTATCTTTACTTCATTTTTGAATCCAACTAGGCCAATCTTGAGGTGTTAGGTGTTTAGGTGGTTTCTTGCATGTTTTGCGTTGCTGCTCATTTTTGGGACCACATTTATTTTTGATCACATTTTTGGCATGCTCGATGGGACCCACAAACGGGTCCTGTTCTTTTACATTTTCTAATTTTTTTATTGTTTGTAGGTTTAAGTTGTAGAGGGGAAAACTTGACCTATTAGATAGGTGTACTTGACCTCCAGGGGTGAACCCAACCTATTAGACAGGTGTACCTAACCTACAGGGGCGAACTTGACTTGTATAGGGGCATACTTGACCCAGCAGATAAGCGAACCTAACCTCCGTAGAGACTTGAAAGTTTGTAGTTTTCATAGAGGGGAGTATCTGACCTATCCAGGGGTGAACCTAACCTATCCAAGGGCATACCTGACCTATCCAGAGGTGTACTTGACCTCCAGGGGCGTACTTGACCTAACAGACAGGCGAATATGGCCAGAAAATAACTTTTTCCATAAGGTAGAAAGTGAAATTTAGGCACTATTTTGACTGTTTTGACTATTTCTGACCCTCTAATGTGTGTTGTTTGTGTCTGTGCAAGCATTTGATTGGCGTTTGGAGCAAAAAAAAATAAAATCACTAACAAGTTTCTTGCAAGATCATAATTTTAAAACTTTTATCAATTGTTGTTTATCATTTTTTAGTAATTTAGGAATATAGATTAATTAGGGGAAGTCAATTTACTTTGTGTTTCTTGTTTTTGGTAAGTTATATACGTATCCAATCCCCTTGCACCATTTGGCGATCCTGGGTGACGAGAAATCGTAGCTCACCTAGTCCTTTGTGTCACCCTTTTTACTTTTCTTAGCAGGATCTACTTAGGGATTTCATCATCCCAAGGGACGATTCCAACCACACATATCGACGGGGTATATAAAGGGGGGAGAGAAAAAATTGTACCTCAATTTAGCCACGTCGTAATGGGTGAAGTGTCGGGATGATGTGAAGAGTTGGTCTGAGCCTTTAGTATCTCGCTAAGGTTCTCGACTCGCACTTGTGACAAGTTGGTGTTCATAGTTTGGGCCTCACATACCTAGTGTATATCAAGGACTCCCTAGCAACCATGTTCATCCTAGAATAGAAGACTCTGTTGGCCATACCCATTTTTACTAGACTTAGGATTGTGATGTCTAAACTATCTTCTTTGTGCAAAACCATTAATTTTCTATTCAATTGAGTCAGCCTTATCCTATGAATGTTGTTTGTTGTGTTTTGGGTCTTTTGCCTTAGTATTTTGTCCAAAAAACACGTTCAAATTTTTCCACAAGCGTACTTGACCCTTTCCATAGGCGTACATGACCTCTTTGATAAGTGTACCTAACCTCTGAACCAACCCTTTGTAGTTTGTTTGTTAGTTTTAGTCAATCTTCAGTCCATAGGCATACTTGACTCCTTTCACAGGCATACTTGACCTCTTTCACAGGCATACCTAACCTTTTAACTAGCCCTTTTCAGCATGTTTCAATCAGTTTTGATCAATCTTCAATCCACAGGAATACTTGACCTCTTCCACAGGCATACTTGACCTCTTTCACAAGCGTACCTAACCTTTGAACCAACACATTGTAGTATGTTTGTCAGTTTTGGTCAATCTTCAGTCCATAGGTGTACTTGACCCCTTCCATAGGTGTAGCTAACCTCTTTCATAGGCGTACCTGATCTCTGAACCAACCCTTTGCAGTCTGTTTGTCAATTTTGGTCAATCTTCAGTCCATAGGTGTACTTGACCCCTTTCACAAGTGTACCTGACCTTTTCCAGAGCCATACCTACCCTGCCAGAGTCATACCTAACCTTTTCCAGAGCCATACCTAACCTTTTCCAGGGCCATACCTACCCTACTAGAGCCATACATTCCCTTCTAGATCCATACATACCCTCCTCCGAAGCCATACCTGCCCTCCTCCGGAGCCATACCCACCTTTCTCCTCTGAAGCCATACTTGCCCTCCTTCAAAGCCATACTTTCCCTCCTCTGGAGCCACACTTTCCCTACTCTGGAGCCATACCCACCCTCCTCCAGAGCCATACTTTCCCTACTCCAGAGCCATACTTGCCCTCCTTCGGAGCCATACTTTCCCTACTCCGGAGCCATACTTGCCCTCCTCTGAAGCCATACTTGACCTACTCCGAAGCCATACCTACTCTCCTCTAGAGCCATAGCCACCCTACTTTGGAGCCATACCCACCCTCCTTCAGAGCCATACTTGCCCTCCTTTGGAGCCATACCTGCCCTCCTCTGGAGCCATACTTGCCCTACTCTAGAGCCATACCTGCCCTCCTCCGGAGCCATACCTACCCTTCTCTGAAGCCCTACTTTCCCTCCTTCAGAGCCATACCAACCCTCCAAGTGTTGACTTGACCTATTCCAGGGGTGGACCTACCCTTCAAACAGCCTTTTCCGTCCTCCGTTTGGTCATTTTGAGTGTTGTTTCTTCATTTTGATTGATTGTTTTCTCATTTTGGGTGATCGTTCATCCATTCTAATCATTTGTTCACTCATTTCAATTAAACGTCCATCTGTTTCGAACCTCCTATCATCTCAAACTCTCATTTAGCCATTTTGATCATTCGTTTACTCATTTTGAGTGAACATTCATCCATTCTGAACCTTCGTCTATCGTCTTGAACTCTCGTTCTGCCATTCCAATCATTCGTTTACTCATTCTGAGTAAATGTTCATCCATTCTGAGGCTTCTTCTATCATTTTGAACTCTCGTTCTGCCATTCTGATCTTTCGTTTAATCATTCCAAGTAACATTCATCCATTTCACACCTCCTTTCATCATTATGAACTCTCATACAGTCGTTTTGATCAATCATCTACTCATTCTGAGTAATCTATCATTCATTCTGAGCTTTCATCTTCTCATTCCGAGAATCATTCATTCATTCTTAGTAGTCTTTTACTCATTTCGAGTAGTCTTTCATCTATTCCAATAAATTGTTTACTTGTTTTGAGTATTTGTTCATCCATTTTTATCATCAATTCCTCCAATCAAATCATCATTTTCCCCATCCAAATCCCCTAAACTTTGTCTCAAGTTATTATCCAAATTGACCTAAGTGTCTGATCTGATTATCATCATCAACATTTGCTTAGGATTGTCATCCATCCTAAGTTAATCATCATCGTCGGCCCAATCAATCAATTTTTAATCTCAAAGTGGATTCAATGCTACAATCATCCTTTTAGCCTTTAATCTGATCAATCAGCATCCCAAGTCACCTAGGATAATCTCTGAATGGGGTTTAGAATCCCTTCCATCATCCTATCTGATCCATCAGTCGATCTTATCAATCATCGATCGATTCAATCCAATCCAATCCAATCCAATCACCTTTGACCCAATCAATCTACTTCAATCTTGAAGCAGATTCAGTGTCGTGATCATCCTTTGATAATAAAATCCGATCGTCAAAATCAATCCCATCACATCATCCAATCATCCTAATCTAAGCTTTAATCCAATCCCGATCTAAGCTTGACCTAAATCCTAATTTGAGCTTTAGTCTATTTCCATCCAAAATCTTTGATTCATCCTCTCATCATCATGAATCCTTATTCTCCATCAATAGTAATAAAGGGAAACCCTAATTACATCGACGACGATAATGAAAGTCTCATCAATCAAGAAGAATATGACATAGATCCTCTTGACACTATCATTTCTAGTAAGCTTTCTCCACCCGCTTCCCACAATCCAATCACCCCTTCAAGTTACTTGTTATGTCTTCATCCATGCCTAATCATGCTCCTTATGCTACCTTTGACAACAATCTATATTCCTCCCTCATCTACTCCATCCATTTTGGGTCCTTATGTCCCTCCACCCACTAAGTCCATTTTGGGCCTTATATCCCAAAATCACCTCCTCCATCTCACCCTATTCATCCTTTCATCCATCCAACACCTATCCATGTCACCCATCATAAACATCCCACTCTCATGTCCCCTAATCAGGATCAACAAAGGCACATACCTACACATCCTCCATCTACACATAATCCTCACAATCCTACCTCCATTGCTCCACATCATCCATCTCCTTGCACCCATCCCATTGCTACTAAAAGCACTTTGGATGCGAAAAAAATGCATAAATCCAACCATCCACATGAATCTAAAGCTCCCCATGTCCCCTCTAAAAGACATGGTGAAGAGAAGAAAAATACAAATCCAAATCAAATTGGTAGGCCACAAAGGCCCACCAAAGCAAAAATCAAAACCATGTGGATCCCAAAGAGAAAAGATGCCATGCCTTCAAATGAAGCATCTATAACAACATCCAAAGTTGCTAATCCAAAAGCCAATCATACACTTCCCCAATCTCCTAAATCTATTTTGGGTCCTCATGTCCCAAAATTCACTATCCTATCTCCTCCATTATCCCCACATTCTCCATCCATTAATCTTCCTACCTTTTCACATCCACCACCACATGTGCCATTGTTGGTCCTAAACTCACCATCCCATTACCCACCTACCCCATCATTTTATCCACACACTTTCCACTATCCCATCCATTATCCGGCATATCTTCCCCATCAAATCCCTCTAATTCATCCTCTTGCATAATTCATTTATCCTAATAAGGTTGTACCAAAATCCAACAGTCGCTTCACACATGGGCTCTTAATACCTCATATGGAACTTGATTCTTGAGTCCTTCATCCATATCATTATCACATATCTTCTAAATCCACTTATCCACATCCCTATCTTTATCCATCCCCATCCAGATTCTATCCAAAGAAATCCAAAAAGGTAAAAAAAAAATCCAAAAAAATCCAAAAAATCCAAAAACTAAAAAAAATAAAATAGTAAAGAGAAATCATCCATCCAATGGTGAAAAATTAGAAAAAAAGTGCCTTGGATAAGTACCATGATGAAAACCTGGCAAACAAGCATCATGCGTAAATCCCCATTTGTCATTTTTCACACTTGGGGGCAACTTCCTGATATGCATCCTCTCCATCCGCTGTGATTCCTATTATACTTCCAGCTATGCACCCATCTTCCTTTTGTACGTCCTTTTCATTCATCCCCTCCATCCTACCTATCTTACACATCATGCTTGGTATATCTCATTTATCCCAATCCTTTCATCTTCCTGGTGATCTTGATATTGATAAGGGAAAACATATAAACATGCTTTGGACACCTCTTGGCATACATGCCCCTCATCCTCACACTATCCTAATCCTTATTCGCATTCTTCTACCTTATTTTTCCACCCATCATGCTACCATTAATCTCCCTTCCTTATCCATGCATCCTATCCATATCCATCTCACTCCCTTATTTGACTATTCTTTTATCTTTCATCCTTCATGCCTCCTCGCACATTGCATATCTAGAGTGGGGGAATCTATCTTCCTTTGTGATATAGTCCTTGGAGATATCATTCATCCCTTAATACATTAATAATTTTTCACCTCCCCATCCTTATCTTCCAATCCCTCCACACAATCCTTTTAGCCTCCCTATCCTTATCCCCTTATCCATCCATCATAACATCCCTCCCATTCCCCATCCTTATCTTCCTATTTGTTTCTCTCTATCCCCATCCCATCTCATAATCCCTTGTCATTGGTATCTAGCTATAGGCTACTCCCCATGCAACCCAATGCCATCTATCTCATCGTCATCATTCCCATTTCTCATCACACATATTTTACATCTCCTATCCTTTCTCATCATTCATCTATCTGTCATATCATCCTCCCAATTCATTTTGATGATTTAGATAACTATCCCCTCCCTGAGCTTTGTGTAGTTTCTATCATCCTATCCAATCCACCAGGTCTATCTTGTCTCAACCTATCAGTCTCATCCCCTTATCCAGGGTTATCTCATCATCCTTTATCCATCATTTGTCTTTGGCCTTTTGTTGAACTACATTGCCCCTGTACTTTCATGTAGGCAAGGTCGATCATTTGATCTGCCCCCGGGGCTCTATCCATTTGCTCCTTTATCGTCTATCATCGGTCTTTTTGATTTTTTCTATCCAGTCTTTATCATCATCATCCTCTTCCCACTTTTATCCATGGTCAGTCATCAGACTTTTATCAAACTACGAGGGCTCTACACTTTCACATAGGCAAGGCTAATCTTTGATTGGCCCTCGAGCCCCTAGCTCCTTAGGGTGTGTTAGTTTTTTGTTTCGTTTCTTGTCTTCCTTGTGTTGTGTCATCAAGCTATGCCCTTATCTAGCTAGTTCTTAACAAATGAGATCCACTTGTATCATGAGATCCAATCATCTTTGAATATCCTTCATCATATCAATCTTTTAGTTTAGTATCCATCAACGGTCTCAACAAGATGCATCCTTCCTAACAGACCCCATCAATCTCATCCATCCCCTTGATCCTTTGGCAAAGGACATGTGAAATTGATTGCGATATTTTGATACTTTTGGATTTTGTTTATCATTTGAGATCCCTATCATCACTTGTCATGGTCACCTTGATCCATCATATCATAGTGTGCTTTGACTAGTCAACATAGGGGTGTATCTTGATCTTTTCTTTGTTGTTGTCTTCTCGGTTGTCCCACATAGTACCCACCAAGATCCATGAGGTCTTGTGTCACGTTGAGGCATCCTTGTGTGCTTGTGGTTATCCCAATACCTAGCCTGACCAAGGTCATCATGACTTTGGGGTGTTGGGATAGCCTTCTTGTTTGTTGTGTTTGTTTCATGCATTAGACACTAAGCTACCTTGGTGTATCGTGTTTTTTGCTATAGCAAAAATCAGTGCTCCTAAAGATGGAAAATTGCATTTGGATTGCATTTGATCCCCCATTCTCTCATCTATCACAATCACCTCCCATTCATTCATCCTTCCTCACTCTCCCTCCCATATCCATCCAATCTCTTATCATCATCTTTTCAATCTTCTTAGAATAATATTGATTAGTTATTCTAAGCATATTGTCCCCTATCACTTTGCATCATCATCCTCATGTCCTCTTTCATCATCTCATCCATTTTGAGAGCACATTTGTGTTCTCTAGAACCCACATGTCCTCTCGAGGGGGTATCCTTCATCCCTAACCTTCATCGTCACTCCCATCATCTTTCCTCCTGGTCATTCCAATAATGACTGGGGCATCTTTTCCAATATAACCACCTTATTCTAGGTTCTATATTATAATATTCTTTGAAATGATGCTACTTCCTAACACCATCTCAAAGAGGGGAAAATGTAGACACCTAAATTTGGGCACTCAATTTATAAAAAATTATCCCTTTTCATCTAAACATCCCCTTATCCACATTAATTAAGTAATATCACTATTATTTAATTAATACATCTAAAGTTCTTCTAATCCCTAAGGTATCTAGTTAAATAATTAAATACCTTCCCCCTTTCATCAAATGAATTAAATAAATATGAAATTTATTTAATTCCTCACATGCCACATCCCTTAATTGTAATCAACCTCCTAATTCCATCATTAGAGATGTGCACATGCCTAATCCTTGATTAGGATGTGTCACATCCTCCAACTTTTGCAAGTTGGCCTCTAATCTCTCTTATCCACCTAACCCTCCTTTAATCCTTCATTAACTAGCCTAATCAACCTCCCAAGGAATTTTTAATTCCTTTTATTCTTCCAAGGAATATTAAAATCCTTTTTCTCTTCCCCATGTAATCTTTGACTTGTCACATCAAGTTACATGTGAACTCTTCCCCTTTTCCCATGCATCTTCTAGAATCTTTGACTTGTCACATCAAGTCACATGTGGCAAGTGCTTACCTTTTTGGACACCTTGTCTTATCCGAGGTACTTTCCACCTCTCCCTTTGGAACCTTGTCTTATCCACAAGATTCCCCAATCATGTGAATTTTAAATTCACTTTTTATTCCTCCAAAGAATCTTTTCATCTCCCAAGGTACTTGCAAGGTACTTGTCCTTCCTCCACATCATGTATTCTCCTTCCACCTCATTTACACCACCATTTCTAGGCCATCTCACATTCCACATGTCAAGATGTGAGGGCTTGTGAGTCCTCAACTCACCATAGCCCTTCATCTTGACCTTGTTGGATGAATCTCAACTATAGAATTCAACTTCCTCTATAAATACCCCCTTTTTTCTCTCATTTTAGGGGGATATCATTGTGTTAACCAAACTCTTGCAAATTTTTCATTTGAGCCATACTTAGCCAAAAACTTGCACTTGCATCCCACACTTGCATCTTTTGCCATCCAAGGAGCATACACAACATTAAAAATCAAGGTCCAACCAAAGGATCGATTCAAGACAAGGTAAATAAGCTCATTTTTGCTATCTTTACTTCATTTTTGAATCCAACTAGGCTAATCTTGAGGTGTTAGGTGTTTAGGTGGTTTCTTGCATGTTTTGTGTTGTTGCTCATTTCTGGGACCATGTTTATTCCTGATCACACTAGCAAGTCACACCAAATCAATGAGTTGTTCTTGCATTATCATGATCTGACACCCAAGAGACCTTGGGGTGATTGTCTAAAATTGAATTGCAAATTTTCACCTTTCAAGAGAGGCATCACACTTGTGTGTTGTTTGTGTTGAGAAGTGAAAAAACACCCATAAATAGAATTGGTGCTAGAAGGAGGGAAACTAGACTAAGTTGGATCAATCTGGGTCATCTTACTCCTAAGGATCTCATAGGATAACTAGGTCAACACCAAACAAGGGAGGGTTCCAAGAGTGAAAACCCCCTACTAGGACTAGGAGAGCCAAGAAAGGGGAAGAATTAGCTTCAGCTCCACCCACTCAACCTCCATCCCTTCCATCTCCTTCCTTCCATTCATCTCCATCTACTCCTTCACTCCAACTAGCATTTTCTCCATTCCCTTCCCACATCCAAGGCACTGTCCCAGTAGCTGCCCCACCTCATCCACAAGTTGCTGCAGCATATCCATTGCCACCCCCACCTCCATGAATGGCTTGGTTGGGAAATAACACATCACCCCTGTCCTTAAATGACTACCATGACATGCTGAGGAATCTAGAAGGATTTTGCTCCAAGTTCCATCCAAATGATCCACAGTGAACAAGAAAAGAACATATCAAAATATTCCAAACAACATTGAAGGATATGTAGATTGAATATGAAGATGTGGCCTACAAACTCTTCTCTTACTTGTTGGGAGATGAGGTATTCTATTGGTACATTCATTTTCCTTCAGGCTCCATTACTTCTTGGGACCTCATGAAAAACACCTTCTTTCAGAAATTTAAAGTCCCAATCAGCCCCATGGATCTCTATCAGTAATTCATGTTAGTAAGGAGAGAATTCAATGAGCCAATTAGCTCATTTAATAACAAATTTCATAGATCCTACATGAAGTTGCAACCTCCTTACATAGTTGATGATGCCTCAACAAGAATATTATATTGTGCAGCACTAGATAACCTCACATCTACCTTGGTCAAAAGGATGCATCATCTGCCTATAAGTTTGATAGAGGCTTATACTGATGCAGTAAAAGCCACCACTAACTTGGGACAACATGTTGATGGCCTACTTCCTTCATTGGGACCAACTACTAACCCTGGACAAGTTCAAGGGCTTATTCATGCCTTGGCACATCAAACTCCTTTGATGAACCCAGTTCCCCAACTGCCCATGGTTCCATACCAAAGGCCTCCATTGAATCAAGCCCCACCAATGTTGCGCTATCTACA
Organism: Sequoia sempervirens; assembly: GCA_007258455.2. Taxonomy (NCBI): domain Eukaryota; kingdom Viridiplantae; phylum Streptophyta; class Pinopsida; order Cupressales; family Cupressaceae; genus Sequoia; species Sequoia sempervirens. The sequence goes on from VDFB02000015.1 coordinate 519,367,276, forward strand.
AGCTCCACCCTAGAAGCCCATTTATGCTCAACAATCCCAAGTGCTTTCATACCTGCATAATTATGAGGTTTCAGCTTCTCAACAAGGTTAGCTCACAACACCTCTTATTTTCCTTTAGAATTCTATCTCAACTCAAAGTAATGCAAACAAGGAACAAATTGAAGAGTTGGCTAAGATGGTGAGGAAGCTGTCCACCGAGGTTACACATTTGAGGAACCAAAACAACCAGCTGCAAGCATCTCATAAAAGTATTCAAGCCAATTATCAAAGGGACCACGGAGAGTTGGGACTATCCTCAAATCAAAATTATGAACGAGATCAAAACTCAAGAACTTTAAGAGAAGGAAGCCTCAAAGGCAGAAAATAACTTGGAATACTAGGCCAAACAATGGGGGCATACCCACACCTCTTGATAACCTTGGAGGTATAAAAAAATCAACAAGTGGAGTATGTTTGGCTAAGGCAACTCTCCTCATATGGTGTAGGATTCACAAAACTAATAGGCATTCTGAGCTCGATTGTTCGGAGTTCCAGACAACTACGAAAATATTTCAAGTAGAAGTTCAAAATGCTATTGATGGTTCAAGTTGTAGAGACAAAGTCTCATTGGAACCATACGACTCAGTTTTTGTGGTCAACTAGTTGCCTTTCCCTCAAAGTGACATGAATGAACCTGAGAAGGAGGTGGCTAAAAGGAAGAGTGAAACAAAGGAGGTAAGTAATAAAATTCCCTTGTCTCAATTGTTTGATTTTGTAGATAATGGACCTAAAGACGAAGAAGAACAACAAGAAGATGAATTCCATATGTTTCAACAACATGCCACCCCTTACAATTTGAGGAATCAACAATTTGGTAGTCCCTTCACAACTTTCATACCTCCTAATAACTTCAACACACCTCTTGTTCCAAATACCAGTAATAATCCATCTTACCCCAAAGTCCCAACCCAATATTTCAATAAGAATAGGCAACCTGATTCAACTAAAGATGAGCCCTCTAACCCTGTCCAAAGCATGTCATTTGAAATAGATGTGGAGCAAATGGGAGAATATGTGGCTGAGGAATTTAAAAAGGTGAAAATAAGCTTGTTAGCCTTTGAGTTGCTACAAGTACCCACTGTTAGAAACACTTTCTTTAGATCACTAAACGAGACTTCCTCATCTAAGCCTACTCAAGAGATGAGTACTAAGAAGGTCTCCTCTACCACTTGTAGCAGTGAACCTGTGGTTAGGGAAATTGTGGCAAAGAAACCAAATCAGCTGCCTAGCAAAAACCAACAAGTAGATAAGCAACCAACTAAAGAGAAAAATAAGGTGCAAACAAAGGATAAAATTCATGATAAGGACAAAGCCCAAGTCGCTTAGGCTAATGTGTCTGTAGGACTATTTCAAGGAAGATTGGAGACTCCCCCTTTCTTGCTAACAATCTGTATATTCAAGAAAAATCTGCATAATTGCCTACTAGATTCTAGAGCCTCTGCCAATGTAATGCCCCTCATGGTGTGCCAAGCACTAGGAATTACCCCGACCCTATCCAAATGAAAGGTGACCCAACTAGATAAGACTAAGATAAAAATAGTGGGGGAGTTGAATAGGATCCCTATGCAGGTTGTAGTGGATCCAAGAGTGTAGCAAGTCATTGACATCTAGGTTGTTGATATTCCTAACACCTACGAAATCATATTGGGAAGGGATTTTACTTAGGCCCTTAATGGCTATGTTGTAACTGATTATTCCCATCTATGGCTGCCCTAGAAGGGGCTTCCTAATTAAATCTGCATTGATCGAGAACCCATGATGAGATTCATGATCATTGAGTATAATAACATGAATGAGGTTCTATTTGTGGAAACAAGATTAGGAAACTATTTCTTGGTTGTGTGTGAAGAAGAAGAAATGGGTACAGAAGAGGTTCTCATACTGTGCAGTGCCCCCACCAATCCGACTCTTCTTCCCAACAACACAGAAGCATTGGTTAAATCAGATAATGAGGATCTTCAGCAAGATGGAAACTTATGACTATTTGATGGTTTCTAAGAATTCATGCAAAAATGTGTCCAGGATCAGCTTAGTTAGGAGCTAGGATGGATTTCAAAGAGTTATTGTTGCCTGGATGGTGCAAGGTGCATGATGTCACTCATTCTGAGTTTGAGTGTTGCTTGTGCCAAACAACCGTGGATCATATCAAAAGGTAGATCACCCCCAAAGCAGTTATGGAGAAGCAACAAGATCAAAACTAGCTCAAGTACAAGCAGCTGCCTAAGGGTGTAGAAATAGACATGCAACTAGAGAAAGAAGTATGCTCAATCAAATTCAAAGGAAAAATTCCCTCTAAGTTCTAGATGCTATGCTTTGATAGGTCCAAGTCCAAGCAAGGAGCGGGAGAAAGCTTTGAGTTAATCAGCCCATTGGCTAAGACTTACTTTTTTTCCCATAGATTATCGTTTTATTGTACCAATAATGTAGCAAAATATGAAGCACTAATTCATGGATTATTCGTGACATTGAGAAAAAGGGTTAGAATGTTGCAAGTCTCTGGGGAATTTGAATTGATAGTCAAACAAGTTAGGAATTTGTACTCATGCCATGATAGGAGACTAGCAAGCTATAGGCATAAAGTATGGGACCTCAGAGAGACTGGATGTATTCAACATCTAGCTCATTCCCCATAGCAAGAATCAGACCATAGATTCCTTAGCCTAGGTGGTTAGCACCCTCCAACCCTTATCCCTAACTGGCCTAAAGAAATTCATCGTAGAGATCACCTCTACCTCGCCTATTCTTGATAATATCACCCATTTTCAAGTATTTGATGAAGATAAGAATATCCTTGACTTCATCACTAGTTCAGATGTGTTTACTTTTTAAATCATAGATGAAGTGAAGCCAGAGGAAGCTGAGCTTGACATCAAAGGGGTAATCAATTTAAAGAGCAACATGATACCAGGGGCATGGTCTAGTTTGAAACGATGTTTGAATTAGAGCACATAAGAGACCAAGATCAAAAAATTAAGGAGTCCATCGATAACCAGTGTGATGCTCACAACCTAGGTACTATAGAGGATGTTAAAAATGTATTTATTGGAAAAGTGTGTACCCCAAAAGAAATAAAAGGAATTGTTGATGCATTACATACTTACCACGATGTGATTGCTCGGGGGTATGAGTACCTCAAAACATATGACACGTCGATCATCACTCATACCATTTCCCTCAAACCAGATGTGAGACCCTTTAAACAACATCAATGTCCAATCAATGCGCTACTAGAACCAATCATTTTCAAGGAGGTACATAAACTGTTGTTTTCCTGTATTATTTTCCCTATTAGAAATTATACATGGGTGGAAAATTTAGTCCCAGTCAAAAACAAGAACAGAGGAATCCGACTGTGTGGATTTTAGGAACCTGAACAAGGATTTTTAGAAGGATAACTACCTAGTGCCCTCACTAGATGAAGTGCTACAAATAGTAAATGGTTCATAGATGATGTCATTCCTTGATGGCTACTTAGGATACAACCAGGTGATGGTATAGTACGAAGATAGGCACAAGATGACATTCACCACAAAGTGGGGGATGTTTACATACAGAAATTGTTGGGACACGTGATTTTAGAAAAGGGAATCTCCATTGATTTAGAGCATATATAGGCTATTTTGAAGATCCAGCCTCTAAGCATTACATCCTAAGAAATAAAGTGTTTGCAATTGTTCTAGATCCAGTTGTTAAGACTCTATTGATGCAAAATGAACTAGGAGAAAGAAGGGAAAATTAGGTTACACTATTACAAGAATATGACATGGAGATTCAACCTATGAAACTGGTCTGAGGGAAAGCTCTCACATATACAATGGCAGCAATAAAACCAGAGCTCACAGTTTAGCAGTATCATTTGGAAGATGTTTCCCCAAATAGTGGTATGATGGCATAGTGTATTGCTTGTTAAACAACAAATGTTCATCATGGTTTCAAGGAGTATAGAAACGAGCCCTAAGATTAAAGAGTAATAGTTATATGCTAAAAGGAGCTATGTTGTACAAGATGAACCACATGGGAATCTATCTTAGGTGCATAGGAAAGAAAAAGTAGTTGAATTTTTGAAACAATTTCATGACAAATTCAAAACGAGACATGGACCGACCTTCAACAGGTTAGCAGATTCTACAGGAAGTATACTATTGTCTGACCATATTTAAATATGCTCACAACCACATCTGATCCTCCCACATCTATCAGACTATAGCCACTAGGGAAAGGTATGATGTGTTCCATTGTAGCCAGTTGTTGAGGTAAGGCACTTTGCTCAATGGGGACTCAACTTTTCATTGGTTCAAAAAACCCACCATCCTCTACAGGCCACAGGTACATTCTATCTGCTACTGATTATTGTACTATATGGACTAAAGAAATTTCTTATAGGCAATGTACAACTAAATTAGTTGTTAATTTTTTGGAAATTTTCATTATAAATCACATTGGCTATCATTTCCTTAGTTTGTGACAATGGCCCTGCTTTTGCTTCCCTTAAGTTTGCTAGTTGGGCATTTGATTACAAAATTTTACTCAAATTTTCATCAAATTATTATCCCCAAGGGAATGGATTAGCTAAATCCATGAGCAAAAACTTGTTGACTATCATACGTAAACTGCTAGAAAAAACCCAAAGGATTGGCATACCCAGTTGTGTTTTTCTCTATGGGAAAATCGCACTCAACATAAAGCTGCCTTAGGAAATTCCCCATTATGCCTCATTTATGGCCTAGAGCTTGTCTTCCCTATTCACCTCAAGATCCCTACACTATAGTTTATCAATAACTATTATGAGGAGGGAGACCATCTTGAGGGTCGCTTAGCTGAGTTGCTCTATTTGGAGGAAGTTTGTAACAAAGCAATAGAAAATTTCACTAAACATTAGGGCATAGTCATGAGATCATTCAATCGTAGAGCAAAAGTTAAGGCCTTCTGAATTGTTGACCCAGTCCTATGTTAGGACAAGGCCCATGAGAAGAAAAGGGGACATGAAAATTTTGACAAGCTCTAGCTTGGCCCCTTTCAGATTTCTAAGATTTTGGGAGATAATGCCTTTCACTTGAAGACACTCATTGGAAAATATGTCCCATTTCCGGTCAATGGGAAATACCTCAAGCATTATTTCCTTTCCTAAGCTCTTAAGCTCACCCTTTATATATAGTTAGAGTAGGTCCTTTTCATTTTTTTTTGCTTTTGCTTTGCTTTCACTTGCTTTCCTAATCTTCATTTTTGCTAAGGGTGTTGTCCGATCTTGATGTGATGGTGGTGCTCGACTTTGTTGAAGTTCATTTCTTTGTTGCATGCTTCCTTTTGTTCCATGGATAAGTCTTCATGAGTCACCATGAGTTTTTGTTTGCCTCTGTGAAACGGGTTTCCTCACTACAACTCTGACTTGACCCAAAATAAAACCCTTATTTGAATCCTTTCATGTCTATCTCATATTACACATGATACATACTTTAAATACTCCTAATGAGCTATACGATAGTCACTATGAAGCCTAGGCAAGTGGAAACTCTTAAATTTACTCCAGTAACCACTCTCCAAACCCACTATAAGTTTCATTTCTTATACAATTGAGCAAAAGAGTATCAAAAGAAAATATAAAAGAAAAGAAAAGGATTGAAAAATAGGCAACTGTGTGGGTGTGCAAACAACTCTATCGAGGCTATGGATGTTCGACTAGCAATAGAGCAATCTTTGTGGGGATTGCAACTAATGAGGTATAAATAACCTCATGTATATAAATTGCCAAATACCCTTCCTTATTTCTCCCAATTGCTTTTACCTTGCCAATTGTTTGTCTTTAGGATTAATAATTATTTTATTTTTGTAAAATAATTATAATCTTTATTTCCTAAAATCAGTTGAAAACTCGTGCTAACATAATGTTATATTTTTAGTATTGTACAGGTCATTATGCACAACCGATCATTATGCACATTTGAGTGGATTTAAAACAAACTTCAAAGTAGTTGAAGAAAAGCACCAAAAGTTTAGGCGTTAGAACTTTAGGAAGTGCATAGTGGATCGAGTATTTTAATGCTTTCTATTTACTTTCTACTTAAAGACTATGGCTCACTCTGAGTCTTTTAAATGCTTTATGTTATGGACCTAAGTCCATTAGTTAGTTGAATTTTGTTAAATACTTTTTCAATGGTGATCTTCGCCATTTGAAATCTAGGATTTTGTTAAGCAGTTTTGTATAAAATATGTAACCGCTAGAAACAATGTAGATTGGATATTGTTATGTTGTCATAATGTGCTTTGGAACTATGTCTTTGTGTTACACTTTTCCTGATATGAATAAAACAAGCTTTACCAGTCTTATTCTAAGTCATTAGTATTGTGTGATGGAAATATCTTGAATGGATTAACTTTGAAGATACAAAATTTCATGTGATCTGAGTTAAGCATAGTAGTACCCGAGAGTTGGCCACTCGAGGGAATTGTAGAATAGATAGATAAGTATTTTCATTTTCACTTCTATTATTTTTATTTTGTACATGATAAGTGTGAATGAATATTATTTCTATGTGTCAAGCTCCGTTAAGTTATTCCTATAGGTTGTAGTTTGAGTTTATAATCTTTAGTTTTGTTTATCTAAAATTTTGGAGCACCCATATTGGTTATTGGTTGTATGTTGTTAAGTTTTATTTTTATTAATAGTTAGCTGTTAGTTAATGGTTGTTGTCATTTAAAATTTATAGTTTTATTGAAAGCATTTATTTTCAAGTAATTTACTTGCTTTCTAGTTTAATCATTTTATGCTTTCTAGTTTAATAATTTTATGCTTTCTAGCTTAATCATTTCATGTTTTCTAGTTTAGACAACTTTACACTTTCTAGTTTAATGGCCTTTTAGTTTAAGTTTTTTTTTAAACTATTCCAAACATTCAAAAAATTTAAAAGAGTTAGTCAAGATGTTTCCTATTGCATATAGCCTCTGAACACTACCTGATTGGTACATTTGATGCATATTTCAATTAAAGCGATAGGACCTAATGACAACCTATCAACAACGACAACTCCGTCGGGGCTATGGATGCCTGACTGGTAGCGAAGCAATGCCCATATTACTTTTGGGGTTAGATTACCTATGTATCTTTCCCTAGCTGATTGCTCATTGTCCTTAATGGCTTCTGAAGGAGAGGAATGAACTCACTGAACACACTCTTGAGATATTTTGTGATATGATTCAACTAAGTATTTTTTCCTCTTTTAAGCCTTTAGTTCATTTGAGAACACTTGTTTCTGGTCTACGAAATCAAATATTTTGGGTTTTGGATGAATCCTTACCCTTGGAACACTCGGGAGAATTCTTCCAGCAGAATCGCCATTTGTTGTTCCTATAGCACACACGCCCTGTTCAAATCGGGGAATCCCTCTCCTTGTTTCACTTTTGCTAGGTTGTTTTTCTTTTACATCATTTTGCATGCCTCTATTTCTTAGATTAAAAAGATCACATGCCTCAAAATCATCAAACTTACCTTGGCTAATTTCACCTACCCAAATTTCACTAAGTTCTAAGGCGTTGCAGGACTCACATTGTGGGCTTCCACCCTCTGTTCGTCGTTGCATCCATTTTCCTTGGAGGACCCACTACCGCAGGTTTCCTTTTTTGGATCGCTACCCCCATTTCGGCGTTCTCTATGCCTAACCTTCAATGCATGCCTACATTGTGGGCTCCACACCTCATTTCTCTGTCTAGGGCTCTATTGAATGTCCACTGTGGCGTGGGTTTCTACACCTCACCTACCTAGTCCTTTGTCGTACCTGTATTTAGTGCTCACATTAATGGTGGGTTTCCGATATATACGTGACCTCCCCAACTATCATTTTCACTGGTAAATTCAAATTTGAGAGTGAAAGGTTGGAGCAGATATCTGGGCACACAAGCACTTCAAAGGATTCAACCATAACTACTTCCATAGGTCATCTGGTAAGCATTCGATCTTTATTTTGATTGTTGATTTATGATAATATTGTTAGGGTTTAGGTTAAATGAATCATCTAATGTCAAAACATGATAAACCACTCCCTAATTTCATTCAAACTATGTCATTCTTATGGTGCATAATATGGAGTCCAGGCTAATAATCACTCTCGGGGATGTTGTGTGAATGATGAGGCCAACTAACCTCTCGGCTCCACATTCATGCACTGGTAAGACAAAGAACAAATCTCATTGCAAAGTAGAACCCTCATGGGTCCCCATGCAAGAATCTATCTTGTCGTAGTTGTTCCTTAATGGCAGAAACACTAGTGCAACCTGCCCCACTAACCCCACCGACCTCACTCTTGTTATCACTCAAAAACATTAGAATGAAAATGACTAAGTTAATAGTATTGTGTGGGGGTCCCTATGCAGAACTCTGCTTGCAGCCTACTCTTACCCCCTATCATTCCTTAAACGAAGAAGTCCTGGTATCTCCCCACCTGGCTGGTCCTGCGTACCATATTACCCCCAAGGATAAATCTAAGGTTTGCCAACAAAAACTTCAGGGTTGGGTGACCTCAGCAGGTCTACCCCTACGAACTACCACATGTGGGGTCTATTACCCTAGATCCATTCTTCAGCGGTTAAACTTCACTGGTGTTTCGACTTGCAGACTCTACATTTAACAACACTGCTCATGGTAATAAAATGATCAAATCAATGGAAAGTATAGGTCAAAAGCTCTTGGTGGGCATAATCAAGCAGGCTACCTCATGTGGAGGGTTGTCTCTTCAAATTCATTTTCAACAACATAACTAAAGAGTCCTTCCACTATACATTCCCTACACTCTCAATCTTTGTAAGGCTCACTCAACATTGAAGCGGTAAATTTTCTAAGTCAAGGTAACTATGTGGGTTTTCCCTTGTGAATGTTCACCTTTGAAAGACCGTCTCCATGCTCCCAGTGCTAACGGTAAGGTGCTTTTTCCACTCTTCCCTACGAGTATCACATGTCTCATTTCCTCTAAGAAAAGTTCTAAGTTTTCCAATAAAATTGTGGGTCAAACCACCTCTTTGGGTCTGCCCTTGTGGGCATTCGTCTGTGGGAAGTCGTAACTTCCAAGTCATTTCTCAACAGAAAAACTTCACTGCTTCTTTGCCACATGGACCCAGATCCCACCAACGTCATCAATACAAAAAATGCACAAAGACAAACTTTAAAGCAGGTCTCTTCGACGGGTCCACTCATGCGGGCCGTCATTGTTGGAAAACCATCCTCACAAAGCCACTCCTTAGTGGTGAATACCCAATGACCTTGTACTATTCAACTCCCACACCTCCTAAATCTATAGTCTATAAGTAATTTCTTAAGAGATCTTAAATGAACTCAGCCAAGGAGAATGACAACGTTGGTTCCATAGTGTGGGACTCCACTTGCGGAATGTCACTTACCCGAGGATGTTTTCCAATAGCTAAACACCAACAATGATCCCCTTGTCTACCTTTGCATCCCTCACACCCACAAGAACATAAAGACTGACCTAATAGCTTTAGACATTTCCATCACCTATTTTCGCATGTGTAGAATAGCCTCATGTAAAATCTACTCAAGGACTAAACCATGTGAAAATTAACTATCAGAATGCCACCTACAAGATTCCATGTCCCCAGTGTCATTCCTCAACAACTTTCATCATGGTGGATTTTACAAAAGGGAAAATTGCATCCCCAGACCTGCATTCTGGTGAAAGACCCAAACAAGCTTCAAATGGTAAACAATGATGAATGTTATGATCTCTCAAGGGTATATGAATGCATCTAACAGTGAATTTGTATGATTTAATTAACATTCACCTTCTTGATCTATCAATGCACTTATTGCACCTTTTGTGTGTACGATTTATGGAACCTACTGAGGGACCATCGGAGAAGCCCATCGAGAAGGTTGATAAGAGAAAGAGGCCAACCAAGACCCTTTTAGAGAGAGAGAAGAGAAAGAATAGATGAAGTACTAGTTCCATGGGGTAGAATGCACTTCTAAGATCATGTCCAACTAGGACACAATCTCTGACACTAACCTTGGGCATGTCAACATAGATGAATTCAAGCAGAGAGTAATGATCAATCCCATCACAAAAGGAGGCCCTAAGAATAAAATAAAGTGTTCTTGCAAAGGTAGCTAGCTTTCCTCCCACCCTAATTGCTCTGGAACTGGTAATGGCTTGCCGAGAGTGTTATCACTCTCATAATAGAAAAATAATTACCAAAGATGGAAGAATATTGGAAAACTTATCTGCAAAATCTATCAGTAGGACATTTGGTATCCTAGTCTTTGATGAAATGGAGGAATTCAAAAAGGAATGTGCCTTGGCAGTCTAGAAACATGACCCACTTAAATGCAAAAGAACAATAAATCAATCATGGCTAAAGGATAAGAAAGGTAGTGCCAATAAGGTGCCTCAAACGTTGTATAGGAGAGATTTTGTCACGCTCATGAGCAGACTAATGGGCCTACCTAATGCCACCTTCTTTGAAGAATGAATGTTTTACTTCATAGAAGAAATCCTTTGAGGCACTGCCAAACTCCACTGGGCGGAAATGATAAGTGAGGATTTCTATAATCAATTTATGATGGTGAAGAAGACCTCCAAATTCTACATGACCTCGTATTTGATCTACCTCCTAGCAGTCAAGTTCCCATACAAAGGATTATTCTGTGCTGGAACATTGGGAACCAAGAAGGGACAACTGAAGGTATACAATTGCTACCCCCAATTACAATACAAAAATTTCAAGAAGGATTATAGGAGGGCGAATGATTCCTTCATTGGGCACATTATTAGAACCTTGGGAGGAGACTACTTTAAAAGGGTGTTGCATAGCACCAAGGCAGTAATAAAGGGTTTTGGATATCTATTTATCCAATTCTTGAAATTCACATACATCAGAGCAGAGGGATTCTTAGGAAGGCCCTACTAATTTCCACACTACCCCAACGATAGAGTCATCCTATTAGAGCTTACTTGGTAGCTACAGACTGCCCATACCTTGCTAAGCAACAAGAACCATGCTGGGATTTCATATCCCCTTACATTTGGATAGGGAATGTACTCTTGCCTTGATGTGCCATGTGTCAAGAACTTTGAGAAGGAGTTGGCAGAGTATAACTTGTACTTTCATACATATAGGGGAAATGTGGATCCCCATGACAAACTAAAGAAGCAAGTCAGAAGACAATACTTCCACCGACTCCACACTAAGGAATTTTGGGCTAATTGTGAGGATGATAAGGAGGTTTGGTTGCGGCATTATATGAGGATGACTGCCCAGTTTGTGAAGTCTATTGATTTATTCCCCATGCTAGATCAGATTGTTAAAGATGACAATATTTTGGATGAAAGATATAGTGCCCTCGCTAATTTTCCACTACCAATAATTAACTAGGCTAAGCAAGAGATCACTGGCATGGACACTATCATCTGCCCTATTGAATAGAGAACCAAATAGTGGGTTGATGGAAAAATAACTCAATTTCAAGAGCAAGGTACAAAGTTGACATATGGAGAGCTTGAAGATGAGCTTGAAAGTGAAACTGGTAGAGGCACCGCCACATGATCGTCAGGTGAGGCTCCCAAGTCTCCACCTATCACAAGGTATAAGAAAGGGATAGAAACAATTGAGCAAAAGCCTAGACACAAGGTATATACGAGGAAGTCAACAAAGGGACAATAATTGAAGAAAACAAAAAGAATGGGGACATTTATTCTTAAGATGCCCACCATTCAAGAGGAAGGATTGCAACATGAAGAGGAAGAAGAGTCTAAAAAACCTCACTTGCCACCACCTACCACTTATGTTCCTCTATCCATTGTTGTCACCACACCATCCCCTTCCACTCCTAGGTCATTACACATTTCATCTCCACCTGCAATGGTTATTTCTGTCCACCTCACCTCCGTCTCATCGACTGCTCTGGTGGTGGTGTTAAACTCTTCCTCTTCCATCACTTCCCCACTATCATCCGCCTTGCTCCTACCTTCACTTCCTATCCTTTCCACTCTATTTCCTTCCCTACCAACCAATACTATGGAACCCATCACTTTGCGCCATGCCTTCGTAGCTTATATGCAACATGTGCCAATTGAGCTTGTCTGACTAATCATCGATCCCAAGGTACATGCACTAATGGATTAGCTTATTTCCACTTTGCCTCTCCCACCACCTCCCACTGATCCACCAAAGATGGAGGTGACAATTCAAATTTCAGAAGAAATGGAGAGGCTTAGTGTGGAGCAAACCAAGGATGTCATGAAAGATATTGCAAAAGAACTTAAAGACTTTGATAGGGATGATTACTTTGAAAATATTGAGGGCGGGTTGAATATAAATATAGATAAGGTGGCCTCAGATGAGGAAGCATAACAAACATCCAAGGATGAAGGTGCTAATAGGCTTGATGAACATTATGAAGTTGAAACATCTGATCAGGAACCAGATGAAGAGATGCCCCAAGAACACAAAGATGAAGAGGAAAACCCCAAGGAGCATCAATCTGAGGAAGGGAAGATTGATATAGACATAGTGTGGAGATAATTGATGAGAATCCATGAACTGGCCAAGATGAGGGCCTGAAAGATGAAGAGATGCTTCCAAAAGAAGAAGAAATAAAAGATAAAGAAGAGGAAAACATGAAAGAAAGGGATGTTGAGCCTGCAAAAAATGTTGGGACTGAGCTTGAAGCTACTAAAGGGACAACACCATAAGAAGAGAATACAGTTGAAGAAAACATATTATCTACTGAGCTTGGCAAAGAAAAGACTATGTAAGAAAAAGATGATGAAGAGGCTTCTATGCATGAAGGGGATGACCCTCGAAAGGAACAAGAAGAGGAGGGGGATTATGAATCCCCAAAGCAACAAACAGAGGTCCCTGCATGGCTGGAGCAGCAATTAAAGAATAAGGCTCCCATAGTCATTGATCCTAAGGCCTGATTAGAGGCGATCTTGGCTAGGGAACAAATGAAAACCCACAAGGAAAAGAAGCCCAAGATTAGGTCTCACATCACCACTGATGCTATAGGGTCAAAAATATTGCAAGTGGCCACTCCTACTATGGATTAAGATGCAAGAAATATTAAGGGTCGGGACTACCAGATATCCACCATTAACTTGGGCCCGATGTCTCATGAGCAGAAGATTGATGAATTTCAAGGATTCATCTCCTCCATTTTGTAGCAAATGAATAAATACCAATCCAAAAAGGAAGAGCTGAAGGCACAAGTAGCATAACTTACTGCTTACATCCAATAGCAGACTTCAACAAAACAAGAGGCTCCAAAAAAATCATTGGTTCCTGCCTTGCTCTCAAAGGAGGAGGTGGATAAAAAAGAGAAAATGAGGAATTGGAGAAAATCTACCTCCTATTGGTTTAGGAGGGTAGTAAACGTGGGCAACAAGGGAATCCATTATGTCATTAGAGAATATAACCACTTCTTGTCCTTAAAGAAGGAAATCGAGCCACAGGCAGACACTTGTAAGGACTTCCCGGAACTCTACAAGATCACATACCCTAAACTACAGAGCATCTTAAAGTTGTCTCTGGGGGGTCTGGGAAAAGGAACTAGCCTTTCCTAAGAGTGATCACAACCTACTTGATGATTGGTTGCACACTCTTAAGTCTAGATAGGTAATTTTGGAAAGGTCATTAATAGAAATGGACCACATCCAAGCCAACATTGTTACTCACTTGGATGATGCAGATGACCTCTTAAAATTGATGATTGCTATGAGATGCCTACTCTAGAATTGGACCTAGGAAAGATAAAGCAGGAATTCCACCATAAAATGGAATAGGGAACCAATGATACTTTGTTGGTTGATTTCATGGACTTTGCTACACAATTTTCTCATGGTCAGAATAGATGGTCAAGGCAGGGGATGTGTATGTAAAGTACCATGAAGAAATGGTTAATGATTTTGAGGGAATCTCCTTCCGCGTCACTAAATCAAATTTCACATAATGGGACAAGCTCCAGGCTATGATTGGGAAATTCATGGAATATGCTACTTTGTAGAAGGAGGCTGGAAATCCAATGATAGTTGATGAATACTAGTCAAAATAGTTGAAAAGGCTAGAAGTTAACTAAAAGAAAAAATAGACTAGAAGACAAAATAGGGAAAAGACAAAAGTCTATATTTTATATTGTAATATATTGGGGGTAGGTGAAACCCTAAGTTACAATGAATCTAAGCAACTCATTGTAAATGAATCTAAGTAGCTCATTGTAAATGAATCTTGTCCATTCATTCTACTTTTTGAAAAACTATAAATAGGGGCATCCTCTCATTTTCAAGAGAGATGAGTTGTTGTGTAAAGACATGTTGCTACAAAATATATGAGAAAAGCATTGATTTAATGGTTTCTTATGTGTCGCTCTCCATGTGTGCATAGTTCTATCTCCAATAATTTATTTTAGCTTTTTGGTTTCAAGTTCAAGTTCCTTTTCAGTTAGCAGTTCATGTTGTGCTTTAATGGTGGATGTATGCTATAGTGTTTGATGCATTTCCAACTCATACCTTTGGCTATTTGTTGATGAAAAATTATTGTGTAAAGTTAGTATGAGCTTGTAGATTTTTTTATGCCAAAGTTCAATTGTTATTCATGTGTAATAGGTGAATATACAGTTTAAAAATTTGCAAAGACCCCCTTGAAGATTGCACTAGTTTTATGAGATTGTGGGCTGTCCCTAGTTAAGTGAAACTTAGTTTTGGGAAGTTTATCCATTGTAACATCCTTCGTTGTTATTGTTCACCTTAGTTGAAAATTTAGGAAATTTCGAACCCCTTTTCCATTTTGCTATTTCTTTAAAATTTGAAGTTATAGACAAGTTCCAGCGTTATTGTAAAGAAAAATCTAATGAACATAAGGAGTTATAGTTTGTTGTTATGAACTTGCAGCAATTGTTCGTTCATTTCCAGAATTTATGAAACTCCATTTGCAAACCCAAAACTTCCATGATTAGCAAACCATAAAGGCCCCTTGTGATTACCAACAAATCACATCAAAACAATGATTTTTTCTTGCATTGTCATGACCTGACACTCAAGAGACCTTGGGGTGATTGTCTGAAACTGAGTTGTAGATTTTCACCTTTCAAGAGAGGGATCACACTTGTGTGTTGTCTATGTTGAGAAGTGAAAAAAACCCATCAACACATTACTTGCCCTCGTTCTTGACAATTGTTGTATTTAGATTGTCTTGCATAGATTTCCTATTGCATGTAAAACAATCCTCCTTCTCACTGTGAGAATTTGCATGAAGTAAGCATTCTTGGAGTGTCATCTTCCCTTCCCGTTGTAATCTCCTACAAGATACATATTAAATATTTTGAACACTTTAGTCCATAGCATTTGTAACTTCCTCTTTGAGCAGTTTGGTGAGTGTCCTCAACTTCTTGTTCTCATGGCAGTCATATGACCTTCTTCTATAGACTGTATAAAATCCTTTAGTGTAACTATTGTCCTCTCCTTCCTATTATGCAAGATCATTCAAAACCTCTACTAATTTTTGACACTAACATATGACTGTCATATCCTTGTAGGTATTTAATAGACAGAATGAGAGATTCTTTAGAAACATCATCATCTCTGTTGAAAGTGACGCCATTTCCTTTGTGATACCTACCCTCTAGCAACTTGACTGTCTTTTTCCTTTTAGCTTAAATGCATGAGTTTCTTCATTTGATTTCAATGGCCTTGCATAACACTTGAAGAAATTTCCATTCATGCCTTAGCATTTAACAACCATATAGGGCATATGAAACATAGCTTATTGAAATCATTGTTGACACAAAACTCCTGAAGATCACCATCCTAGATTGCTAGAAAACTTCCTCCATTCGTGTCACAATGCAAGGGCCCTGTAGGTTGAAACTATTACCCTTGAAAATATACCACTGTATTGATAATGTCTTTATGACTAAGGGTCCCACTGGGAGGTAAAGAATAATCCCATATGCATTCATTCTTAGGTTCATATTTTAATTTGTTATATTTATGTGCAACTTCTAATGAGCTTGGCGAACTACATTGTGTAAAATGAGAAGCTCCTTCAACCAATTGTGTTGTTTCCTGAAGTTGATGGCATGGAAGAATCTTCAACACTGTCTTCCAACATTGAAATCACTGACCTTCAAAACAAAGATACTAGGATTGTCCCTTCAAAATTTGTGAAATTATCACCTTAATCAAATTGGCCATTATCCTTTCATCATTTTTTTTTGATATTTTATTGTACTATGATAGTCCTCTCATAATCACCACATTTCTTTGAGGCATTTTTTCAAATAGCTCACTACCTTGTCTATGCTACCACATTTTATCAAACAGTTCATTACCTTGTTGTTATGGTTAAAATCCTAAAATAGGTGTTTTTGAACAAGCTATGGATGCTTGGAAAAAATATATCAAAGCATAATAATAAGCAATATCATAAAAAAGGCAGTGAACTATTTGATAAAATGCCTCAAAGAAATGTGGTCTCAATGTGCTTGTCATATCATTCCATCACCATGAGACCACATTTCTTTGAGGCATTTTTTCAAATAGTTCATTTCCTTGTCTATGCTCCTACCATGTTGCCATTGGAATATGCATGCTCCTTCCATTATTATTTGTTCAACACTTGTCTTGAATATCCCTTTTAGCTAGTACTACCCTTCTATAAGGATGCATTTTGTGACAATACTATGATAGAATTTGTGACTATGCTCAAAACTATCTTCTTTAGGATGAAACTACCCTCTCAATCAATAATGAAACTGTATGTTTTGAAGAAAATTTTCACCTTCTAATGTGCCTTTCTTATCATTGTGATCTCTCCTTTGGTTCTACTATTGCTTGAAGATTACTATCCTCTATATCATGAAACTTCTAATAGTGCATTGTCATTGTGGTTTGGTCATGCATTCTACTCTTTAAAATTTCCCTATTGTCATGAATTATTCTTACCCTGGGTCATAAGCACTTCCATCAGCATTGTTCTTCATGAAGACTCTAACAATGCCTTGGAACTGTCATCTATTGAGTTTTGAATTTATTGTTTTGTGATTTTCTTGTGGACTGTGATTAAACCCCTTGTCATTTTCATATGAATGGATACTATCACTTGTGATTGTCATAGTCCATCTTATTTAACTCTATCCTTGTTGATCATGAATTTTCTACTATCAACTCACTATCTTGTGTGTCTTTAAATTCATTCAGACTTAGATCATAGTGAGGTATTTTGTTTAGTGCTCGTTTTCATATCTTGAGGAAGTCATTATCTTTGATAAGACCTATAGGTGTGATTATATAAATGCACCATAAGGACTATCCTCTAGGTCCATATTGTGTATTTGGTTGAATATTATCTTATGGACTATCCTCTTTACCATTTGAATTTATTCTTAAGGATTGTCCCACTTCATGTAAACCCCTCTTTCCCATGATCGACACCTTGAAATTGACTATGGTAGATTCTTGAGATATTTTCCATCCACTCCTTAATACATTTGTAGGTTGTCCTCATTTGAAAATGTGTGAGATGGAGATATTTATTAGTTTACCATACTACTTTGAAGATAATGAACCCTTGACAAGATTTATGATGTTTTAAAAGCCCTCTTGACCACTCAATTACTTGCCTTTATGTATCTTTTAAAGTTTGGCATACTACCCTATCACTATTATTATTAATTTCAATGCCCCATTCATAGTTATGCCATAGACTATCATTGTTTATTTGAATAGTCATGACTATGATCTCCTTTTGGGAATCTATAGGAAAGTGTCATGCCTTACTTTGAAGTCCATTTCCTTAATCTTTGCTCTCTACTTGTTGCTCCTATCCTAGGGCTTGGGGTCTCCTTTTTCTCTTTTCCCACTACATAGCTTGAAGTCTTGTATGTTGATGTACCATATCTACTCCTTCCAATTTGGTCAGTAGACTCCATTTTGTGAGAATGAATGGTCAATAAAGAGTCAAAGTTTGATACTACTCCTATTGACCCCAAAAATGTTTTCCTATGGGTTTTGATTCTCTTGGATGTTCCTTCAAAGAAGGAACTTCATCATCATCTTGAATCAAAGTAGCCCATTCCTTCAAATCCTCTAAATTAAAACTTTATGCAATGATCCCACAAATGTATTAAATCTATCCTTTTATTATAATTCCAATCATCTTTGACATTGGATTTTCACATTATGATTTTGATCACTTGATCACATATTCATATCAAATCATGTCTATTAATTTTCCTTTGTAAATATTTCTTCATTATTTCCCACTTTCACTCTTTACCTCTTAAGACCATGGCCATAATGATTGTTATTGCTCTTAGATAGAGGCTACTATCACTATCATCACTATCTCTTACTTTTTTGAAGACTTTGTCTCTATTATTCATTCTTGAAAGTCATCTATACCTCCATCTTAGCCTTCAACCATCTACAAACATCTTTTCCCTCTTGCATAGGTTGAAGAGTTGTCATAAGAAACCCCTTTAGTAATGTTTCCTTTGCATTCTACATGGACTACCATGCTTGTGAGAAATTTTCATGACTTGTAGAAATTAATTTTAGGTTTATATGTTGGATTGAAATTGTTCAATTTCATGATATCCTACACATTATTTTTCATTGTATTGTATATGAGCATCTTTTTGTGTCTTTTATCCTCTATCCTCTGGGTTCTTTTCTAAGAACCCCACACTCTTTTTTCCCACCTTTTCCATTATTTTTTCATTATTCCCTATTCATATGACTATGATATCTACCTTTAACATGCATCTACAACATCATCTAGGGCTTCTTAGGTAGGATTCAGGAAAAATAATATAGGAAGTGACAAAACAATAAGAACAAAACAATAGAGACTCCTTCAAGAATATAACCTAATAAGATGACTAAAACAAGAACATATATCATAAATAAATTCCCTAAAAACATTGAATCTCATCTACCACTTACATATATCATATGTTGTAGTTACAAGTGCCTTGCTAGACATATATGAAAATGTGGAAGCATAGACAAGGTAAGTGAACTATTTCAAAAAATGCCTCAAAGAAATGTGATATCATGGATACCCACTCTCCCACAAGCACTTCAAGTCACATCGATGATGATGTGGGAGAGATCTATCCTATTATCCTAAGGAATGGGATCCAAGTTTGATTGACTCACCATTGAGGTTTAAAGTCAATATTTACACCTTGTGATCTCTTGAAATTCCCTTAGGGAAAGACACAGATAGAGAAAATGTCCCCTTAACATTAAGGATCCCCTTTCCCAACATTTCACATATATCTAATGTTTTATAGCCATGAACATATCTTTATTGCTTCTTTTCCTATCCATGAAGATCCTATTGTTTCTCTCCTTCCATAACTCTCACATAATGAAAGCAGGAGCCTATTGCCAAATATCAACAATAATATTATGTGAAAAAGGACAGCTTTTCCAACTTTCAACAAACTATTTAATAGAGGAAGGAAAGACCCAATCTAGCACTAGTAGAGGAAGAAAATAGGACCAAACCTCTCTAGAATATGGACAATGAAAAAATAAATGCACTTGTATGTTCTCCAAATTTTCATAACAGAGACAACATCAATTAACAAATTGGAAACCTATTTTTTTAGGTTATTTGTAGTTAGAATATTCTCATGAACAACAACCCATAAAAAAACAGTTCACTTTGGGAGTCAATTTTTTTTATCCAAACTTATTTCCAATGGAATTCCTTAGGAGGTACCAAAGACTTTTCCATCATAGCTTAAGTAGATTTAATCGAAAGACACCTTGAAGAAAGCTTAGTCCATATCCATTCATCATCTCTATCCTTTGAGAAAAAATCACAGTCTCCTATATGTTGGTTTAAGGTTTGCAAAATAACACCCTAATTTTGTTGTCTTCCCCCTTTAAGAAATTTGTCAACTTTTAACTTTTCTTTGAAGTTTTTCCATTTAGGAACCATACCTTCCTAGTTAATATAAACCTAAATATGTTTACCATTAATTCTAATCAACCTTTGTTTTAATTGAAGAAGGTTATTAATAGAAGAAAGAGGAGGACCATTAAACCAAACATCTTCCCAAAAAATAGTATTCTTACCATTCCTAATTCTTTTCCTAACACCAAGGCGTAGCACATTTCTAGTTTTCAATAGATTATTCCAAAAGATAGAGCCATGAGGAAGATCAAAAGCACAAAGAAAACTACCTTGATCCATGTTTCTTAAATATTTTTCCTTTAAGATTTTGACCCAATCCTTAACACCTTCAAGAGGGTGCCAACCCATTTTAGCAATAAGGGCTTTATTAAAAAAATTTAATCTTCTTATACTAAGACCTCCATCATGTCTAGGAACATACACTTTTTCCCATCCCACTAAAGCAATTCTATTATTTTCTTCAGTCCTAGTCCATAAAAATCTCCTTTGGATCTGCTCAATCTTATCATCTATAAAGGAAAGAATTTAAAAAGAGAAAGATAGTAAACAATAATGTTATGTACTGCAGCTTTAAGAAACTATAATTTTAGACCAGCTTGAATAAGAAGTTTACCCTTCCACCCTGCCAACTTATTTTGAATTCTTTGTATGATTTATTTCCAATAATTGTTATTTGGTAAATCTTAGAAATTAAAGGTAGCCCAAGATAGGCAATAGGAAGAACAACATCCTGACATTCAAGAATTCTCATGACCCTTTCTTTCATAATCTGATTGACATTAAAGAAATATATTTTTCTTTTGTTATAATTTATATGCTAGCCAAAATCCTTAGCATAATCACTCAAAATTGATTTCCAATACCCAACTTCAATATTAGAAGCTTCTCTAGAAAGAATAGTATCATCAACAAATTGTTGGTGTGAAGTAAGAGGAAGAGAGGAAGCAACTTTAAATCCTTTCAACAATCTTTGATCCAAACACTTTTGAATATTTCTCCCATGGACTTCTACCACAATAATAAACAAGTAGGGGGACAAAGGATCTCCTTTTCTTAAGCCACAACCACAATAAAAATACCCTTTGGGAGCACCATTAACCAAGACCAAGCACTTAGGAGTAGTAATATAAAAGGTTATTAGCTTAAGAAGCCTTCCTTGAAAACCATACCTTTTCAACACAACAATTATATGAGGAAGGGCTAAGACACTCTGTCATATGCCTTGGAGTTATCCAATTCCAAAGCCATCCCCAATTTTTTATTGAGCTCTATAGAATGAAAAATTTCATGGGTAGAAATAGCAACATCTAAAACATGTCTACCTTTAACAAAAAAAAATTAATTCTCAAAAATCATCTTGTTAAGAATAACTTTCAATATATTGACCATAAGGAAAAAAACACTTCACATTTCATGCCCCCCTTATAGCCCATCAATAATAGTTGAATTGAGAAATATAAATAGGTTAATCATGCTCAATTTATCTCTAATAGTTGTGGGTTCCCTTTTCCAAACTTCAATCATATACCCATTTGAAGAGAAAAAACATGTCAAATAAAGTTGCAAACATACAAATTAGCTTAGGATGTGAGTCACACTAGGTGTACTAGAATGTAATAGGTGATAAAATGAAGGGAAAATAAGGAAACAAATTAAAATTGAATCCAACTTTGAATCCTACCACTACTTCTAATTAAGCAACAAGAAATATGAATTTAAATTAGAAAATTACAAACCAATACAAACCTTGTGTGTGTGTGTGGATATTCTCATGATATGCTTGACGTCAGGTTGCTCCTAGGAATCCTCAATATGACATGTACTTTTTTTTAGACTCCAGGAATCAGGTAGTCCCCCTACAAACTATAGTGTGCATCTAGTAGACATTTTTCATGTGATCGGTGAAGCTGATGCGACATGCCCTTCGGTACCATAGGGATGGGGGAGACTAGACCTCGTGGCCTCTTGTCTGCAACATGATGCTTTAGCCACTTAAGCTAGGCCCCTCGGCCTTATGACAACATGTACTTTCTCTAATGGATTCTTCTCATTTTTTGAGAATGGGGATTGATTTTTGAATATGGAATGAAAGGAATGAAGGGTTGAGATTCATTTGAAATGCATGGTTAAGATTGAATAAGAGGATTTTTTTAATCTAAATTGGGGAGGGAGGTGGAAATAAATGCTAGTAGTCGGTGTATGAAGGGTTGAGATTGATTTAGTTAGATGAATGACCAATATGAATATATGGTAGTTGAGGATGAATGTTTAGGATTTAGTTGATTGGATTGATGACTAGGATTGAATATTATTCTCATTTAGAAGATGATGGAGATTTATTTAATTTTTAATTTTGAATGAGACATGATATGTATTATTAGTAGGGATTAGATCAAGAATTGACTTTAGACTTATTAATGAAATAATGAGATTATTTAATTAATTAATGGAGAGGGATGTAGAAATTAATTTAATTAAATAAATATGATTTAGTTAATTACTTTAATCCTAGAGAAAATGTTGAAAGACTAATCCTAAAAAATTATATGACTATAATTTATCTAATCAATTATTGTTGAAATGAAGCAAGTTTGATTAGGATGAGATTAGTATGGTTGCTAAAGTGACAAAAATGGTGATGTTAGACATGTCATTAGGATGTGGTTGATTTTAGGTGTCTATACATGTTAAATTTGATTTATACTTAAGTGGATGTAATATAAAGAGTAAATTTATTGATATTTTATGTAAAAAATTATGAGAAAATAAAAGCCATCATTCAATTATTGATTCAAATACAAGGCTTGACCAAGGATTGGGGAAGTCTCAAACTTTAACTATAGCATAACTTGACCTATGATTCTTCTTAGCACCACTCATATTTTCCTTGTGTTAGATAACGCTAGACAAAGGAATAACAATTTTGAAAAACATGATCATAATTTTGTAAGATATGATTATTGCTATAAATTTATGCTAAATATTAAAATTTTCAATATTTGATTACATCAACTATCCAATCCTAATCAAAGTCTAAATTTTAATAATATATTTTTTATTTAAACATATAATTAAATAAAAAATATATTTTAAATCACACAACTCTAATTACCTTTTTATTTTAACTTAAAACATAATCATTTGATATATTTTCATCCCTACAATATAAATGGCATTCATCATTTATAAAAACAATTCCTTATAATACTATTCAAAATATTTATATATTATAATAAATCAAATACATCTTACAAATATTTGTAAGACCTAAGTTCTACTTTTCAAACATTTATAAAAACAATTCCTTGTTTGATTAATAATCACTCAAAAGTATTTCCGAATAAAAAATAAATTAGATCCCTTGTTGTATTATATTTGGACGGATGTCCTCCCTTCTAAACTTCTCAAATTGATTGGACGGTTAACAAAAAAGGCTGGCCCGTGGTTTTCGGGACGGCACTATTTTTACCCGTCAGTTATAACTAGTGCTTCTAAATTAATATTCAAAAAAATTTCATTAATAATAATTTGATTTATTTTAGGTCATTTGTATTGGATATAAGGATTAGTGATAGCAACATTTATGGTTCAATTGTTAGGGAATTTATGATAATATTTTGGTCAAACTTTTTAAAATTATTTTAAGATCATTTCTCATTAAAGACACTGATGTGATGAGTTGTAACCGAATGTGACAAGTTTCATGCTAGTGTGACGAGTTTTATGATTAGTCACATTTCCAAATCTTAATTGTAGATATATTTTAGGGATTCTATAGTAAGGTTTTAGTCAAATCTTTAAAAGTTATTTTAAGGACAGTTCTCAATAGACCTACCCATGTGACATGTTACATGTCGATGTGATGAGTTTGAATGACGAGTTGTACCTCCAAACCTTAGTTGTAGATAGATAAGTGTTTGTATCACATTTCTTAAAAAGGGAAGTTGTATGAAATTTCATGTAACCACTACATGATTGTAAAATTAACTCACACAACTCCCTTTCTCCTAATGATAAGTTAAAATATTTTGTTATATACCATTGTAATGTTATGAGAAAGTATACATTTAATTTAGAATTTGATTTTGAGTTAAATATTTATGAATATGTAGATTTAATTTTAGAGTTTGATTTCAAAGTTAGGGAATTTGAATCTTAATAATGGGAATAGACAAGTTAAATTTTTACAATAAAAATATTTCAAGAAATATGACTACAATAGAGATGACTTCTAATTTTTTGATGGAGGATTTATATCATTTACAAAGAACTTTTAGCTATCTAATATGGGGAGCACAAGTCCATAGGTTGGAACTTCTTCAATTGAGAGCCAAGGATTAAAGGGTATCACCATGGCAAATTCATCTGAGGCATGATCCTAACCTCATTCCTTATGATATCTGTACCTTACACTCAATAAAAACTTGATTAAACACTACAGATTTTATTAAACAGAAAAACAATTAAATCTAAGAATTAAACAATTATCTCCAAGATTAAGCGGATTAATCTCATACCTATCAATTAAGAGATTAAGCTGATTGAACTCGTACTTACCAATTGAGACGTTGATTAAGCTGAGTTTACAAAGAGTACAATAATATTCCAATTGACCTAAAGACCTAAAGATTATCCCAGAAGACCTTGAATTTACTTCCGTGCACTTGACACTTTCACAGTCGGGAAACAAGAGTGGGGAGGGTTTTCCTGGCCATTTCTCTGAGGACAAACTTTTGGATTTTGCCAGTAGAAGTCTTTGGCAGCTCGGGCAAGAAGACCACGGACTTGGGTGCCATAAAGTGCGCCATGCGCTCTCTGCAGAAGGAAATAATGTCTGATGCACATAAATCGGGCTTCTGAGCATGCCCATCATTATGATTATTCCTGACACTCACAAAGGCGCAGGGCGTTTCTCCCCAGAAGGGATGAGGGATCCCCACCACAGCTGCCTCGGCAACGAGAGGATGAGAATACAGAACAGACTCCACTTCAACGCTGCTGATGTTTTCTCCGCCTGAGATAATGACATCTTTAGACCGGTCTTTGATCTCAATGTACCCGTCCGGGTGAACGACTGCGACGTCCCCCGTGTGGAACCACCCGCCGGCGAAGGTCCGGGCCGTGAGGTCCTCGTTCTTGAGATAGCCCTTCATTACGCTGGCAGCCCTTATCATGATTTCACCCATCTGGACTCCGTCTCGGGCCACGCTGGTCATCGTCACCGGGTCCTTCACGTCGACCTGAGCCGTGCTCAGACTACGGACGCCCTGCCGGGCTTTCAGTCGGGCCCGGTCGTTCCCCGGAAGGCCGTTCCACTCGGGCTTCCAGGCGCACATAATCACTGTACCCGAGGTCTCCGTGAGACCGTAGCCGTGCATGATCGAGAAGCCGAGCTCTTCCATTCTGAACAAGATCGCCGCAGGTGGAGGAGCGCCGCCCGTTAGGAGCTCGACCCGGCCCGGCAGGGGCCGGGTCTCGGAAGGGGCAGCGTTAGCCATCATGCTCAGCACCACCGGGGCTCCACAGAGATGAGTTACCTTGTGATCTGCAATTGAATCGAAGATAACTTTGGCGTCGAATTTTCTGAGGCAAACACTTACGCCCCCGATGGCCGCCAGAGCCCAGGCGAAGGACCACCCGTTGGAGTGGAACAGGGGCAGAGTCCATAGGTATACTGCGCCCGGCTTGACTCCATATAATACCAGAGTATCCATGGCCATGGCGTAGAGTCCTCTGTGACAGTGGACGACACCCTTTGGGACCGACGTTGTGCCCGACGTGTAATTCAATACAATGGCCTCCCACTCGTCCTCTGGCCACCGGATTTCGAACTCCGGGTCCCCCTGTTCCACCATCTTTTCGTATGTCAGAGCAACGGATGTGGTAACTTCTTTCCCCTGTTCCAGCTCCGGGATCACTACCACACACGCCTTGCATCCTGCTGTGTTCATGGCTTCCGTTACCAGGGGCATAAGCTGGTGGTCCACAAACACGAACTTCGGCTCACAGTGGCGGAACTGGGTCGCCATTGTTCGAGCATCCAGACGGATGTTTACTGAGTTGAGGACCCCCCCGGCCATGGGAACTGCGAAATGCATTTCGTACATGGCAGGGACGTTGGGCGCCACTACAGATACCTGCGCACCCAAATGAAATTTATTAACAGAATAGCCATGGAAATCACAGAAAGCTGAAGGAGATCGATTATTAATTACTGTATTCAATGCTCAGATGTTGATGAAAAGAATTCAGGCAAACAGGGGAAGAAGAAGAAAAGAAATCAATACTCAGATGTTGATGAAAAGAATTCGGGCAAACAGGGGAAGAAGAAGAAAAGGAAATCAATACTCAGATGTTGATGAAAATAATTCGGGCAAACAGGGGAAGAAGAAGAAAAGGAAATCAATACTCAGATGTTGATGAAAAGAATTCGGGCAAACAGGGGAAGAAAAAGAAAAGGAAAAACCCGTGATTTCTCTGCAATCTTCTAAAAGTTAGCTTAATGATTTTCAATTGTTTCTGCAACTGTCGATCCCTCGTTCTTACCACATCCCCGCGAGAGATATTGCGAGAAGCGAGAGCAGAGGCCAGTCTGCGGCATCTCTGGAATGTCTGAGACCAGGTGAAGCGAGTACTGTTGTAGATAACAGAAGTGCATTCCCCAAAGACTGTGGCAGCTCTTTCAATGAAGGAAATGGGAGTCAATGGAGGGTAATTTGCAGGGCAGCGTTTCATCTCCTCCATTGATCTCTCCACGGAAAGTTTCAATTGACTTGATTTTCTGAACTCTGCTCTGCCTGGTAATACGGCACTAAAAATGTCAGAAATGAAGATGGGAGTGTGAGGCCTGGTGTTTATCTAGCATACTCATTGTTCTATAATTTTATTATTTAATTATGATTTTATAAATGTAGGCGAGGAAACTTGTTGACTTCAATTTTAGTAAAATTTTCTTTATATTTGGGATAAATGAATATTTATTATTTTAGTAATTTAAAAAAAATCAATATTACAATTAGGTATGTTTATATAAAATATTGAAGTATTGTGTCATTTAATATTAAAATATTAGTTTTAAACAATTATTATATTATTAAATTTGAGACATTTGTTTATGTAATTTTAGTTATTTATACATTTTAAACAAATATTTACTATTTTTTTTTCTTTAATAATATTGTTGAATTAATTATTTATTGAGATCACAAAAATATAAACCGCCTACTAATCTAAATAGTTGTTCTCACCAACTTAGTTAAATGACCATAAATGTGACAAAAGAAATAAATACCCATTAAGGTCATCTTTAAATCACTATAAAAGACTTCACCTACTTCACATAATTACATGAGTGAATTGTAATGAATTGATTTTACATTCATACAAATTATGAGACAAAGGTGACTTACAAGACATTACATGGTTTAAAAACTACATATTGATAAAATTTCCTACTAATAAATGTTTATATGAGACAAGAGGCTAGAGGATAAAAATTTACAACTACAGTTTAAGTATTTTTATATATATAAAAAAACTATTATATAATGATTTGAAATGATCTAACATTAATCACCTAAATAGAAACATAATCACTTTTGAATTTTAGTTTTTTTCTAAAATACTTCGAGATGTAGAGTGTATGGTTATTATACACACATATATGTGATTTAAAAAAATAAAATTTGGTGATTTAAAATCTAAATTCCCATGAATTTTATAATTAAGATGAAAAACCAAAAGCAAAATTTTAGTAAAAATTGCCTCCGCGAGTTAGCGGAGTTGGTCTAAGTCTTGGGTTTGCTCCCTGAGGTCTTAGGTTTGACTCCCTGGCCTGTGACTTACCCCGCCGCACACACTTGGGGCGTGTGTTGGTTACCATGCGGCCCCAGGGGACTAGTCTCGCTTCCAAGCTCATCCCATAAAGGGAACCCACTGGGCTAGAGTCGTTGAGGATACCCCTATGGATAACCAAAAAAAATTAAAAAAAAATAGTAAAAATTATTTATTTAGCTAAATACTTATTAAGAAAACCTAAGGTGCTAAATTTAAGGGTAATATGAAGAAACTATTAATTTCAAGAATTAAAGTGTATTAAATGGGGCAAGGACAACATGGCCTCAAAGTACTAAAATTATTTATTATTTATTAATATATCAATAAATAATTAATCATTGACAATGATGTAGCTTAATTATTTCTATGATAATTGTTGAAAAATATTTTGATGTTTGGTTGATTACAAAATTAATGATATAGGTATATAGAGCATGCATGTATTTAATGAGGGCGTGTCTTTTAGATGAAATTGGCTAAATGGGTTGGTAAGAAATATATGTATTATTTGCTAGGTCACTCAAATAAAACTTCTTTCATTCCATTGGGATGGAATGTTGAGATGGGAGGGAAAACTCTACTAGTGGAAGAAGAGGAAGTCAAGATAGAGACTAAGAGAGTGTTGTTTTCTCCTACAAGAATATATTCAAACAACATTTGAGAAATAGAAAGAGATAAGGCAATTCTCTCTAGATCTAGAGAAATTCATTTGTTGTTTTTTATATTGTATGTCAATAATTTGGATCATTAGGCATAGCAAAATCCCTAATGCTACATGAAATTTTGATAGATAGATTAAAGATTGTTTAAGGGGAGAGGATGTTAGAGTTTGGTGCATTATTTAAAATTTTAAGTCAAATGAAATGAAAATAGTGGAATAATATATTGACAATCTTCTACATATGGTGAAACCCAAAGAAGGCTCATAGAAGCAATGCTAGTCTATCATTCATATATTGGATTTTGGTAGGTCAAAAACAACTAATTCAAGTTTAATGTTGAATGTCGTTCTTTCACCACATATGAACTACATAAAATATATTTATATCTATGAGGGAATCATAAATATAAAACTCACATTACTAATGTAAATGCTACCACTAGGTTCCCACTAAAAGAAAGTCTAAGCCACACAATGACAAAATGCACAACAAAATCAATAAGTGAAAAATAATTTAAAGAAAATAGAAAAATTTAAACCAATAGAACAATTGAACTAAAAAACTTTGACTTAAAGATATATACACAACAAAACTCTCTCTTTTAGATCTAACAAAAAAAAATCTATTATTTCCGATTGCATCTATTACAATGCAACATACTCCAAATTTAAAATGTTCTATCTAACTTTATTTATAAATATTTAATTATTAAATGTTCAAATTCAAATACGATACCAACTTTTCTAATGACTTTATCATTTTCCACATGATTTCTTTGCACCTTTATTATGAATAAACTCATTTTCCATACCAACTTTTCTAATGACTTTATCATTTTCCACATGATTTCTTTGCACCTTTATTATCAATAATCTCATTTTTCCATCCAAATTCTCGAAAGCAATTCATATCCAAAAAGTTGAAACAAATATTAAAATATTGAAGAAATCTTGCGAAAGATCATGAAACATATACAACTTATTCCTATATTATAAAATTATCATACTAACATTAACATTCCAGTAAAATCTCACCTTATTCATTAGTTCATGACATCGGGATCATAATGTCCCTGAAAATAGATATTCCTTCATGTCATGTATTCCTGAGCAAAATCATTATTGATGATACTAGAAACATTAGAAGAGTGATCAGACTGAATGCCTTAAATAATCTTCGAACATATCAATGGCAACTAAATAAAATCTAGAATAGAGGAATCATTCATAAAGAAATTTAAATTGCCAAACTTGTTCTTCAAGCTAATTCTAATGATAAAATTAAAATTTGGGAATCAGATTATTTCCATGCTTCAAATTGAATTAATAATCTGAGAATCAAATCAATAAAATAAATAAAAATAAAATCAGGTTGCATTCAATTTTACCAACAATTTTAATGCAGATCTGAATGGTAGTTATTGTACACAATCAAAATAAATTAAAAAATCAATGGATCTTTGGTTGCTGGTGAAATTAAATGGATCTGAATGAACCCACCACTTTTGTTGTTGGTGAAGTTGAATGGATCTAAATGAACCGACCACTTTTGTTGCTGGTGAAGTTGAATAGATCTGAATGAACCCAGCACAGATCAAGTCTTGTTGACTGCAAGACTCCAACACCATAAAGGATAAAGTCAGTATTGTGTGCCGAAAGACTTTGAAAAAATAATACCCTTCCGTCATTGATTCTTAACTGAAAAGACTTCAACAGAAAAAGGCATGTTCTTATATCAGATAACAAAACAATCTTATAAATGATATAAAATCCTCCATAGAATAAAAAACCCAAAACAGAAGAGAAATAGAATTTTCATTCTAACAGATGCACCTGCAAAAACAGTGAAAATTCCAATGAAATAGAATTTTATGAAACCATCCCACATGTACAGTCGATTTTTTTTGCAGAATCCACTGATACCCTTTCTTTCATTCTTTATTTGTCACAACAAGAGTGGCTTTCCTATCACATCCACTAAAAGCAGTGGGACAGAGTAGTTTACATCCACTAAAACAAGTGGGATAAAATGGTTGAAGATTTATGTCTCAGACGATAATGGGCTACTTTATCTCTCAGGCTTATCCCAATAGAGATAAAGACTGTTTTGCAACCTGTGTTCACACACATTCTCTCTCTCTTTCTTACCCTACTCAATAAGAACCGGCCACTCTAGTTTTAGTAATACATGATATTCAAAGCATCTCATTACTAACATGATAATGATTTAAAGTATATTCCTTTTATCTGGCTTGGGTTGGTGGCGTACAAAAGGAATTCCTCCCATTGTGGAAAAGTATGTGGAATATGTTTAATATTGAGATACATTGACTATGTGCAAAGCAGATTGTAGGAGTGTGATAGGGCTGATATACGTGTATAGAGCTTACTTGCATTTTAGATGAAATTGGCTAAATGGGTAAGTAAAATGGAATTATATAGGCTGTTCAAATCAAGCCTTTTTGTTTTATAGAAAGAGACAAAGAAATTTTCCTTAGATCTAGAGAGATTTATTTGGTATTTTTATGTATTATATAGGTTGGAGCACCAAGTATAACAAGTGTTCTAATGCTACTTTAGATTGTGATAGACAGATTGTTGAAAGCGAGAGGGCACTGAAAGGAAAAAAAAATAGTTGAGAATAATATTGACATCTTTTTACACATGGTGAATCTTAAAGATGGCTCATGGTAGCAATGCTAGTCTACTAATCAATACATAGGATCTTGATGGGTCAAAGAAAGCTATGTCTGAGTTACATTCCTTTTGTCACATGTGAATCATGTAAATTACATTTTATGTGCAAATGTCACCCATAGATTCCCACTAAAAGGAAGTCTAGAAGACACAACTTCAAAATGTATAAAAAAACCAATAAATGGAAAATAATTTGCAAACAACACATGTATTTTTCTTAATAATCTCATACTAGTATAATGCATTGGATTACAACAAACTTGACTTGGTGTTAAAAAAAAGGAATTAAAGTTTAGGAATGGAAGTCCTCTGCAACTTTGGAAAAGGATAATGGCTATAAGCCATTGAGGGTTTGGTGTTCTCTATGCTCTAACAGTCTTCTTATGATTTTGGCTCCACTACTCATGTCCTTGATTTTCTTTGGATTGAAAATTGTGTTTTTTGGTTTATGATTTTTGTATTGTTTTTTTTGCTCTACAAATTTAAAACTCTCCCTCTAAATCTAGCAGTTATTGTTGCATTGTAGAGGGTTCCTAGTCATATGTGGTGATTAATGGGAGAGGGTGACATGGCATCAGGTGATCCCCCAGATGACACAGAAGGGGCAGATGTCATTAACAACAATAGTAAAGGAACAGTCATTTAAAGACATTGTTGTGGAGGTCTGCAGCGAAGGTGTTCGATGTATGCAAGGTTCGTGACTATGGAGGATGGTAGGCTCTATGGGGATCGACCTGTAGGAGGAGGTGAAGGCAAGTGCCCTGTGGATGCCCTAGGAAATTGGTTTTTGTTCGTAATTCTGATATGGCAATTTTCATGGGTAGGGAAGAAAAATGGTTTAAAAATGTGGTTATCTTCCTTGTTGCTCTTGACTGCAATAAATGAATGGTTTAATAATGTTTGGAATAATAAATTTGGAGTTCATCTTTCATTTTTGAATGATTCAAAGAGGTTTGTTTTTGGTTTTTTTCAAGAATCACTCAATGCATGAGAACATTATTTCGAAAGAATTGTGGAATATTGGTAATTTCAAGTTTTGAGTGATTTCTTGGTCTCTGGAGGTTTTGAATGATGAAGTATTGACACTATCCTACTCTAGATGTGTTACTGTAAGAAATGTTCCTCCCTAATTATGGGCTTTTTTACCATAATTTCTCTCCGCTACAAAAAGTAATGAGGGTGGAAGAAACTAAGGATAATCTCTTACATGTGGATGCAAGGCTATTGGTTTCCTTATCGCCATGGGTGGATATTCTTGAGGAAATAGAAATTGAATTAGGGGGGAAGATTTTGTCCTACAAGTTTGAGATTCTAGTCTAGGTCTAAATGCTTGCTTTCTATGTAAAACGGAAGGCCATGTGAGAAGAAACTTCCCAATTTTTAAGGGTAAGTTGGAAGACCCAAGGATTAACTCAAATTTTTCCATCCCTAACCCTAGAGATATTACAAAAGGGAGGGTGAATGTTGAGAAGGTCAATGGTACTAAAATAGATTCTACCAAGGTAACAAACTCCAAGACTAATTTAGAAATGAATGAAATAAACCCTTTAAGGAAAATGATATAGAATCTACTACCAAAGAAAACATACATGAAAGCAAAGTGGAAGCATTAATAGAAGGCATCCACAATAACCCTAATAATGAAACCAAAGATGCAAATTCTAGGATTGACAACCAAGTCATAGAGGTAGAATATATTGAATCAGGGATTGCTAATTCACTCCCCATGGAAAATACCCCCAAGGGAATCATAAATCCAATCTAATATTTGAGCCTATCAATAATCCTAGGCACAAGAAGAATGCCTAAGAGCTAGTAATGGAGAAGATTAAATAAAATATTGTTCAAAACAATAGTAATAAAAGGATTAATTAGAATAATATAGAGGAACATTCAAAGGCCATAGTGCCTTTATCTAATTGGTAGAGTCATATTAATGGTAGTAAATAAAATGTAGGGAATGATTCAATAAAGGATGCAGGAAAAACTATAAGATAAGGAGCAAAAATTCAAACTCTAAAAGTTGAAACATCATACAAGAATAAAAGGCCAAAGAAATAGAAGTTAAATAAATAAGGGTTGTAGATGATATTTCAAGTATTTACAATCTTAGTCTAGAAAATACCAACCCCAATATGCTAGTTTTTCCTAAGACTAACACTGGGAAAAATAAACATGCCCAAGGCTTCTAAGACTTATACAAGAGTGAGCAGGGGGTGTAAAAGATAATGGAAAAAAGAGTGATACAAAATGGAAGAATGTGCAAAGCTTAATGATGTGAATAATCCCATTATGCTTGCTTTTCCTCATTCTAATCTTGGACAAAAGGATAATGCCCAGGTGTTAGTATTAGATAAAATCAATTAGAGTGACTCTAACCAAGTTAAAAAGAGCATATGAAATAAAAAGGAGGATCCAGTAGGGGTTATATGGTATTTAACTAATGAGAACACAAAGAGAAAATTCTTCTTGAGTCAAATGCCTCCCCCCATCTAGTGGGAACAACTTGTACCAAAGGAAGAGGGGCCCTCACTCTAGTAAATGGATGGTAAAAGAGAAAAAAATAAAAAAGAATACATAGTAGTAAAGAAGAGGGGGAGCCTTAACACTAAGGATGAATCTCAAATGATGGATATTGATGATCTTTTTAACTGCACAAGTTGGAATGTTAGGGGACTTGAATCTCCTGATAAGAAATACATTGTTAGGAGATATCTAAACCTTGACAAGTTCAAAGATGTCATCTTGAGAGGTATCTAGGTTGTAAATTTTACTCTTGAAACCAATCTCAAATTCATATGGAAAAAGTCTTCCCAATTCTATACCAAGCATGAAAGAGGCATAGGGGGCTCTACCATTTTTTTATCCAATAGGTGGGCTCAATTGGTGACTAATTATAAAACCTCTCCATGCAATAAGGTAGTATGAATATTTATTGAAAAAAATGGGAGATTTGGTATTTTCTCAATCTATTCTCCAAATGAATGTAGGGATAGGATTGAGCTTTGGAAGTGGATGTATAATCTTCAAGATATTCCATGGATTGTAGGGGGGGCTTCAATATTATTGAGAATAGTGAAGATAAAACTGGTAGTATAGACATGGAATGGAAAGGAAATGAGAAATAATTTTGATTCATAATAAAGAATAAATTCAAGCTTTTTGATCCTCTTGAAGGATTGAAAAAATAAAATATAAATATTTGGTTCACATGGTGTAACTTCCAAAAAAGGAATAAGAGAATATATTGTAGGCTAGAAAAATTATATGCTAACAAGGACTTCTTCTGTTATTATCAAATAGATGGTGGTAGAAGAGTAAGGGTTTACTGTTGCTCTCTATCAGACCATCACTTTATCAATTTCAAGATCATAATAGCTAATGAAAGGCCTAAAGACTATAGAAAAGATGGAAAATTCCTTCTAAACACCAACCTACAAAAAAATGAGGACTACAATGAGGCTATTTTTACTCTTGGAGATTAATAAATGAATGTTAAAAGACAAGTCAGCTATTAAGAAATGTAATAATAATGTTAAAGGATAGACAATTATTTTACATAAGTTATAAGCAAGAAAAAAGTAATGGACAACAAGAAGATTGAAAATGCTCTCTAAGAAAAATTATACAAGTTGGATTCTAAACTACAGAGAGACCCTAAGAATATAGAATTGAGTGAGCAACTAATATCCAATAAAAAATATTTGAGGAAGTTGCAAGCTAATAAAACCCAAGGCTTAAGGATAAGAGAAAAGATGAATTGGTTACATAATGAGCAAAAAGGTTCTAATTTCTTCTTTAGATTTATTAAAGAAAAAAGTGTAAAAGAATAAATTAGATACATATGGGAAGAGAACAATATTTTAAGTGACCTTATGAAGTGAAAAAATAATTCTACTGCATTGAAAATGATATTTTTACCTCTAAAGGAGATAAAATATAGGGTCACAAAGCTATAAATCTATACAAAAATTTAATTCCTAAAAAGATTTATAAAGAACTTGTGCAAAAATGTTAAGAAAAGAGGTGTCTAAGGAGGAAATTGTAAAGGCCATTCAGGTACTCAGTAATGATAATCTCCAAGGGCTGATTTCTCGCCTATATAATTCAACAAGAATAATGTTTATTGGGTGAGTGATGATCTACAACAAGTCTACATTGAAGCCATCTATAGAGACTCTAAAGGAAGTAGCATTAACAAAGGTATAATTAAACTAATACCTAAAATAAGGAGATGAATCCCTAATAAAAAATTGGAGACCAATTAATCTACTCAATGCATCTTACAAGATTCTAGCAAGATCTTGGCCTTGAGATTGGTTGACATCCTCCCAACTTTCATTAGCAAAACTCAAACAAGTTTCATTAGTAGGTAAATCATAGAGAACCTCCTAACTGTTGGTGTAAATAGGTTATTTTTCTAACTAGTTACTTAGTGGGGTCTTATTTGTACATGTTAAGTCCACTTAGGTCCTAGGAATATTTAAGTTGTTTAGATAAGATTTTATCTTTTTATCTTTTATTAAATAGTAGAGTCCTAGGTCATTTGATGATGGATCATGTCATTTAATAATAACATTAGTCATTTAATGTTTGGTACTTCATCAAACCTTGTCTATATAAGCACTTGGTCATTGTACACTTTTGTATGGTACCTCATCATCATATTTGGTAGATCTTAATATCAAGCAAGCTCATTTCTTGCATACTCTCTTGTAGAAGGTTTTCATTATTTTCATAGGTGGTCCTGGGATAGAACTAATT
This sequence comes from Sequoia sempervirens, assembly GCA_007258455.2. Classification (NCBI taxonomy): domain Eukaryota; kingdom Viridiplantae; phylum Streptophyta; class Pinopsida; order Cupressales; family Cupressaceae; genus Sequoia; species Sequoia sempervirens. The sequence goes on from VDFB02000015.1 coordinate 519,403,199, forward strand.
TTCAGCTTGTACATGGTATCAAAGCACAACCTTGCAAATTCCTTCTCCAATTTAATGGTAGAGCTATTGCTAGTGAGAGATCTTGGTGAATTTTATAAAGGTTGATTATGCTCTTCCCTTGCACTCTATGGTGATTTGAGGAATTAAAAACTTGAAAAAATACATGTTTTGGAGGGTTCCTTTTTGTGGGTTTTTATTGCAAGTTAATTTTGGCATGTGTTGGAGGTAATCTAATCTCACGATTGAGTCCAAGACGTTTGAAAAAATCAATATTGGCTTTTGTTTCATCAAAATGTGATATTTTTCTAGATCTACGAGGGTTTGAAGTTGTGAGGTGGTTACTAGATCTAGGAGGTAATTGATTTTTAGAGCATATTAGGAAAACAATGGCCTTCCCATTACGTCCAAAAGGCCCAAAAACCCCCATTTTCATATAAAATACTTCATATTTTGATGAAAAAAATATTATTGGTGATTTAAAAAAAATTCAAGTGACTATCTTAAATTTGACAGCAAAATGACCATCACAAAGGACTGTGTTAAATTTGATAGTCAAAAGACTATCATACCAGCACTCGTCCCTATCCATCAAATTCTAGTCGCATGGAGTGACCGTGCTCGCCAACCCTTAGGGGGCTTAATTTTGGCCCCTCAAGCCTTGAGTGGGCAGTTTTTTAAAAATTGTTATGACTTTTAACTCAGGTATCAATTTTTTTAAAATGAGACATTGTTAGAAAGTTGGCTTCAAGAAATATCCATTGTTGTAGGTATTATTATCATATTTTACTTCTAGAATATTATTTTGTTTGAAGTTAGATCTCCCATTTGGATCTCCAAGCTCATAACTTTTTTGCCGAGATATTCATTTTTTATGATTTTTGCAGCATCAACAAGGTATTGAGGAGCTCTATTATAAATTGCACATGCACTTTTTATAGTTTCAACCCTAGGTATCATTTATTCATATTTTCATTTTGGTTAATTACTTGGACATCCTGACTCAGAACTAGAGAGGTTATGTTTTTTTGGGAAGGCTTCATTTATAGTATACATAATGTTTGGGGGTTTCTAAGAACTATTGAACGTTTTAGTCTTTGTAATTTTGGAGATCTACCATAGTTCATTATGGGGTTTTCATTTCATCCTTCTTTGATTATGTTGAAAATGGGAAACTATAAATGATGGAGAGATGTCATCATAAAACATCTCTGTTGGCTTCATTTGTTGCCACATTTGTATGGTATAGTTACCCCTCCAGGTACTACTAGTAAAAAAATTTCTTGGAATTGTTAAAGGGATTATGTATTAAGATTTAATGGCTATGCATGTAGATGATGTCATTTTGAATGCTATTGTTCATTTTGAGTGTCCTCATGTTCTTTGGACTAAAATTTGGGAGATATATGGAGATCCCATTTCAAATTGTCTTTTGCCTCTTCATTTTTTAGAATTGATACCCTATGATTATGATACTCTTTAGGAATTTGAATATTTAGAGTAGTTTGAATCTTTAGATGAGGATGATGAGGTTTCTTCAAATACTCCTTCTTCAGAGATATTTTTGATCCTTCACCATTAGTGATTCCTTGTGTAGATTAATTGATCAAGGAATGATGGCTCCCATCATTCCTATTCAATAGGACCATTCATTTTCTATTCGTGATTCATTGAGAACTTCTAGTAATTCATTCCAATAGGTATCTATTTTTCTTCCTAATTGGGATTCCTCTTTATCAAACATTGCATCCTTGTTTGTGGAGTCTCACATTTTATATTTGGAAGAAACATTCAAGGGGTTATCTCTCCTCTTTCATGAAAATCATTACACAAATATTTCCAAATCATCATTGTCTTTGGATCTTGTTCAACATCAGTTTCCATATAGTATTGGTTTATCATCTTCTTCATTGATTGGGCATGTACTTGATTTGATTGTGGCATCTTCATCTACCTTATACAAGGAGACACATAAGTATATTTTAGAGACATCATCATGCATTTTTATTCTTATTTCATTCAATTCCTATCTAAAATGGGAATCATTCCTACATTTTTACTTGGTTTTGTTTCTTCTGAAAGGGAGACACGTTGTTTGTTGACATTGGATCATGTTTTATCTTCAAGCCTTCACCATTTTTGTAGGAGATTATACATTGTGGGGGCCTACATAGTCTCTCCCTTTCCCTCTTGTGGGGAGTTATTTATTGTATATTCATGATGGATGTAATCCTTGGGGATATCATTGAGTCCTCCATACATCTTTCATCACTTGATTGTATCTTTTATCTCTTTTGGAGAGGGATTTTTTCCTGTGTTTTTTCTCCTTTTCTCCATTTGTGAAAGACTGCATTTGTATTTGTACATGGGTACCTAAACTGGCCTTATATCCAAGACCCATCCTTGCATCATTTGCATAATAATTTCTTCTCCCTAGGTTGCACTTAAGAGAGGGTGTTAGTGTAAATAGGTACTTTTCCTAACTAGTTACTTAGTTGGGTCCTATTTAAATGTTAAGTCCACTTAGCTACTAGGCACATTTAAGTTTTTTAGGTAAGATTTTTTCTTTTTAGCTTTTATTAAATATTAGAGTACTAGGTCATTAACGATGGCTCATGTCATTTAATTTTTGGTACTTCATCAAACCTTGTCTATATAAACAAGGTCATTGTATACTTGGGTATGTGCAAGATCATGATGGGCCAAAAAGTGGTGATATGAGGCGTATGTGTAGGGTATGTGGCTAATGACTTTTTTTTTACCCAAAATTGATGAAACAAAAAGGATTTATAAAGGAGATTCTTAGCTTTCAACCAATATAAATTATACTTTACTTTGAATTTAATAAATAATTATTATTCATTTTCTATTTGAATTACGACTAAAGTCCTGATTGATAGGCTGATTGAAAAATATATATAACTTTCAAACGGTATCACATTTTTTGAATCCAAAACATGCGTCACATTCTATGCTTCACATACTATAAGATTAAAAAAAATTGAATTTCATAAAGTTTTGACCAAGTTAAGGTGGTCAAACATACGAGTTTTTATATTTTTTAAAAGTTGTAATAAATTTTTTATAATTAATTATTTACTTAGGAAAAAATTACAAAAAAATATGCATCACATCGGGACATGAGTCCTCTACTTATATCTAAAATATTATAAGAAAATATTATCATTTTATTGTGGTTAGGGTGGTCAGACAGACACCTACTTCTTATTTTTTCCCTGAATTTAAGTACTACTACATTGAAATTTCAAATTTTCACCAAATAGATTTAAAAAAAAAATAAACCTAGTAGTTTAGAAACTACATTCAATTTTCTACAGATTTTATTCTTACATATTTTTGAAATAATATAGATAACTCATTCAAAATTTTAAGTCAAGTTGCCTAACTCTGATTTTTTCACCACTTAAGGGCTTGTTTTTTCCATGATCTTGCACATACCCACTTTTCTATGATACCTCATCATCATATTTGATAGATCTTAATATCAAGAAAGCTCATTTCTTGCATACTCTCTTGTAGAAGGTTTTCATTATTTTTATAGGTGGTCCTGGGATAGAGATAATTTTCAACTCCTACACTAACTAGCTAGGAGGATATAGAATAGGCAAGGTGCTACAGCCATAATATAGGTATGATCATTATTGAATTTGAAAAGGCATGTGATAGGGTTGAATGACCCTTTATTTTGATGAATCTGGAAGCCTTTGGATTCTCAAAAGAATTTTTTCAAAAGGGTAACATCTTAATGCAAGATACAATTGCACAAGTGGATGTAAAAAGATCACTATCAGGTCAATTCACTCTATAGAGATCTATAAGGCAAGGGTGTCCTCTTTCCCTTGCTTTGTTTGTGATTGCTTCAGATGCTATTTTCTACCTACTAATATATTTAGCCATAAGCCCCAAGATTAGAGGAATAATCCTCCCCAACAAAGAGGACTTCCTAAACATTCAATTTATCAATGATACTGCCCTAGTCATTCAAACTGAAGAAGACAAATTTGAGAATCTTATACCAAAGTTGAAAATTTTCTGTGTAACCTCTGGGAAAAAACTAAGGTGAAATCCATAATCCTAAGTTGGGAAAGCATCCCCCTGAGTGGTTTGCTAAATATAAATTCCACTAGGGAGGTCCAAATAAACATGTTAGATACTTGGGTATCCCTTTTATTGTGAATCCATGTTTGAAAGACATGTGGGAATGGATAAAAGATAAAATAGATAAAAATTTAGGTAAATTAAATAAGCAATACCTATTCTTGGAAATAAGGATACAAGTATGCTAGAAAATTCTTTCCTCTTACAATATTTACTACTCTTCTATGTGGTTGTTTTGTAGTTATCAAATAAATGAAATACAAAATAAAATCAAACAATTTATTTGGTCTAAGGGTAAAAGAAACAAGAAGAAGCATATAGTTAAATGAGGTAGGTGTTGTTTAGATAAGATTGAAGGATGATTAGGATTAAAATATTTTAAAAAGCAAGGCATGTCCCTTGTTGTCAAATCAATTTTTAAAGCACTAAAAGGAAATGACCCCTAGAAGATCTTAATAAGGAATAGTATTTAGCTTGTATTCCCAAGACAAGCCAAAACTAAAAGTATATTCCCCTTTATGACTTATTGTTTGGTAAACTCCCTATTGCCCCTACTATATCTAATGTATTTAAAAGATTATGGAAAGCTTGGGAGCATGTTAGAAGATTGTGTAAGAGAGGGGGACCAACCACATCAAGGCTCCAGGTCACAGAGAGCTGAGAGCGGAGGGAAACCCTAACTTACCTCACTCTAAAGGATGTCTTGGGGTGAGGATCAAGAATGAAGAACACTATGTAGTACTTTTGTCACTCTATAGACTCGAAGTTCAGGTTTAGGCTAGGCGAGCTGGTTTTTGGAGTTGGTATTGCACCTCAAACAACTCTCTATCTGAGGATGAAAACATAATTCTGGGACGATAGTGTGGCATTGTGGCATCTCTCGGGTATGTTGGCATCTGTATGGCCAAAATACACCAAATATAGTATAAAATGTCTACAAAATTACTGACAGCCTAGCTAGTTGATTTTGATGGGAAAAATAGAATGATGAAGTATGAGAAATAGAGATGGAGATGATAAAGAAAGTAAATGAAAGATAAGGTAATGAAGATAATCTCACAAAAGTGTTCATTCACCAGCTAGCTCCACACGCACGTCCACCTACACACAAGAAAGAGGGAAAATTTTTGGGGCTATATAGGGGCCTACCTTAGTCAGACCCTTGTTTTGGTGTTTCCACCTCCACAGACATGCATAAAGCAACAAAGTAGAATAATATGATAAAGAAAGTAGAAAGAAATATTGCAACGAACACTACAAAAAAAAACTATGTTACTCTATCAAATAAAAAAGGAGAGGAGTGAAGCGTTACCACCTCCACCCAGAAGCTCACTAGCCAATGGAGGAGAATGCAAGGTATGAACTTAGCCAAGTCACCACAACTACAACGATGATGAAGGGAGGTCTCGCAAGACTCCAAGCCCACAACTTCTATGATAGCCTCACACTTGCAATGTGGAGTTGATGGAGCTTCAAAGTTGTAATGCTGACAATGGAATGCTAGAATGTTGCTTGAGAATGTGAAGGAGTTGTAGAAGATTGCTAGAGAATTGCCAGAGGATGTGTAAGAGGATGAAATGAAGTGAGATTTAGTGTTTTTGAAGGTGGGATGAGAAAGAATAAGGATTTTTTGGGTCAGTTGGTCGAAGAGGGACGTTACAATTTGGCCCAATTAGGTGTGTAATGCCTCTACCAACTTCAGACGCAGGAATCCATTAGGGACATCAACACAACGCATAGACATATGTGCACCAAATGTTTGTCCCCAACAAATATTCTCTCATTGACACATAGGACAAATGCCAAGTGGATGGAAGGTAGGTGGGTGATGTGAAATTTTACCTTTAGATTTATTTTCTAAGGTGGGGGTATGTGAAAGGGGAACTTGCTTAAGAGGTGCAAATTTGCTCCTATACATTTTTCTCCCACTTTAGCGAGAATGAATATTGATGAGTGTTTAGTAAGTAGATCGAGGAGTTAGTAGGGTTAGAAATGTATGCTTGAACCTTCATGGAAGCAAACTGTGATTTGGAAAACTCAAAAGAACAGGGAAGGCAAAGGACTCCACATGTACTCTCCCTTGGGAGTTTAAAAAAAAAGGATTCCATAGCTCCGCATAACTATGAAGTTGCATAAAGTACACTGAAGGCCCTCAGACCAATGCCAGAAAAATATCGTAGGATGAAAGCATCTCACAGGCCTATAGACCTACAAGAAGGAAACCCCCAAGTTCTCTCTCATGAAGGAAGCCCAGTGAAGTAAGTGCCTTACAGGCCTACAAACCTTCAAGAAGGAAACCCCTAAGTTCTCTCTCATGAAGGAAGCCCAGTGAAAGGGGACTCCGCAGAGTTGGACTGGAAAGCGGCTTCACAGGCACACTTGCAAAGTAACATGTTAATCCACAAATAAAACATGCCAAGAAACAAAAAGCAGTCACATAGGCAATCAAGCAGAAAGTCACACAGACAGTCAACAAATTGAAAGGATTTCAAAGGGGTCCCTTGGGGCCCCTTCAAAAGAAAAGGGGTCTACTCAAGGGGTGTGTTATTTGAAAGTGTAAAAGAGACATTTTTTCTCAAAACAATTCATCATCAAGGAATCCTTTCAAAAGATGCTTACTTCATCAAGGAATTCGAAAGGAAGGAAATGCCCCCTTGCGAGGGGAAGGTCAAGGATTCTCCCACAAGAAAAAGTTGCTCCCACCTCAGAGGGAATTTCTCAAGTTCTTTCTTTGTGAAACAATGATGAAGGAAATAAGTTTTGTTAGGGGTCCAAGTTGAGAATGCAATCTTTGGAAAAGCTTGCAGAAATTTTCAAGAAAAGATTTGTTGGAAATGAATATATTTTTTGAAAATCGAAACATTGTAAAAGTAACATTGTCACACATATGAGGGACAACTCAAGCAAAGAAGAAAGAAAGATATATATAAGTATAGTAATAATATATTTTGGGGTCAGAGCTACTCATGAATATATATAATTATATAGTAATAATATTTTAACTAACTGTCATCAACCCTCTACTATATCAAACCATATGAAGAATGTATAAGAAGACAAAGTAAAAATAAAAAAATGGTTCTATTAACTAATTTAGTTACTAGCTCAATCGAGTAGAGCTATTTATGTATTACAAATGAAAAGAAGGTACACTTTACTCTACTATATCATATTCATGTGCATAAAGAAATATCAGAAGAATACATTACTATAATTACATTATGCAAATACATATAGTATAGAAGAGAGTGCACAATATTTTCAAAAATGTAGTCTTTACTGATAATATAAATGTATGGTGTCCCACACAAGTCTTGGGAATAACTATTTGAATGAAAATGTTGGAAAAAACTATACGTTTATAGATATGAAAAGAAAAAATGCATATATAGAGAGAGGGGACCCATCATTTCCTAAATGATGAATCCCAGTTGTCTTGTTTTGCGTCATCTTCAGTCCCTCCTGCTTGTCCAGTCTCTAGTTGATGCTCTCCTTGCTGCTCCTAGGTTTCCTGCATTTGTGAGAAAAGTGTTGTTAGAGAAATAAGGATCACCAATCAATACATATGAAAAAATCCATAGACATATAGTCTAATCCTCATGTGCATTGAAATAGCTTGCATACCACAAATTTCCAGGAAAACAAGAGAGTTGTCAAACACATCTATCATATGCTCTGTTTTATCTAGCATTTTTTCTCATTGCATAGGTATAGGTCAAATCTTTGTTATTTTTTTCATCTAGTTACATCATGTGGAGTGAAATGGGCTCCCACAAGGGTTGAGCCCAACATGCTTGCCTCTGGTTTCATAAGAGAGGGATAGTTACATTTTATGTCACCAATGGATCCTTGAAGACAAGTTTCATTAGTCATGGTGACACTGATAAATAATAAGACATTATTAATATGAGTTTTCTCACATTAATAATGATACTCCTTACCAATAGGAGCATGACACAAAACTAGTCTACAAAGATTCAATGATGTTTTTCTATTTTAAACTCATATGTACATGGTTGTCATGTTTTGAGACAACAAGAGCTATCAAGTACTATAAGGAGCTATCATGAGTTACATGGAGAAGCTAAAGGTGAGAAAGAAAATTTATGGTTAAGGCCACAATGTATTTTCTATCTCAAAGAGCAATGCAATGTAGATGAAAGCATAATGATGCAGATAAATTCTTTAATGATCTTTGCATTTGAAAGTAAATAGGTGCATGGTAAGTCAATTGATAAGAGCAAATGTAAATCAAAGACAATGCTATTGAAGTGCATATAAGAAATAGGTGCTATGCATCATGTTACTTTCTTGGATTTAAATGTGAGATATACATTCACTGTTCATCTCACAAAAGACATTCATGAATTAGGAGAGGGAAGTTTTCTACATTGAAAGGACAGTATCCAATATCAAGAGGAACAACCAATGCAAATATGTGACTAAGTGCATAGTGAAACACAATGCCTACACAACAAATGCATTAATAGAAGCACTATTCATGTTTAATGTTGAATAAAGAAGCGGTGATTTCAATCATGGAGATAGTCATAATGATGACATTGAGTGCATTTTTTCAAGAAACAGTCACAGGGGTCCTGGTTATGCTCCATTAAGTAATAGATGAAGCAAAATTGCATTCTTATATATATTCTTTCATCAACAGTTTAGGGGTAAATGAGTTACATGTTAAAATAAATTCCAGAGAGTGAATATGTGACAGTGACCTTGCAACACTAGTGGACAGCTTGATGAACAAAATATGAACAAACAGTCATGAGTCATGGAAAAGGTTTATAATTATCCATGGTGAGTTGAAGGGATACCAAAAACCAAAGTGTAGTGAGCAGGTGGTGTTCATGAAGGAGTGGAAAAAATACATAGAGCCTTTGAGTTATACTCGTATTGTGTGATGTTATTAAATCGTTTTACAAATATTTTTTCCTTCATGAGGCAGCAAGTTTTTGTTTTAGCTATTCACTCTCTAATGGAGTCTCATTCATATTATGATCTTGTTCGATCTTATCATAGTAAAAGGATTATGACACCGCTGGCAACCATTACATAGCATTATAAAGGAAAAGATGCTTATATTATTTCTCAAAAACAATAGAAAAGAAATGTGGAGGTCATGGATTTGAAGGAAAAGATTCAGAAATGGAAAAGAGGAGAAGCAAAAAATGGATAATATGAAACCCTTGACCAAGTAGAGAAGAGCAAAAATTTTACCATCTGTAAGAGTATAGAATTCATGCCTAGAGAATTTCAAGTTATAAAATACTAATGGGTAAAACCCAGAATAGAAGGAATATTATGCCATCAAAATATTCTTTCATAAAATGAAGTTTATTCTTGCAAGAGGAAATGTAGAAATATTAAGGAAATATGGTGAGACTACGGCCATAGGAGTGAACAAAATAAAGATGCACAAAAAGACAAGAAATATTCATCATTTTTTGCACTTACAGAAGCTCGAAATGAGTTTTCATTTACTGAGATCAAGAGAATGCATGGAGAAATAGACATGTTCATCATTTTCTTCCATGATAAAGCTCAAAATGAGCAGATTTTATACATTAAATGAAAGAAAATATAGAAATTTGTGCTCACAACAAGCTCACCAAGTTTTTATGTTTTTATTTTGCATGAAATGTACTGAGGAAGCATCCTTTGCTTTAGAATCCATCATGGATCACCTATAGGAAGCCATCAAACCCTATGTCGGTGCTACCAACATGGTTTTCTAGAAACTTCAGAATGCTAAATAAAGACGCATATAATGTTTTTCCCACATTTTGTCTTAGGTTTTTCTTGTTGCCCTAAGTTAGGCTGATAAGTGAAAAGGGATTTTTTTTCCTATATTTAAGCATTTGCAAATAGTTAATGTATGTCATGGCCTTTTTGTGCCTTAGTGAGTTTTCTTGTCCCTTGAAGAAAGCTTTGCTTTTGACTCATGAATGGTGACTCATGTTTGGTCAGACTTTCTCCTAGAATTTTTCACATTGTTTTGAATTGTGAAGCATTTGATTTAAATGTTGTTATAAATCATTAAATCAAATTGCTATTTCAAATGAAAGAATGAAGTTTCATGCTTTGTAAATGCACTTATGTTTTTTGTTGAGTCCTTATGCTTTGCAAACATATAGGGAGGTCGGAGAAAGTTGGTCGACCAAGAGAGAAGATATAGGATAGTTTTAACTTGCTTTTGGAGGGAATGCGGATATATAGGAGCTGATTTATTATGCCTTCATGGTTGGACATGGTCAAACTTGACTTTTTCAACATATTGGAGTTCTTTTGGATGAGATTGGTTGCTATATTTTTGGCTTTTTGGGGGCATACGACCAAGAAGTTTCTAGTCCCTATTTTGGTGGAGTCTCCTAGTGAGCTTATATTCACTTCACTTTTCATTTGTGAAGTTAGTTTTGATTATGCTCTAGCTTGTACTTAGTGACTTTTGGAGCCCTTTTGCAAATTTTGGCATTTTTTGTAACTCTTTTGGCATGTATACTAGTTGATACCTTGGAGATCAATAAAAGATAAGTTGTTTTTCCTACTTAATTTTATGTTCTACTGTGTGTAGTTTGCTGATGTATGTAATTACTTGTGAAAGCACTTCATTCCTTATATTTGAGTTTCATTGGTGGCACCTTTGTGTAGAAAGTGTATGCTTTTATAGGTTATGAGTTGTGTTGGAGTACAAATAGTCCAAGCTATGAAAATTTTCTTCTCCTTCTAGTATTATGTATTATTTCCTTCTCATGAAATACTAATGCAAAGGTCTATGGAATTAAGTTGTGCAAGCAGTGTTGTTGATCGACCTATGTATGTAGTTGTGTTTGCAGGTCTTAGTATTTTGGTGCATCACCTTTTTAAAAGCTTTCAAGTTTTAGTTTATGTTACTTTCTTACCCTTTTCTCTGCAAAAGCTTTAGTTTAGATTAGTTTATGTGACACCATGGGAGCCAACCTTCTCTGGAGTTCCACTCCAAGTTTAGGTGACCCACAACCTAGGAGTGTTCCCATGTTACTCCAAGATTCTAAGTTTTGCAACTTAGCAAGGGTGCAATTTTGAGAGCTAACAATTTTGGAACACCCGGTGGGACTGTCAAATCAATAATATAGTAGAAAATTACATATTTTGCTGGTTTTGATATGTAACCAGTGAGTTTCAGACCTTTCGAAAGGTTAAGTCTATATATCTGGTGAATCTGAGTGTGTAGGTTAGTAGAAACCAGTGCAAAAAAGCATATGAGAAGGATACAAATAAGAGGAAGTGATATTCCTTTTGAATATTTGCAGTTATCACCGCCTAGAAGATAAGGTAGGACAACAAAACGAACTCTTGTTTCATCCAAGAGAGTTCAATCAACACTACCTATTTTCAAACTAGTAGTTGTAGTAGCTATAGCAAGTGTATCAATACCTTTAGTTTTTGTGCCTATTAATCTAGTTCATACCAAACCAATGGCAAGAAATCAACCTTTTGTAGCTTTTAATGGGGGCAGCCCATTAAATTTGGCACAACATAATGATATTCCAGTGGCAACCCTTAAAAGTATTCTTTTTTTCACTGGAGAGGACCAAACTACACCTATTGAACATATCAAATATGTATCTAGCATGTGTTTAGTGCATCATATAACACAAGAAGATATAGCAATTAGACTACTAGCAACATCTTTTAAGGGAAAATTCCTTCAGAGGTTTAGGAGTTTAGCTATTAATTCAATTTATACATGGGATGAGCTTGGGGAGGTTTTATGTAAGCATTTTGAAGACAAGTCTGATCACTTGTCATTGGTGGAGAAGCTCACTACCATCAAGAGGTCTCCCCATGAACATATGAAAGACTTTAATTTCTACTTCTAGAAGTCTTGGGATAGAATTCCACAGAATATTAGGCCTTCACTTGAATATTCCTTTTTTTTAATTTTTTGAGGTCTTTAAATAGTGAGATTGTTGTTATGATACAGTCCATGGGTGGGAACACATTACCAAAGGCCTATGATATAGCTATTAGAGTTGAGAAAAACCTCATACAAGCTAGAATAATTGCTCCTAGACCTCTTATGCCCATATTTCTTGACATACAACCTCTTATGACCTTTCCAACACCTCGAATATCCCCTTTACCAGCTTTTGTTAGTCAAGAAATTGTTGTCCCAAGTCCATCTTAGGAATTATAAGAGATTAAAAATAGTCAGAAAAAAAATGAGAATATACTTCAGACTTTTGGCAATGAGCTAACGATTATTAAGAAGCAACCGTTCCAAGGTTTTAATCCCTATCAGCCTCAAAACCAAGGTCAAAGTCAACCATATCAAGCTAATAGATAGCCATATTAGGGAAATTATCAATGTGCAAAATAAAATGTAAATCCAAGGCCTTTTCATCCATACAATCTAGCTCCAATTAGTTTAGCTAAAGATTGTGTTCTTGTCCAAAATAACCTCGCAACAAAAAATGAGTGGTGCTTTCCCTACAACCAACCCCATAACCAAGCTACATGTTCAAATGAGGTTATCAATTAAGATTTGATGGTGAAAAATGTTTCAAGCTTGCAAAATGTATCTAATGATGAATCTCCACAACAACAAAATCTCCCTCTAAGTGATTCAACTCTCTTGAATTGGCAAGGAGAGGAATTTTGTGGAGTGAACAAAGATGATTCCCCAATTGCAGCTAATACAAGAGCCAAGAAGAGGGATTTTGAGATTGAACAATCAACAAACAAAGAAAAAGAAGATGTTGGACCATCCACATCTCAAGTGCCATGCATAATGTAAAGAAATGCATAAGGCACTACAAAGGAGTAGCCCCACTTGCAAGCAGACCCTGTTATTGCAAGGACTCATCAAAAGGTAGGCACTGATGCACCTTTCAACATTTTTGAGCACATGAAGAAAATGAATGTGACAATGTCTATGTGGGATTATTTGTCTATCCCAAGCCAAAAAGACTTACTACAATCTGCTTTGTCTAATTTGAGTGTGTCTAGTGATGTTTCAATTAACCAAGTTAAGGTTGTTTTTACAAATACACCTCAAGACAATAGTAAGTAGCTAGGTAAAGATGTCAAACCCCCCCTTTTAATGTGTCTTTGATAATAGGGGATAAGTTGGTTCACAATTATATGGTAGATTCAGGGGAAAGTAGCTCCATTATGCTCAAACAAATTGTTGATAGGTTGGGTTTAAAATATCAACCTCTTGAAAAGGGAGTAGTCCAACTTGATGGGTTATCCATTAACACTTAGGTGTCATTAAGGATGCAAGCCTTACTTTAAATTCATTCCCATACTTTTCCATTCCCCAAGATATATTTTTTATTGATTTTCCACCATATTTTTCCTTGTGTTTGTCAAGGGATTTCACTGCCAAAATAGGGGGTTATTTATCTTCAGATTGGTCCCACATGTTATTTAGGACTAGATATGGGAAAAAATTAACCATTAAGTTTGAATTACTTGCCAAAGATCACATTGAACCCTATGTACCAAGTGCTATAAATTCCAATTGTGTTTTTTTTTATGATAATGAGCATGTTGTTGCTCAGGAGTTAATTTTACAAGCTAAAAATGTCCCATAAATTCTTCTAAATGAGTGGGCAGTAGAAAATGTGGAAGATGAACTAGGTAATAACATTGAGGACAAAGGCCCAAATTTGTATATGTTACATAAACTTGATGCAGTTATCCCAAACCTTGAAAAGAAGGTGGAACAACAACTAGGACAATAGAATGAAGTGTGGAAAATGTTCTTTGATGGCTCTAGACACAAGAATGGAGTTGGCGGGGGTGCAATGCTTGAATCCCCACAAGGTGACAAGTATTATTCTACTTTCCATTTTGCATTCTCTTATTCTAACAATACTACTAAGTATGAAGGTTTGATTTAGGGCTTGGAATGGGCAAGGAAAAGGAAGATAAGCTACCTTCAGGTATTTGGGGACAATGAGTTGATAGTCAATCAGGTAAGAGGATTGAATGTAACTAAAAAAGATGTGCTTAATTCTTACAAGCATAGAGTGTGGGATATGATAGAGAAATTTGATGCTTTAAATCTGATTTCTATTCCTATGAGTCAAAATAAGCATGCATATAGGCTTGCTGCAATAGGTGCCCAATTTGATATACCTAATGGTATTAAGAAAGAAAAAGTGAAGCAATATGTTAATGTTGTTATAAGGTCATCTATTCTTGATAACAACATTCATTGGAAATTTTTTGAGAGTGATGAGTAGGTATTGAGTTTTCTACTTGAAGAATATGAGTTCTCAGTGGTAAACCAAGAGAAACTTAAGTAGCAATATGATGATCAAGTCATTTAATTAAGAAAAAACAAGCTACCCAAGGGTCTAGTTACCTTGGAATCCATTTTTAGTACTGATGATGAGCTAAAGAGAGGTAAGACCAACATTTAGATCAAGGAGGATCATTATGAAGAGCTTGAGATATTCAAAGGTAAGCTCCTTAAAATTAGTAAAATTTGTTCACAAGAAGATAGACAAGCTTTCATTGCTCTTTGTCAAGAGTTTCAAGATGTATTTGCATGGGAGTACTCATATTTAAAGGGTTTTGATCCTCAAATTTCCCAACATACTATAGAATTAGAGCCAAATGTAAAACCTGTTAGGCAGAAACAAAGCCCTTTAAATCCCAAACTTGAGCCTCTTATGATAAAAGAATTGACCAAGCTAATTGAGGGAGGCATCATTTTCCCAATCAAGCATACATCATGGGTCTCTAACCTTGTCCTGGTTAGAAAGAAAATGGAGAGATTAGGCTCTGTGTAGACTTTAGAAACCTCAATAGAGCCTCATTAAAAGATCATTATTTGATGCCCTCTATGGAGCAGATCCTTCAGGTAGTGGTTGGTTTAGAAAGATTCTCATTACTTGATGGTTATTTAGGCTATAACCGAGTCTTAGTTAAGGAAGAAGACCAATACAATACTGCTTTTACCATGAAGTGGGGTACTATGTCCTATAAAATAATGTTATTTGGTCTGTCTAATGTTGGTGCCACCTTTAACAGGGCCATGGTCATGGAATTTCAAGGTTTGATAAATAAGATAGTGCTCATTTACCTTGATGATATAACAGTGTTTTCTAAGAATGCAGATGGCCATCTTTCCCATTTGAAACAAGTGTTTGAGAGGTGTATGGAATTTGGTATATCCCTTAACCCCAAAAAATGTGTTTTTGTTGTTCATGAAGGCAAGCTTCTTGGACACATAGTATTAAAACAAGGGATCACCATTGATCCAAAGAGAGTAAGTGCTATCTTAGCCTTGCCTTTACCCAGCCATAAAAAGGGGTTGCAAATCTTTCTTGACATAATTAATTTTTTGAGAAGATTTATTCTAGATATTTCAAATCTTTTGAAACCACTAACTGCTATGTTGAAAAAGAATGCAAGTTTTAGCTGGACCAGGGAGGCCAAGTGCAGTTTTGAATCAATTAAGGAGGCCTTATCAACATCTCCTACTTTGGTAAATCCAAACTTTTCAAAAGATTTCATTTTGTATGCCTTTGGTAGCATAGACACCATTTTTGCAATGTTGGTACAATAGAATGATGATGGTTTAGAATAGCCTATTACTTTTTTTAGTCAAGGTTTAGAGGATTATGAACAAAGGTATACTTTTGTGGAAAAACATGTATTGGTAATTATTAGGATTTTGAATTTTTTTAAGTATTTGATTTCTAACAAGGTTCATCTCATGGTTTCCCATCCTAGTGTTAATGAATTCCTTTTGGGTAGAGACTTGAATGAAAAGAGAGCAGGATGGATTACAAAGGTCATGGAATATAACATTGCCATCAAAATAACCAAGCTTGTAAGGGGTAAAGGGTTGTGTGAACAACTTGCTAGTGGATATGAAAGTGAGAAAGAAATTCAGAAAGAGGTAGTTCTAGTCACTAATGATGAGCCTCAGATTGTTGCACCTGCATTGGAGGCAAGCTAGATGCGAAATTTGATTCATTTCTTGTAGACTGGTGAGTTCCCACAAGGTCTAGATAGGGCCAAGAGGAGGTACTTTAGATTACAATCTATTCCTTATGTGTTGGAAAATGATCTATTTAGAAAATATTACAATGGTGCACTGTTGAGATGCATTGACAATGATCAAATAGATAAGGTTCTTCATGAGTTCCATGATGGAACCGTTGGGGAGAATTTTTCCCCAAGAACTATAACATGGAAAACAATGAGAGTTGGCTACTATTGGCAAGGCCTTTTCAAGGATTCCCATGCTTGGGCCAGAAAATGTGTTCAGTGTGTATTGTTTGTAGGCAAGGAGAGGCTACCAACTTTGCCTTTGTAGCCTATACAAGTGGAACAACCTTTTCTAAGGTGGGGCATTGATTTTATAGGACCCATTAACCCACCTTCTAGTGTAGGTCATAGATGGGTCCTCACTGCAATCGACTATTTACCAGATGGATTGAAGCAGTGGCTTTGAAAGAGGCCAATGAAAGCGTTGTTCTTAACTTTTATGATGATTTGGTAACCAAATTCGGTGTTCTTGAATCAATTATTTTAGACAATGCTTTAGCATTTTTTGGTTTGAAAGTAAGTGATTGGGATGTCAGAAATGGTAAATTCATTTGAATACATCATCAAACTATTACCCTCAAGGTAAAGGTTTGGCAGAATCAACCAACAAGAATCTGATCAGAATTATCAAGAGATAAATGGAGGATAACCAAAGAACCTAGCACACTAAGTTAAAATTTTCATTTTGGGTAGATAGAATTAATAACTCCAAAAAGATCCATTAGAAACTCCCCATATATGTTGGTATATGGTAAAGAGGCAAGAATGCCTTTATCCGTTGAGCTTCCTACTCTTGATGTTATGAACCATCTTGAAATGTTTGAGGAGGAGGATCCAATCGTTGTTAGATATGCACAACTCATGGAGTTGGAAGAAACAAGGGATAAAACCATGAAAACAATGGAGTTTCAGCAACTCCAAACAAATAAATTTTTTGACAAGAAAGCAACACCCAGGGTGTTCAAAGAGGGAGACCTTGTGCTTAAGTGGGATGAATTAAAGAGCAGGCTAGGAAAGCACACCAAGTTTGACAATAGGTGGAGTGGCCCATTTGTCATTATTGAGTGCAAAGAGCACAATGCTTTTCAATTGTCAAAAATGGATGGAGAAGTTCTACCTATCCTAGTTAATGGGATACACCTCAAACTTTGTTTTGAGGTATGATCTGCATTGTACATGTTAGATTAGGAGTTTTTTTTTCAATAAGTGTTGTTGCAACATAGTTTAGATGCAAGTTTTCTTTTCCCTAAGTATTGTTATGCACAGTCAGGTAGTTTTCTTTCAAAAGTTTTGGTGTTTGAATAATTTTCCAAGGTATCATGCACTGATCTGAAGAGTTACAACATGTACAAGACTATTTTTCACGTCTTGTTTTGGTTTTCTAAGTGACTCTATACCCAATGGATAAGCCTAGGCAACTGGTCATGATGTTTAGCAGGCAAACATATAGCAAATTTCACCAGAAATGTTACCTAATTTTGCTACTAGCTCAATCAGGTAGAGCTGTGTATGTTTTACAAATGAAAAGAAGGTACAATTAACTCTTTTATATCATATTCATGTGCATAAAGCAATATCAGAAGATTACATTACTACAATTACATTATGCAAATGCATATAGCATAGAAGAGAGTGCGCAATCTTTTAAAAAATGTAGTCTTTATTGATAATATAAATGTATGGTGTCCCACACAAGTTGTGGGACTAACTATTTGAATGAAAACACTGGAGAAAACTATGCATTTATAGATATGAAAAGAAAGAATGCATATATAGAGAGAGAGATGGGACCCATCATTACTTGAATGATGAATCCCAGTTGTCTTTGCATCATCTTCAGTCCCTCCCACTTTTCCAATCTCTATTTGATGCTCTCCTTGTTGCTCCTAGGTTTCCTGCATTTGTGAGAAAAGTGTTGTTAGAGCAATGAAGGATCACCAATCAATACAAATGAAAACATCCATAGACATATAGTCTGATCCTCATGTGCATTAAAATAGCTTGCATGCCATAGATATCTAGGAAAACAAGAGATTTATCAAACACATCTATCATATTATTTGTTTTATCTAACATGTTTTCTCATTGTGCAGGTATAGGTCAAATCTTTGTTGTTGTTTTGTTTCATCTAGTTACAAAATGTGGAGTGAAATGGGCTCCCACAAGGGTTGAGCCCAACATGCTTCCCTCTAGTTTCATAAGAGAGTGACAGTTTTATTTTATGTCACTAATGGATCCTCGAAGACAAGTTTTATTAGTCATGGTGATACTGATAAAGAATAAGACATCTTATTAATATGAGTTTTCTCACATTAATAATGATACTCCTTACCAATAGGAGCATGACACAAAACTGGTCTACAAAGATTCAATGATGTTTTGTTCTTTTAAACTCATATGTACAAGTTTTTCATGTTTTGAGACAACAAGAGCTATCAAGTACTATCAAGAGCTATAATGAGTTACATGGAGTAGCTAAAGGTGCGCAAAAAAATGCATGGTTAAGGCCACAATGTATTTTTCGTCTCAAAGAGCAATGCAATGTAGATGAAAGCACAATGATGTAGCTAAATTCTTTAATGATCTTTGCGTTTGAAACTAAATAGGTGCATGGTAAGTCAATTGATAAGAACAAATGTAAATAAAAGATAATGCTACTGAAGTGCATATAAGAAACATGTTCTATGCATCATGTTACTTTCTTGAATTTAAATGTGAGATTTACATTCACTGGTCATCTCATAAAATAAATTCATGAATTAGGAGAGGGAAATTTTCTGCATTGAAAGGACATTATTGAGTATCAAGAGGAACAATCAATGCAAATATGTGACTAAGTGCACAATGAAAAGAAATTACTACACAAAAAATGCAATAATGGAAGCAATATTCCTATTTAATGCTATATAAAGAAGCAGTGATTTTAGTCACAGAGATAGTCACAATGATGACATTGAGTGCATTTTTTCAAGAAACAGTCACAGGGGTCTTGTTTAATGCTATGTTAAGTGAAAGATGAAGCAAAATTGCATGCTTATATATATGCTTTCATCAATAGTTTAGGGGTAAATGAGTTACATTTTAAAATAAATTCCAAAGAGAGTGAATATGTGGTAGTGACCTTGCAACACTAGTGGACAACCTGATGAACAAAAGATGAGAAAACAATCATGAGTTATGGTACAGGTTTAAAATTTTCCATAGTGAATTGAAGGGATACCAAAAACCAAAGTGTAATGAGTAGGTGGTGTTCATGAAGGAGTGGAAAAATTTTATAGAGCCTTTGAGCTATACCCGTACTATGTGATGACATTGAATCATTTTAAAAATCATTTTTCCTTCGTGGGGCAAAAAGTTTTTGTTTCAGCTATTCGCTCTCTCATGCAGTTTCATTCTTATTATGATCTTGTTCAATATATTCATCGTAAAAGGATTATGACATAGTTGGACGCCATTACATGGTATCATAAAAACAAAGATGCTTATATTCTTTTTCAAAATCAATAGAAAAGAAATGTGGAGGTTGTGTCTTTGAAGGAAAAGATTCAAAAATGGCAAAGAGGAGAAGCAAAAAATGGAGAATATGAAATCCTTGACCAAACAAAGAAGAACAAAACTTTTACCCTCTGTAAGAGTATAGAAGTTGTGCCTAGAGAATTTCAAGTTCCAAAATGCTAATGGGTAAAACCCAAAATAGAAGGAATATTACGCCATCAAAATATTCTTTCAGAAAATGAAGTTTATTCTTGCAAGAGGAAATGTAAAAATATTAAGGAAATATGGTGAGACCACGGCCATAGGAGTGAAAAAAATAAAGATGCACAAAAAGACAAGAAATATTCATCATTTTTTGCACTTATAGAAGCTTGAAATGAGTTTTCATTTACTGAGTCAAGAGAATGCATAGAGAAATAAACATGTTCATCATTTTCTTCCATGATAAAGCTCAAAATGAGCAGATTTTATAAGAAAAATGAAAGAAAATGCAGAAATTTGTGCTCACAACAAGCTCACCAAGTCTTTTTGTTTTTATTTTGCATGAAATGTACTAAGGAAACCTCCTTTGCTTTAGAATCCTCCATGGATCACCTACAAGAAGCCACCAAACCCTATGTTGGCATGACCAATAGGGTTTTCTAGAAACTTCAAAATGCTAAATGAAGATGCATAGAATGTTTTGCCCATGTTTTGTCTTAAGTTTTTTTTTGTTGCCCTAAGTTAGGCCGATAAGTGAAAAGGGAATTTTTTGCCTATCTTTTAAACATTTGCCAACAACTAATGCATGTTGTGGCCTTTTTGTGCCTTAGTGAGTTTTCTTGACCCTTGAAGAAAGCTTTGCTTTTGACTCATGATTGGTGACTCATGTTTGGTCAAACTTACTCCTAATTTTTTGCATTGTTTTGAATTTTGAATCATTTGATTTAAATGATGTTGTTATAAATCATTAAATCAAATTTCTATTTCAAATGCAAGAATGAAGTTTCATGCTTTGTAAATGCACTTAAGTTTTTTGTTGAGTCCTTATACTTTGCAAGCATAAAGAGAGGTGGGAAAATTTGGTTGACCAAGGGAGAAGATATAGGACAATTTCAACTTGCTTTTGGAGGGAATGAGTGTATATAGGAGCTGATTTATTATGCCTTCGTTGTTGGACATGGTCAAACTTGACTTTTTTGATATATTGGAGCTCTTTTGGATGATATTTGGTTGCTATATTTTTGGATTTTTGGAGGCATATGACCAAGAAGTTTCTAGTCCCTATTTTGGTGGAGTCTCTTAGTGAGATTCACTTCACTTTTCATCTGTGAAGTTATTTTTGATTATGATCGAGCTTGTACTTAGTGGGTTTTGGAGTCCTTTTGCAGATTTTTTAATTTTTCTATAACTCTTTTGGCATGTATACCAGTTGATACCTTAGAGATCAATAAAAGATGAGTTGTTTTTCCTACTTAATTTTTCGTTCTACTATGTGCAGTTTGCTAATGTATGCAATTACTTGTGAAATTACTTCATTCCTTGTAGTTGAGTTTCATTGGTTGCACCTTTGTGCAGAAAGTGTATGATTTTGCAGGTTATGAGTTGTGTTGGAGTGCAAATAGTCTAAGTTGTGAAAATTTTCTTTTCCTTCTAGGATTATGTATTATGTCCTTCTCGTGAAATACTGATGCAAAGGTATATGGAATTAAGTTGTGAAAGTTAAGCAACATTGTTGATCGATCTGAGTATGTAGCTGTGTTTGTAGGTCTTAGTATTTTGGTGCATCATCTTTTTGAAAGCTTTTAGTTTTTAGTTTATGTTACTTTCTTACCCTTTTCTCTACAAAAACTTTATTTTAGATTATTTTAGGTGACACCATGGGAGCCAGCCTTCTTTGGAGGTCCACTCCAAGTTTAGGTGACCCACAACCTAGGAGTGTTCCCATGTTACTCCAAGATGCTAAGTTTTGCAACTTAGCAAGGATGCAATTTTTAGAGCTAACAGGGTCAACATGGAAGGGAAGCCTAAATGCCCCCAATGCTTTGCATCATCCCCAATTTGCTGAAAATCAAAACACATAACAAAGGATGAATGATGATACAAATAGAAGAAGGTTTATGACAAAAAGTTACTCCTATATCCAAGCACCAACAAGGGTGACAAGGGTCATCTAGTGAGCACATAACACAAATACAGGGGAACACATCATAACACACACACTCCTAATCTAAAGATAACAAAAAGGCTTCCCCCTAATACTCATCGACCAATAGGTCATCCACTTCCAAATCTAGATCATTGTAAGGGGAAGGAAAACGAGCCTATAGTGGTGGAATATTAAGGGGAGGAGCTTCCTACCCTCTCGCAAAAAGGGCTAAGGAAGAAGGCCTTGCAAAGTCTTCTCCACTCGGCTCTTGTGGACCTATGGTCAGCGACTTTGAGAAGATCGCTAACAAGGCTGAAAGTTTTTTGAGAGTTAAACATACACTTTCGAGGAGCACCATGTTGTACCTCAATGGATGGGGAGGACAGTGCCCAAGATTCACCACTTGGCTCATTGAGTGATTTGGGAGTGGTGAGAAACTCAGGGGAAGCCAAAAATTTCTTTGTCACCAATACAAAACAAGCTAGCGCATGACCACCCTTTGGAGAAGGTGGGATCTTATTACACCCTCCATTGCTAGAAGGGCCAACTTCTGCTTTTGGATTTGTCGAGGGGTATGAACTCCCCATAGATGAGGCAAGAGGCATGGAAGAGGCAGAGGAGAAAACCGTGATAGACACCACTGAGGTATTCAACATGTCCATAGGTTTAGGGAATGGTGGGATGTCCATAAGGGACATCAACAAGGGTGGATCAACTGAAGAAGCGATAAACACCTGCACCTTTTTAGGGTTAGGCATGCTCACACTCAATGTAGGATCTAGAAGTGGGACTGAACTTGATTTAACAAAAATAGAGGGGAGGAGAGAGGAGGATGCATTAGGAGGCCCTAAAGCAAGGGCATTCATCTCCTCTTCCTTTTTCTACAAAGCGGCCTACTCAGTTGCCAAAGCCTTTCATTGGTGCTTGCACTCACGTGCAAGGTGATTTCTATGACTCTTTGAGCTAGAGGTCTGGTGTTGTGAAGGGATAGGAGGCTCCTGCTCAACCATAAGGGTTTCCATCACAACTATCTCTTGTGGAGGGACAAAATCCTAAATGAGAGTAGGAGGAAGAGGTTGAGAAACAATGAGAGGAGTCTGCTCTAGCACCTCGGTGGCGGGATTCTTCCCATTTACTACTTTAGGAGCAGGAGAGGTGGGAGGCTGTGAAGGTCGAGACATAGAGGATTCCTCACAGGGACCCTTCTACCATACTGAATAGGACTAGGCTCGATGGGTAGAACATGAAGTTCAAATGTAGGACACTTGGGTTTTCACCAAGTAGGAAACATAGGGTTCTCCTACAAACATGGAGTAGAATCTGATGGCATTGTAGTAGGGTGAGAGGAAGTGTCAAGTTGGAAAATGAAATAGGAAGAAGAGGAACCTTGAGAGAGCTTCTCTTTGTCTCCTTTATGGGCCTTGGCGACATCAATGTCAACTTTTAAGCATGCCCTATGCAAAACAACATAAGGTGATCGAGGGTACCTCATTCTAGGTGTTAAGCACCCTTTCTTGTACTTCAAATGAGTCCAATACAAGAGGTCCTTCCTAGGTAGGAGAGGAGCAATGGGTGCAGGGCAAAAGTGATCTAAGGAATAACTACCACACACGAATAGTGGTTTATAACCAATGTCATGGACCAAATGCATGGACCCCTCATGAATGAACTTTAGAAATTTATGCACAACCGAGGGAATTGTATTTATAGCTACTAACTAGGGGATACCCAACTTCACTCTAAATAGTTCAAACCCCAAGATTATATCAAACAACAAGTTTACAAACTTAGTTCCAACAAGGACCGACAAAGCAATACTACAAAGGGGAGGTACAAAAAGTCCGTTATGTGTATAGATGGTGCTCATAGGTGCATTGTAGCTATCTTTATGTAGGAAGTTAACTAACATAATCTCCTCAGTTATGATATTCACCTGAGACGTCGGATCAATGAGAACACCTGCTACAGTGTTTTCATTGATTCATGCAAGGATATAAAGAGGAGATGGTTCTTTATTAAAACCCATCAGTAGGTCTTGCAAGGTGAAGGTTATACTTGGACCACTACTTGTAGCTTGCGCAAAGGGGATAGGCAGATGTAGAAAAGAGGCCATCATGCACACTAAGTGATACTCTCACAAATCCCCCCAAAGGTTTGGAATAGGATAGTGACCCAGTTAAGGCTTCGCTCCATAATACTTATGGAGCCTTCCAACTATGCCTACTAGGGATCACAGGTTGGGCTATAAGGTGAAACGCTTCACAAAAATCACACCTACAATGCTCCTAGAATGCATGGAAAGGACCCTTCAACATTGCTAAATGGAACCAAAATGGTTCACATTGGGTTCACCAAAAATGTAAGAGAGGGGGACCAACCACGTCAAGACTCCAAGCCACGAAGAGCTGAGAGCGGAGGGCTGCCCTAACTTATCTCACTCTAAAGGATGTCTTGGGGTGAGGATTGAGAATGAAGAGCACTATGTATTACTTTTGTCACTCTATAGACCCAAATTTTAGGTTTAGGCTAGGCAAGATGGTTTTTGGAGTCGATACTACACCTTAAACAACTCTTTGTCTAAGGATGGTAGCACAATTATAGGATAATAGTGCAATGTTTTGGTGTCTCTTGGGTGTGCTGGCATCTGTACAACTAGAAAACACCAAATATAGTAAAAAATACCTAAAAAATTACTGACATCCTAGCTAGTTGATTTTGACAGGAAAAATAGAATGATGAAGTATGAGAAATAAAGATGAAGATGATAAAGAAAGTAAATGAAAGCTAAGGTAATGAAGATAATCTCACAAAAGCATTGATTCACCAAATAGCTCCACATGCACATCCACCTACACACAAGAAAGAGGGAAAATTGTTGGGGTTGTATAGGGGCCTACCTCAATCAAACCCTCATTACCACAATGCATGGGGAAAATATGATAAAGAAAGATTGTAATGAAAACTACAAAATAACACTATGCTACTTGATCAAATCACAAAGGAGAGGAGTGAAGCGTTACCACCGTCACCTATAAGCGCACTAGCCAATGAAGGAGAATGCAAGGTATGGACTTGGAAAAGTCACCATAGCCACAACGATGATGAAGGGAGGTCTTGCAAAAATACATGCCCTATGATAGCCTCACACTTGCAGTGTGGAGTTGATGGAGCTTCAAAGCTGTTGCAATGCTCACAATGGAACACTGAAATGTTGCTTGAGAATGTGAAGAAGTTGTAGAATATTTCTAGAGAATTACTAGAGGATGTGTAAGAGGATGAAATGAAGTGAGTTTTAGTGTTTTTGAAGGTGGGATGAGAAAGAATAAGGCATTTTTGGGTCAGTTGGTCAAAGAGGGACATTACAATTCGGTCCCAATCAGGTGTGTAATGCCTCTACCAACTTCAAACATAGGAATTCGTCAGGGATGTCAGGGCGATGTGCAGACATCTATGCACTACGCATTTGTCCCTGAAGAATATTCTCTCACCAACACATAGGAGAAATGCAAGGTGGATGGAAGGTAGGTGGGTAATGTGGAATTTTGCCTTCGGATTTGATTTTCTAAGGTGAGGGTATGTGAAAGGGGAATTTGCTTAAGGGGTGCAAATTCACTCCTATACAAATTGATAAAAAATAGCGACATTCTAGATAGTTGTAGAAATAAAACCCGACTCTCTAGATCAATATGTTGGAACTTATCTCATAAAGAGAAACCCCTTTCCTTATTGCAAGAGTTCTCTACAAATCCTAGCTCAAGAAAGGCATTAAATGTTTGAAGGATATTATATGTAACATCCAACTGAGAACATGGGCTTCCCTTATTACAAAAAGTGATTTTCCTCCATCTCATTGGAGAAAATGATGTAGAGGATAAACAACTTGACAAGAACAAATGTGTTTCAGATTCTATAACCCTACTTTTGCAAGTTTCCTACAAACCTTTTTATCTAGGCTCAAACCCTTAAGGAAGAACTAATAGAGGTGTTATTGTGTCCACACTCACTCTTATGCTTTCTTAGGCTTCTTGAACCTTCAACACATTCCACATGGTCTCATCAAACCCCCACCTTTCTATGGTGAACTCAAAATCAATGTGTTTCATTAAACCCTCAAAGACCTATGGTTTTGGTAGTTCTTTTTGACAAAGAACATACCCAGACCTACATATCTCTCACATACATTAGATTAGTGAATTTTCCTTTGGTGGAAACTTGAACAACAACCTAAAGAAGTATTTCACCAAGATTCAACAATTTTCACTAGTTTAAAGAAAAGATATGAATTACTTTCTCTTGCTAGAAACCCTAGCTCTATGACAGGGTAGTTAACAAGTATTCTTGCTATATCTTGATCAAAACTTCATGAAATCAAACCAAACCAATTGAATTTGAACTTACAAACAAAACTCTAATATTCCATCCACCTTCAGCCCCCCCACTATTTTGTACAAGGCCATACAAGATTGTTTTTAGACTGTATTTGTAGAAAATTGTCAAAAATTATGAAGAAATAGGATATTTTCATCAAAAAATCCTTTCACGTCTTCTTGGAGCATACCTTCTCATTCATTCCATGTGCATTAACATCAATAACAATTGCAAATTAGAATGTATATCTTTTTCCTTCAAAACCTAATGTAACCTAATGTCTTTTTGCACCAAACTTGCAAAATATGTCATTTTTCACAACCTAAACTAAAAGAAACATGTAAAGAGACCTTACAAGGTCTATCATTGTCTTAAGACCTTATTAGACTCAAAAATCTCAAAACTAGAGTTGAGGGAAAACCCCAACCCTTCAACAAGCCAAAAACACCTAAGAAATTCAAATTTGCATTTTGGTGGGAAAATCAAATTTTGAATTCCTAGGCCTATTTATACAACCTAAACCATTGGAAATGATCCCAATGGACCCCCTAATACTCAAATAGGACTCTTAACATCAAAGTGAGTCTTACAAACATCACCAAAGTAATTTTCATGCATCTTACTTCCAAGGGAAAAAGAATGAAACGTAGGTTCCACCTGGGAGAAGGTTTGCAACTATCATTCCATACTTGATGATGTCTGATTCTATCATCCATGTAGCATTCTCATATGGAAGGTGCTTCCATTTTACCAAATAATGAAAGTATTGTTTTCCTTTGGTTTTCTTGCTCTCTTTGGTGTCAAGAATACATTCTAACTCTAGTGGTGTGGTGTGTGGTAGGTCCTTTATCCAATCAACATTTGATATCTTTTGTATACCTACTCCTTCATCAACAATGGCATCCCCTTTGTAAGGGTACAAGTCAGCAACATTGAAAATTGGTGATATGCCTAACTCCACTATGGAAGTCTATCTCATAGGCATTGTTGGAAAACTTCTTAACAACCCTATAAGTACCTATGTTCTGCATCTTCAACTTGGCATATTCACCTTTGGGGAACATTTTCTTCTTGAGATGTGCTAAGAAAATATATCTAACCTTAAAAATGGCCTCTCATCTTTTCAAATCTACCTTTTGTTTGTACTTTTCCACACTAGCTTGGAGTTGTTGTTTTAGTTGGTGTATCTCTTGCATGGAAATTGCAAACTTTTCACCCTCTGCACTTTTCTTCTCCATACCATTGAGGTCTCTTAGTTAAAACACTCCTCTTGGTTGCATGCCATAGACCACCTAAAATGGACTCTTTCCAATGCTCCTATTCATTGAGTCATTATAAACAAATTTTGCTTGGGTTAACACAAGATCTTGTTGTTTAGGATGATCATTTGCTTAGTAGGTTACCTAGGCTCCTATTGACCACCTTAGTTTGGACATTTGTCTAAGGTGGTAGGATTACTTAAAACTGAGATTTGTACCAATATTTCTCCACAATATTCTCCAAAAATTCCCTAGAAACTTGCTATCTCTATCAAAGACTGCTCAATAGCAATCCATGAAGCCAAAAAACCTCTTTAAGGAACAAACCTACAACATATGAAGCATCAATTTTACTTTTTCTAGGAATGAAGTGAGCCATTTTGGAGAACCTATCAACAACTACATAAATTGAATCAAAACCCCTTTGATTCTTTGGTAATCCCATAAAAAATTCTACACTTATGAATTCCCAAGGCCTATTGGGAATGGGTAAAAGTTGGTATAGTCCTATATTAGTGCTGCTACCCTTTGATTTTTGACATATAGTACACCTCTCCATAAAGCTTCTTACATTTTTTTGCATCCTCGACCAAAATTAGTTCCTCCTTAGCTATTCTAGTGTCTTGTCAAGTCCAAAATGACCTACCATACTCCCACAATGCTTCTCCTTGATAAGGTTTTCCCTCATGGAACATTTTGGCACACAAAGTTGTGCTCCTTTAAACAATAAACCATCTTGTATAAGGTAATCTAGCCAATTCTATCTGTTAGTGCTAATAGGCTGCTTTCAAACCTCGTCTTCTTTGAAATCCTCATTATCCTCATACGTCTCCTTGAGTGTTTCAATCCCAACACTTTTTAACTAAATTTCTTGCACCATTACTACTTTTCTACTTAAAGTATCAACCATCTTGTACTCTACCCCTTCTTGTGTTTGATTGTGAAATAGAATTTTTGTAGGTACTTAACCCAACCCACTTAATGTGCCTTTGATTGAGTTTTTCTTGGCTACTTATGAATTGAAGTGCATGATTGTCTGTATAGACTATAAAATCCATAGGTAGAAGGTAGTGTCTCCATTCTTTTAGTGATTGAACCATTGCATACATCCCTAAGTCATATGAAAAGTATTTCTTCTTTGCATCATTTAGTTTTTCACTAAAATATGCTATTGGCTTATTGGACCTTGGCTTAAAACTGCCCCTATTGCATGTCCACTAGCATCACATTCTATTTGAAAGACCTTATTAAATTCAGGAAATGCCAAGATAGGCTACTCAGTCACTCTTTTTTTAGATATTGGAGACTTTCATCAACTTGTTCAATCCACACAAACTTCTTTTCTTATCCCCTTTAATAGTGTCTATGATAGGTGCACATATATGACTAATTTTTTTGATAAATTTCCTATAAAAGCTTGCAAGACCATGAAACTTCTTACCTCTGTAACTGATCTAGGTGTAGGCCACTCCAATATTTCCTTCACTTTTCTTGGATCCATCTTCAACATCCCCTTTGAAACCGCAAAACCAAGGTACAACAATTATGTCTTCATGGACTCACACTTTTAAGGTTTATTATCAAATTTTCCTCTTGTAGCCTTCTCAACACCAAACTCAAGTGATGAAAATGCTCTTATTTGTTAGCATTGAAAACCAATATATCATCAAGGTAAACAACAACAAACTTACCAATGTATGGCTTGAGGACCTCATTCATGAGCCTCATGAAGGTGCTAGGTGCATTAGAAAGGCCAAATGACATAAAAAGCAACTCAAATAGGCCCTCATTTATTTTTAATGTTGTTTTCCATTCATCTCCTTGTCTAATCCTTATTTGATGGTATCCATTTTTGAGATCTATCTTCGAGAAATAACTTGCCCCACTCAAACAATCCATTAAGTCATCTATTCTTGGAAGTGGAAACCTATATCTGATTGTTATCTTGTTTATTGCCCTGGAGTCAATACACATTCTCCACTTACCCCCTTTCTAAGGTTCCAAAATAGCTGGAATTGCACAAGGACTAAGGCTCTACCTGATTAACCCTTTTTCAAGAAACTCTTGTACTTGTTTTTTGATTTATTCATTTTATTGGGGTGTCATCTTATAGGCTTCCTTGTTTGGTAGACTAGCCCTAGGTATAAAGTCTATATGATGACTAATATCTCTTCTTGGAAGCAAGAAATAAGGAAGTTCTTCCACAACTATATCTACATAACCCTTCAACATGTCTTGAATTTCCCATGGCAACTCATCAATTCTTGTTGTTGTTATGACAATCCTAGGTCTGACCATCATGACAAAACCTATCTCTTCCTCTTACATTTTGTTTAGAAACTATTTTTCACCCACTAACATCACACTTGATCCAACCTTTTTCTCTTTACCTTCCTCCTTCAAAGGTGCTAAGGTATAGGTAACTCCATCCTTTTCCAAAACATAGGCATTCTTCCTACAATCAAACATTTTTTTTTTGTAATATTTCCAAGGCCTACCAAATAATACATGGAATACATCCATAGGGATGATATCACATAACACCTTATCTTTGTACCTTCCTATTTGAAACTCTACCCAACACTGTTCATTAACTAGTACTTGTCTCTTATTCAACCATGAGACTTGATATGGTGTAGGATGAGGTAATTTCTTCAAGTTTAGTTTCTCTACCATCTCAACATCAACTAAATTATTAATACTATCAAAATCTATAACAACTTGACAACACTTACCTTGGCACACTTGCAAATAGTCTTGAATAGTGACTTCCTTTGAGGTGGCTCCTTCTGAACTAGAACCTTGATTAATGTCCTCATCAACAAGGATTCTCCTTTCTCTAGTTCTTCTAGTTGTGGTGAGGAGTTAACACTTTCTTCATCTCCTTGAGAAACTTTAGTTCTTTGATTCCTAAAGGTGGTAGTTGATTTCTCTTTAGGACACTCCCAAGCTTGATGACATGCAAACCTTTTGCACTTGTAGCATTTACTCATAAAACCATTGAATCCTCCTGTTTGTCCAAATCTTCCCCTAAAGTTAGGCCTCCTTCCTCTAAAACCTCCTCTTGAACTTGATGCTTGTTCTTGTGAGGTGCTTGACTCACTTTGACTTCTTTGTGACTATCCTCTACCAACATATGGACCTCTAACTCTATTTTTCTTTTCTTGTTTCCTATTCAACTTCTCCTCAACCTTTAAGGCTAGTTGAAAACACTCTTCAAGTGTCCCAGGACTTGTAAGGCTCAACTCATCTTGTAAGCTATACTTCAATCCATTAAGATATCTTTTAACCTTTCAGTGTCATCCTCCATGTGTCCTGATCTGATAATCAACTTGTAGAACTCTTCAGTGTACTCTTTCACTCCCATATCCTTTTGTTTCAAGTTCTGCAACTTCCTATACAACTAAGTCATGTAGTCACTAGGCATGAATTTTCACTTCAACTTAGAAATCATCCTATCCCAAGAAGTAATCTTGGATTTTCCTTTCTTTATCCTTTGTTCCTAAACATAATCTCACCATAGGGATGCATGACATTTCAACTTGGTCATAGCCAATTTTACTTGTTGCTCTTCAGGTACCTCCTCAAACTCAAAGTACTTGTCCAACTCCCCTATCCAATCAAGGATTTATTCACCATTCAAACTACCTACATATACTAGAAGTTCCATATTCACCTTGGTTCCTTCACCCTTGACTACCCTCAACAATATTTCCATCCTCACATCATCAACATCACTCTCTTCTTGAGGTTCTTGTGGTGGATGTGCTTCATCCACTACTTATTATTGGTCACTTATATCCCTTCTAACAACTCATCTTCTTTGGTTAGCTTCCACTACAATGAGTCTTGCATCCAAACTATCTCTCATTTTTCTCATTTTTCTAGCAAGAGACTCTCCCAATTGTGTTGCTATTCTTTTTAACACCCTTTTAGCAATATTGAGTCTTGGAGGCATCTTTCTCTTGTTGGACTGTTAATCCTTGTATTGGTTTTCTTGGCTTAATCGAGCTCTAATACTAATAATGATGCAGGGGATAAACAATTTGACAAGAACAAATGTGTTTCAGATTTTATAACCCTACTTTTGCAAGTTTCCTACAAACATTTCTCTCCAAAATAAAACCCTCAAAGAAGACCTAATAGAGGTGTTATTGTTTCCACACCCACTCTTATGATTTATTAGGCTTCTTGAACCTTCAACACACTCCATAGGGTCTCATCAAACTCCCACCATGATATGGTGAACTCAAAAGCAATGTGTTTCATTAAACCCTCAAAGGCCTAGGGTTTTGATAGAGAACACACTTAGACCTGCATATCTCTCACATACATTAGATTAGTGAATTTTACTTTTGTGGAAACCTAAATAGCAACCTAAAGAAGGGTTCACCAAGTTTCAACAATTTTTACTAGTTAAAACAAAAGATATGAATTATTTTCTTGCTGGAAACCCTAGCTCTGTGACAAGGTAGTTAACAATATTCTTGCTATATCTTGATAAAAAATTCATGAAATAAAACAAAAAAAAAATCATTTTAACCTACAAAAAAAACTCTAACATTCCATCCCCCTTTATTCCTGCCATTATTTTGTTCAAGGTCATACAAGTCTGGTTTTTAAACTATCTTTGTATAAAATTGTCAAAAATTGTGAAGAAATATGGTATTTTCATCAAAAATTCCTTTCACAACTTCTTGGAGTGTACCTTCTCATTCATTACATGTGCATTAATATCAAGAAAAGTTACAAATCGAAATGTATGTCTTTTTTTTTCAAAACCTAATGTAACCTAATGTCTTTTTGCACCAAATTGCAAAATATTCCCTTTTTCACAACCTAAACTAAAAGAAACATGTAAAGAGACCTTACAAGGTTTTACATGGTATTATAAGACCTTATTAGACTCAAAAAACTCAAAACTAGAGCTGAGGAAAAAACTCCAACCCTTTAACAAGCCAAAAACACCTAAGAAATTCAAATTTGCATTTTTGGCGAGAAAATCAAAATTTGAACTCCTAGGCCTATTTAGACAACCTAAACCATTGGAAATGATCCCAATGGACCCCCTAAACCTACACTAACTCAAATAGGACTATTAACATCAAAATGATTCTTATAAACATCACCAAAGTGATGCTCCCGCATCAAAAAATATTTGATACTCAAGGAAACATGCAAGATCTTTCAATTTCTTGTAATGTATGAATCCAACAATGATAGTTTTGACAAATTTAAATGGTTTGATGGTACTAAATTGCATAAAATAAAGCTCAATATTGTTTATAAATAATTAGATGAAACCCAAAATATGACCAGGCACCTAAATAAAAGATGGAATCTTGAAATCGGTGATAAGAAGTGGCTCAATATCTTTAAATTTTGGTGGTCCAAAGTGTTATAACCTAAGAAGGTTTGATTTAAGTGGTTTCTTATCTTTCAAAATCTCCCTTGTTCTTTTTCCTCTTATAGCATGAATATCCATGATTTTTGTAGGAAACCTAAAACTATTATGAATATTTTTTTGACTGTTTCTTTGCTAAGAAGGTTTGGAACCTATTTTATGTAGACCATGGGGGTTGGGGGGATTTGGGTAAGATTAAGTGGTAGGAAATTATTTTTGGTTTTGTAGAGGGATTGGATAAATTATTTAATCTTTTTTGGCTTCTGTTCTCTACTAAAATTTTGTGGTTTTTATGGAAATCTAGGAATGAGGAATAGTTCTAAGGAAAAAGGAGAGCACTTACTAAGTCTACTAGAAGAATAATTTACCATGATATTTCTATGCAAGTTATATTGACAATGGAGATATCCAAAGATAAATTCCTCAAGTTGCTAAAGAATGGTAAGGTGGATGTCAATAAAGAAGAAATCAAGTATGTAAGGCACTTTCCATTCAACAAAGTAGACAATACACCCTTTCTAAGAAGCTATCTAGAATTTTAGAAGAAATATAAAGTAGAAACATTATAGAAAGATCTTGGATTTTAGGGAGGACCAAGGTTCTATGTAAACCAAGGACAATATCTCATAGTGGAGGTAGTGAGATCAAATCAAGATAGGTCTAAAATTGAGCCACCAATTGGGTGGAATGACATTGAAAATTATAATGAAAGTATTAAATTTTGAAAGACATGACTTTCATAACATATTTTTATAAATTTTGTATTTCACATGTCCTACTCTATGCTTCTTCATACCGATGACTTTGCATGGTCTATTTACAACCTTATATAATATGAAGGCCTCCCATAGAAAATATATAATAGTGATACCTTATGTGATGTTCATTTGGGACCTTGCGTTGTATTTTATATACTATGATCTTCTATGAGCTGATACTTATGATGTATTTTTTTTTCTATTGGTAATCTATTGGAAATTAAAAAAACTTGACTTGGTGATGTATACACAAGAAGACTCTCACTTTTGGATCTAGCCTAAGAAAGTCATAGTT
Source organism: Sequoia sempervirens (assembly GCA_007258455.2). Taxonomy (NCBI): domain Eukaryota; kingdom Viridiplantae; phylum Streptophyta; class Pinopsida; order Cupressales; family Cupressaceae; genus Sequoia; species Sequoia sempervirens. The sequence continues at coordinate 519,437,085 of VDFB02000015.1, forward strand.
CTATTACTTTCCAATAATATATGAAATTTACTTTGTACACAAAATTGTACCTATTGTATTGAAAATGACTTACTACAAATCAAAATTATTTTACCTAGTCTCCATTATTAAATTCTCATATTCAAATATGCTCCCAAAATCTCTAACAAGTAGCCCATTAGCCTTTATTCTTTCCTAGTGCACTTTCACACCATATTTCTCCTCTCCAAATTTCTCCTTGTATGTGTTATTTATTTAATAATCATCCTATTTTCCATGATGCCCCTACATCATTATACCTAGAGGTAAGAAAAAATAACCATGAGCCCATGCTCACATGCAGATTCTAGCTAATTTTGGGTTGTCTCATTATATTGAGAAAACTCAAATGCATTTAGCTAGGTTGTGCTTCCTCTCCACATACTTTCCCCTTTATTAGGTACTCCTTATACTCCATTGTATGTATAAAACTTCTTCATGTATTCTTGTAGGCACCTTGTCTCTCCAATCTATACCTTCACTAAGTTCTACACAATCTCTATCTCCATTTGTTTTCCCTTAAACATAAGGATACAAGTTGACAATGTTGAAAATTAGTGACATGTCTATTCCTTTGGAAAAATCTATCTCATAGGTGTTCTTTGTAAAGTTATGTATAAATATACAAGGTCCTATTTAGGTAACTACAAGAATTTTGGTTTTCTTTTTGTGGAACATGCAATGCAAATAATTTTACAAAAGGAACAAATTTTTGAAATACGATTGAGGAATTTTTTTAAAAGAATTTTTGGATAAAATTAAAATACATTATAAATCACAATGTATAGTTTTTAGATATATAATTTTTTAGTGTTGAAGTTATTTTTATATTTATTATTAATTTTTAAATAAAAGGATTGATAAATTTTTAGAAGGAATGTACTTTTGCAATATGGTTGATGACCTTTTTATAGAATTTTTGGATAAAAATAAACCCATTAAAAATGATAATGTCTAGTTTTCAAATATGTAAATATTTTTTATTAGAATTGGCTATGGAGATAGCCTACCAAGATCTTGAGGACCAAATGGAAAGTATAAAGAGAGAGAATATGCCAAGAATAAATTGTATTCTTATCAATTATGATTCAGTGTTCTAATGTACAATGTAGTAGAGACCCCCTTAGTTATACAACCAAGGTGAGATACAAGATGTCATAAGATTATTACAAGTCTTAATCATATGACATGAGACAATTTACATGACTACCTAGGTCACATGTAGTACAATTCAAAATATAAGATATACAACTAATAAAAACTAACACCTTCTAGAAAGATTCATTCCTAGGACCTAAGTAAACTTAACATGTAAATAAGTCCCCTAGTAATGAATTGACTAGGTACAAGACTTATTTACACCAACAACCCCCTTAAGTGCAACTTAGGGAGTAGCATATTATTATGCAAATGACACAAAGATGGATGGGTCCTACTACTAGGTTATTTTAGGTACCCATGTACATATGCAAAAGAAATACCTCACAAATGGAGAAAAGGAGAAAACCCAATGGGACAAAATTCCTCCCCAAAAGAGAGATGAAATACAATAAATGAAATGCTCTCAATGATGCATGAGAAGGTAAAAGTACCATCTGAGGAAAAAGACCTCCCCATAAGAGAGAAGTAGAAGAGATACGATGTAACCCCACCCTCAATGTTGAGTCTCCTGCAATGATGGTAGAAGCTTGACATTGAATGCTAAAGATAATCCAAAAGAATTGAAAAATGTTCCTCCCCTTAGGAAGAAACAAAACCAAGGATGTATGCAGGATGTCAGGAAGATGGATGTTGTATGATATCTTTGAGGCATGCTCACTAGTGTCTCCATGTTGATGCCAAAAGTTGACACACTCCAAACAGACATTCTAGGCCACACTGCTAAAGAGGAAAATCCAGAATCTAGTAGAGATGAATGTAGAACATGATCTAAAGAGAAAATATCCCATCTAAAGAAACATAAGCCTCCTCCAAATTTTTTCCAAAAGGATCTACAATCACGTCAAACTGCAAAGAATGATCATGTAGATATTGAACAAGAGGGTCAATGTGTTCCCTCACAACAACTGAAGAAGGATCCTATCCATCAAAGAGAAGATGAATTCCATCAATGGTGTCTCCCAAATATACAATATGAGACTCCACAAAAAAGTTTGAAATACTTGTCAAGAAACCATCACAAGTATCCAAATCTGAAAGACAATGAATATCCTGCTGCACTGAATCACAAGAAGCCATATCTATAGAAATACAAGAATCATCAACTACAACAGGAGATGGAGGAGATGAAATGCATGAATCAAGAACTAGATCTAATGTGAGTAATCCCAAGTTCAAGAAGCCAAATGTGTCCTCTAAATCATGGTTCACACTAGAAATGTGATCAACAGCTGAAGGAATAATGCCATCACCGGGAGAAAAATCTACAAAGGTATACAACCAAGATGAATGATCAACCACCCCAGTAGCAATGATCTCTCTACTATCCAAGTCTTGAATTATGGCTGAATCACACAAAACATCTTGAAAAGTGGTGTCCGCAAAACTAATAGATCCATTCTCAATTACACTCATATGTGTATTGTTTCCCATCAAAATAGGAGACATAGTACAAGGCTAAAAAGAAGAGAATATAGACTACGAAGATTCCATATGATGAGATGCTCTTGAATCTAGAAGTCATCTCCTTGATCCATGACTTGAAAAAGCACAAATATCTTGTCCTTTATTTCCTGATGTAGAAGCTTGAACTTTGTCCTTTTTAGACTATTTTGAAGGAGGAGGAGGCAATTCAAACATCCTTGAAGGAAAATCAATGTGATTCTTTTTGAGATGTTTCAACTCATCAATATCCTTCTTATAACAATAGTGTTATTCATGTCCATCCTTCTTGCAATATGCACATGGAGGCCTCTCCTTCTTAGATGATTCCCCTTTAGAAGAGGATTTTTTCTTTGCTTGATTTGAATGTTGATTATTCTTTTCTTTCTTTTGTTTCTTATCTGATTTTGATTCTTTCACCTAACTAACCAACAATGCTTGATATTTAGAAGTCTTGATGAGACTGATTGATATAAGATTTTTTTGCTCATGTATCAACATCTCAGAGAATGAAACAAATGAAGGTGTAGTATATGCAAACCCCATAGTCAATCTATGAGTATGAAAGTTAGAAACAAAAGAAGCATAATCGGGACCAAGTTTGTTCATTGTATTGTAGACTAATTGAATGTCCTTATCAATTCCACATGCTTTACATTTCTCTCTTAGATCATTAACCTTGGTGATGTAGTCTTGGATATTTTCAAAGTTCTTATCATCAGTTCATTATCAATTTGATAGCCTTTTGTTTCATCTATAGTACCATACAATGTTTTCCATTTGTCCCAAGCTTCATGAGAATTTTTACATGATTCAATTTGAAACAACAAATCTTGAGAAACTAGTCTACAAAGACATCCAAGAGCTTTGGTATGTTTAATCATCCATTTTATCTTTTTATCTGCATCTGTCAGTTCAAGTACCTTATTTTCAACATATAGAGAGTGACCTTTAGTCATTAGAGTACTCCATGAATTTTGATGCCATGTTGAATAATTATATGATGTGAGAAAAGGAACCTTAGAATGATCCATGAAAATGAGAGATAACAAGCAAAGAAATCAAAAGAATGTACCAAGAGACTACCCAAATCACTCAATTAGGAAACCCCCAGAAATATATGATTTGGGACTTTATATTTAGTGCATTTACAATTGCTAGATGCCAAAAATGATAAGCTAGACTTGATCTTAGTACATGTAGATTCCAAAATAGGCCACAAAATAAAGTACAATTTTTGAGACAAAATGAGATCAATCTGATCATACCACTAAAAAGTACACAAAATTATGCACTTTCAAAAAAACTTGCACTGAGAAATGTTACCACAGGAGCAAGATATGAGCTCTCGAAGTTCCCAAAATGAGGACGAAGCAACAACACATGTGAGAATCTAAAATTTACAGAAAAAATAGGAACCAAAACCAATAATTAATTACACCACTATGAAGAGCTTGAAAAATTAACCCAAATAAAAAAAATTGCTCAAAAAAATGAGTCAAAATGATCAAGTTATCGGCCTCTGAAGTTGAACTACAAAATAAAAAATTGCATTGCTAAGGGGAGCAATTTTTTTTAGGATACTGATGTCATCACTGGTGCAATGATGATGTCATAATTTGACCCAATTAAAATTGACATCCTCTTGGATGTCAAAAAGAATATGCTCTGTGGGAGGAATATTCGATTCCTTGGCTTAAATTTTACGCTTTTATAACCATCCCTAGTTGGCTCTCCTTTTGGAATATTCAGTGGGAATATTTTGGAATCTTAAAAAAAATTCATTGATTTTGTGATAGGTTGAATTTCTTTTTAAGGCACTAGAATTTTTTAATATGAACCATCGGTGAGTATTTTGTTGGTCATTGAATATTTAATATTGTTGCCAATTTTGAGAACTCTTTCCGGATTTTTGGATGGCCAAGTACTTTTGGTGGGATCCACGGTGGCTAATAACCAACCAACACACAGTGGTCAAGTAGTGGTCCTACAGTGCCTACATAGGAAAGTACACAATATCCCTATTATTTATTGCGACCGGGGGGGCGTACAACTCCCTAGGCAATTTTTTTTCCTTAGCAGACAATTGCTCCAAATTTGATGAATTGCCAATTGATCTTAGGGTTTTGGGCTCTTCTGGATGCAATGGTAGGGTTGAATTTGACCCATAATGCTCCAAAATTGGAGCTACCTTCTGGATCTGGAAACCACTTTTTAGCTTCAAACCCTCATAGATTTGGCTTCATATGTTCGATTTGGACAAAACAAAAGGAAAAATTGACTATATCAAACCTCCTAAACTCAATAGTGAGCTCATATTTGCACCAGTAAGCTTCAATTTGAACCTGCATTAAATAGCCACAAAGAGGAACCCCCCAAATCTGGAATTTCTTCCAAACTTTTCTGATTCTCTAGATCATCATACAATGCAAGAGAAGAGCATACTCAAATTTTCAAGATTTACCAACTCTCTTTAGAAAAAGACTATCTAATGGCACCCAACCCACTCTGATACAATGTTAGAATTGGCTATGGAGATAGCCTACCAAGATCTTGAGGCCATATGGAAAGCACAAAGAGAGAATTTATTACAAGAATAAATTGTTTTCTTATCAATTATGATTCAGTGTTTTGATGTACAATGTAGTAGAGACCCCTTGGTTATATAGCCAAAGTGAGATACAAGATGTCATAAGATTATGACAAGTGTCTTAATCATATGACATGAGGCAACTTATCACAACTACCTAGGTCACATGTAGTACAATTCAGAAGATAACAACTAATGACAACTAACACCTTCTAGAAAGATTCCTTCCTAGGACCTAAGTAAACTTATAAGTCCCCTAGTAATGAATTAACTAGGTACACAACTTTATTTACACCAACATTTTTATTTTACATATTTTTTAATTTATTAATCAATATTTAAACAAAATTTTTGATAAATGTTAAATGACATATGTTAGTAATTTCTTAATAACTTTTGATTTGTAATTTTTGAAAAATGATATGTGTCTAACCAATATACATCATTCTCTACATGATGAAAAAAAAATTCATGTTATAATTATTTTAGGTCAAATTATATTGGTTGTACATGAGGGGTTTTAAAAAATACCTTAATTTAAGCAAAAAAATAATTAAAAAGTAATATTTACTAAAAAAATATAAAAATGGGGTAGAGGGCCTAACTTTATTGGCTAAAGCATCCTATTTTAGGCAAGAGGTCACAAGGTATAGTCTCCCATTCGTCCTCCTGGTATTAGAGGGAATGTCACACTAGCATCACCAGTCATGTGAAAAAAGTTTACCAGTGCACTGCAATTTATAAGGGGCTACCCAATTCTTGAAGTCTATTTTTTTTTTTTTTAAATAGCTTGACAAATCTTCAAAATCATATGCATTTTTTCACAAAATGATTTCAAAAAATCATTCAATTAATACTTATTTTGTTGGTTGTACACATGGATGTTTTGTCCTTCAATATATCATTTTAAAAGGGTCACATTTTTACATTCTATATAAAACCAACTTTTATTATCCAAGTATTAAAATAAATTTTAAGTTTTAAAACTAGAAAAAAAAAAATTCATTTCATATTTTACACTATGTTAATATTCTATGTGTAAGATCTTTAAAGTTTGATCCCAACTATTGCAAAGGGTGTTTTTTGGAAAATAACTTTTGCTTTTTGGCCAAAAAGTGAACTCAATAGCTTGCATTTACCCATATTTTCTAGTTCAACTTATTGTATGTGCCACTAGGAAATCCATCTACATAGGTGTGTTAAAGCTAGGTCTCCTACTTAGAATTCAACTTCTCAGCTTCCCTTGTCTATACATTCCTTATATTACACATTACTCATTTCTATCTATCCTCACAATTATTCATGGATTTCATGCATATACATCATGAAATTGTCTACTCCATGTAATTCCTCTATCTATTTTCCATATTGTATAATTTTATGACTCTTTTTAGATTTTACCCATAGACAATCTAGTATAGACTCTTGTCAGTGGTTTGATTCATTGAGTTTTTATATGTAATTTTTTCTTGTGCTAAAACTAAATATGAGAATTTCATCTTTAAGCTCCTAATTAACACCTTAATAGGTTTCCTAGACTCATGTTGACAACCTACTGTGTAGGAATCAATTTACACCCCCTTGCAAGTTCCCCTTTTACATCCTTCACCTTAGAAGAATCAAACCAAACCATGTAATTCTACATCATTCGTATGTACTCCATCCACTTGGTGCTTCTTTTTAGTGTCAGTGGGGGAATTTTTGTCAGGGATGTGTGCACGGTGCATGAACATCTGTGTGGCGCACTTCCATCCTAACAAGATTCCTACATCTAGAATCTATAGAGGCATTATGTTTTCCATTAGTGATGAAATGTAACGCCCCTACGCCCTTCAACCAACCTTTGAATAGCTCTTTCCCTCCTAAACTACCTTCAAATTCCCATCTTTTAGATTCATTTGATCTTCTTCACACTCTTTTGCACACTCTACACACTCTTGAAGATAATTCTCACATTCTCTCACATGTTTTAGCTACTTGTTGCACTATTGGCTTCATCCCAACATCACAACATTCTTCACATCTACCATAGAAGCTACAACTAGGTGTCTTCCGAGACTTCCTTCAACATCAGTGTGACCACATCGAATTTTACACAATTGTAAGCTTGCATTCTTCTCTCATTGGTCTTAAGCACCTTTGGTTGAGGGTGGTATTGTTCACTTACTATTGCATTGTTATTGGATTTGAGTAGCATAGTGTTTCTTGTAGTTTTCAATATTTCCTTTTCACATACTTTCTTTATCGCATTTCTACTTTTCTATCTATCTGGTTGTCCATGGAGGTGGGAACACCAAAATGAGGGTTTGTCTACGGCAAGCCCTGAAATAACCACAATTTTTTTCCCCATCTTGTTGTGTGTAGGTGCTTGTTTTTGTGGAGCTTGTGGGAGAACTGTACTTTCCATGAGTTGAATCTTTATCATATTTTCTCTTATCATTCTTATATCATCTCTCTCGTTATTTCAGTTATTCAATTATTTATTGCTTTATTCATTACTTTAAACCTCAACAACTAAATTGTAAATAGGATTTTAGAGTTTTTTGTTTGTACTTTTTTACTATTTTTCCATACAAACAACAATGCACCTATGAGACACTAGCACACTGCATTTTTGTCTCTACCCTGCACTGCTATCTTCTGGAAGAGAGTTGGTAGGGTTACAAATAGGACTCCAGAAACCTATTCATTTAGCCCCATTGAAACTCTAGGGTTAGTAGAGTGACAGAAGTACTAAGAGTTCTCTTCATTCTCTACTCTTAACATCAAACACTTGTTCCATATGAGGTAGATTAGGGCAGCCTTCAACTCTATATTTTGATCCACTGAGTGGTCGGTCCCCCTCCTCTACATTTTGGTGAACCCAAAATGAACTATTTTGGTTCTGTTTGGTAGTATTGAGAGACCCTTCCCTTGTATCCTAGAAGTGTTGTGGGTGTGAGTGTTGAAAGGTGCCTAGCCTTACAACCCAACCTACAACCCCTAGTGGTGTAGCTGGAAGGTTCCCTTAAGCATTGTGGAACAAAATCTTGAGTGGGTCACCATCTAATTGTGAAACCCTTGGGGGCTCTTGTGAAAGTTTTTTCTAGTGTGTGTAAAGATGGATTCCTTCTTACATTTACCCATCCCATCTGTACAACTTGCTAGTGGATCTCCCACTATAAACATTTACCTCATAGGATTTTTTGATGAACTCTAATAGAGAAACATCCCCTTTATACATCCCCACACATATAAACGGGAATACTGTAATTGGTGTCCTTGTTGACCCTACATTTTGGGTGAATGTTATTACAGAGGAGATCATGTTGATCATTTTTTACATAAGGATGGATATGATTAGTCTAGAAGCACTATATGTACACGTGATGGGATTTTCGTTCCTCCCATTGGTTGTATCACCTTGTTAGTCCTAGTTGGGCTCAAGATTGTGAATGAACTCTTTGATATCATCCTGGGGTTTGAACTGTTTAGAGTGAAACTAGGCACTCCCTGGCTAGTTTCCATGAATGTAGTTCCCTCGGTAGTCCATAAGTGCTTGAAGTTTTCCCATGAGGGTTCGATGCATGTAGTCCATGACACTAGTTACAAACTGATGATTGTGAGTGGGAGATACTCACTGGATCACTTCTGGCCTACCCTTGTTGGTCTGCTCCCTCCTAGGATGAACCTCTAGTATTGGACTTATGTGAAATATAAGAGTGGGGGCATAACAAAAAAGGTGAGATATCCTCCTTCTCCTTATACAATTTTTCATAGAGCTTGTCTAAAGGAAAACTGCAAGGCTACTTTGGCCGCTTGAAAAAGGGAAGAGGAGAAGTCTGCTTAGGGCTCTTCCTCTTCTTATTCCACTATTCTTCCTATTGATTCCTCTCTCCCTGTTGTGATGTCATTGAATTTTTGTCCTATGTGTTTGTTGGGGAGTTTTATGGTGCCTGCTTGGTGAAATCCCAAGCGTCCAACATTTGAACTTCTTGTCTTACCCACAATGCCTTGGTCCATTTTGTATGGTAAGGGTCCCCATAGAGAATCCTCTATGTCTAGGCCTCTCTGGCCTCCTACTACTCCTACCTATAAGGTAGTGAATGGGAAGAGGCCCGCCGCTAAGGTGCTTAAGCTTGCTCCCCTTATTTTTGTTCCATCATCCTCTCCATCTATTCCTCATGTTCCCATCTAGGAGTCCCTCCCTCCATTAGGAAAAGTTGTGATGGATACTCCAATGGTTGAAAAGGATTCTTTCATCCCTTCTTAGGTTGTGGCCTCTTGTTCCCAGAGTTGTATAAACTTCCTTGCACATGAGAACAAGCATTGAAGGAAGGCACTAGCCGTTGAGCAGGCCACCTTACAGAAGAAGGAAGAGCAGCCAATAACTCCTACTTTGATATCTTTTGTTGTGTCCTCCCCTTTCATCCTCTTAGATTTAGTTCCCTTAACCTCGGTCCTACTTTTGACTCCCCTTGTGAGCATGAATGATCCTCACTTGAAGAGGATGCAAGTATTCATTGCTCCTTCAGTTGAGACTCCCCTTCTGATGTCCCTTGACTGGTGGGGCACCCAAGGCTTTCAAAGAGTTGTTCAAGAACCAAGAGAGTGCAGGGGTCAGGAGGGCCTTCCAAACAAATCAAAGCATTAATTATGATGTATTGAAGCCTATAATGGCATTTGAGTTGAATAAGTGTAATGAGGGTGTTAAAAGTTTCAAGATTCCTGATAAGGAATCCAGGTCAAAAATGCAATGTAAGGGGTAAAGTATGTTTTAGGGATTTGATTAATGATCTTATGCTTTATATAGGTCAAATAAACTTGGATATGGAATATCCAATAGTTTTTAAGGGGTAGATGTTAATGAATTTCAAGTTTGTTATTTCAAAAATTCAAATTCCAGTTTAGGCGGGAAAGTGAGTTTAGGGGTTTAATTAGCTTTAATGAAATGGGAACCAACTTTAGTTGGTTGGAACAGTTTTTTAATTGATCTATAACCCCAGTGAAATCACTTGTATGGAGATTTGATGAAGATTTGAAGAATTTGTACGGACTGTTTCCAAGAAAAGGCAGTAAATTACAGTTTTTGCATTTTTTTTGTGTCTTTTTGGCAGTCTATTGGTTTTCTATTGAAGTTTGAATCAATGTGATGGAATAAGCATTGATATTTACATGTTTTCAAACCTTTGAATGTTCTGAAAGATTATAAGAATCAATTCTTTCATGTTTTCTTGCTGACTGTGTATAGAAAAAGATAGATTTGCACTATTTTGAGGGTTTAAAATGAGTAAATGATCCATTTCATAGGGTGTTATGACTGAAAACTTATGAAATGGATCCAAACTAACATGTATCATGAGAATCTAATAGATAAATGTTTAGGAAAGGTGGAAAACTGAGTGTGCATAGTGATCTAGCATGAAAAAAGGCTTGAAGGTTGACCCTAGGGTATAGCAGTGGACAATCTGCCTTAACAAGAGGCATACTTTTGAGTTCTAATAGTTGAACAATGATGAATGAATGGTGAAAAGTCAAAAATTAAGTCTTGGAAGTGATTGGAAGCCATAAAATCAAAAAGCCCTAGTTTTAAACCAAATTAGGGAGGGTTTTGTAGTTAGGTATGTCAAGGGTAACCTAGAAGAGTAAAAGTGTGAAAATTTTTAGTTTGGGAGTGTTTTGGAAGACTGTTGAGATTTTCAAGGTCAGGAGACAAATTTGAAGAGGGGTTGCTTTGTTAAATAGGGCTAATTAGGCCTGATTTTGAGGAAACAGCAGGGTTAGAAGCAAGATAGTCTGAAACAAGTGATGCCAATGAGTTGATATGTTGTTAAATATCACAAAACACATCTGATACAATCATTAAGTTGGAGGTTCAATTGCAAATTTGGAGGGAAAAGACAAGATTCCATCACCAAAGGCCTAATAGGGCTAGAAAGCTATTTGAGCAGCAAAAGAGAGTTTTGCACAAAACTGAGGGTTAGGGCTTGAAACCCATTTGAGTCAAGTTTGTTTAAGTCTTTTGAGATCATTCTAGTGATTTGGAACCACAAGGGAAGTAGATAAGTCTTGAGTTCAAGGTTTAGGCTTTATCTTCAAGTTGGTGTCTAGAGGAAAGGTTGTAAGTGAACCATTGAAATTTTGATAACTTGGTGAGTTTTTCAAGATCCCTGACCCTCTACATCATGAACATCCTACCATTTTCAAAACATGTGGACATGTTGAATGCCTCAATAGTTTGCATCATGGTTTTCTCCTCTTCCTCTACATCCTTTGCTTCATCTATAGGGATTTCACATCCTCCAATGAAGTGAAAGATGGAGGATGAACTTGTTAGCAATGGGGATTAGAAGAATGGATCACCTTCTTTCGAGGGTGGTTCTGCATTGGCTTGCATCATCCTAGTGATGGGGATGATGCAAAGTGTTGGGGGCATTTAGGCCTCCCTTTGATGTTGACCCAATTATTTTTTTATTTTCACTTTGTTTTCATGTGCCTTCTTTATATGGTTTGATATAGTAGGGGGTTGATGAAAATTCATTTATTTAATATTATATCTATTTATCTATATTTATGAGTTGCTCTGTGTTGATGATCAAAAGTAACACAACAATGTTAAAATAGAATATTGCTACTCTACTTCTCCTAAAAAAGACAAATAGTATAAACTACCCATCTTCCAAGGTCTTTGTAGTTGGTTCTCAACTGTGATGTTGTCGTTTTGTTGCCTATGCAACTATAATGTTCAAGGGGCCTACTAGTAAAGAGTACAAACTATATAATATGAACTAATCTAACATTTGGGGGGTGTAAATAAACAACAAAGCATAAACACAAATTTCTTTTGATCTAGACATATAAACTTCATAATGAGAATTTCTTTTAACCAACAAAAACCATAAAATGACACAATCCATAGAATGAACTATACCATTGCATTCATTCACATTGCAGATTCAAGACGTACAACCATTCATCATCATTTTATTTTTTAATCTTTGTTTTCTAAACAAGGACACATCACCAGCTCATTGCTAAAATTTATAGATCAACAAATATAAAAAGATCTCATTCAGAAATAACTTAATGAAATAGTTTTAGATTTAGAATATTCTATTGATTTTCATCAAATGAGAGAAATTTATGCAAAACAAAACCCACTGGCATATGAATAACTATTGTTCATCAACATTATCATTAAACTAACAAACTTCTGAAAATAACATAAACTGCATTAAAACTGCAAAAGTGTTTAGAGTATCTTTGCATAAAATCTATAAAAATATTAAAACATGTAAATACTATCCTCAATCTCTCTTAGGCATCCAATCTTGACTTCAATCAGCTGACCTTTACAAAATGGAGAGAAATTCTACATATATACAATTCCAACACTAATTCCTCCCATTAAAAACTAAGATCCACAATTTGGGGCTTCAAATCCACAATTGTAGGGACTCCAATATTTGCCTCTGTTGTAATTGTTGAAGTTGAACAAGTGCACCAACTACTCCATCTCCCAAAAATTGAACTCCAAGTCCTCACTTAGATTGCTACCAATTACCACGGATCACTCCTGACTTGCCAACTTTGTTGCCTAGTTGTCCCTTTACTCAAAACTCATCCAAAAAGGTACTATTGTTCAAAAGATAATAAAAATAATTAACTTTTCTTATCACCCTCATGCTTAGCAATAATTTTTTTCACTGTATCATCATTCGATCCATCTACCTAGTCAACCTTGAATTCTGACTCTTCAAATTTCTTCTCTGTTGTATTGACAGTTAATTTCATTTGACCAATGTCCTTGGTTGCCCAGTGCAGGTCACATCTGAGTTACAACAATCTATCCATGAGTGGTGACTTAGGAGTATGTCCTTTTTTTAGCATTCTATTCATCCTTTCCTCCCATGCATCCTTGACATCTCCCAATGATTTGAGTCTCTGATATGGAGGCAAGGATTTATCAATAAATCTTGAAATGAGTTCTTCAAATACACTCGTGTGCTCAAATATCTCACAAAAATTATTAAGCATGATTATCCTATGGTCAATAAGAGTCTGTGACTTAAAGGTAGATATATGAATAGCCTTTTCCATATCCAAAATCATCCTCACCTAAGATTTGTGACTAGACCAACTCTTTATCCGAAATTTTATCAATTGCCCTCAACTTTTCCAAATATTCTCTGAGCTTTTTCTCTTCTTCCCACCATTTCTTCATGGGCGCCTCTATGGTCTTGACTAATTTCAACCCCTATAATAATACTTAAAACCTTCTAAAAACTTATCCATATCAACTTTAAAGGTATTAAGCCAATTATCTACCCATGTGGCTTTCTTTTTCATTTCAGTCAAACCATCTACATCTTTTTTGCTCATTAGAACAAGAATATTAGATGGTGTAGGCTACTCAGGAGTAGATTACATCAACTCCTTCAAGAAATCCTTCATTTTAACAACTTGATCCATAAGCTCATCTTTGGCTTGCTTGTCGTTGATTAACTCAGACTTGGTTGTAATGGCAAGAATATCAATTAAATTTATTTGCTGACTTTTGGTGTGCTTTCCCATATTAATAGTACTTATCTGATAATCTTCTAGTTGCAATTCTTTATCATCCTTGTTGGCAGTTGGAGTGGCAATTTCAGCTACCAGATCTCCTTCATCTATGAGTCTGGTTGAATGCATTGCACAGGCCTTCTTCTTTTCCTTTACTTTGTCAACTTTTTCCCTCATATCATCCCACGTTACTGGTTGGGCCTATACTTACTACCTCTTCTCTAGATTTAGTTTTAGCCAAGTGGGTGTAGCTAGCTAAGTGACTACTTGTTGAACATTTGAAGGTGCTAAGAACGGAGGTGTAGAAGAAATTGTTTCAATAGTTTACTGAGAAGCAACTTTTTGAAGCTCTTCTTGCTCCTTTTTCAATATTTCCCGCTCCTTCCTCTCATTCTCAACTTTTATCTCTTCTATCTTCCTCATTTCTTCCTCCCGTTTGGTAGCCTTTGCTACTCCAATTACTTAGCTCAGAGCTCCTCCTCTACAAACTTTTCTCATGGAGCTTTTCTTTCCAATTCCAAGGCCTCATCCTCTACCTTCTTCCATGCTTTAGCTTCTTCCATTTCACGAGCTAACTCAACTTTTTTTTCTATTCTTCTTCTTCTTGGGAAGCTCATTCATCAGCTAGCTTATGAGCACCTTCCATCAACTCCCGTTGCTCTTTCTTCATTAGTACATCATTCAATTCCATTTCAACACTATGTAGGCTACCAACTTCAAATTCAACTCCTTCTCTTAGTTCTTCTTCAACCTTTTTCAAATACTCCTCCCATTCAGGTGCTTCTCCTTCTTGGGATGGAGTTCTTTCAGAATTCAAGGAGATATCTTTAATATTTACCTCAACTTGTCCTTCTTCTCCAATCATTGGTGCTCTCGAAGTTGATGGTATAGTAGGGGCACTTCCCTTGCTTTGCAGGGGAACAACAACTTGTCTCTCCATAGAACTCTCCTCACCAGGGTGAACAATGGCCAAAGGTACAACAAAAAAACCTAAAGTGACACCCACAATAGTATCCTCATAAGTAACCTTTGCTTTACGCAAAGCATCATCAAGATTTTATAAGGAAATTTCTTCTTCTATTTGTAAAGGCTCTTCAGTGGCTACCTCCACCATTACAACACCTTTCTTTAGTCTTTTATACTATTTAGTTTTTGTAGAAGAAGTGGGTTCACTGCTAGAACCTCTTTTCTTTGTCACCCTACCTCTTGGCTGTTTTAATTAGAGTTTTATCCACTTAAAGCTCCTATTTATCACTACCTGTGATATCTTTCCAATCTTAGTCTCTTCTTTCTTTGCCTAATTGATGGGTGGTGGGGCTTTTGTAGCCACTTGATCAATATCATATCAGGGATAAAGAGTGATCCCATCATCCATAGTGTCATTAGGTATATCAGTTTTAATATCAAAATCCCTCATCTGGGGAATTGTTAACCTATCGTAACCTCTTTTTCTTACCTCAAACTAATCTTGGAGGTTTTCCCAAAAATCCTCAAGAAGAGGAACATGATGAGTAAAGTGAGAAGAGTAAAGTGCATGCATTTTCTTCCTAGGATCAAAATTCTTCCTAGAAGTATGGTATTGAAAATTTAAAGATTGGAATTCCTCGGTTGTTGTTTTAGCCATGACTGATGAAGAACAAGAATACAATCCCAATTCTAAGGGAAAAGAATGTGCAACAGTCCTGTGTTGTGAAGAGAAAACTGCAATCACCTCTACAACTTTTCTGGAAAATTCCATTAAAACCCACCCATTGCCACAACATCTTGGCAATTTAAATGGATGACCATCAAAACCAAATAATCTAAAATATATTGACCTAGGGTATTGAATGAACCAATATCCCCATTCTTGAATGAATTCCATGGCTTCCTAAGACAATATTAAACCTATGTCCCTTGTGAGTTGATTTATAATGACATACAAAAAAGCATCATTTACTCTTTTGCAGTGCTTTTTTTATTCCTTAATCTCCAATTGGTCATAGTGTTCCCAAAACTTCTTTTGATTTGGGCCTTCTTCCATTGACCCTATAGTATTTAGCCTAGGAAACCTTCTGATCCTTGTTTCACAATATATAACATAAGAAGACATGTAAAAAGTCTTGGTCTGTGTTACCTACAGAAGTTGGGTATGAATATTATCTGAGATGATTTTCCCCCAATCCAAATGTTTCTTTCATTCTAGAATCAACTAGATAAAAGGAAACATCCAATGTTGAAAAATGTGAGAGTTTGACTTGCCAAATTCTCTAGCCAAAGTGTGATAATATCTTCTATGTCTTGGGAGAAATCTGACTTCTTGGGATTGGGTGGAAACTTCTCTACTGACTTTTTCTCCTTTTTCAACCATTGTTTGTTAATGATTTGCTTATTTCCCTCCACATCTCTATTCTATAGCTCAAGTTCCTTATCCTTAGTCATCATCTTCACATCAAGGTAGGGAGGGAGGTCAAAGACAAGTCTGATCATGGTTTGAGTTAAGTCTACAATAACATTTCCCTGAGCATCAATACACTACCTCTAAGTAGGGTTATATTCCTGTGCAACCGTTAGGATGAATTCAGGGCATTGTACCACAATAGGAAAGCAAACTACATGGGCTAATCCTGACTCTGTAATTCCTTTTTCTCTTGAAGCAACATCCTCTGTAAATGTATCTTTAATGAACTTCTCTAAATCCATATGCCCCACCAAGGTGTCTATAATGTTCACAAGTTCAGAATCAAACTTGGATGGAACTGGATTCCCTTGATACTTATACTTCATTGTGTAGGGTAGTTATTCTGATTTCACTCTCTTGGCTCTGGCCCTCTTTGATGCTCCCTTAGATGTTCCCTCAACTTCCAATCCCTTAGTAGGTGTCTCTTCCTCGGAGTCAGACATTGGTTAAATATCTTACACTACTAACTATCATTAGTTACAAAAAAAGAACATGTAAATAACACCATAACATAGACCATAATAAATCAAGATTAAGTTAGAAAGAATTCAGTTCAATAAGTTAATTTGATCATTTTCGATCTTCGGGTTCAAAACAATAACAAGAACTTAGCTAAGTTTTGTTGGGAGTTGGGACTGGGTCATGGTAGGCACTAGACCTTTGTTTAAAAAAGTTCAATACCATTCCTTAGTCTGACCCCGTAATGTTTGAGGAATCAGGACCGGGTTCGGGACATGGATTGACACTAGACATATGATGGAAAACAAGTTTAAATATTGACCCGCAGTTTGATCCCGCAATGTGATCGGGGGTCAGGATCATACCATCATGTAGAACCAAACCAATGTTGAAGAAGTTCAGTGTCATCTAAAAGCCCAACCCTGCAATATTCAAGAATCAGGACCGGGTCATGGGTCATTACTAGACACTTAAACAATTGATAGTAAACAAGTCAGGTATCAACTCATTTTCGAACCATGTAATGTGACTGGGAGTTGGGATCGGGTCGAGGAAAAACACCAAACCCATCCAAAATGGAGAAGTGTAAGTAGATTCCCAAGTTCTAAGCCTGGTCAAATATCGAGTGTTGGCACTGGGTCATCGTCAAGTCGAGTCTCAAAATGCATAGTGGGAATGTGGCAAGTTTAAGTCTCGATCCTAGTTATACTTTGGGAATCGGGATCAAGGTATTGTTAGGTCCATGTACCAATTGGTGAGCTAAATTTTTGGTCTCAGAACAACTCCCGATCCTGATGGTAAATGTGGGGGTTGAGCGTGGGACTTTGGAAAAAACTTAATAAATGAATTTAAACCAAACTCATGCTATTGATCCATCCCCAGATCTTGATAGTAAATGTGGGGGTTGGGTGCGGGACTTTGGAAAACACTTAATCAATGAATTTAAACCAAACTTATGGTACCGGTCCATCCCCTGATCCTGATACTAATGTGGGGATCTAGGAAATGAAAGAAATGATACCAAGAAGTAGAAAGAGCTAAGTGCTAGCTTGATTCTTGACAGTGACAACGATGTGGACACCGGGACATGAAAAGGTGATGGGTAGTGAAGGCGATATTGAATATGACAGTTTCCAAGAATATGCCTTCGGGACCGGGTTGTGTTGTGGATCAAAGCTTGTTTCCAAATGGTCGGTAATTCAAAATTGGCAATTGAAAGTAGTTTGATTGAATGTTAGAGCAAAACCCTAGAAACTAGGGCACAACAAGATGGACAATCCCATGACCAACAGACATGACGACGATACCAAAACACAAAAGAATACATAAAGAACCAACATGGGACTGAGATGTGAGATTAAAAACACAAAGAATGTGGAGTAGAGAAACCTATGGAAGCAAAAAAATTGCACAAGGGAAAAGAAAGAAAGAAAAGGGAAGAAAACAAGGAACATGGGAAGAAAAAGCAAGCGAGATGGAAAGCTTGAAAAAAAAACACCTACCCTTGAATGCACCCAAGAATTCTGGTAGCACATTGAAAAATTGTGATGAACTCCTAAAACCCTAGCTCTTCGTCAATCTCATTCTCATCCCCAAAAATATTGAAAGAAGAATGGATAGAAATTGAGGAACAACGAGGTTTAAAAACCCGTTCGTACATGCGAGCGGTTATGGCATTAATGGCGGGTTGGTCTAGTCTCGAGATTCATGCAAATTCATAAATACCAGGAGTGGGAAAGAAGGTAAGTGGAAGTTAGGGCCGAGACATGAACTAAGATCGAACCCTCACTAAGTGAAAAGGTCAATCAAAAGCCCACAACCCGGTCCCAATGAAAAAATAGAACAACATGGGGATTGAGATCAGGACTCCGGAAGGAACAAGAACTTTGAAGAGTTCAAAGTTCAATCATAGCCCAAAGTCCAATCTCGAAAGAACATAATGAAAACTAGGATCAGGGCAAGAGAAGGAATTAGAGCTTTCAAAAGATGCAAAGTCTAAGTCATGTTCTGAAACCTGATCCCGTAAAGAACAAATACAAGAAAAGAGGTTGGACCCTGGGATCAGGTTAGAAATGGGAACAAGAACTTTGAAAAATTCTTGGTTTGTTTCCAGCCCAAAATCCAACTCTAACATGAACAAAACACACGAGGAAAAAAGGAAATTGAGATCGAGACATGAATAGAAACTAGCACCCCACAAAAGCAATGAGTGTTAGTGTTGACACGTGACCCAAACCTGAAAAAGGGAAGAAAAAGAACAAGGAAAAAGATAGGGCCAGGATCGGGACATGAACAAGAACTTGAACCTTTTGAAAAGGAACAAGTGCATGTTCTGACCCATGACTTGAGCCCATAAAAAAAAAAGAAACAAGGACTTAGGAGGAAAAAGGAAAAATCCCTAAAGGTCGAGCAAGAACACCGAGGAAAAAAAACAAGGGGACTCATTTTGACCAAAAAAAAAATGGGGTGGTTATGCAAGGCATAACACTCTGACCCTGAAATATTAGATCCCTTTGTCTCTTGTTTGTTATTCTATTGTCTTTAATTTCTCTACATTTTTCTCCCTTGCTTGCTTCATGATGTTGTGGTGTCTAGGTGTTATCCCTCGTGTGTGTGACAACATTACCATGGTTACATATCCTCATGTTTTGTGGGTCATACATCACTTTTTTATTCTTTCTTTTCTCTCCTTAGGATTTCATGTACCTTTGTGATTGACACACACCATCCTAAGGGGGGGCTCTCACACTACTTCAATTTTTAAAAGGTGTATTCGGTGGCCAACAAATCTCTTCTTGAAAATATCCATCTTTGTTTTCAAAAATATTTTTCAAAAATTACATTCCTCAACAAGGACCCCTAGCGGAATACTTTTCCTTGATCTTGCATTTGT
The DNA here is from genome assembly GCA_007258455.2 of Sequoia sempervirens. Taxonomy (NCBI): domain Eukaryota; kingdom Viridiplantae; phylum Streptophyta; class Pinopsida; order Cupressales; family Cupressaceae; genus Sequoia; species Sequoia sempervirens. The sequence continues at coordinate 519,456,627 of VDFB02000015.1, forward strand.
AAAGAAAGAATTTGATAAAATTTCCTTTGAGGAGGGAGCACCTTTTTCTATAGGAGAGGTCTTGACTTTCCCCTTGTGATGGGGCTTTCTT
>VDFB02000015.1:519456817-519505110 GCA_007258455.2 Sequoia sempervirens
TGCATTTTGTCATTGTGTGGCTTAGACTTTCTTTTAGTGGGAACCTAGTGGTAGCATTTACATTAGTAATGTGAGTTTTATATTTATGATTCCCTCACAGATATAAATATATTTTATGTAGTTCATATGTGGTGAAAGAACGACATTCAACATTAAACTTGAATTAGTTGTTTTTGACCTACCAAAATCCAATATATGAATGATAGACTAGCATTGCTTCTATGAGCCTTCTTTGGGTTTCACCATATGTAGAAGATTGTCAATATATTATTCCACTATTTTCATTTCATTTGACTTAAAATTTTAAATAATGCACCAAACTCTAACATCCTCTCCCCTTAAACAATCTTTAATCTACCTATCAAAATTTCATGTAGCATTAGGGATTTTGCTATGCCTAGTGATCCAAATTATTGACATACAATATAAAAAACAACAAATGAATTTCTCTAGATCTAGAGAGAATTGCCTTATCTCTTTCTATTTCTCAAATGTAGTTTGAATATACTCTTGTAGGAGAAAACAACACTCTCTTAGTCTCTATCTTGACTTCCTCTTCTTCCACTAGTAGAGTTTTCCCTCCCATCTCAACATTCCATCCCAATGGAATGAAAGAAGTTTTATTTGAGTGACCTAGCAAATAATACATATATTTCTTACCAACCCATTTAGCCAATTTCATCTAAAAGACACGCCCTCATTAAATACATGCATGCTCTATATACCTATATCATTAATTTTGTAATCAACCAAACATCAAAATATTTTTCAACAATTATCATAGAAATAATTAAGCTACATCATTGTCAATGATTAATTATTTATTGATATATTAATAAATAATAAATCATTTTAGTACTTTGAGGCCATGTTGTCCTTGCCCCATTTAATACACTTTAATTCTTGAAATTAATAGTTTCTTCATATTACCCTTAAATTTAGCACCTTAGGTTTTCTTAATAAGTATTTAGCTAAATAAATAATTTTTACTATTTTTATTTTTATTTTTTTTGGTTATCCATAGGGGTATCCTCAACGACTCTAGCCCAGTGGGTTCTCTTTATGGGATGAGCTTGGAAGCGAGACTAGTCCCCTGGGGCCGCATGGTAACCAACACACGCCCCAAGTGTGTGCGGCGGGGTAAGTCACAGGTCAGGGAGTCAAACCTAAGACCTCAGGGAGCAAACCCAAGACTTAGACCAACTCCGCTAACTCGCGGAGGCAATTTTTACTAAAATTTTGCTTTTGGTTTTTCATCTTAATTATAAAATTCATGGGAATTTAGATTTTAAATCACCAAATTTTATTTTTTTAAATCACATATATGTGTGTATAATAACCATACACTCTACATCTCGAAGTATTTTAGAAAAAAACTAAAATTCAAAAGTGATTATGTTTCTATTTAGGTGATAAATGTTAGATCATTTCAAATCATTATATAATAGTTTTTTTATATATATAAAAATACTTAAACTGTAGTTGTAAATTTTTATCCTCTAGCCTCTTGTCTCATATAAACATTTATTAGTAGGAAATTTTATCAATATGTAGTTTTTAAACCATGTAATGTCTTGTAAGTCACCTTTGTCTCATAATTTGTATGAATGTAAAATCAATTCATTACAATTCACTCATGTAATTATGTGAAGTAGGTGAAGTCTTTTATAGTGATTTAAAGATGACCTTAATGGGTATTTATTTCTTTTGTCACATTTATGGTCATTTAACTAAGTTGGTGAGAACAACTATTTAGATTAGTAGGCGGTTTATATTTTTGTGATCTCAATAAATAATTAATTCAACAATATTATTAAAGAAAAAAAAATAGTAAATATTTGTTTAAAATGTATAAATAACTAAAATTACATAAACAAATGTCTCAAATTTAATAATATAATAATTGTTTAAAACTAATATTTTAATATTAAATGACACAATACTTCAATATTTTATATAAACATACCTAATTGTAATATTGATTTTTTTAAAATTACTAAAATAATAAATATTCATTTATCCCAAATATAAAGAAAATTTTACTAAAATTGAAGTTAACAAGTTTCCTCGCCTACATTTATAAAATCATAATTAAATAATAAAATTATAGACATTGATGCTAGATAAACACCAGGCCTCACACTCCCATCTTCATTTCTGACATTTTTAGTGCCGTATTACCAGGTAGAGCAGAGTTCAGAAAATCAAGTCAATTGAAACTTTCCGTGGAGAGATCAATGGAGGAGATGAAACGCTGCCCTGCAAATTACCCTCCATTGACTCCCATTTCCTTCATTGAAAGAGCTGCCACAGTCTTTGGGGAATGCACTTCTGTTATCTACAACAGTACTCGCTTCACCTGGTCTCAGACATTCCAGAGATGCCGCAGACTGGCCTCTGCTCTCGCTTCTCGCAATATCTCTCGCGGGGATGTGGTAAGAACGAGGGATCGACAGTTGCAGAAACAATTGAAAATCATTAAGCTAACTTTTAGAAGATTGCAGAGAAATCACGGGTTTTTCCTTTTCTTTTTCTTCCCCTGTTTGCCCGAATTCTTTTCATCAACATCTGAGTATTGATTTCCTTTTCTTCTTCTTCCCCTGTTTGCCCGAATTCTTTTCATCAACATCTGAGTATTGATTTCCTTTTCTTCTTCTTCCCCTGTTTGCCCGAATTCTTTTCATCAACATCTGAGTATTGATTTCTTTTCTTCTTCTTCCCCTGTTTGCCTGAATTCTTTTCATCAACATCTGAGCATTGAATACAGTAATTAATAATCGATCTCCTTCAGCTTTCTGTGATTTCCATGGCTATTCTGTTAATAAATTTCATTTGGGTGCGCAGGTATCTGTAGTGGCGCCCAACGTCCCTGCCATGTACGAAATGCATTTCGCAGTTCCCATGGCCGGGGCGGTCCTCAACTCAGTAAACATCCGTCTGGATGCTCGAACAATGGCGACCCAGTTCCGCCACTGTGAGCCGAAGTTCGTGTTTGTGGACCACCAGCTTATGCCCCTGGTAACGGAAGCCATGAACATAGCAGGATGCAAGGCGTGTGTGGTAGTGATCCCGGAGCTGGAACAGGGGAAAGAAGTTACCGCATCCGTTGCTCTGACATACGAAAAGATGGTGGAACAGGGGGACCCGGAGTTCGAAATCCGGTGGCCAGAGGACGAGTGGGAGGCCATTGTATTGAATTACACGTCGGGCACAACGTCGGTTCCAAAGGGTGTCGTCCACTGTCACAGAGGACTCTACGCCATGGCCATGGATACTCTGGTATTATATGGAGTCAAGCCGGGCGCAGTATACCTATGGACCCTGCCCCTGTTCCACTCCAACGGGTGGTCCTTCGCCTGGGCTCTGGCGGCCATCGGGGGCGTAAGTGTTTGCCTAAGAAAATTCGACGCCAAAGTTATCTTTGATTCAATTGCAGATCACAAGGTAACTCATCTCTGCGGAGCCCCGGTGGTGCTGAGCATGATGGCTAACGCTGCCCCTTCCGAGACCCGGCCCCTGCCGGGCCGGGTCGAGCTCCTAACGGGCGGCGCTCCTCCACCTGCGGCGATCTTGTTCAGAATGGAAGAGCTCGGCTTCTCGATCATGCACGGCTACGGTCTCACGGAGACCTCGGGTGCAGTGATTATGTGCGCCTGGAAGCCCGAGTGGAACGGCCTTCCGGGGAACGACCGGGCCCGACTGAAAGCCCGGCAGGGCGTCCGTAGTCTGAGCACGGCTCAGGTCGACGTGAAGGACCCGGTGACGATGACCAGCGTGGCCCGAGACGGAGTCCAGATGGGTGAAATCATGATAAGGGCTGCCAGCGTAATGAAGGGCTATCTCAAGAACGAGGACCTCACGGCCCGGACCTTCGCCGGCGGGTGGTTCCACACGGGGGACGTCGCAGTCGTTCACCCGGACGGGTACATTGAGATCAAAGACCGGTCTAAAGATGTCATTATCTCAGGCGGAGAAAACATCAGCAGCGTTGAAGTGGAGTCTGTTCTGTATTCTCATCCTCTCGTTGCCGAGGCAGCTGTGGTGGGGATCCCTCATCCCTTCTGGGGAGAAACGCCCTGCGCCTTTGTGAGTGTCAGGAATAATCATAATGATGGGCATGGTCAGAAGCCCGATTTATGTGCATCAGACATTATTTCCTTCTGCAGAGAGCGCATGGCGCACTTTATGGCACCCAAGTCCGTGGTCTTCTTGCCCGAGCTCCCAAAGACTTCTACTGGCAAAATCCAAAAGTTTGTCCTCAGAGAAATGGCCAGGAAAGCCCTCCCCACTCCTGTTTCCCGACTGTGAATGAGTCAAGTGCACGGAAGTAAATTCAAGGTCTTCTGGGATAATCTTTAGGTCTTTAGGTCAATTGGAATATTATTGTACTCTTTGTAAACAACTCAGCTTAATCAACGTCTTAATTGGTAAGTACGAGTTCAATCAGCTTAATCTCTTAATTGATAGGTATGAGATTAATCCGCTTAATCTTGGAGATAATTGTTTAATTCTTAGATTTAATTGTTTTTGTGTTTAATAAAATCTGTAGTGTTTAATCAAGTTTTATTGAGTGTAAGGTACAGATATCATAAGGAATGAGGTTAGGATCATGCCTCAGATGAATTTGCCATGGTGATACCCTTCAATCCTTGGCTCTCAATTGAAGAAGTTCCAACCTATGGACTTGTGCTCCCCATATTAGATAGCTAAAAGTTCTTTGTAAATGATATAAATCCTCCATCAAAAAATTACAAGTCATCTCTATCGTAGTCATATTTCTTGAAATATTTTTATTGTAAAAATTTAACTTGTCTATTCCAATTATTAAGATTCAAATTCCCTAACTTTGAAATCAAACTCTAAAATTAAATCTACATATTCATAAATATTTAACTCAAATTCAAATTCTAAATTAAATGTATACTTTCTCATAACATTACAATGGTATATAACAAAATATTTTAACTTATCATTAGGAGAGAGGGAGTTGTGTGAGTTAATTTTATGATCATGTAGTGGTTACATGAAATTTCATACAACTTCGCTTTTTAAGAAATGTGATACAAACACTTAATCTATCTACAACTAAGGTTTGGAGGTACGACTCATCATTCAACCTCATCACATCGACATGTAACATGGCACATGGGTAGGTCTATTGAGAACTGTCCTTAAAATAACTTTTAAAGATTTGAATAAAATCTTACTATATAATCCCTAACATATATCTACAATTAAGATTTGGAAGTGTGACTCATCATAAAACTCGTCACATCAGCATAAAACTTGTCACATTTACTTACAACTCATCACATCAGCTTCTTTAATGAAAAATGATCTTAAAATAATTTTAAAAAATTTGACCAAAACATTGTCATAAATTCCCTAACAATTGAACCATAAATGTTGCTATCACTAATCCTTATATCCAATACAAATGACCTAAAATAAATCAAATTATTATTAATGAAAATTTTTCTATGGCTGAATCAAGTGAATGTTAATTTAGAAGCACTACTTATAACCGACGTGTAAAAATAGTGCCGTTCCGAAAAACACGGGCCAGCCTTTTTTGTTAACAGTCCAATCAATTTGAAAAGTTTTGAAGGGACAAGGACATCCGTCCAAATATAATACAAGGGATCTAAAAAAATTTATTGGGAAATACTTTGAGTGATTATTAATCAAACAATGAATTGTTTTTATAAATGTTTGATAAATATAACTCAGGTCTTACAAATATTTGTAAGATGTATTTGCTTTATTATAATATATAAATATTTTGAATAGTATTATAAGGAATTGTTTTTATAAATGATGAATGCCATTTATATTGTAGGGATGAAAATATATCAAATGATTATGTTTTAAGTTAAAATAAAAAAGGTAATTAGAGTTGTGTGATTTAAAATATATTTTTTATTTAATATTATATGTGGAAATAAAAAATATATTATTAAAATTTAGACTTTGATTAGGAATGGAGAGTTGATGTAATCAAATATTGAAAATTTAAATATTTAGGATAAATTTATAGCAGTAATCATATCTTATAAAATTATAATCGTGTTTTTCAAAATTGTTATTCCTTTGTCTAGTGTTATCTAACACAAGGAAAATATGAGTGATGCTAAGAAGAATCGTAGGTCAAGTTATGCTATAGTTAAAGTTTGAGACTTCCCCAATCCTTGGTCAAGCCTTGTATCTGAATCAATAGTTGAATGATGGCTTTTATTGTCTCATAATTTTTTACATTAAATATCAATAAATTTACTCTTTATATTACACCCACTTAAGTATAAATCAAATTTAACATGCATAGACACCTAAAATCAACCACATCCTAATGACATGTCTAACATCACCATTTTTGTCACTTTAGCAACCATACTAATCTCATCCTAATCAAACTTGCATCATTTCAACAATAATTGATTAGATAAATTATAGTCATTTAATTTTTTAGGATTAGTCTTTCAACATTTTCTCCAGGATTAAATTAATTAACTAAATCATACTTATTTAATTAAATTAATTTCTACATCCCTCTCCATTAATTAATTAAATAATCTCATTATTTCATTAATAATTCTAAAGTCAATTCTTGATCTAATCCCTACTAATAATACATATCATGTCTCATTCACAATTAAAAATTAAATAAATCTCCATCTTCTTCTAAATGAGAATAATATTCAATCCTAGCCATCAATCCAATCAACTAAATCCTAAACATTCATCCTCAACTACCATATATTCAAATTCAAATTAACATTGAATATTGGTCATTCACCTAACTAAATCAATCTCAACCCTTCATACACCAACTACTAGCATTTATTTCCACCTCCCTCCCCAATTTAGATTAAAAAATCCTCTTATTCAATCTTAACCATGCATTTCAAATGAATCTCAACCCTTCATTCCTTTCATTCCATATTCAAAAATCAATCCCCATTCTCAAAAAATGAAAAGAATCCATTGGAGAAAGTACATGTCATAGGGCCGAGGGGCCTAGCTTAAGTGGCTAAAGCATCATGTTGCAGACAAGAGGTCACGAGGTCTAGTCTCCCCCTTCCCTATGGTATCGAAGGGCATGTCGCATCAGCTTCACCGATCACATGAAAAATGTCTACTAGACGCACTATAGTTTGTAGGGGGACTACCTAATTCCTCCAGTCTAAGAAAAAGTACATGTCATATTGAGGATTCCTAGGAGCAACCCAACGTCAAGCATGTCATGAGCATATCCACACACACACACACACAAGGTTTTTATTGGTTTGTAATTTTCTAATTTAAATTTATATTTCTTGTTGCTTAATTAGAAGTAGTGGTAGGATTCAAAGTTGGATTCGATTTTAATTTGTTTCTTTATTTTCCCTTTATTTTATCACCTATTACATTCTAGTACACCTAGTGTGACTCACATCCTAAGCTAATTTGTATGTTTGCATCTTTATTTGACATGTTTTTTTTCTTCAAATGGGTATATGGCTAAAGTTTGGAAAAGGGAACCCACAACTATTAGAGATAAATTGAGCATGATTAACCTGTTTATATTTCTCAATTCAACTATTATTGATGGGCTATAAGGGGGGCATGAAATGTGAGCGGTGTTTTTTCCTTATGGTCAATATATTGAAAGTTATTCTTAACAAGATGATTTTTGAGAATAAAAAAAAAATTATTAAATGGAGACATGTTTTGGATGCTGCTATTTCTACCCATGAAATTTTTCATTCTATAGAGCTCAATAAGAAATTGGGGATGGCTTTGGAATTGGATAACACCAAGGAGTATGACAGAGTGTCTTGGCCCTTCCTCATATAATTGTTGTGTTGAAAAGGTATGGTTTTCAAGGAAGTTTTCTTAAGCTAATAACCTTTTATATTACTACTCCTAAGTGCTTGGTCTTGGTTAATGGTGTTCCCAAAGGGTATTTTTATTGTGGTTGTGGCTTAAGACAAGGATATCTATTTTCCCCCTACTTGTTTATTATTGTGGTAGAAGTCCATGGGAGAAATATTCAAAAATGTTTGGATCAAAGATTGTTGAAAGGATTTAAAGTTGCTTCCTCTCTTCCTCTTACTTCACACCAATAGTTTGTTGATGATACTATTCTTTCTAGAAAAACTTCTAATAATGAAGTTGGGTATTAGAAATCAATTTTGAGTGATTATGCTAAGGATTTTGGTTAGTATATAAATTATAACAAAAGAAAAATCTATTTCTTTAATGTCAATCAGATTATGAAAGGAAGGTTCGTGAGAATTATTGAATGTCAAGATGTTGTTCTTCCTATTGCCTATCTTGGGCTACCTTTAATTTCTAAGATTTACCAAATAACAATTATTGGAAATAAATCATACAAAGAGTTCAAAATAAGTTGGCAAGGTGGAAGGGTAAACTTCTTATTCAAGCTGGTTTGAAATTATAGTTTCTTAAAGCTTCATTGCATAACTTTCTTGTTTACTATCTTTCTCTTTCTAATTTTTTTTCCTTTATAGATGATAAGATTGAACAGATCCAAAGGATATTTTTATGGACTAGGACTGAAGAACATAATAGAATTGCTTTAGTGGGATGGGAAAAAATGTATGCTCCTAGAAATGATGGAGGTCTCTGTATAAGAAGATTAATTAATAAAGCCCTTATTGCTAAAATGGGTTGGCACCTTCTTGAAGGTGTTAAGGATTGGGTCAAAATCTTAAAGGCCAAATATTTAAGAAACATGGATCATGGTAGTTTTCTTTGTGCTTCTGATCTTCCTTATGGCTCTATTTTTTGGAATAATCTATTGAAAACTAGAAATGTGCTACGCCTTGGTGTCAGGAAAAGAATTAGGAATGGTAAGAATACTATTTTTTGGGAAGATGTTTGGTTTAATGGTCCTCCTCTTTCTTCTATTAATAACCTTCTTCAATTAAAATAAAGGTTGATTAGAATTAATGGTAAACAGATTCAGGTTTATATTAACTAGGAAGGTATGGTTCCTAAATGGAAAAACTTCAAAGAACAGTTAAAAGGTGACAAATTTATCAAAGGGGGAAGACAACAAAACTAGGATGTTATTTTGCAAACCTTAAACCAACATATAGGAGACTGTGATTTTTTCTCAAAGGATAGAGATGATGAATGGATATGGACTAAGCTTTCTTCAAGGTGTCTTTCGATTAAATCTTCTTAAGCTATGATGGAAAAGTCTTTGGTACCTCCTAAGGAATTCCATTGGAAATAAGTTTGGATAAAAAAAATTGACTCCCAAAGTGAACTATTTTTTTATGGGTTGTTGTTCATGAGAATATTCTAACTACAAATAACCTAAAAAAATAGGTTTCCAATTTGTTAATTGATGTTCTCTCTGTTATGAAAATTTGGAGAACATACAAGTGCATTTATTTTTTCATTGTCCATATTCCAAAGAGGTTTGGTCCTATTTTCTTCCTCTATTGGTGCTAGATTGGGTCTTTCCTTCCTCTATTAAACTGTTTGTTGAAAGTTGGCAAAGCTATCCTTTTTCACATAATATTATTGTCGATATTTGGCAATAGGTTCCTGCTTTCATTGTGTGGGAGTTATGGAAGGAGAGAAACAATAGGATCTTCAAGGACAGGAAAAGAAGTAGTAAAGATATGTTCATGGCTATAAAACATTAGATATATGTGAAATGTTGGGAAAGGGGATCCTTAATGTTAAGGGGACATTTTCTCTATTTTTGTCTTTCCCTAAGGGAATTTCAAGATATCACAAGGTGTAAATATTGACTTTCAACCTTAACGGTGAGTCAATCAAACTTGGATCCCATTCCTTAGGATAATAGGACATATCTTTCCCACATAATCATAGGCATGACTTGAAGTGCTTGCGGGAGAGTGGGTATCCATGATATCACATTTCTTTGAGGCATTTTTTGAAATAGTTCACTTACCTTGTCTATGCTTCCACATTTTCATGTATGTCTAGCAAGGCACTTGTAACTACAACATATGATATATGTAAGTGGTAGATGAGATTCAATGTTTTTAGGGAATTCATTTATGATATATGTTCTTGTTTCAGTCATCTTATTAGGTTATATTCTTGAAGGAGTCTCTTTTGTTTTGTTGTTATTTGTTTTGTCACCTCCTATATTGGTTTTCCTGAATCCTACCCAAGAATCCCTAGATGATGGTGTAGATGCATGTTAAAGGTAGATATCATAGTCATATGAGTAGGGAATAATGAAAAAATAATGGAAAAGGTGGGAAAAAAGAGTGTGGGATGCTTAGAAAAGAACCTAGAGGATAGAGGATAAAAGACACACAAAGATGTTCATATACAATACAATGAAAAATAATGTGTAGGATATAATGAGATTGAACAATTTCAATCCAACATATAAACCTAAAATTAATTTTTACAAGTCATGAAAATTTCTTACAAGCATGATAGTCCATGTAGAATGCAAAGTAAACATTACTAAAGGAGTTTCTTATGAAAACTCTTCAACCTAGATGCAGGAGGGAAGAGATGTTTGTAGATGGTTGAAGGCTAAGATGGAGGTATAGATGACTGTCAAGAATGAATAATACAGACAAAGTCTTCAAAAAAATAAGAGATAGTGATGATAGTGATAGTAGCCTCTATCTAAGAGCAATAACAATCATTATGGCCATGGTGTTAAGAGGTAAAGAGTGAAAGTGGGAAATAATGAAGAAATATTTACAAAGGACAATTAATAGACATGATTTAATATGAATAGGTGATCAAGTGATCAAATTCATAATGTGAAAAGCCAATGTAAAAGATGATCATCATTATAATAAAAGGATAGATTTAATGCATTTGTGGGATCATTGCATAAAGTTTTAATTTAGAGGATTTGAAGGAATAGGCTACTTTGATTCAAGATGGTGATGAAGTTCCTTCTTTGAAGGAACATCCAAGAGAATCAAAACCCATAGGAAAACATTTTTGGTGTCAATAGGAGTAGTATCAAAATTTGACTCTTTATTGACCATTCATTATCACAAAATGGAGTCTACTGCCCAAATTGGAAGGAGTCTATGGTACATCAACATACAAAACTTCAAGCTATGTAGTGGGAAAAGAGAAAAAGGAGACCCCAAGCCCTAGGATAGGAGCAACGAGTAGAGAGCAAAGATTAAGGAAATGGACTCAAAGTAAGGCATGACACTTTCCTATATATTCCCAAAAGGAGATCATAGTCATGACTTTTCAAATAAACAATGATAATCCATGGCATAACCATGAAAGGGGCATTGAAATTAATAATAATAGTGATAAGGTAGTATGATGAACTTTAAAAGATACATAATACAAGTAACTGAGTGGTCAAGAGGGCTTTTAAAACATCATAAATCTTGTCAAGGGTTCATTATCTTCAAAGTAGTATGGTAAACTAATAAATATCTCCATCTCACAAAGTTTCAAAAGAGGCCAACCTACAAGTGTATTAAGGAGTGGATGGAAAATATCTCAAGAATCTACCACAGTCAATTTCAAGGTGTTGATCATTGGAAAGAGAGGTTTACACGAAGTGGGACAATCCTTAAGAATATAGTCAAATGGTAAAGAGGATAGTCCATAAGATAATATTCAACCAAATACACAATATGGACCTAGAGGATAGTCCTTATGGTGCATTTATATAATCACACCTATAGGTCTTATCAAAGATCATGACTTCCTCGGGATATGAAAATGATCACTAAACAAAATACCTCACTATGATCTAAGTGTGAATAACTTTAAAGACACACAAGATAGCGAGTTGATAGCAGAAAATTCATGATCAACAAGGATAGAGTTAAAGAAGATGGACTATGACAATCACAAGTGATAGTAGCCATTCATATGAAAATGACAAGGGGTTTAATCATAGTCCATAAGACAATCACAAAACAATAAATTCAAAACTCAATAGATGACAGTTTCAAGGCATTGTTAGAGTCTTCATGAAAAATAATGTAGATGGAAGTGGTTATGACCCAGGGTAAGAATAATTCATGACAATAGGGAACTTTTAAAGAGTAGAATGCATGACCAAACCACAATGACAATGCACTATTAGAAGTTTCATGATATAGAGGATAGTAATCTTCAAGCAACAGTAGAACCAAAGGAGAGATCACAATGATAAGAAAGGCACATTGAAAGGTGAAAATTTTCTTCAAAACATACAATTTCATTATTGATTGAGAGGGAAGTTTCATCCTAAAGAAGATAGTGTCAAGGATAGTCACAAAGTCTATCATAGTATTGTCACAAAAGACATCCTTATAGAAGGGTAGTACTAGCTAAAAGGGGTATTCAAGACAAGTGTTGAACAAATAATAATGGCAGGAGCATGCATATTCCAATGACAACACGGTAGGAGTATAGACAAGGCAATGAACTATTTGAAAAAATTCCTCAAAGAAATGTGATCTCATGGTGATGGAATGATATGACAAGCACATTGAGACCACATTTCTTTGAGGCATTTTTTCAAATAGTTCACTTCCTTTTCTATGTTATTGCTTATTATTATGTTTTGATATATTTTTTCCAAGCATCCATAGCTTGTTCAAAAGCACCTATTTTAGGCTTTTAGCCATAACAACAAGGAAATGAACTGTTTGATAAAATGTGGTAGCATAGACAAGGCAGTGAGTTGTTTGAAAAAATGCCTCAAAGAAATGTGGCCATTATGAGAGGACTATCATAGTACAGTAAAATGCCAAAAAACAATGATGAAAGGACAATGACCAATTTGATTAAGGTGGTGATTTCACAAATTTTGAAGGGATAGTCCTAGTATCTTTGTTTTGAAGGTCAGTGATTTCAATGTTGGAAGACAGTGTTGCAGATTCTTCCATGCCATCAACTTCAGGAAACAACACAATTGGTTGAAGGAGCTTCTCATTTTACACAATGCAATTCACCAAGCTCATTAGAAACTACACATAAATATAAAAAATTAAAATATGAACTTGAGAATTAATGCATATGAGATTATTCTTTACCTCCAAGTGGGACCCTTAGTCCTAAAGACATTATCAATACAGTGGTATATTTTCAAGGGTAATAGTTTCAACCTACAGGGACCTTGCATTGTGACACAAATGGAGGAAGTTGTCTAGCAATCTAGGATGGTGATCTTCAGGAGTTTTGTGTCAACAATGATTTCAATAAGTTATGTTTCATATGCCCTATATGGTTGTTAAATGTTAAGGCATGAATGGAAATTTCTTCAAGTGTTATGCAAGGCCATTGAAATCAAATGAAGAAACTCGTGCATAAGCTAAAAGGAAAAATACATTCAAGTTGCAAGAGGGAAGGTATCACAAAGGAAATGGCATCACTTTCAACAAAGATGATGATGTTTCTAAAGGATCTCTCGTTTTGTCTATTAAATACCTACAGAGATATGAAAATCATATGTTAGTGTCAAAAAGTAGCAGAGGTTTTGAATGATCTTGTATAATAGGAAGGAGAGGAAAATAGTTAACTAAAGGAGTTTATACAATCTATAGAAGAAGGTCATATGACTACCATGAGAACAAGAGGTTGAGGACACTCACCAAACTACTCAAAGAGGAAGTTACAAATGCTATGGACTGAAGTGTTCAAAATATTTAATATGTATCTTGTAGGAGATTACAATGAGAAGGGAAGATGACACTCCAAGAATGCTTACTTCATGCAAATTTTCATAGTGAGAAGGAGGATTGTTTTACATGCAATAGGAAATCTATGCAAGACAATCTAAATACAATAATTGTCAAGAACAAGGGAAAGTAATGTGTTGATGGGTTTTTTTTCACTTCTCGACATAGACAACACACAAGTGTGATGCCTCTCTTGAAAGGTGAAAATCTACAACTTAGTTTCAGAAAATCACCCCAAGGTCTCTTGAGTGTCAGGTCATGACAATGCAAGGAAAACTCATTGGTTTGATGTGATTTTCTAGTAATCACAAGGGGCCTTTATGGTTTGCTAAGCATGGAAGTTTTGGGTTTGCAAATGGAGTTTCATAAATTCTGGAAATGAATGGACAATTGTTAAAAGTTCAAAACAACAAACTAAAACTCCTTATGTTCGTCATATTTGGCTTTAGAATGACGTTGGAACTTGTCTTTAACTTCAAATTTTAAAGAAACAACGAAAGGGAAAAGGGGTTAGAAATTTCCTAAATTTGCAACTAAGGTGAATAGTAACAACGGAGGATGCTACAATGGATAGACTTACCAAAATTGAGTTTCACTTAACTAGGGACAGCCCACAATCTCATAAAACTAGTGCAATCTTCAAGGGGGTCTTTGCAGATTTTTAAACTGTATATTCACCTATTACGCATGAATAACAATTGAACTTTAGCGTAGCAAAATCTACAAGCTCAGACTAACTTTACACAACAATTTTTCTTCAACAAACAACCAAAGGTATGAGCTAGAAATGCATCAAACACTATAACAAACATCCACCATTAAAGCACAACATGAACTACTAGCTGAAAAGGAACTTGAACTTAAAACAAAAAAGCTAAAATCAATTATTGGAGATAGAATCATGCACACATGGAGAGAAACACATAAGAAACCATTAAATCAATGCTTTTCTCATATATTTTGTAGCAATATATCTTTACACAACAACTCATCTCTCTTGAAAATGAGAGGATGCCCCTATTTATAGGTTTTCAAAAAGTAGAATGAATGGACAAGATTCATTTAGAATGAGTTGCTTAGATTCATTGTAACTTAGGGTTTCACCTACCCCCCAATATATTACAATATAAAAATAGACTTTTGTCTTTTCCCTATTATGTCTTCTAGTCTATTTTGTCTTTTAGCTAACTTCTAGCCTTTTCAGCTATTTTGACTAGTATTCATCAACTATCATTGGATTTCTAGCCTCCTTCTACAAAGTAGCATATTCCACAAATTTCTTGATCACATCTTGAAGCTTGTCCCATTCTATGAAATTTTATTTAGTGATGCGGAAGGAGATTCCCTCAAAATCATTGACCATTTCTTCATGGTACTTTACATACACATCCCCTGCGTTGACCATCTATTCTAACCATGAGAAATTTCATGTAGCAAAGTCCATGAAATCAACCAACAAAGTATCATTGGTTCCCTGTTCCATTTTACGGTGGAATTCTTGCTTTTTCTTTCTTAGGTCTAATTCTAGAGCGAGCGCCTCACAGCAGTCATCAATTTTAAGAGGTCATTTGCATCAACCAGGTGAGTAACAGATTTGGCTTGGATGTGGTCCATTTCTATTAATGACCTTTCCAAAATTACCTTTTTGGAATTAAGAGTGTGCAACCAATCATCAAGCAAATTGTGATCACTCTTAGGCAAGGCTAGTTCTTTTTCCCAGGCCCTCAGAGACAACTTCAGGATACTCTACAGTTTAGGGTATGTGATCCTGTAGAGTTCTGGGAAGTCCTTACAGGTGTCTTCCTATGGCTCGATTTCCTTCTTTAAGGACAAGAAGTGGTTATGTTTTCTAATGACATAATGGATTACCTTGTTTCCCATGTCGACTACCCTCCTAGACGAATTAGAGGTAGATTTTCTCCAATTCCTTTTTTTCTCTTTTTTATCCACTTCCTCCTTTGAAAGCAAGGCAGGCACCAATGATTTTTTTGGAGCCTCTTGTTTTGTTGAAGTCTTCTATTGGATGTAAGCAGTAAGTTCTGCTACTTGTGCCTTCAGCTCTTCCTTTGTGGACTGGTTTTTATTCATTTGCTGCAAAATGGAGGAGATGAACCCTTGAAATTCATCAATCTTCTGCTCATGAGACGTTGGGCCCAAGTTAATGGTGTATATCTGGTAGTCCTGATCTTTAATAGTTCTTGCATCTTTATCCATAGTAGGAGTGGTCACTTGAAATATTTTTGACCCTGTAGCATCAGTGGTGATGTGATACCTAATCTTGAGCTTCTTTTCCTTGTGGGTTTTCACTTGATCCCTAGCCAAGATCGCCTCTAATTGGGCCTTAGGATCAATGACTATGGGAGCCTTATTCTTTAATTGTTGCTCCAGCCATGCGGGGACCTCTATTTGTTGCTTTGTGGATTCATGATCCCCCTCTTCTTCTTGTTCCTTTTGAGGGTCATCCCCTTCCTCTTCATCATCTTTTTCTTCCTCGTTCGACTCCTTTTCTTACATAGTCTTTTCTTTTCCAAGCTCAGTAGATAATATATTGTCTTCAATTGTATTCTCTTCTTGTGGTGTTGTCCCTTTAGTAGCTTCAAGCTTAGTCCCAACATTTTATGCGGGCTCAACATCCCTTTCTTTCATGGTTTGCTCTTCTTTATCTTTTATTTCTTCTTTTGGAAGCATCTCTTCATCTTTCAGACCCTCGTCTTGGCTAATTCATGGATGCTCATCAATTATCTCCACATTGTGTCTATATCAATATCACCTTCCTCATATTGATGCTCGTTGGGGTTTTCCTCTTCATCTTTGTGTTCTTGGGTCAGCTCTTCATCTGGCTCTTGATCATATGTTTCAACTTCATAATGTTCATCAAGCCTATCAGCACCTTCATCCTCGGATATTTGTTGTGCTTCCTCATCTAAGGCCACCTTATCTATATTTATATTCAACCCACCCTCAAGATGCTCAAAGTAATCATCCCTATCATAGTCTTTAAGTTCTTTTGCAATATCTTTCATGACATCCTTGGTTTGCTCCGTACTAAGCCTCTCCATCTCTTCTAAAATTTGAATTGTTGCCTCCATATTTGGTGGACCAATGGGAGGTGGTGGGAGAGGCAAAGTGGCAATAAGCTAATCCATTAGTGCCTATACCTTGGGATTGAGGATTACTCTAAAGATCTCAGTTGGCACATGTTGCATATAAGCTATGAAGGCATGCGGCAAAGCAATGGGTTCCATAGTAGTGGTTGGTAGGGAAGACAATAGAGTGGAAAGGGTAGGAAGTGAAGGTGGGAACGAGGTAGACAATGGTGGGAAAGTGATGGAAGAGGAAGAGTCCAACACCACCACCAGAGAAGTCAATGAGGTGGAGGTTAGGTGGACAGAAATAACCATAGAAGGTGGAGATGAAATGTGTAATGACCTAGGAGTGGAAGGGGATGGTGTGGTGGCAACAATGGATAGAGGAACATAAGTGGTAGGTGGTGGAAAGTGAGGTTGTTTAGACTCTTCTTCCTCTTCATGTTGCGGTCCTTCCTCTTGAATGGTGGGCATCTCAAGAACAAATGTCCTCGTTCTTTTTGTTTTCTTCAATGATTGTCCCTCTATTGACTTCTTGGTATATACCTTATGTTTAGGTTTCTGCTCAGTTGATTCTTTCCTTTTCTTATACCTTATGATAGGTGGAGACTTGGGAGCCTCACTTGATGATCATGCGGAGGTGCCACTATCAGTTTCACTTTCAATCTCATCTTCAAGCTCCCCATATGTCAACTTTGTACCTTGCTCTTGAAATTGAGTTATTTTTCCATCAACCCACTGTTTGGTTCTTTGTTCAATAGGGTGGGTGATAGTGTCCAGGTCAGTGATCTCTTGCTCAACCCAGTCAATTATTGGCAACGGAAAATTAGCTAGGGAATTGTATCTTTCATCCAAAATATTGTCATCTTTAACAATCTGATCTGGCATGGGGAACAAATCAATAGACTTCACAAACTAGGAATTCATCCTCATATAATTCCGTAATCGAACCTCCTTATCATCCTCACAATTAGCCCAAAATTCCTTAGTGTGGGGTCTGTGGATGTATTGTCTTCCAACTTGCTTCTTTAGATTGTCATGGGGATCCACATTTCCCCTATATGTATGAAATTCTAAGTTATACTCTGCCAACTCCTCAAAGTTCTCGGCACATGGGGCATCAGGGCAAGAGTACATTCCCTATCCAAATTTAAGGGGATATGAAATCCCAGCATGGTGCTTGTTTCTCAACAAGGTATGGGTAGTATGCAGCTACCGAGTAAGCTCTAACAGGATGACTCTATCATTGGGGTAGTGCGGAAATCATTAGGGCCTTCTTGAGAATCCCTTTGCTCTGATATATGTGAATTTCAAGAATTGGATAAATAGATATCCAAAACCCTTTATTACTACCTTGGCACTATGCAACACCCTTCTAAAGTAATCTCCTCCCAAGGTTCTAATAATGTGCCCAATGAAGGCATCATTCACCCTCCTGTAATCCTTCTTGAAATTTTTGTATTGTAATTAGGGGTAGCAGTTGTATACCTTCAGTTGTCCCTTCTTGGTTCCAATGTTCCAACACAAAATAATCCTTTGTATGGGAAATTGACTGCTAGGAGGTAGATCAAATACGAGGTCATGTAGAATTTGGAGGTCTTCTTCACCACCATGAATTGATTATACAAATTCTCACTTATCATTTCCACCTAGTGGAATTTGGCAGTGCCGAGCAAAGGATTTCTTCTACGAAGTAAAACATCCATTCTTCAACGAAGGTGGCAGTAGGTTGGCCCATCACTCTTCTCAGGAGTGTGACAAAATCACTCATATACAACGTTTGAGGGCATCTAAGTGGGTCATGTTGTCAGACTGTCAAGGAACATTCCTTTTCAAATTCCTCCATTTCATCAAAGACTGGAATAGAAAATGTCTTGTTGATAGATTTGGTAGATAAGTTTTCCAATACTCTTCCATCTTTGATAATTATTTTTCTATTATGAAAGTGATAACACTCTCAGCAAGCCATTACCAGTTCCAAAGCAATCAGGGCGAGAGGAAAGCTAGTTGCCTTTGCAAGAGAACTTTCTTTTATTCTTAGGGCCTCCTTTGTGGTGGGATTGATCATTACTCTCTGCTTGAATTCATCTATGTTGACATGCCCAAGGTCAGTGTTGGAGATTGTGTCCTAGTTGGACATGATCTTAGAAGTGAATTCTACCCCATGGAACTGGTACTTCATCTTTTATTTCTCTTCTTTCTCTCTAAAAGGGTCCTGGTTGGCCTCTTTCCCTTATCAACCTTTTTGATGGGCTTCTATAATGGTCCCTCAACAGGTTCCATAAATCCTACACACAAAAGGTGCAATAAGTGCATTGATAGATCAAGAAGGTGAATGTCAATTAAATCATACAAATTCACTCTTAGATGCATTTATATACCCTTGAGATATCATAACATTCATCATTGTTTACCATTTGAAGCTTGTTTGGGTCTTTCACCAAAATGCAGGTCTGGGGATGCGAGTTTCCCTTCTACCAAAGCCACTATGATGAAATTTTTTGAGGAATGACACTAGGGACATGGAATCCTATAGGTGGCATTCTGATAGTTAATTTTCACAAGGTTTGGTCCTTGAGTAAATTTTACATGAGGCTATTCTACACATGCAAAAATAGGTGATGGAAGCATTTGAAGCTATTAGGTCAATCTTTATGTTCTTGTGGGTGTGAGGGATGTGAAGGTAGACAAGGGGATCATTGTTGATGTTTAGCTATTGGAAAACATCCTCGAGCAAGTGACATTACACAAGTAGAGTCCCACACTATGGAACCAACATGGTCATTCTCCTTGGCTGAGTTCGTTTAAGTTCTCTTAAGCTATGACTTGCGAATTGTAGAGTCAGGAGGTGTGGGAGTCGGATAGTGGAAGATCGTTGGGTATTCACCATTAAGGAGTGGCTTTGTGAGGATGGCATTCCAACAATGGCAGCCCGCATGAGCGAACCCACCGAAGAGACATGCTTTAAAGTTTGTCTTTGTGCGCTTTTCGTATTGATGACGTTGGTGGGCTTCGAGTTCATGTGGCAAAGAAGCAAAAAAATTTTGCTATTGAGAAATGACTTGGGAGTTACGACTTCCTGCAGATGGATGCCTACAAGGGTGGACCCGCAAAGGTGGTCTGACCCACAGTTTTATTAGAAAATTTAGAACTTTTCTTAGAGGAAATGAGACACGTGAGGAAATGAGACGCGTGATACTCGCAAGGTGGAGTGGCACAAGCAACTTACCATTAGAATTGGGATCATGGAGACATTCTTTCAAAGGTGGAAATTCACAAGGGAAAACCCACACAGTTACCTTGACTTAGAAAATTTACCGCTTCAATGTTGAGCCTTACAAATATTGAGAGTGTAGAGAATGTATAGTGGGAGGACGCTTTAGTTATGTTGTTGAAAACAACTTTGAAGGGACAACCCTCTGCACAAGGTAGCCTGCTTGATCATTCCCACCAAGAGCTTATGATCTATACTTTCCATCGATTCGATCATTTTATTACCATGAGTGGTGTTGTTAAATGTAGAGTCTGCAAGTCGAAATGCTAGTGAAGTTTAGTCGTTGAAGAACAGATCTAGGGTAACGACCCCCACAGGTGCCAATTCATAGGGACAAACCTGCTAAGGTCACCCGACCCTAAATTTATGGTTGGAAAACCTTAGATTTTTCCTTGGGGAAATATGGCACGCAAGACCAGCTAGGCAGGGAGATACCAGGACTTCTCCGTTTAAGGAATGATAGGGGGTAAGAGTAGGCTGCAGGTGGAGTTCCATATGGAGACCCCCATACAATACTATTAACTTAGTCATTTTCATTCTAATGTTTTTGAGTGATGACAAGAGTAAGGTCGGTGGGGTTAGTGAGACAAGTTGTGCTAGTGTTTCCACCATTAAGGAACGACTATGGCAGGATAGATTCCTGCATGGGGACCCGTGAGGGTTCTACTTTGTAATGAGCTTTGTTCTTTGTCTTACCAGTGCATGAATGTGGAGCCAAGAGGTTAGTTGGCCCCATCATTCACACAACATCCCCGAGAGTGATTATTAGCCTGGACTCCATATTATGCACCATAAGAATGACATAGTTCGAATGAATTTAGGGTTTGGTTTATCATGTTTTGACATTAAATGATTCATTTAGCCTAAATCCTAACAAGCTTATCATAAATCAACAATCAAAATAGAGATTGAATGCTTACCAGATGACCTACGAAAGTAGTTATAGTCGAATCCTTTGAAGTTCTTGTGTGCCCAGATATCTTCTCCAACCTTTCACTCTCAAATTTGAATTTATTGAGTGAAAATGATAGTTGGGGAGGTCATGTATATATAGGAAACCCACCATTAATGTGAGTGCTAAATGTAGGTATGACCAAGGACTAGGTAGGTGAGGTGCATAAATCTATGCCATAGTGGACATTCGACAACGCCCCAGACAGAGAAATGAGGTGTGGAGCTCGCAGTGCAGGCGTACATTGAAGGTTAGGAATAGAGAACGCTGAAATGGGGGCAAAAATTCACAAAAGAAAATCTGTAGTAGCGGGTCCTCCAAGGAAAATGGACGTAGCGGTCAACAGAGGGTGGAAGCCCACAGTGTGAGTCCTGCAACGCCTCAGAACTTAGTGAAATTTGGGTAGGTGAACTTGGCCAAGGTAATTTTCATGATTTTGAGGCATGTGATCATTTTAAGCTTAGAAATAGGGGCATGCAAAATGAGGCAAAAAGGAAAAAAACCCAACAAAATTGAAACAAGGAGAGGGGTTCCCCGGTTTGAACAGGGTGTGTGTGCTATAGGCACAACAAATGGAAACTCTACTGGGAGAATGCTTTCGAGTGTTCAAAGGGTAAGGATTCATCCAAAACCCAAAATACCTAGTTTCCCCGACCAAAAAAAAGTGTTCTCAAATGAACTAAAGGCTTAAAGGAGGACCAAATACTTAGTTGAATCAAATCACAAAATATCTCAGGAGTGTGTGTTGTGAGTTCATTCCTCTCCTTCAAAAGCCATTAAGGACAATGAGCAATCAACCAGGGAAAGCTACATAGGTAATCTAACCCCAAAATTAATCTGGGTATTGCTCCGCTACCAGTCAGGCATCCATAGCCCTGACAGAGTTGTCGTTGTTGACAGGTTGTCATTAGGTCCTATCGCTTTAATTGAAATATGCATCAAATGTATCAATCAGGTAGTGTTCAGAGGCTATATGCAATAGGAAACATCTTGAATAACTCTTTCAATTTTTTTGAATGTTTGGAATAGTTGAAAACAAAACTTAAACTAAAAGGCCATTAAACTAGAAAGTGTAAAGTTGTCTAAACTAGAAAACATGAAATGATTAAGCTAGAAAGCATAAAATGATTAAACTAGAAAGCATAAAATGATTAAACTAGATAGCATGTAAATTACTTGAAAATAAATGCTTGCAATAAAACTATAAATTTTAAATGACAACAACCATTAACTAACATCTAACTGTTAATAGAAAACAAACTTAACAACATACAACCAATAACCAATGTGGGTGCTCCAGAATTTTAGATAAACAAAACTAAAGATTATAAACTCAAACTACAACCTGTAGGAATAACTTAACATAGCTTGACACATAAAAATAATATTCATTCACACTTTTCATGTACAAAATAAAAAATAATAGAAGTGAAAATGAAAATACTTATCTATCTATTGTACAATTCCCTCGAGTGGCTAGCTCTCAGGTACTACTATGCTTAACTCAGATCACATGAACGTTTGTATCTTCAAAATTAATCCATTCAAGGTGTTTCCATCACATAATATTAATAACTCAGAATAAGACTATAAAAGCTTGTTTTATTCATATTTTTTGTATTCATATCAGGAAAAGTGTAACACAAAGACATAGTTCAAAAGCACATTATGACAACATAACAATATCCAGTTTACATTGTTTCTAGCGGTTACATATTTTATACAAAATTGCTTAACAAAATCCTAGATTTCAGATGGCGAAGATCACCATTGAAAAATTCTTTAACAAAATTCAACTAGCTAATGGACTTAGGTCCATAACATAAAGCATTTAAAAGGCTCGGAGTGAGACATAGTCTTTAAATAGAAAGTAAATAGAAAGCATTAAAAGACTCAATTCACTATGCACTTCCTAAAGTTTTGACGCCCAAACTTCTAGTGCTTGTCTTCAACTGCTTTGAAGTTTGTTTTAAATCCACTCAGCTATGCATAATGACCTATACAATACTAAAAATTATAACATTATGTTAGCATGAGTTTTCAATTAATTTTAGGAAATAAAGATTATACACTTTTTACAAAAAGTAAACAATTATTAATCCTAAAGATAAACAATTGGTAGGGTAAAAGCAATTGGGAGAAATAAGGAAGGGTATTTGGCAGTTTATATACATGAGGTTATTTATACCTCATTAGCTGCAATCCCCACGAACATTACTCTATTGCTAGATGGACATCCATAGCCCCAATAGAGTTGCTTGCACACCCACACAATTGCCTATTTTTCAATCCTTTTCTTTTCTTTTATATTTTCTTCTTATACTCTTTTTCTCAACTGTATAAGCAATGAAACTTATAGTGGGTTTGGAGATTGCAATGGTCACTGGAGAAAATTTAAGATTTTTCACTTGCCTAGGCTTCATGGTGACTATCACATAGCTCAATAGGAGTATTTAAATTATGTATCATGTGTAATATGAGATAGACATGAAAGGATTCAAATAAGGGTTCTATTTTGGGTCAAGTTAGAGTTCTAGTGAGGAAACCCATTTCACAGAGGCGAACATAAACTCATGGTGACTCATGAAGACTTATCCATGGAAAAAAATGAAGCATGCAACGAAGCAATGAACTTCAAGAAAGTCGAGCACCAACATCGCATCAAGATTGGACAACACCCTTAGCAAAAATGAAGGTCAGGAAAGCAAGCAAAAGTAAAGCAAAAGAAAAATAGAAAGCAAAAGACCTACTCTAACTATATATAAAGGGTGAGCTTAAGAGCTCAGGAAAGGAAATAATGCTTGAGGTATTTCCCATTGACCGGAAATAGGACATCTTTTCTAATGAGTGTCTTCAAGTGAAAGGCATTATCTCCCAAAATCTCATAAATCTAAAAAGGGCCAAGCAAGAGCTTGTCAAATTTTTCATGTCCTTATTCTTCTCATGGGCCTTGTCCTAACATAGGACTGGGTTATAAATTTAGAAGGCCTTAACTTTGGCTCTACGATCGAACCATCTCTTGACTATGCCCTGATGTTTAGCGAAATTTTCTATTGCTTCATTACAAACTTCCTCCAAATAGAGCAACTCAACTAAGTGACCCTCAAGACGGTCTCCCTCCTCATAATAGGTATTGATAAACTATAGTGTAGGGTTCTTGAGGTGAATAGGGAAAACAAACTCTAGGCCATAAATGAGGCATAATGGGGAATTTCCTAAGGTAGCTTTATGTCAAGTTTGATTTTCCCATAGAGAAAAACGCAACTAGGTATTCCAATCCTTTTGGTTTTTGTCTAGTAGTTTATGTATGATAGTTAGAAAGTTTTTTTTCATGGATTTAGCTAACCCATTCCCTTGGGGATAATAATTTGATGAATATTTGAGTACAATTTCGTAATCAAATGCCCAACTAGCAAACTTAAGGGAAGCAAAAGCAGGACCATTGTCACAGACTAAGGAAAGGACAACCAAAGTTATTTATAATGAAACTTTCCAAAAAAATAACAACTACTTCAGTTGTACATTTCCTACAAGAAATTGCTTCAGTCCATATAGTACAATAATCAGTAGCGAATAGAATGTGCCTATGGCCTATAGAGGATGGTGGATTTATCAGACCAATGAAGTCAAGTCCCCATTGAGCAAATGGCCTTACCTCAGCAACTGGCTAAAATGGAACACAACATACCTTTCCTTGGTGGCTATAGTTTGACAGATGTGAGAGGATCGAACATGGTTGTGAGCATCTTTAAATAGGGTCGGATAATAGTAAACTTCCTATAGAATCTGATGGGCTGTTGAAGGGTCGGATCCATGTCTTATTATGAATTTGTCATGAAATTGTTTCAGCACTTCAACTACTTTTGCTTTCCCTAGGCACCTAAGATAGATTCCCATGTGGTTCTTCTTGTACAACATAGCTCCTTTTAGTAGATAACTATTACTCTATAATCTTAGGGCTCGTTTCTATACTCCTTGCAACCATGATGGAAATTTGTTTTTTAACAAGAAATACACTATGGCATCATACCACTATCTGGGGAAACATCTTCCAAATGATACTGTTGAACTATGAGCTCTTGTTTTATTTCTATCATTGTACATGTGATAGCTTGCCCTCAGACCAGTTTCATAGGTTGAATCTCCATGTCATATTCCTGTAATAGTGTAACATACTTTTCCCTTCTTTCTCCTAGTTCATTTTTCATCAATAGAGTCTTAACAGCTGGATCTGGAACAATTGCAAACACTTTGTTTCTTAGGATGTAATTCTTAGAGGTTGGATCTTCAAAATAGCCTATATATGCTCTGAATCAATGGAGATTCCCTTTTCTAAAATCACTTGTCCCAACAATTTTCCTTCTGATACCCCAAAGGTGCATTTCTTTGGGTTCAACGAGATGCCAAATTCCCTGCATTTCTAGAACACCTTACATAAGTCAAATATGTGATCTCCTCTTTTCTTTGAGAATATAATAAGGTCATCCATATAGGTGATGATGCATTTTCCAATGAGGTCCCTAAAGGCTATGTCCATGGCATGTTGAAATGTTGTACCTATGTTGATCAACCCAAATGACATCCTTCTATATGCAAACATCTTCCCACTTTTTGGTGAATGTCGTCTTGTGCCTATCTTCATATTGTACCATCACCTAATTGTATCCTAAGTAGCCATCAAGGAATCACATCATCTATGAACCATTTACTATTTGTAGCACTTCATCTAGTGAGGGAACCAGGTAGTTATCCTTCTCCAAAGCCCTATTCAGGTTCCTAAAATCCACATAGTCAAATTTCTCTATTCTTGTTTCTGACCAGGACTAAATTTTCCACCAATGCATAAGTTCTAAAAGGGAAAATAATACAGGCAGACAACAGCTTCCGTACCTCCTTGAAAATGATGGGTTCTAGTAGCACATTGATTGGACGTTGATGTTGTCTGAAGGGTCTCACATCTGGTTTGAGGGAAATGGTATGAGTGATGATCAACATGTCATATGTTTTGAGGTCCTAATACCCCCAAGCAATCACATCATGGTAAGTATGTAATGCATCAACAATTCCTTTTATTTCTTTTGGGGTACACACTTTTCCAATAAATTTTTTTTTAACATCCTCTGTAGTACTAGGTTGTGAGCATCACACTGGTTATCAATGGACTCCTTAATTTTCTGATCTTGGTCTCTTATGTGCTCTAAGTCAAACATCCTTTCCAACTAGACCATGCCCCTGGGTATCATGTTGCTCTTTAAATTGATTACCCCTTCAATGTGAAGCTCAACTTCCTCTGGCTATACTTCATCTATGATTTGAAAAGTAAATACATCTGAAATGGTGATGAAGTCAAGGATATTCTTATCATGATCAAATACTTGAAAATGAGTGATATTATTAGGCATAGACAGTGTAGAGGTGAGCTCTACAGTGATTTTCTTTAGGCTAGTTAAGGATAAGGGCTGGAGGGTGCTGACCACCTAGGATAAGGAATTTGTGGTTTGATTCTTGCTATGGGGAATGAGCTAGATGTCAAATGCATCTTGTCCCTCTGAGGTCCCATACTCTATGCCTATAGCTTGCTAGTATTCTATCATGGAATGAGTACAACTTCCTAACGTGTTTGACTACCAATTCAATGTCCCCAAAGACTTGCAACATTCTGACCCTTTTTCTCAATGTCATGAATAATCCATGAACTAGCACTTCATATTCTGCTACATTATTGGTACAATAAAACTATAATCTATGGGAAAAAAAGTAAGTCTTACCCAATGGACTAATTAACTCGAAGCCTGCTCCCATTCCTTGCTTGGACTTGGACCTATCAAAGCATAACATCTTGAACTTAAAGGGATTTTTTCCTTTAGATTTGATTGAGCATACTTCTTTCTCTAGTTGCATGTCTATTTATGCACCCTTAGGCGGCTGCTTGTACTTGAGCTGGTTTTGATCTTGTTGCTCCTCCATAACTGCTTTGGGGGTGATCTTCCTTTTGATATGATCCATGGTTGTTTGGCACAAGTAGCGCTCAAACTCAGAATGAGTGACATCATGCACCCTGCACCATCTAGGCAACTAACTCTTGAAATCCACCTTAGCTCCTAAACTAAGTTGATCTTGGACACATTTTTGCATGAATTCTTGGAAACCATCAAATAGTTCTAAGTTTCCATCTTTCTGAAGATCCTCATTATCTAATTTAACCAATGCTTTTGTGTTGTTGGGAAGAAGAGTCAGATTGGTGGGGGCACTGCACAGTACGAGAACCTCTTTTGTAACCTTTTCTTCTTCTTCACAGACAACCAAGAAATAGTTTCCTAATCCTGTTTCTCAAAATAGCACCTCATTCATGTTATTATACTCAATGATCATGAATCTCAGCATGGGTTCTCAGTCAATGTAGATTTAATTAGGCAGCCCCTTCCAGGACAGCCACAGATGGGAATAATTAGTTGCAACATAGCCATTGAGGGCCTGAGTAAAATCCCTTCCCAATATGATTTCGTAGGTGTCAGGAATATCAACAACCTAGATGTCAATGACTTGGTACACTCCTGGATCCACTACAACCTGCATAGGGATCCCATTCAACTCCCCCACTATGTTTATCTTAGTCTTATTGAGTTGGGTCACCTTTCATTTGGATGGGTTCAGGGTAATTCCTAGTGCTTGGCACACCATGAGGGGCATGACATTGGCAGAGGCTCTAGAATCTAGTAGGAAATTGTGCAAATTTTTGTTGAATATAAAAATT
This sequence comes from Sequoia sempervirens, assembly GCA_007258455.2. NCBI lineage: Eukaryota > Viridiplantae > Streptophyta > Pinopsida > Cupressales > Cupressaceae > Sequoia > Sequoia sempervirens. The sequence goes on from VDFB02000015.1 coordinate 519,484,539, forward strand.
GTTAGCAAGAAAGGGGGAGTCTCCAATCTTCCTTGAAATAGTCCTACAGACACTTCAGCCTGAGCAACTTGGGCTTTATCCTTGTCATGACTTTTATCCTTTGTTTGCACCATATTTTTCTCTTTAGTTGTTGCTTATCTACTTGCTGATTTTTGCTAGGTGGCTGATCTGGTTTCTTTGCCACAATTTCCCTAACCATAGGTTCACTGCTACAAGTGGTAGAGGAGACCTTCTTAGTAGTAATATCTTGAGTAGGCTTAGATGGGGTGGTCCCATTTAGTGATCTAAAGAAAGTGTTTCTAATAGCGGGTACTCGTAGCAGCTCAAAGGCTAACAAGCTTATTTTCACCTTTTTAAATTCCTCAGCCACATATTCTCCCATTTGATCCACATCTATTTAGGATGACATGCCTTGGACGGGGTTAGAGGGCTCATCTTTAGTTGAATCAGGTTGCCTATTCTTATTGAAATACTGGGTTGGGTCTTTTGGGTAAGATGGATTATTACTAGAATTTGGATCATGAGGTTTGTTGAAGTTATTGGGAGGTATGGAAGTTGTGAAGGGACCACCAACTTGTTGATTCCTGAAATTGTATGGGGTGGCATGTTGGTGAAACATATGGAATTCATCTGCTTGTTGTTCTTCTTCGTCTTTAGGTCCATTATCTACAAAATCAAACAATTGAGACAAGGGACTTTTATTTCTTACCTCCTCCGTTTCACTCTTCCTTTCAACCACCTCCTTCTCAGGTTCATTCATGTCACTTTGAGGGAAAGGAACCTAGTTGACCACCAAAATTGAGGAGTTATATGGTTCCAATGGGACTTTTTCTCTACAGCTTGAACCATCAATATCATTTTGAATTTCTACTTGAAAGATTTTCGTAACTGTTTGGAACTCCGAACAATCGAGCTTGAAATGCCTATTAGTCTTGTGAATCCTACACCATCTGAGGAGAGCTGCCTCAACCAAACATACTCCACTTGTTGATTTGTTTATGCCTCCAAGGTTATCAAGAGGTTTGGGTGTTCCCCCATTGTTTGGCCTAGTATTCCAAGTTATTCTCTACCTTTGAGGCTACCTTCTCTCAAAGTTCTACCCTGAGTTCTGATCTCGTTCATAATTCTGATTTGAGGACGGTCCCAACTCTCAATGGTCTCTTTGATAATTGGCTTGAATACTTTTATGAGATTATTATAGCTTGTTGTTTTGGTTCCTCAAATGCGTAACCTCGGTGGACAACTTCCTCACCATCTTAGCCAACTCTTCAATTTGTTCCTTGTCTTCATTACTTTGAGTTGAGACAGAATTCTGAAGGAAACTAGGTGCTGTGAGCTGACCTTGTTGAGCAGCTAACACTTCAGAATTCTGCAGGTATGAAGGCACTTGGGATTGTTGAGCATAAGCGGGCTGTTGAGGTGGAGCCTATAGATAGCTCAACACTAGTGGGGCTTGATTCAATGGAGGCCCTAGGTATGGAACCATGGGAAGTTGGGGAACTGGGTTCATCAAAGGAGTTTGATGTGCCAAGGCATGAATAAGCCCTTGAACTTGTCTAGGGTTAGCAGTTGGTCACAATGAAGGAAGCAGGCCAGCAACATGTTTTCCCAAGTCAGTGATGGCTTTTACTGCATCAGCATAAGCCTCTATCAAACTTCTAGGCAGTTGATGCATCCTTTTGACCAAGGTAGATGTGAGGTTATCTAGTGCTACATAGTATACTATTCTTGTTGAGGCATCATGAACTACGTAAGGAGGTTGCAACTTCATGTAGGCTCTGTGAAATTTGTTATTAAATGAGTTGATTGGCTCATTGACTTCTCTCCTTACTGACATGAATTGCTGATAGAGATCCATGGGGCTGATTGGGACTTTAAATTTCTATAAGAAGGTGTTTTTCATGAGGTTCCAAGAAGTAATGGATCCTGTAAGAAAATGAATGTACCAATAGAATGCCTCATCTCCCAACAAGTACGATAAGAGTCTGTAGGCCACATATTCATGTTCAATTTGCATATCCTTCAATGTTGTTTGGAAGATTTTGATATGTTCTTTTTTTGTTCATTGTGGATCATTTGGATGGAACTTGGAGCAAAATGCTTCCAAATTCCTCGGCATGTCATGGTAGTCATTGAAGGACAGGGGTGATGGATTATTTCCCAACCAATCCATTGGTGGAGGTGGGGGTGGCAATGGCTGTGCTGCAGCAACTTGTAGATGAGGTGGGGCAACTGTTGGGACAGTGCCTTGGATGTGGGAAGGGAATGAATAAAATGCTAGTTGGAGTGAAGGAGTAGATAGAGATGAATGGAAGGAAGGAAATGGAGGGGATGGAGGTTGAGTGGGTGGAGCTGTAGTTGATGCTTCCCCTTTCTTGGCTCTCCTATTCCTATTAGCGGGTTTTCACTCTTGGAACGCTCCCTTGTTTGGTGCTAACCTAGTTATCCTATGAGATCCTTGGGAGGAAGATGAACCAAATTGATCCAGCTTAGTCTAGTTGCCCTCCTTCTAGCACCAGTTCTATTGATGGGTGTTTTTTCACTTCTCAACATAGACAACACACAAGTGTGATGCCTCTCTTGAAAGGTGAAAATTTGCAACTCAATTTCAGATAATCACCCCAAGGTCTCTCAATTGTCAGATCATGACAATGCAAGAACAACTCACTGATTTGATGTGATTTTCTAGTAATCATAAGAGGGCTTTATGGTTTGCTAAGCATGGAAGCTTTAGGTCTACAAATGGAGTTTCATAACTTCTAGAAATGAATGAGCAGTTGCTGCAAGTTCAGAACAACAAACTAAAACTCCTTATGTTCATCAGATTTGGCTTTATAATGATGCTAGAACTTGTCTTTAACTTCAAATTTTAAAGAAACAACAAAAGGGAAAAATGGTTAGAAATTTCATAAATCTACAACTAAGGTGAACAGTAACAATGGAGGATGCTACAGTGGACAAACTTCCCAAAACTGAGTTTCACTTAACTATGGACAACCCACAATCTCATAAAACTATTGCAATCTTCAAGGGGGTCTCTGCAGATTTTTCAGACTGTATATTCACCTATTACGCATGAATAACAATTGAAAATGGATGCAGTAAAATAAAAAAGCTCAAAATAACTTTACATAGAATTTCTTCATCAACAAACAGCCAAAAGTATGAGTTGGAAATGCATCAAACACTATAGCATACATCCACCATTAATGCATAGCATGAACTACTAACTGAAAAGGAACTTAAACTTGAAACAACAAAGCTAAAATCAACTATTCAAGATAGAATCATGCACACATGGAGAGCTACACATAAGAAGCCATTAAATCAATGCTTTTCTCATATATTTTGCAGCAGCATGTCTTTACACAACTCATCTCTCTTGAAAATGACAGGATGCCCCTATTTATAGTTTTCAAAAAGTAGAATGAATGGACAAGATTCATTTACAATGGGTAGCTTAAATTCATTCTAACTTAGGGTTTCACCTACCCCCAATATATTACAATATAAGATTGAATTTTGTCTTTTCCTTATTCTACCTTTTAGTTTATTTTTTCTTTTAGCTAACTTCTAGCCTTTTCAAATATTTTGACAAGTATTCATCAACTATCACTGGATTTACAGCCTCCTTTTGCAAAGTAGCATATTCCATGAATTTCCTGATCACATCTTGAAGCTTTTCCCATTATGTGAAATCTGATTTGGTGACGCGGAAGGAGATTCCCTCAAAATTATTGACTATTTCTTCATGGTACTTTACATACACATCCCACCCTTGACTATCTATTCTGACCATGAGAAAAATCACTCAACAAAGTCCATGAAATCAACCAACAAATTATCATTGGTGCCTTGTTCCATTTTACTATGGAATTCCTACTTGATCTTTCCCAAGTCCAATTCTAGAGCAGCCATCTCATAGCCAGTCATCAATTTTAAGAGGTCATCTGCATTAGCCAAGTGAGTAACAATGTTGGCTTGGGTGTGGTCTAGTTCTATCAATGACCTTTCCAAAATTACCTTTCTAAACTCAAGAGTGTTCAACCAATCATCAAGTAGGTTGTGATCACTCTTAGGAAAGGCTAGTTCCTTTTCCCAGACCTTCAAAGACAACTTTAGGATGCTTTGCAGATTAAGGTATGTTATCCTGTAGAGTTTTGGGAAGTCCTTATAGGTGTCCTCCTATGGCTTGATCACCTTCTTTAAGGACACGAAGTGGTTATGTGTCCTGACGGCATAATGGATGCCCTTGTTTCTCACATCAACTACCCTCCTAAACCAATCAGAGGTAGATTTGCTCCAATTCCTCATTTTCTCTATTTAATTCACTTCCTCCTTTGAGAGCAAGGTGGGTGCCAGTGATTCTATCAAATCCTCTTCTTCTATTGAAGTCCACTATTGGATGCAAGTTCTACTTGTTCCTTCAACTCTTCCTTTGTGGACTAGTCTTTGTTCATTTGCTACAAAATGGAGGAGACAGACCCTTGAAATTCATCAATCTTCTACTCATGAGATGTTAGGCCCAGGTTAATGGTGGATATCTATTAGTGCTGACCCTGAATAGTTATTTCATATTTATCCATAGCAGGAGTGGCCACTTATAGTATTATTGACCATATAGCATCAGTGGTGATGTACGACCTAATCTCAGGCTTCTTTTCCTTGCAAGTTTTCACTTGTGCCCTAGCCAAGATCGCCTCTAATCAGGCCTTAGGATTACTTACTATGGGAGTCATATTCTTTAATTGTTGCTCCAGCCATGTGGGGACCTTTGTTAGTTGATTTGGGGATTCATGACCTCTCTCCTCTTCTTGTTCCTTTCAAGGCTCATCTCCTTCATACATAGGAGCCTCTTCATCATCTTTTTCTTCCTCGTTCAACTCCTTTTCTTGCATAGTATTTTCTTTGCAAGGCTCAGTAGATACTACATTTTCTTCAACAATATTCTCTTCTTGTGGTGTTTTCCCTTTGGTAGCTGCAAGCTCAATCCAAACATTTTCTGTGGGCTCAACATCCTTTTCTTTTATAGTTTCCTCTTATTTGTCTTTTATTTCTTCTTCTTCTAGAAGCACCTCTTCATCTTTTAGGCCCTCGTCTTGGCTAGTTCATGGAGGCTCATCAATTATGTCCACATCTATGTCTATATCAATCTTCCCTTCCTTAGAGGGATGATCCTTGGGTTTTGCCTCTTCATCTTTATGTTCACAGGGTAGCTCTTCATCTAGCTCCTAATCAGATGTTTCAACTTCATAATGTTCATCAACCCTATCATCACCTTCATCCTCAGATGTTTGTTATGTTTCCTCATCTAAGGCCCTCTTATCTATATTTATATTCAACCCACCCTCAAGGTGCTCAAACTAATAAACCTTATCAAAGTATTCTAGTTCTTCAATAATATCTTTTGTGGTATCCTTGGTTTGCTCTGCACTAAGCCTCTCCATTTCTTCTAAAATTTGCAATGTTTCCTCCATATTTGGTGGCTCAATGGGAGGTGGTGGGATATTCAAAGTAGCAACAAACTGATCCATTAGTTCCTATACCTTGGGGTTGAGCATTACTCTAGAGATCTCAGTTGGCACATGTGGCATATAAGCTGCAAGGGCAGGGGGTAGGGTGATGGGAGCCATAGTAGTGGTTGGAAGGGAAAGAAAAAGAGTGGAAAGGGTAGGAAATGTAGGTGGGAGTGAGGCAGATGATAGTGGGGAAGTGGTGGAAGAGGAAGAGTCTAACACCACCACTGGAGCAATAGATGAGGTACTGAGGTGGATAGAAATATCCACGATAGGTGGAGATGAAATAGGTAATGACCTAGAAGTGTAAGGGGTTGGTCTGGTGGCAATGACAGATAGAAGAACATAAGTGGTAGGTGGTGGCGAGTGATTTTTTTTAGAATCTTCTTCCTCTTCATGTTGGGATCCTTCCTCCTGAATGGTGGGAATCTCAAGAACAAATTTCCCCATTATATTTGTTTTCTTTGACGGTTGCCCCTTTGTTGACTTCCTGGTATATACCTTGTGTTTAGGATTCCACTCAATTGTTTCTTTCCTTTTCTTAGACCTTGTGACATGTGGAGACTTGGGAACCTCACCCGATGATCCTGCGACAATGCCACTATCGGTTTCACTTTCAAGCTAATCTTTGAGCTCCCCATATGTCAACTCTGCACCTTGCTCTTGCAATTGAGTTATTTTTCCATCAACCTACTATTTAGTTCTCTATTCAATGGGGTAGGTGATAGTGTCTAGGTCAGTGATCTCGTGCTCAACCTAGTCAATTATTGGCAATGGAACATTAGCAAGGGAATTGTATCTTTCATCCAAAGTATTGTCATCTTCAACAATCTAATATGGCACAGGGAACAAATCAATATAATTCATAAACTAGGTGATCATCCTTATATAATGTTGCATCTGAACCTCCTTTTCATCCTCACAATTAGCCCAAAAGTCCTCAATGTGGGGTCGATGGGCATATTGTCTTTTGACTTGCTTCTTTAGTTTGTGATGGGGATTGACATTTCCCCTATTTGTATGCAAGTCCAAGTTAGACTCTACCAACTCCTTCTTAGAGTTCTCAACACATGGGGCATAGGGAAAGAGTACATTCCCTATCCAAATGTAAGGGGATATGGAATCTCGTCATAGTACTTGTTTCTCAGTAGGGTATGAGTAGTTTGTAGCTACTGAGTAAGCTCTAACAAGATGATTATGTCATTGGGGTAGCACGGAAATCGGTACAGCCTTCCTAAGAATCTCTCTGCTCTGATGTATGTGAATTTTAGGAATTAGATAAATAGATATCCAAAACCCTTTATTGTTTCCTTCACATTGTGTGACACCCTTCTGAAGTAGTCTCCTCCCAAGGTTCTAATAATGTGCCTTATGAAGGCATCATTCACCCTCCTGTAATCCTTCTTGAAATTTTTGTATTGTAATTGGGGGTAGCAGTCATATACCTTCATTTGTCCCTTCTTAGTTCCCAGTGTTCCAACATAGAATAATTCGTTGTATGGGAACTTGACTGCTAGGAGGTAGACCAAATATGAGGTCATCAAGAATTTGGAGGTCTTCTTCATCGCCATGAATTGATTATGCAAATTCTCGCTTATCATCTTTACCTAGTGGAATTTGGTAGTGCCTCAGAAGATTTCTTCTACGAAGTAAAACATCCATTCTTCAAAGAAGGTGGCAGTAGGTAGGCCCATCACTCTGCTTAGGAGCATGACCAAATCATTAGAGTCTTCCACAAAATCGCTCCTATACAAGGTCTGAGGCACCTTATTTGTGCTACCTCTCTTATCCTTTAAGCATGATTGATTTATTGTTCTTTTTCATCCAAGTGGGTCCTATTGCTAGAATTTCAACATGAATTCCTTTTGACTTCCTCCATTTCATCATAGACTAGGATACCAAATGTCATGCCAATAGATTTGGTAGATGTGCCAATACTCTTCAATATTTTGCAATTATTTTTCTATTATGAGAGTGATAACACTCTCAACAAGCCATTAATAGTTATGGAACAATCAGGGCAAGAGGAAATCCAATTTCCTTTCCTAGGCCACTTTATTTTATTCTTAGGGCCTCCTTTGTTCTAGGATTGTTCATTACTCTCTGGTTGAATTCATCTATGTTGACGTTCCTGAGGTCACTATCAGAGATTATGTCCTAGTTGGACATGATCTTAAAACTACATTCTATCTCATGGAACTAGTACTTCATATGTTCTTTCTCTTCTTTCCCTCTAGGGGTCCTAGCTAGCCTCTTTCCTATATCAACCATCTTGATGGGCTTCTTTGATGGTCCCTCAGCAAGTTCCATAAATCTTGCACACAAAAGGTGCAATAACTGAGTTAACAGATCAAGAAGGTAAATGTCAGCTAAATCATACAAATTCACTACTAGATGCATTCATATACCATTGAGAGAACATAACATTCATCATTGTTTACCATTTGAAGCTTGTTTGGGTCTTTCACCAAAATGCAGGTTTGGGGATGCAAGTTTCCCTTTTGTGAAAGTTGCCATGATGAAAATTGTTGAGGAATGACATTGGGGCCACAAAATCCTGTGGGCGGCATTTTGATAGTTCATTTATGCACGGTTTGGTCCTTGAGTAAATTTTACATGAGGCTATTCTACAAGTGAAAAACTAGGGGATGGAAGCATTTGAAGCTATTAGGTCAATATTTATGTTCTTGTGGATGAGAGGGATGTGGAGGCAGCCAAGTGGACTATCGTTAGTGCTTTTTTGTTGGAAAATGTCCTCGAGCAAGCAACATTCTGCAAGCAAAGTCCCACACTGCATAACCCGCATGGTCATTCTCCTTGGATGAGTTTTTTTAAGTTCTCTTTGAAGTGGTGACTTGCGGACTATGGAGTTAGGAGGCGTGAGATATGGGTAGCGGAGGGTCATTGGGTATTCGCTGCTAAGGAGCGACTTTGTGAGGATGGCATTTCAACAATGGCGGCCTACAGGAGCAAACCCGCTAAAGAGACCTACTTTAAAGTTTTTCTTTGTGCGCTTTTCATATTAATGGTGTTGGTGGGCTCTAGGTCCACATGGTGGGGAAGTAGCTAAGTTTCACCATTGAGAAATGACCTAGGAGTTATAGCTTCTAGCGAATGAATGCCCACAGGGGTGAACCCGTAGAGGTGGTCTCGCCCATAGTTTTATTGGAAAACTTAGAACTTTGCTTAGAGGAAATGAGACGCATGATACTCATAGGGTGGAGTGGCACAAGCGCCTTTCCATTAGCATCAAGAGCATGGAGACGGTCTTTTAGAGGTGGACACTCACAAGGGAAAACCAACACAGTTACCTTGACTTAGAAACTTTACCGCTTTAATGTTGAGCCTTATAGAGACTAAGAGTGTAGGGAATGTACCATGGGAGGAAGGTTTAGTTATGCCATTGAAAATATCTTTGAAGGGACAACCCTCTGCATGAGGAAGCTCGCCTGGTCATGCCCATCGAGAGATTTCAACCTATACTTTCCATTGATTTGATAGTTTTATTACCAAGAGTGGTGTTGTTAAATGTGGAGTACATAAGTCAAAAGGCCAGTGGAGTTTAGCCACTGAAGAATGGCTCTAGGGTAACAGCCCCCTGTAGGTGGCATTCTATAGGGGTGGACCCATAGAGGTCACTCAACCCTAAAGTTTATGTTAGCAAACCTTAGATTTATCCTTAAGGAAATATGGCATGTAGGACCCACCAAGCGGGGAGACACCAAGACTTCTCTATTTAAGGAATGACAATGGGGTAAGAGCGGGCTACATTGAAAAGTTCCACATGGAGACCTCCACACAATACTATTAACTTATTCATTTTCATTCTAATGTTTTTTAGTGATGAAAAGAGTGAGGTTAGTGAGGTTAGCGGAGCGGAGCGGGCTGCACTGGTGTTTCTACCATTAAGTGATAGCTACGACGAGACAAATTCCTGCATGGAGACCTACAAGGGTTCTACTTCACAATGACATTTTTTCTTTGTCTTACCAATGCATGAATGTGGATTCAGGAGGTTAGTTGGCCTCGTCATTCATAGAACATCCCTGAGGGCGATTATTAGCCTAGACTCCATATTATACACCATAAGAATGGCACGAGTCGAATGAATTTATGGTTTGGTTTATCATCTTTTGACATTAAATGATTCATTTAACTTAAACCCTAACAAGCTTATCACAAATCAACAATTAAACCAGAGAACAAATGCTTACTAGAAAACCCATAGAAGTATTTGTAATCAAATCCTTTAAATTTCTCACATGCCTAGATATCTGCTCCACCCTTTCTCTCTCAAATTTGAATTTACTAGGTGAAAATGACAATTGGGGAGGTTGCATATATATAGGCAACCCGCCATTAATGTGAGCACTAAATGTAGGTACAGTCAAGGAATGGGTAGGTGAGGTGCAGAAACCCACGCCACAGTGGACGTTCAATGGAGTCCTAGATGGAGAAATGAGGTGTGGAGCCCACACTGTGGGAAGAAGTTGAAGGTTAGTCGTAGAGAACGTCGAAACCGGGGTAGCAATCCACATAAGGAAATCTGTAGTAGAAGGTCCACTAGGGAAGATGGACACAACGACCAATGGAGGGAAGAAGCTTGTAGTGCGAGTCCTGCAATGCCTCTGAACTTAGTGAAATTTGGGTAGGTGAACTTGGCCAAGGTAAGTTTGATGATTTTGAGGCATGTTACTATTTTAATCTAAAAAATAGGGGTACACAAAATGAGGAAAAAGAAAAATGACTCGGCAAAAACGAAACAAGGAGAGGGGGTCCCCAATCAAAACAGGGTGTGTGTGCTATAGGCATAACATAATGCAAGAGGCTACATGATAGAAGAGGGCAGCAAAAGGAATGTAGGTGATGGGACAGTCTTGCAATGAGAGCATTGTTTGTAATAGGATAGTTGGGATGATACCTCAAAAAATAATATGCAATAGGACAATAGTCCTCAAGTTAAGAGCTTAGAAGTGGTCACTCACTCAAAAGAATCCTCAACTATTAGGTCTATGTATAGTGTTAAAAAATCAAATATTCAAGAATCTACACTCGTGCAAATTTGGAAGGGATTGGAGTGTGAATCATGAATTGATTTCTTTGAAAGGAAAGAGGCTCATTTTATAGCAACAAAATGCATGATTCTACCAATCATTCAAGTGAGATGAGGGAAAACTCATGTAGGTTTTTCTAATTGCTATATTTAACCTAACTCTTTCCATGAAGAGTTAGTGAAGGAGTGTTAATAATAAAGATCTAACTAAAAGCACAGATGAAGATAGTTTTGCAAAAGGGACAAACAAAAAACTCTATGACTATGATAGACTGTGTTTTGAGACAACTTTCTTCACCTTAATGGGAAGATATGTTATATGTAACAACCCTCATAGATGAATGGAGTTTCATGATAGAAAATATCAAAGAGTTAGAGGATTGAGACAATAGGTTCATTGACCTTTTAGTGTCACAACCCAATGTATGATGATGATTTGACATTGAAGATAGTGTTCACCATGAGAGAGCAATATTAAAGACAATATGAAATCTACAAGGTTTTGGTGACAACCAATGAGGAGGGTAGAGTCAAGAATGAGGGTGATAGTGCTTTGAGGCATAACAAAGGCATTGTCAAGATCATGACAAAGTATACAAAAGGAGACAACAAAAACTTGAATAAAAATGGCTAACCTACAATAAAAGATGCAACAAGTGAAGATGCAAATGGAAAGGAAGTAGGCCTAAAATTGGGGGCATTACCGTAATTCTTATGCTTATCTTGTTTATTCTTTGACAGTGAAGAGAATAAGGGGTAATGCAACTACTTTCCCAAAGTTCATTATCTGATATTGAAAGTGCAGTTTTCCTAGAGAGGCACATTAATAACATAATCATCAACTGAAGTAAGTAGACTATATCAGATCTCTATAGGTAATAAGGGAACTATTAGAGCTTGGTTATGTAGTAGTGAGGAGTACTAAATATATATAGGCATTTTTATTTTAATCATTTGTGAGGAAGTGGGATTGTAGTAGGATAGTCATAGCATTGTTCAATGCATAATAATATCGTAGAAGTTGTAGTCTCATGAATATATATATAGGGCATAGTTTGATTTTATAGAAGGATGCTCATGAAAGGAATCTTCAAGTGACAGTGAGTGAGCTATTTGAGATTGCAACTGAGGGTGCAATATCTAGTCTTAAAGGTAGTTAGCAAAGAAGTAAATGTGCCAGAAAACCAAACCCTACACAACAAACAATTCACAATGTTATCTTGCATAACGCCTTGAGTTTGAAGACAAAAATCTCATTGTATCTTGATGAAAGTAGTGACCTTAATGGTCAATCATTGGAAACCATGATTTTAAAACATGTTATTGTGCTTATGGAGGAAACATTTTAAGCAAGGCAGTGAGTGGTGGTTTGGAACAATGGCAAGTATGAAGGACTTGCTTTATATGCTTACTATGCAATATATTTAAGGACTTGCTTTATTTAAGGTTTCTTAGAAGAGATTGAAGGTGGATTATGGAACTCAAGGGTTACCATGATAAAAATTAAAGAAAAGACCAAGATCTATTTAAAATCCACTATCATGAAGATATTAAAGATGTCACATGCAAAACCCTAGTAGCTAGAGTAATGAATAAAATGCCAAAGAGGATAGTGAGTTGGGGAAAATTTAGGAGATCTCTGTAATGATAATGGATTTTGCATCTTGAGGGATAGTATAGATAAAATGCAATGCTCTTACAATGAATCTAGCTTCATTCCATAGGATAGTTTTCAAAGAAGAGTAATCCTAATCAAGGGTATTCATTTTAAAAAATGACAACAGTTAAAAGTGACAATGCAAGGAGAAGGTAACTGTTGGATATGGATATACACTTCAAAGAATTGAGAGGGAGATGTAGAAGCTAGTTATCAGTGACAATAAAGAGAATAGTCTTAATAAGTATAAGTGAAAAATGATTGAATTTTTACCATAAAAAAAAAATCTAAGTCTTAATATATAAATTTCCATTCAATATAAAATATGTTATACTCTCAACTAATAATGAGACCACATATAAATTTCAATTGAACTTACAATAACATCCATGTCAAAGAATACCTAATTAAAAAATCTAATAATAAAAAAATCTTGGAAAAATACTCACAAATACCCCCTTAAATTATAATTTATAGCTTGTGTATCGATGATTGTATTCTATCACCTTAGCTATTAACTGTGGTATATAATGGCTTGTATTCCATGACCAAAATAATCATGATAAGAGAAGCAAAAAATTCCCAATGAGATTTTTGAAAAGATGTTGAGTGGATGTTTAACCTACATATCTTTCTCCAGCTAAAAATAGATCTATGAATGCATACTCAGGAAACCTTTTAATCCAATTTGAAAGAAACACGAGCATGTCCATAATTATATTAGAAAATATTCAACCTATAAGTTTAGTTTAAGGTGTATGACACAAAAAGTAATGAAAATTTATTCAATAATTACCTATGGATTTATCACCATAGTTATAATCTGAAGTAGTGTTTAAGTAAGACCATCCTACTCCAACAGGAGATTCTACAAAAAGGAGGTTTGATATTGCATGTTTGAAGAGAAATTATGTCAGAATAAGAAATATTGTTCCATGCATCCATAATTATCATATGGTTTATATTTAATGATATGATACCTTCCAAGATTGTGAATTTCTCTTGAGTCCTCGACCATCTCCAAGTGGATAAAATGGGCCTAGCTCAGTGAATGCACCCCCTCCAAGTGAAGAAAAACCTGGTCTTGTTCAAGGGATGAATACACATTTTAGTATTCATTGAGAAACTAGAATAAATCATGAAAATCCAATCCCTTATTTTGAATCATCAACTGCAAGTCATAATAAAATAAAGACTTAACTTCCCACAAGTAAATTAAAATTAAATTTGTACATATTAGAGAAGAGGGATTGCTGGGAAAATTGCATTTGTCTGAGAAGGAAAATACATTTTAAATTAGTTATCTAATCACAGGTAGATCCCATATATACCCTATCTTCTCCACATTATCTAATCACATGCAAATACATCATTTATTTATTTTTTAAAATTAAAAGAAATCATTCTAAACCATATATAGGATACATTGATACTTCAAAAGCATATGAAGGAATTTGAAATTATGCAAATATATGTCAATTAAATACCTGGATTACAAACAATAGCATGAACAATGCAACCCTTGTTAAGCAGAGTGGGAATGAGATAAGCAACAATGAATCCTATGGATCTTGTCACACACATCTCCTTACCATTCTCTATCATTCTTTACTAAAACACTTCTCCATTTTGGTAGGCTATGCCTGAAAATAAGGTTTTGACGAAGGTTTTAGAGTATGTTTATTAAAATAAAAAACTCCATTTTGGCGAGCTATGCCTGAAAATAAGATTTCAACAAAAATTTTAGAGTATTTTATGTATACCTTTGATATTTTATGCTACTCTAAATGTGCGAATCTAACTAAGAAACGTAAAAGACAAAACACCAAGGACACCTCAAGATTAGCCAAAAGAGAGTTACAACGAAAAGGAATGCAAATAAAATGAAACACAAACACTTTTACCTCCCTTGTTGTTGAAACTTCTTTGATTGGCCCTTGCTTAGATTGGTTGTGTGCTCCTTAAATGATAGATTGAGTGACTATAATGCAAGCTTCAATATGCAAAATGATGGACAAAGATGGTTGAATGATTGAAAAAGGCTTGGACAGCATGTAGTTATGAGAGTGCAAAGTGTTGAGAATGCAAAATGACAGCATAAGGGTGCAAGATAGCTAAGTGTTGTGTAAATGCCCTTGAGGAGGGGGTATTTATAGGAGAATTTGAATTCTCTAGAGAATTCAAGGGTCAAGATTGCTCCAACAAGGTCAAGATGAAGGGCTATGGTGGGTTGAGAACCCACAAGCCCTCACATCTTGACATGTGGAGGGTGAAGTGGACAAGAGGATATGAGGTGGAGATGAGCCAAGAGGGCACATGAGGTGGAGGAAGTACAAGTACTTTGCAAGTACATTGGGAGATGGGAAGAATCTTGGGTGAATAAAAGTGAATTTTAAATTCACAATGATTGGAAGAATCTAGAGGGTAAAAGGTGGGCTCCAAAAAGGTGGGACTTGGTCACATGTGAAGATTGTGCCAAGTCCAAGGTTGGTCACATGTGGTGATTGTGACAAGTCCAAGGTTCTAGAAGCCTTGGAAGGATGGAATGTGAATTAAAAATTCACATATAAAGGAGGGGAATCTAGGACAAATAAAAAGGAATTAAAAATTCCTTGGAGAATGATTAGGCTTAATTAATTTATAATTAGAGGATAATTAAGGGGCTAATTAGGATTAAAAGCCAACTTGCCAAAGTTGGAGGATGTGACACATCCTAATCAAGGATTAGGCATGTGCACATCCTTAATGAAAAGATTAAGAAATGGATTAGGATTAGATGAAAATGACATGTGAGGAATTAAATAAATGTAATATTTATTTAATTTATTTGATGAAAAGAGGATTAAGGAGGGTAAGGTATTTAATTAAGATATTAATTAAATAATAGTAATATTATTTAATTAACTAGGCTAAGAGGATGTTTAGACGAAAAGTGATAAATTTGGATAAATTAAGTGTCCAAATTTGGATGTCTACATTTTAATTAAAGTTTTAGAGTATTTTGGTGGGCTATTGATTCTTGATTTTTTAAATGATCTATTCAAATGGATTGTGACTAAATAAATGACTAACTATTTAGTCATTTTTATTTGTGTGACTAAATAATTTTTTAGTCAACAATCAAATTAGTCATTTATTTACTCATTTATAGATGAGTTGCAAAAAAATAGTAGAATTTAGTCATTTTAAGTTTTTGTGACTAAAAGTTTATCACGCAGTCATTTATTTTCCAAATTCTACTATTGGAATGATGTTACCAATTCCAAGTTTCATTTCATCCCAAAGTGTAGTAGCTTCTTCATCTTGCAAACATTATTCCAAGCCAAAGACCCATGAGGGTGTTCATTCGAGATGCACTTGATTAGGGGATAGTATTTTAGGTACTTTGCATTCATAATCCTACACCAATCTTTTAAGTTCCTTAGCTGATCCCAACCCACCTTAGTGAGCAAGGCTTTGTTGGTAGATTGGAATTTCCTAATACCAAGCCCTTCCCCAACTTTCAGAAGGAAAAACTTATCCCAACTAACCAGAGACATTTTTTTTTTCCTTTGTACTAGACCAAAGGAAGTTTCTTTGGATTTTTTCAAATTTCTCAGTGATGTAACTAGGAATTTTGAACATGGAAAGGAAGTACACTAGAATACCTTGAAGGGTGGTAGTAAGGAATTGCAACTTACCAACATGACTAAGGATTGAACCTTTCCACCTTTTCTAACTTCCTTTGAATCCTCTCAAGGATAGTATCCCAAAAAGTGGGAGTAACTTCCGTAACAGTGAGAGGGAGACCCAGATACAATAAAGGAAGGGAGGCACTCACACAACCCAAAACAATAGTCACACGATCTTGTAGGCCAAGAGTGTTGTTAAAGAAATAGATCATACTATTATTATAATTTATACACAACCTGAGCAAGCCACATAATTATTGAGGCAACTTTTTCGTTTCCTTTCTTCCACAATTGAAGATTTCCCAAATAGAATGGTGTCATCCACAAACTGTTGAATGATAGGTCCATATAAAGTGGTGGTTGGTTTAACACCTTTAATAGAGCCCTCTGATAGCATTCTAGCAAAATTCCTACTCAACACATCAACAACCATTATGAACAAATAAGGAGATAGGGGGTCACCCTGCCTTATACCTCTCCAAGCAAAGAAACCATGAGGGACCCCATTTACCAGAACAAAATACTTCACAGTAGTAATACATTCTAAAATAGTGTTAATCACCCTCTTATTGAAACAAAACTTATCTAGGACTTTGGTAGGAAAGTACCATATGAATTTGTCACAAGCTTTTGAGATTTTAAGATTAAACGCCATACTAGCACTGTTGCACCGGTTCATAGAATGCAAAATTTCATGAGTAGCAATAGCAACATCCAAGATATGGAATCCTAGAACAAAGCCTTTTTGGCTTGGGCTAATCATTTCTTCCAGAAGGGATTCCAATTGATTCACCAGGATTTTGGAGAATATCTTATAAATGGTATTACATAGGCTAATGGGATGAAAGTCAGCCATGGTCTATGGCTCCTCAATTTTTGGAATAAGGAAAAGGAAGGTGTGGTTCAACTGTTTGAGCAGTTTTCCAGAATTGAAAAGATTCCTAGCCACCAGAGTTAGGTCTTCCCCCATACTAAACACAACAACCTGGACTTCCTTAGGAATAATAACACTTAGAATAGTCTCATTATCCTCTCAAGTTATAGAACTAGGAAGGGGTTCCAGCAGTAGGTCATCCATAGCTAGATTAGGAGCCTCAATAGGAGCTGAAAAAGTATGTTGGAAGTGACCAGAATCTAAAAGGTCAATATAGGAAGGGGTAGTAATAACATCCCTTGACTCATTTTTCAATTTTTTATCTAATTCCTTTTTCTTTGCTTAAGGGCCAAAACATGGAAGAAAGAAGTGTTTTTGTCACCCTCAGTCAACCATTGAATTTTGAACTTTTTCTTACAAAAAAATCTTCTTTTTCAAAAAAAATTCCCATTCCATGCATTCATCCCTTTCCTATTGACATGTCTGAACACTAATATCCCCTTCCTCCATCCTCTTTTGTGTCACCCTAAGATTATCAGCAAGAACTTTGTTTTGATGAAAAACACCCCCAAACACCTGCTTGTTCCACCCCTTAGCCATATATTTGATATACTTGAGTTTGTGGAAGACCCTAAACATGGGGGAGCCATTTACAGGGATGCTCCACCAACCAAAAATCTTATTCCTAAAATTTGGATGGGAATTCCACATGATCTCAAAATAGAAATGGAACAAACCCACAATAGAGTGTTCATTCAAGACCAACAACAAAGGATTATGGTTTGAAATAGTCTGGGGAAAAGCTAGAAAATTGGAGTTTAGTAAGGCCATCCAATTAGGAGAGAAGAGGAATCTATCAAGTCGAACCTGGATCAAACCATCTCCCAAATTCCTATTAGTCCAAGCGAAAGCTTGATCTTACAAATCAATGTCCACTAGACCAACATTATTTAAGAAATCAGCCAAATCATCCATGCTATCAGAGTAATCAATCAGACCCCCACACTTCTTTGAGGGGTATAGAGGAGAGTTGAAGTCTCCATCCACTAGCCATTGGACCCCCCTATTTCATTGTATCCAATCAGTTATTTCCTACTAGAGGGATTTCCTCACATTCCTTAAATTGGGGGCATAAATGTTAATCATAAACCAAGAACCCGCAACATGAGAGAACTGGACTCCCACACTATTCTTGCATTGGAATAATTCAGTTCTAGTTATCCTATTAGGATTTCACATCATAGACAACCTACTCAAAGCCCCATCTACATCACTATAGGAAAATGGGCATTCGACCAAACATATCTAGCTATGGGTTTAAAGTTTTTTTTTCGTCTTGGCTTCTTGTAATAGCAAAACGTCAATCTTGTGTTCTAGCACATAATTCTTCAGGGCCAGTTTCTTGTGGGGGCTATTTAACCCTCTCACATTCCATGATAGGAATTTTATTTAGATACTTTCTTTGAGGACACTTTCAATGTCCTCTATTTACTAATAGCGATATCTTTTGATGGCTCTTTATTCTTGGTTTTTCGTTGGTTGGGTCTACTAGGCTTGGAATCACCTTTCACATTTTATTTCTTTTGTTTACTCTTCCTCTTAGGAGTTGACCATAATTATTCTTCCATTGTTTGAACATGAGGAAAGATAGCCATCTTTCTCTGTCCAAGACTAGGTGTCTCCTATGTCACTCCCTCATCCCATAACTCACCTCCCTCAATATCAATAAGCTTAGGGGATTGAATCTTCTCTATTTCAACAAAAGGTGCCACAATCACCTTAGTAATAGGTAACAGGGGGGACTTGCATTCCATAACACTATTGGGAGAGGACCCACTTAGCATTGAAGAAAAAACAATAGAAACAATTTCTATAGACTGAAACTTCAAGATCATAAAGTTAGCAAGCCTAGCCTTAGTCGAGGAATCAATGATCTTAAGGATCTCAAACTTGAAAGGGTAGTTTTTAGTGAGGACATTTGTAGATGGTTCACTAGGGCTGGGTTATGTTTTACTATGGCATTACAGTCTGAAACAAGGTGACCAAGTTTAACACATTTTTGGTAATAAACCACAACATTTTTATAGCAAACCTGTTGAGTCGAGGATCCAAATTTGGAACTAAGCTTCACAGAATTGGATAAGGTCTTATTAATATCAATGTTGACATAGAATCGTGCAAAAACTAACCTATATTTTGATTGGTAATGGAGTCTAAGGTGATGAAATGACCTAAAGAATCACAAATAGTTTGAAATAAAAAATCATCCCAGTACTCCAAGGGTAGTATTTGTAGATGCATCCACATAGGATCTGACTTGTTGAGATCGATAGTAGGCTCAAAACCTAGTTTCCAACAACACAAAGAGAGACCATGTTTCCCATAAACCTAGGGACCCAAAGAGAGCACCAAAATCAAATCCTCCTCAACTATGAACTTGAAAAGGAAGATTCCACTAGCCATGGTGCAGATAGCTGCACTTCCCTTTAGATGTCATTTTGTAGTTTCCCATCTTCTCACCATATCAACAGTAGGGTGATAGGAGAAGAATTTTCCCACCATTGTGTTCTCCACAAATGAAAAAATCCTATTGCTAATAGCTTCAGGGATAAAGAATTTAGTACATGGGTAAGTGCACCAAGATGGTTCCCAAAAAGGGGGCTTAAGTGGCCATTTTTTTCTGAAATCAAGAAATGCTGACCTTAGACGTGAAATTGAGGATAGTTACACTCAAAATTTTGAGATGGAACAAACACAAGGATCGAAGTGCTCTAAGTCTACTTTCTAAACTACTAATTTATTTTGAAAATGGTTGAGATTAAGGGGTTCAACAAAGGGATGTACACAAATTGGTATTGTTTTTGTCAGAAAAACATAACATAGCAACTCTTGTACGACCTGAGCATGGTGACCTTTTTTTTAGTATTTTTAAAATTGCTTCGGTCAGAAGTTAGCTAACAGTATCTAGTTGGTGCACAATTTTTCTGATAATTTTTTAATGAATATTTGATTTTTTACTAATTTTCTAATTGGGCACTTCCTAAAAAGCAGAATTTTGGTTGTGCTCCCCCTACAAATTTTGGAAAGTAATAGATTTTTTTAAAAAAATATTTTTTAAAATTTGTAGAATGGAATCTAGTTTCTAAAAATGTAATTTATTTGAAATTTCAATGAATGGTTAATTTATAATGAGAAAAAAACCAAACACTTCTTTTTGAAAAAAAACAGACATACAAACAAAAGAAATTATGGATTAAAGCCCTCACATTGTCAGAAAGAGAAAAAAGTTATATTGTTGGAAAGCTAAGAGAGAACTTAACATTACCCATGTGTTCTATTTTGTCGATATTGAACCAAATGCAATCTTGACAGTGAGCACGAACTCGATTATGTGAAAAATTGTAGAATTTGCAAAAAACACGTCTCCGATGGTTGGGAATGCCCTCCAAACCTTTGGGTTGGTATTCCAACGAAAATACCAAAGCCAAGACTCGGGGATTCCCAAAGAAAAATATAACACGAGCACGCTATTTACTATTTTTCATTTTTTCTTCTCTGTGGAACATTTTTAACATGAAATAACGCGCTCGCGTTATTTATTCCTTTAGTTAAATGCCAGTTTTTTGAATGTTTTTTCATATGTTTGTATGTATATGTATGTTGGTGTGTCATGTATGTATGCATTCATGTATGTATGCCTATATGTATGTATTTATGCTTATGGGAGAGAGGGCAAGAGAGGGTGGGAGTGGGAGAGAGGGTGGGAGGGTGGGAGAGTGAGAGAGGGTGGGAGAGTGGGAG
>VDFB02000015.1:519512747-519721676 GCA_007258455.2 Sequoia sempervirens
AATCATTATAAGTTTTGAAAGAATGCTATCTTTTAGTAATTATACAGTCCCTCTTTTAAATCAATTTTCATGGAATTTAAATAGAAATTGCTAGTATCATATTTTCTTGCTTTTCTATGTAATCTCAAGATATAGTTTGCTATGTTTGTATTTCATAGTAAGTATGTTTAATTAAATTTTTACAACAATTTCTAGTGGTGCAATCATGATTTGGAACTTATTTACAATCCCCCCCAAACACTTAAGAACAATAGTTTTATATTTGAGAGTGCCATAGTTGATTAGCTCATGATGATTTTTTATGCCATGGATAGAATACTCTCACATATATTTATAGTTTAATTTAAATGATTGATTTTATTTTTTAGATATAATATCTTTTTTGTAATATGTTTTTGAAAAGGAAAAAATAGGTTTTATAGGGACCTGAAACTGTAGAGTTTAAACAACAATATATAACAAAAAAAGTTTATACAAGCAAACGACTGTCCCAAAAAAGAAACGACAAACATTTAAGAGACAAGAAAAATTCCAAAAAGGACCAAAAACTAGCATCAAACACCGCCAAGACTACCCAAGTTGGTGTTCAAGAACTCCTTCTTCAACATCCTTCATATCCTCAGAACCCCCCGGGCTAGAATTTGAGCCGTATGTGACGATGTCAGGGTCTTCCTCTTAATGTTAGCCCTGGTACGAGTCGAAATCCCTTCACCAGCAGATCTGCTACCTCCCCTATCCGCAACCAAATCCACGACCAGCAAACCCTTTTGGTTTTTTTCAAGCTTTTCCACCATCACATTGATGATAATTGTATTATGCCTAGCAATTTTGTGATTGTTCGCAACAGTAGCCCTAATATTTTGGCCAATCTTGGACATACTGCACTCGATACTAGTCAATCTTTCCTCCTGTGATTGTTGTCTTTTCCTTGGTAAAGGAGTTTCCTGTCCTTCATTCTCTCTACGACTCCAGCTAATCTTCTACTCCAAGTCCATGATCCTGTTGCTGAGATCAGTATTACGGCCTTTCAAATCACAGACTTCCTTCTGGGTCCACTTGAGAACAGTGAAAAGGCCATCTATACTTTTTTTTTCCATACTCACCATGTCCTCAGGCTTGAGCTTATTCAGGGCCGAGTTAATTTCATCCTGAATAGGGGAATCATAAGGTCCATTCCCAAATCTTCTAGACGTCGGGGCACTAGGGGCCAATTCCTTACTAACCATGGGCTTATCAGAGAGGATTTCCATAGAATTCCCAGAATACGAAACAAGTTTCGTAACAGGGGTACCTTTAAAACCAGGGGACAAACCTGGAGTAGGGCAACCAGGAGACGGCTGGGGATTAAAACAAGGCGGAAAAGCAAAACCCGGACTAGGGTACTGATGCAGAGGCTTAAATTTAGGACATGACAGTGGCGTAGAGTCCTTAAGGGTTTTCCAACAAGACGGGGACTGGGGAGCAGTGGTATCAGGACCAATAGGAACACAAGCAGGGGGGCCGGGGGTTGATCTCCCTACTACTTTCTGTCTCCTCATCATCCAAGTCTTCAATTTGAACAGTTTTAGGCAAAGCAAGTAAATTTTGAAAATGATCAAAAATGAGCCTAACAAGACCAGGGTGAATAATAGCAGTCCTCCTAGGGTTTCTTTCAACTTCATCAAGGCAATTCTTCAAAGAAGAGAATAAGTAAAAAGGCAGAGAGATACGAACCTTGTGACGGAAGTGGTTCAGAATGGAAAAGTGGTAACCATAAACTCTGGTGAAGCGTCTGTCAACCGTGATATATTCCATAATAACTCTTAAAACTTTCCTCCAGATAGATTTGATGGACTCCACATCAAAGTAGCTATTGGCAACCTTAACCATCTTAGCTTCCTGCCCTTTTATGTGTTCTTAATGACCGCCTATTGAGAATCGGGCCGGTCCCGGAGAATTTCCACTTTGGCATTCTCGCCTGAAACGCTTCTGGCCTCCACACGCCCGGCCCATATTCAAAGCTCTGTTTGACAACACTCTATAGTTGCTTTGGGTCCCATTTAGGCATATTTTATCAAACACCTAGAAAGCGTGCCAGAGACTCTTCTTGAAAAAGAAAATGACATCGGTCCCATCAAATCTAATGAAATCGACGTACCTAATCTTTATCCGTTTCATCATGTCGAAGACAGACTTCTCTTCCATGCACTGAATCATAATAAATTAGTGCTTTCACTTCAGGATGGAGGTAGTCATTCTTCCTCCACGTGTTTTCGCCACCCTTCTTAACCCCTTCATTGGCGAAGTAATCCGCCACCTTATTGGCTTCTCTATAGGCGTGGGACACTTTCACTTTATCAAATTTACTTAATAAGATTTTTGTATCTTCGATTTATTTTTTTATGGTCCACGAGGGGGGGGTAAGCCCAAGAATACGATTTATTATATTCAATGAATCACCCTCCAACCAAAGACATTTCATGTTGATCTTGAGGGCTAAGCTAACCGCATGAAAAGCCCCAACAGCTTCCGCAACATGATTAGTTTGAGTACCGATATCCACAGCAAAAGTTGCAATAAAAGCCCTCGAGTTATCCCTTAAAACACACCCACTGCCAGCTTTCCCAGGGTTTCCTTTAGCCGCACCATCAAAATTGGCTTTCAATGAGCCCAAAGGCAGCAAAGACCAATTAGCATTCTCTCTCCCACAAACACCAGGTTTGAGGACATTTGATCCAACTAATTTTGAATTCCACTTTTTGGCCATAGCAATATCAAAAGGAGACCAGTTAGCTTTCTCAAACATTTTTCTTGGAATTAAAGATAATTTTTCCTTTATAGCCCTTAAAATTTTAGCATGCAAGTCCCCTTCCAACATCTCTTTATCCCTAAACACTCTGTTGTTCCTTTCCTTCCAGATATTCTGAGACACAAAATGTAGAACAAAAGACCATAGCTTTCGCACAAAAGGATTTTTTGAAGGAGCTTTCCATTGTATGAAGAAATCTTCGACAGAGGCAGGGAAAATCCAAGCCACATCAAGAAGCGCCAAAATTTTATCCCAAATATTCGAAACAAAAGGGCAATGAAGAAAAAGATGATTAATAGTCTCGGCTTCATTCCTGCACATATAACATTTGTTTGGTAATTGAATTCCTCTTTTTCCAAGATTGTCCAAAGTGAAAATTTTATTCTGTAGCATTATCCAGTAGAAAATATTGATTTTCGGAGTCAGGTGATTAATCCAAGCCTTAGCCCAGAAGGGTGGAGGCTCCATCGGACTAACCAACATTGATGTGGCAGAGGAAACTGAAAAAATACCAGACGGGTTGTCTAACTAGACAGCAAGATCCTCCACCTGGTGTTCAGCTGGTCTTAGGGCTCAAAAAGCTGACTGAATAGGGCTAAGGTCCTAACTGATGGTCTTCAAATCAACCCAACCCCCATTCCTCCAATAATCTTTAACCAAGACTCCAAATTCATCTTTTTTGTAATATGTTATTGGGATGGTTATCTTAATTATTCAATTATAAATGTGACTTGCCTTGGCATTGTGTTCAATCCTTGGGGGGATGAATCTAATAATTGATTCTAGTTTTTGTGTCATGGTTGATTTGTGTTGATTATTGACACACTTTGTGCTATGGTTAATTTGTGACATTTATTATTGATATTTGATTATATTTTTATATGTGACATCCTTTGTGTCATTGCTCTAGTAATAAGATTATGGTTCTATCCAAAAGGATATGGTGAATAAGAGGTCAATATAATGGGGTTTATTTTAAAGAATTGAATGTAATTTATCTTATTATTTAAGATTGTTGATATCAAATCTTATCTACTTTCATTCCAGTATCTTGATACATCTTATCACTTAGCATAGGAGTCACCTCACCATAGGCTCTAGTGCTATGATAGGTAGAGGGCCCGGGGGTAGAATATGTTACCACCTGAGCCTTTTCCCAATAGATCTAGGAGATCTTTATGTTAAGTATTATGCCCCATTGTATTAACATACTTCTTATTTCTACCTTGTAGTAGGGGTGCCCTATAGGTTGTGTTTATACTTAACTTTTTCATTATCAATGAGGTAGTGATAGTTAGGTTTAAAATATCATCTGAAGATGCCCCCTAGATGGGTTTTGGGGACTAGGTGCACATGTAATATTTAAGGAATATTTGTGTGTGATTGTTTACGTGAGTCCTTGTTAATTTTTATTAGATAAAGTGGAAAACTAGTGTCTCAACCCTGCTACATATAAGGCCAAAAGGAAATAGTGAACAATGTACCTACAAAGGAAGACTAGAGAGTAAAGAGACAAAAGTACTTATAATTACAAAATAAATTATAAAAAAAAAACCCCATACAAATAATATAAATTTAAGATAATTATTTTGGGGTAGAGACATTTCTCCAATCCTTAGAAAAAAAAATTAAATATATCTTGGAAATCATTTTTTCCTTTTCTTTTTTTAAGATTGATTAGAAAAAGAAATATCAAACCTTTTTCTGCCCCTTACAATAAAATATATAAGAATGAGGGTGGTAGAAAATATACGAATCACTTTAGTTACGAATTAAATAGTCTTATTAAGCATAGTATCTAGAGATTCAACATTGTCCTAAAGTATTTACAAAAGTTTGGTATTATTTTTAAAGTAGGCACAACAAAGACCGAGGTTTATTCAAACAAATAGTTTCTATATTTTTTGAATAAGGTTCAATCATCTCCTCAAAGTAAATGGTTCCTTCACTTGTCTCAACATGTTTAGAACAAGCATTATTCTTAGCCATCCCTACGCTATTACACTTAACACCACTCTCGTACTCATAAAATTCACTAGTTGAGTCCACTTGATCAGTTGAAGCAATTTCCTTGTCACCGCGCATTCAATAAAAAATTATGTGATACCATCATTATAGTCCTTAGGTAAATTAAGATTATATGGGTATTTTAAGGCCAACCTAGAATATCTTCTCACAATAGATCACATAACTATATCCACATCAAAAATTAAACAGAACCTATAAATAATCTTAGTCTTATTCTTTACCTCATTCATAGTCATAGGCTTAGGAGTACACATATAATCTCGATTTGTTATTATTTTACTTAAGATAGGGGTTCCTTATCAAAAAATTCCAATCCAAAATAAAAATCTTAGTAGCAAGAAATTATAGAACATCAATATTGATTGAACATCCTTAACTGACACTTTCTTCTTTTAAGATCGATGTTTCATTTAGCTTTTATTTATTTTTTGATCTTTACAAATAGTAATGTCTTGATAAGGAGAAAGAATAATAGATTAATGTTCTTCTAATACTCTTGTACAAGTAGTTTTTATAAAATCGACGTTTCATTGTTTGCATTCCTCAAAATTGATATGAGAAGAAAGAATAATGTCTTGACCCTACATTACTTTTATCAAAATTGTTCCATGCATAAGATTTCTCATTTCTCAAAGTAAAGATGCATTCCTCAAATTTGATATGAGAAGAAACAATAATGTCTTTACCCTACATTACTTTTTTTGAAAGTGTTCGAAGTGTAAGATTCCGCAAGAAAGAATTATTCTAGAAGGATGATTCTGCTTTAAAGGGTGCCCTGTTGTCAAGGATGAGATAATAGGCGATTGCAAAAGAATAATGTCTTGACCCTACATTAATTTTATCAAAACTGTTCCAGATGCAAAATTCCTCGGGAAAGAATTGTTCTTTAAGGATGATTCTGCTTTAAACGGTGCCCTGTCGTCGAGGATAAGATAATAGGTGATTGCTTAAAGGTACTCGTCAGTTCATGGCATTCACTAAAATCTCTAATATTTCAGAGGAATGAATACTCCTGTTATTAGCCGATAGGCTATTTTATGTGGGGGAACCCCACCAGGATTTCCAGCAGTCTTGCCGGAAACCCGGTGGGGATCCCAGAGGGCTGGAAGCTTTCGGACCGTATTTGGATAGCTGTGCCTCAGGTCAAATCCTATGCTTGGAAAGCGATGCCACCTTTTCCGTAATACCAGATGCATTGCATTGTGTAATCGCCTTGTACTATAATTCTCCCACCAATGTTCACAGGATTGTGTTCGATGGCGTCTTTATTGCTAGAACCTTAGCAGCAGCCCAGATTCGAATCTAAGGCAAGACTGGCTACGACTTTGGTGCCATGGTGGATTGAGGCATATGCAGAGAGAAGAAAGGTGAATTTACAAGGGTGGCATTCTATGGCATTAAGGTCCCTGCGCCTGGTTTATGCTGTGCTCACTTGCCTCACGTTTATCTTCATGCTCAGCATGGAGCTTGCATACAGGTTGGGTATTGATGGTACTGTTAACAAGGAGCTCAACAAGAGTTTGCTTGTCTGTACGACCCATAAGGCCGCCCTAGTCTCCCGTTCCCATTGCCTTCGGGTGAATTTCACCTGGACTCTGTTATCTTATGCTGCAATCCAGATAGGAGAGGGAGAGGAGCGCCAACAAATTCAATACCTGCTGAATGTGCCTAGGTCCTCCTATGATGGTAAGGAGCGGCCGAAGCTTTCTCATATGAGATATGTTAATTACTGGCCAGTGTTCCGCTGTGCCCTACAATGATGGGTACAAAATAGGCTCTTTGAGCCTACTGTTATAACCCAACTCCTTGATCTAGTAAAGACCCCACTAGACTAGCACTACATTCACATTTGCCAGCGTACGCCCAGCCTGTGCAAAAATGAGAGCTTTGGGACAGGGTATGAACATCCATCAAAGCATAAAGGATAGATGGTTTTTATTAGATGTTGTAGTTGCAACTACCCTGGTAGACATGTATGCAAAATGTCGAAGTGTAGACAAAGCCCGTGAATTGTTTGACACAATGCCTCAAAGAAATGTGTTCACATGGAATGCAATGATCGTAGGATATGCACAAAATGGATTTGTAGAAAAGGCTTTACAAACTTTCAAGCATATGCAATTGTCTGGTGTAAAGTCAGATTCCACAACCTTTGCCAGCATTCGCGTAGCCTGTGCGAAAATGGGAGCTTTAGAACAAGGCATGGACATCCATCAGAGTATAAAGGATAGAGGAATTTTGTCAGATGTTATAGTTGCAACTGCCTTGGTAGACATGCATGCAAAATGTGGAAGCATAGACAAGGCACGTGAACTATTTGATAAAATGCCCCAAAGAAGTGTAGTGTCATGGACTGCAATGATTGTAGGATATACACAAAATGGATTTGTTGAAAAGGCCTTAGAAACCTTCAAGCAAATGCAATCGGCAGGTGTAAAGCCAGACTCGACAACCTTTTCCAGCATCCTCCCTGCATGTGCCAAAATAGGAGCTTTGGAACAGGGAATGAACATCCATCAAAACATAAAGGATAGAGGACTTTTGTCAGATGATGTTGTTGCAACTGCTTTGATAAACATGTATGCAAAATGTGGAAACATGGACAAGGCACGTGAACTGTTTGACAAAGTTCCTCAAAAGATGTCATCTCATGGAATGCAATGATTGTAGGATATGCAGAAAATGGATTTGCAGAAAAGACATTACAAACTTTCTGGCAAATGCAACTGGCAGGCATAAATCCAGACTCCACAACCTATGTCAGCATCCTCCCTGCCTGTGCCAAAATGGGAGCTTTAGAACAGGGTATGGGCATCCATCAAAGCATAATGGATAGAGGAATGCTATCAGATGTTGCTATTGCAACTGCCCTGATAGACATGTATGCAAAATGTGGAAGCATAGACAAGGCCTGTGAATTGTTGGACACAATGCCTCAAAGAAATGTGTTCTCATGGACTGCAATGATCGCAGGATATCCAAAAAATGGATTTGTTGAAAAGGCTTTGGAAACTTTCAAGCAAATGCAATTATCAGGTGTAAAGCCAAATTCCACAACCTTTGCTAGTATCCTCCCTGCCTGTGCCAAAATAGGAGATTTAAAACAGGGAATGGGCATCCATCAAAGCATAATAGATAGAGGAATTTTGTCAGATGCTGTAGTTGCAACCGCCCTGGTAGACATGTATGCAAAATATGGAAGAATAGACAAAGCCCGTGAACTGTAATGCCATAAAGAAATGTGGTCTCGTGGACTGCAATGATCGCAGGATATGCAGAGAATGGATATGTTGGAAAGGCTTTAGAAACTTTCAAGCAAATGCAATTAGCAGGTGTAAAGCCAGACTCCTCAACCTTTGCCAGCATCCTCCTTGCCTATGACAAAATGGGAGCTTTGGAACAGGGTATGGACATCCATCAAAGTATAAAGGATAGAGGAATTTTGTCAGATGTTGTAGTTGCAACTGCCCTGGTAAACCTGTATGCAAAATGTGGGAGCATAGATAGGGCACGTGAACTTTTTGATAGGATGTCTACAAGAGATGTCATCTCATGGAATACAATGATTGCAGGATATGCACAAAATGGACTAAGCATGGATGCTCTCAAAATATTTGAATTAATGAAGTCCTCTCAAACGTATCTTGACATTGTAAGCTTTTCTTCTGTTTTATGTCCATCCAGCCATGTAGGTTTAGTGGATGAGAGTTGTACATACTTCAATCACATGAATACTTCCTATTGTATTACACCTACAGTTGATCATTATGTGTGCACGATTGACCTTCTTGCTCATGTTGGCTATCTTGAGGATTCCCTAAACTTTATCATTAAGATGCCAATCAAACTTGTGGTGGTTGTGTGGATGTGTTTTCTTGGTGCCTGTAGATTACATAAGAATATAGGCTTAGGAGTATTTACAACAACCTAGCTTTATGAATTGGATCCTAAAAATCAAAGTCTCAAACAGTAAGAGCGTACATTACCTAGTACTAACCTAAATGTGTGGGGGGTGGGCATTTTTCTCTTTTCTGTGCCTACGTCTGTGTGTTGCTTTCGAAGCTCGGCCACCAATTGCCATAATCTTTCTATCTCCCCCAACATCTTTCAAGATTTGTTTATACTCGGCTCTGCCTGTTTGAAATAGATGTTTATTAAATCATTCAAGGTGTTTTATAATGATGAAGAGGAAAAGGAACAATTGGGGAATGGTAACACGTACCTTGGGTGGGAACAAACGTGGTAGACGCAAAAGTGTCGTAACGATTCAACCAAGTCATTAATTTTATTAGTCTCTGCAGGGATTGTAATTTGCAACAAAGCATATTTACTTCCTTTGATAATCGGACAGAGACAAATTTAAGGTTTTCCTAATTTTGCAGGACAGATAATTGGTAGAGCAACATTTTCTAAATATCATCCGAAACCAGGGGATGTGAGCTTTTTAAGGATTTTTTACAAAGAAATTATTAAAAAAATGAAGTTTTTCAAAGGATTTTTTAAATTTTTGAGTTTTATATTTATAAATATTAGCAATCACATCATGGTGTGCAATGGGAATGCCGAAGAGGTGTGGAATGTCAATTAGGGAAACTTTAAGCTTATTTTTTGCATAAATTTGTGTATTACATGAGTTCAATTGGTTGGCCATTCATAAAATGATATTGTTGTGCAACAAAGGTCTCTAAAAATGAGTGAAAGAAAATCTTTCAATCAAGAACACAATGAAGGTCTATGAAGAGGGAGGGGGAGAGATAGGGAGAGAGATGGATGGGTAGAGAGAGGGGAACATTTCTAGAGATGGAGGGGAAGAGAGGAATATAGAGGTAGAGATGAATATAGAGTGAGAGGAAGATAGACAAATAGATAGAGGTAGAGATGAATATAGAATGAGAGAGGACAAGGGAGACAAATAGATTAGATATAGATAGAGAGATAGAGGGAGAAATAAAGATAGAGAGATAGGGAGATAAAGGGGAGAGATAGAGAGGGATGGATAGAAAGGAAGAGATAATGAGATAAAGAAGAAGAGGAAGAGGGAGAGATAGAGATATAGAGAGATATATGGCAAGATAGAGTGATGTAAAGATATAGATATAAGGAGATATAGAGAGAGGGAGAGAGAAAAAGAGAAAAAGAGAGAAAAATAGAGAGAAGTAGAGAAAGACAAATAGAGATGGAGAGGGAGATAGAGATAGAGGGGGATAGAAATAGGGGGAGATAGAGAGAGAGGGGGAGAGATAGATAAATGGGAAGAGAAAGAAATAGATATAGAAATATATGGAAAGATAAAGGGAGAGAGAGGTTGAGATATAAAGATGGATAGGAGGATAGGGAGGGAGCAAGAGAAGGAGAGATGGGAGAGAGATAGAGAGAGGGAGGGAGAGAGAAAGGGAGAGAGAGAGAGAGAGAAGATAGGGAAGAGGGAGATATATGTAGAGAGGGATAGAGAAGAAGAGGGGGAGAGAGGGAGAGGGAGAGATATAGATATAGGGTGATATAGAGAGATAGAGAGGGATAGGAAAAGAGATAAAGAGATAGGGAGATATACATAGAGAAGGATATGGATAGAAAGAGATAGAGAGATGAGTGAGAAGGAGATCGAGTGAGAAATAAAGATAAAGATACATAGTAGAAGAGATGGAGGGAGAGATGGAATGAATAAGATAGAGAGAGAAGAAGGGGGGAGAGGATATAGATGTATAAGGAGAAAGATAGGGAGATAGATAAAGAGAGATATAGATAGAAAGATATAGAGAGATGAGTGGGAGAGAGAGAGCGGTAGACATAATGAGATATAGATAGATAGGGGGAAGAGATAGGAAGATAGAGATAGAGGGGGAAACAGTGAGAGAAAGAAGGTGATAGAAAGAGAGATAGAGAGATAGAGATAGATGGTAGAGAAGGAGAAAGGAGTGGTGGAGTGAGGAGGAAGAGGAGGAGAGGAAAGGAGAGATAAAAGAGGAAATAGAGGAGGTGAGAGAGGGACTGATAAAGAGAGAGATGGAAGGAATGGATGTGGAGAATGAAGAAAATGGAAGGAATGGCATGGAAAGAATATGAACAGTGGAATGGATGGTGGAGGATGGATGGACAAAGGAAAGGAAATAGCGGACATGGAGTGGAATATAAAGATGGTAATATAAGAGGGGAAATATGGTGATAAGGCTGAAATACAGTGGAATGGAGAAGGAATTAAGGGAAGAAAGGAGGGGAATGGAATGCTGGGTGAAGGTGGTTGGAGCGACTTGCCCTGAGCCATCGTATACGATCAAAAGTGTACAGTTTGGCCAGTTTCTGAGTGTGAGACGTGATGATTATGACATTACGAAGAATGATATCGTTACTTTGAAAAAGAAAAGTTGCTGCAATCAGGTCAGTGTTTGTATCTGTTTCAATATTAATATTAATATTGCAGTTCTCCCAAAAATTAACGGAATTACACTTGTCATTGCTTCACAGACTTCGTGGAGGTTAGCGAAAGTTTCCGGTACCCAGGAAGAGTTGTTCACCTTCCAAAATGTTGCGAATAATCAATACATGCATCCGGAGAATTGTAGCTGTAAGAATAGCGAGGTGCGAGTCTTCACTTTAGAGATTTCTATGGTGCGTGTGTGGGAAATGAATTGTATGAATGACATTTCCATGTTTCTACTGCAGGTGAGAACATCTCCGATCGATATGTATAAATAGAGGGTAAAGAAGCTCAAAGATGGCAATTATACCATCTCTACTCCTGAGTGTCAACCCAGCTATTTAAAAGCGAAGGGGACGAATAAAGATGTTAAGGTTTCTCACCCACCAAACTGTGATGCAATTCCGCTTGAGTTTAAATGGGACATCCAAGTTGAAAGAGAAGATAATTAGCACTCTTTAATAGACATAGACATATAGGTATTACTCCTATCCTAAATAAAGCAAAGGGTTTTTTTCATTGTGTTTGTTTGCTGTCCAGCAAATAAATACAATTTTTTCCCTTTGTCAATAAGCTAGCTTATTTATATTTTAATTTTGTCTTTATATTATATATATAAAAAATTAGTATCAATATTATTGATTTTAATATAAGTTAATTAAATTTTATATGTTCTAAGCAATGTATCCTCTCTCTAAGGAGGAATTAAATAAACATTCAATTAGTCATAAATATTCATCATATTTTTTAATTTGCACAAAAATGTTACAAGCCTATTGAAAACAAAACATTCTACTTATAATATATTTTATTTTTCTAATTTCAATGCGGCCTCACAATCAATGTAGTTTTAATCAAATTTTATGCTTTCATGTATCTTTGTGAGTGTCATTAAAATTGAATGTAATATATACCCAATTCAACAATAAGTACTAAAAATTTAATAAGTAAAAAGAACCATCATAATAATTAATTACCATCTAAACAATAAATAATATCATCAATAAATTAGTAACTAATTTGAGAATAACTTAAAAAATGCTCTCAATAATCAAGTTTCTAACATAGTAACAATGAATAATACTCAATGAACAATGGACAAATGAGAATCAAGTTTAATGCAACTATCATTGAGAACTAGTCAAAACTAAGTTCTATAGTCTCTAAATCTCTATGATCCATGAGTGTTGGATGGATTCTAAAGTCTAGTGGGGATGAATTGTATTACTTGATTCAAAAGGAATATCACCAATAACCTTTATTTGGATTGCGTTCTTCTTGAAAAAGCTCAGTTTTATTAATTACATAACCTTAAACAATTGAAAAAAAACCCAAAACTATGTTTGATATAAATCATAAGAATATATTGTAAAACCATTTCCATTTATGAAAAATGATAAAGTAAATATAAGTTAGAAATTTACGCAAACTAATATCCATTGTGCTATTTGAAAATTCCTTCTATAAAAGAAGATCTCATCAACTTTACTTTTAATAAATCAATTTTAATGGAATTACTAAATTTATTTAATATTAATACTTTTAATAATTTATTGATTAATAATATTAATTAGTAATTCAAATATACGACTTTTTTTTTAATAATTTAATTTTATTGAAATTATTGTAAATTATTTATTAATAAATTAACATTATATAATTACCGTTTAATTAATATTTAAATAATTATAATCTATTAAAAATTAATAATAAGCCTAATTAATTGTTATTTTATGATTATTAATATTAAAAAATGATTAGTTAATTTTAAACATTGTTAATATTATTGGAATTTATTTCATCAAAACATAAGAAGGGAATGCATGGTAGAGAGAATGGGATAGGGGTGGGTAATGAGATAAGGAGGGAGAGGTAGAGAGATAAAGAGGGGAAGAAGGGAGAGTCATGGAGATAGGGACAGAGAGAGGATGGGAGGAAGAGGTAGTGATCTAGAGAAAGGAGATAGATGGGAAAGAAACAATAATAGAGGGAGAGAGAAGAAGTGAGCTGTAGGCAACAAAGAATATAGATGTGTTAAGGACAAAAGGGAATATACAGAGGGAGATAGGCAGAGAGATTGGGAGGGATTTAGAGAGGGGAGAGAGAAGGGAGGGAGAGCGAAAGGGAAGTATTGGTAGATGAGTAACAAGCGATGGAGGGAGAGGTACACATGGAGAGAGTGAGGGACCTAGGGGGGATGAGATAAAGTGGTGATGACCTAGAAAGGGGAGGGAGCGAGAAGTCGCGAGAAAGCAGAACGAGATGAAAGGTAAAGTGGGGAGAGCGGTGGGTATTGAGATAAGGTAAGAGAGACTTAGAGATGGGGAGATACAAAGAAGAAATAGGTGAGAGATAGAGAGGGGAGAGAGGTGGGTTATGAGACAAGGAGGGAGAGAGAGGTTGGGAGGGAGATGTAGCGATTGATAGAAATGGGTGACAAACAACAACAAAGGATGATAAGAGAAGAGAGAGGTATGGAGGAAAGGAAGGAGATGGCCTTAATGATGGAAGGCAAGGTATAGAGGGTGGGAAGAGGCAAAAGAGGGACTGAAAGTGAAAACCTTGACTATCCATCATCAATCATAAACCATAAAATTTAAGCCTTACTGAAGTGAGGTAGTGAGAGACAAATAGAAAGTAGCAAATGTGGACTTTTTTCAATACATCACCATTTGGCGAGCACCAAATTTGGAGAGTGCCAAATTTGGTGCTTGCCAAATGTTGTACTGCATTTGGCTAGCACCAAATTTGGTGAGTGCCAAATTTGGCACTATCCAAATTTGTCACTCGCCAAATTAGGTGCATTGGGAAGTACCAACCAAAAGGGTTGGATTTTTCCTTGGGCATATAACCCAAAGGGTTGCATGACCATTTCATACCATGGACATGATTTTCTCAGGAGGATACAAAATTTGCACATATTTTCGGTTGTGTTAACCATCTCGTTTGCATGTCATTCAATGCAAGTTTATAAAAAAATTGTGATGATGTTAGCCTCTCTCTTAGCTATATAAATATATAATTTTTTTATGTTAAGGTTTTCATCCATAACTTCTCTTGTTATTGCCTCTATTTTTCATCATAAACCAACATGTGCTAGTTTTAGGATAGATTTTTACTTGTTCATTAAAACTTGAAAGAAATTAAGTCTTTTAAAATAGACTCCATTCTACACATGATGAAAAAACAAAAGAATCAATTTTTGCTTAGCTTTTAAAACATTTTTGGGGGAGCATGCTCAAATTTGAGCTTTTAGGATGTGTCGACTTTGAAAATTCATAAAAAAAATTATATTCATTAAAAAATATAGTAGAAAGAATGGGGATTAACTACATGGTGTTATACAATTTCAAACCATTCAAAATTTTTTAATTCTAGAAAGAAAGTTAATGAAAAAGGGGGGGCCTCAGACCTTGTGCTATTTTTTTGATAAAAATAAGACCTATTTTGCCCCCCCCCCTTTTTGATACCCTTAACTTGATTCATTCAAAAAATAATTAGTTGCTGAAAAACTAGACTTAGAGAACTTCAACTCTTGTTCTTGTTGAATCTTCCAATTTTGAGTGTAACTATCTTCATTTTCTCATGCAAATCAGATTTTTCTAATTTTAGAAAAAAATGGCATCTTAAGAGCCTTTTTTTTGTGTCATAGCTCCATGAACTTACCCTCAAATCTCTTTAAACAATATTCATCTACTTTGGAAGAAAAAAAACAAGATGTTATGCATGGTGACTTCTCATTCCTAAAAGAAATATGTGTGAAGAAGGATGATGTGTGATTTCTTTGAAGAATTCTCAAGTGTCTCCATTATGATGCTAAAAGTGAACACACTTCAAGAAGGTATTCTAGGCCCATTGT
This sequence comes from Sequoia sempervirens, assembly GCA_007258455.2. Lineage (NCBI taxonomy): Eukaryota > Viridiplantae > Streptophyta > Pinopsida > Cupressales > Cupressaceae > Sequoia > Sequoia sempervirens. The sequence goes on from VDFB02000015.1 coordinate 519,527,838, forward strand.
AAAAGACAACAATCGAAAAGATATGGAGATATTTGTCCAAAATTATCCACACTCATTTCAAACTATGAAGAATGATCATGTAGAGAATTAACAAGAGGGTCATAGTGTTGCCTCACAAAGATTGAAGAAGAACCGTCTCCATCAAAGAGAAGATGTATGAAATCAATGGTATCTCTTAAATTTTAAATGTGGAACTCAACATACAAACTAGCAATCTATTTCAAGTACTCACCCCAAGTAGCCATATCTGGAAGATGTATATCCTACTACACTAGGACAATACAAGCAATATCACATGTAAAAATATCGGGTATATTGAATACAAGGCTCAAGAATGAGATTACGTGTGAGAACTCCCAAGTTCAAGTAACCAAAAGTATCCTCAAATCAATCTTCTACACCAGAATTTTGATAAAAAACTAAAAGATCAAAGCCATCATCAAAAGAAAAATATGTAAAGGTGTATAAATGAGATGCATGGTCAACCATCCCAATAGAAATAATATCTCTACTCTCCAAGTCTCTAAATATAAAATAATAAATAATCAATTCCATGATCGTCATTACTCCATCATGGGTAATTAGATAGATGGGAATAATATTGTTTGAAAAATGAGGTACTTACAAAATATCATTGAAATTTCCCTACCTACCTAATATCAATAGATGCATTCCCAATTAAATTCATTTATGAATTGGTTCCTACAAAGATATCTGACATGGTAGATCACTCAAAGGAAGAGAATTTGACTATTAAGATACTATATGATGATATGCTCCTAAATCTAGAAGCCATCTCCATGATTGAAGACTTGTAGAAGAAAAATTTCTTGTACCTTTTTAAATTATGTAGTAATTGAACTAGTACATGGATGGTATCCTTAGTAGACTCTTTTGGTGAAGGAGAAGTTGACTTGGACATTTCTAAATGCATATCAATATTATTATGTCTTAATTCATCAATATCGTTCTTATAACAAGCATATTTATCGTGTATGGGATTTTTATAATATGAATGAGAGGGCATCTCTTTCCATGAAGCTTTCTCTTAGAAGAGGATTTATTCTATGCTTGCTCTGAATGAGGATTTTTATTTTATTTATTCTATTTCTTGTTAGAATGTTCCAGCTCTTTCACCTGACTAACCAACAATTCCCGAGATTTCGATGTATTTACGATACCCATAGCTATAATTTATTTTTTGTTCATGTATTAACATCTCTAGAAAGCTACAAGTGAAGTTGTATATCTAGAACCCATAGTTAACCTATGAATATGAAATCTAGAAACAGAAATGGCATAACCATGACCAAGTTTGTTGAATACATTATAGACTAATTGAATGTCCTTTTTATCAATTTGACGTGCTTTATATTACTCTCTTAGATAATTAACAAAAATGACAAATCTTCTCTAGGTGTTAGAATGTCAACCGTTTATTGCAAATATGCATAAATATGACTAGAAGATACATAGGGATGAATTTGGAAGAAATACTTGGATATAATTGTAGAGATCCTTAATATCTTTCCAATGTTGCATGAATCACAAAATTTGGATAAACAAGTCAAAATTTATGAGCTTGAAAGTGTAAATGGTTGATCTATCATCAAAAATAAAACTTACACCCTACACAGAAGATAGAAGCTCCTTTCCAATAATATTTAAAAAATATATATATAACTTATATATCAAAAGTTAATATTTTTTGAAATGGCTAAATTTAGCCCATAATGATGATCCTCCTAACAAAACAACAATTTTCTAAAAACCAAATTTGTCCAAGATAAAAGAAAAATTATACAAAAACAAGGGTTTTTTATCCATATAAATATAATGCAGGAATTGATTGGGCAATAAAGTGCTCTAAATTTATTTTTTTACCAACTTTGATCTTCAAACCCTAGTTTGCAACTATATCATAAAGTGATCGAATTGAGTGAAACAAAAGCTAGATCTGACTTTCTGAGACAATCTCAACTCAATACTAAGCTTATATTTGTACCAACATATTCCAAAATAAACCTGCCATAAAAAGCCACAAAGAGAAAACTCCAAATCTAGTAATTTACATGATCATTTTTTTTATTCTTTGGGTCATTCCATGATGCAATAGAAGAGAATACTCAAATTTACAATATCAACAAGCATTTGCGGCATTGAGTTAACTCAAGAACAAAATATTCCTTAGATTTGAGGAGGGGATTTTTATATGTAAAGCTCTGATACAATGTTAAGGTTATTCAAGGAACAAAATAGTTGCCATAAATGAAACAATATTGGTTTCAACACTCACCCAAATGGGAAAACCCACAAAACATAGAAATTCATAGTAACAAACCCATGCAAAACCATTGCCACAAAACGTGAACCATAAATGAAACAATATTGGTTTCAACAAACAATATAGTCTTTTTTCAACAATACCTTATTGAAAATGAAATAATATAGCCTAGGCTACAGAACAATAGTCAACATGCCTTATGGAAAAGAACATAAACTGAAACAATATTGGTTTCAACAAACAATATAGTCCTCTCTCAACAACGCTTTATAAAAAATGAAACAATATAGCCAAAGCTCTGTAAACATTTCCTTAGCGACAATAACATAAACTGTTTAATTGTCTTGCAACCATGGGCACCACGCAGAAACCATAAATGAAACAATATTGGTCTCAACAGTGACCCAGATGAAGAAACCCATAGAACAGTCTTTTTTCAACAACACTTTAGCGAAAATGAAACAACATAGCCTAAGCTAGAAAACAACAATCAACAATACCTTATGGAAAACAACATAAATTGTATAACATTAACTATTTTAATGTGTTGCAACCATCGCCACAAAATGTAAGCCATAAATGAAACAATATTGTTTTCAACAATGACCCACATGCCAAAAACCTGTAAACAACAAAAATTCACAGTAAGAAACCCATGCAAAACCATCACCAGAAAACACAAGCCATAAATAAAACAATATTGGTTTCAATGAAAAATACAGTCTTTTTTCATACATACCTTATCGAAAATGAAACAATATAGCCTAAGTTAGAGAACAACAATCAATAATTCCTTATGGAAAATAACATAAACTCTATAACATTAACTATTTTATTGTGTTCCAACCATCACCACAAAACCAAAGCCATAAATGAAACATTATTGGTTTCAACAGTGACCTAAATGGAAAAACCCACAAAACACAAAAATTCACAGTAACAAACACATGCAAAACCATCGCCACAAAACATGAACCACTAATGAAACAATATTGGTTTGAACAGTGACCCAAATGAAAACACCCACAAAAATAGAAGAATTCACAATAACAAACCAATGCAAAAACAAACAATATAACAACATAAATTGTATAACATTAACTATTTTATTGTGTTGCAACCATCACCTCAAATGAAACAATATTGGTTTCAATAGTGACCTAGATGGAAAAACACACAAAACACAAAAATTCATAGTAATAAACACACACAAAACCATCACCACAAAATGCAAACCATAAATGAAACAATATTGGTTTCAGCAGTAATCCAAATGAAGAAACCCAAAAAATAGAAGAATTCATGGTAACAAACCAATGCAAAAATAAACAATATTACCTTGCAACCATTGCGACTACATCGAAGCTATAAATGAAACAACATAGCCTAATCTAGAGAACAAAAATCAACAATGACCTATGGAAAATAACATAAACTATTTTTGAAATAATCTACAAAGATTTTTTTCAATATGCACCTCTTCCCGCTTGCTTTCTCTCCGCTCCATTCTTTCTCGAATCCTTGCAAAAAATGGACAATAACTTATCACAACAGACACTTTTTTATTGCTTTTCCAACCATCGCCCAAACAAAAAACAAGAAACCTCCAACCAACTTAATAGAATCTTGATAACAGATGATCGAACTTGCACCTTCACAGAAGCTTTCCCTTCTCGCTCGTAGCTTTGATAGCAAGTAAAGCCACATAACGACACCCAACAATTACTTATCTAAAATTGCACAGACAATGGCTATGTTTTCTGAGGTTTTAAATGGCAGGTGTTATTACAACCATCACCACTACACAGAAACCATAAAACAATTAGTGTTGATGCCAACTAGTGTTTAATGTTTTTGGCCTTCTCTATTCACGTGCTAAAAACTCTGCCACCTTTTTTCCGACCAGGAGCCGAATGCCAGAAATGATAAAAACTAGGAAGGTTGAAAAAAATTCTAAGCAAAGTTCACACATATAGCCTATCAGCTAATTATGTTATTAATGAGGTTCATTTTGTGATTAAAACCTTTTTTGAAAATGTGATTTTGGAGAAAGTTATAAATCAATAATCTTGTACAAAAAAAAGTTTATTAGATTGCTATATAGGATTATTTTGACAATTGGGATTTTTAAAAAAAATTATGATAGGTGTGAAACCATGAACTATAAATCCTAATTATAAATATACTATACCTACCTTGAATATTCCTAGATATCCATTCATTAATTACTATCTATTTGTGCTTCTATTTTAGAGCTATATATTTTACTAGTAAGTATTTTATCACTTAAAAATTATATTGATGAGATTTATCACTAAAAAATTGGGTTTTGTATAAATCCATGATATAATTGTAAATCATTATAAGTTTTGAAAGAATGCTATCTTTTAGTAATTATACAGTCCCTCTTTTAAAGCAATTTTCATGGAATTTAAATAGAAATTGCTAGTATCATATTTTCTTGCTTTTCTATGTAATCTCAAGATATAGTTTGCTATGTTTGTATTTCATAGTAAGTATGTTTAATTAAATTTTTACAACAATTTCTAGTGGTGCAATCATGATTTGGAACTTATTTACAATCCCCCCCAAACACTTAAGAACAATAGTTTTATATTTGAGAGTGCCATAGTTGATTAGCTCATGATGATTTTCTATGCCATGGATAGAATATTCTCACATATATTTATAGTTTAATTTAAATCATTGATTTAATTTTTTAGATATAATATCTTTTTTGTAATATGTTATTGGGATGGTTATCTTAATTATTCAATTATAAATGTGACTTGCCTTGGCATTGTGTTCAATCCTTGGGGAGATGAATCTAATAATTGATTCTAGTTTTTGTGTCATGGTTGATTTGTGTTGATTATTGACACACTTTGTGCTATGGTTAATTTGTGACATGTATTATTGATATTTGATTATATTTTTATATGTGACATCCTTTGTGTCATTGTTGTAGTAATAAGATTATGGTTCTATCCAAAAGGATATGGTGAATAAGAGGTCAATATAATGGGGTTTATTTTAAAGAATTGAATGTAATTTATCTTATTCTTTAGGATTGTTGACATCAAATCTTATCTACTTTCATTCCAGTATCTTGATACATCTTATCACTTAGCATAGGAGTCACCTCACCATAGGTTCTAGTGCTCTGATAGGTAGAGGGCCCGGGGGTAGAATATGTTACCACCTGAGCCTTTTCCCAATAGATCTAGGAGATCTTTATGTTAAGTATTATGCCCCATTGTATTAGCATACTTCTTATTTCTACCTTGTAGTAGGGGTGCCCTATAGGTTGTGTTTATACTTAAATTTTTCATTATAAATGAGGTAGTGATAGTTAGGTTTAAAATATCATCTGAAGATGCCCTCTACATGGGTTTTGGGGACTAGGTGCACATGTAATATTTAAGGAATATTTGTGTGTGATTGTTTACGTGAGTCCTTGTTAATTTTTATTACATAAAGTGGAAAACTAGTGTCTCAACCCTGCTACAAATAAGGCCAAAAGGGAATAGTTAACAATGTAGCTACAAAGGATGACTAGAGAGTAAAGAGACAAAAGTACTTATAATTACAAAATAAATTATAAAAAAAAACCCCATACAAACAATATAAATTTAAGATAATTATTTTGGGGTAGAGACATTTCTCCAATCCTTAGAAAAAAAATTAAATAGATCTTGGAAATCATTTTTTCCTTTTCTATTTTTAAGATTGATTAGAAAAAGAAATATCAAACCTTTTTCTGCCCCTTACAATAAAATATATAAGAATGAGGGTGGTAGAAAATATATGAATCACTTTAGTTACGAATTAAATAGTCTAATTAAACATAGTATCTAGAGATTCAACATTGTGCTAAAGTATTTACAAAAGTTTGGTATTATTTTTAAAGTAGGCACAACAAAGATGGAGGTTTATTCAAACCAATAGTTTCTATATTTTTTGAATAAGGTTCAATCATCTCCTCAAAGTAAATGGTTCCTTCACTTGTCTCAACATGTTTAGAACAAGCATTATTCTTAGCCATCCCTACGCTATTACCCTTAACACCACTCTCGTACTCATAGAATTCACTAGTTGAGTCCACTTGATCAGTTGAAGCAATTTCCTTGTCACCGCGCATTCAATAAAAAAATATGTGATACCATCATTATAGCCCTTAGGGAAAGTAAGATTATATGGGTATTTTAAGGCCAACCTAGAATATTTCTCACAATAAATCACATAACTATATCCACATCAAAAATTAAACAGACCCTATAAATAATCTTAGTCTTATTCTTTACCTCATTCATAGTCATAGGCTTAGGAGTACACATATAATCTTGATTTTGTTATTATTTTACTTAAGATAGGGGTTCCTTATCAAAAAATTCCAATCCAAAATAAAAATCTTAGTAGCAAGAAATTATAGAACATCAATATTGATTGAACATCCTTAACTAACACTTTCTTCTTTTAAGATCGATGTTTCATTTAGCTTTTATTTATTTTTTGATCTTTACAAATAGTAATGTCTTGATAAGGAGAAAGAATAATAGATTAATGTTCTTCTAATACTCTTGTACAAGTAGTTTTTATAAAATCGACGTTTCATTGTTTGCATTCCTCAAAATTGATATGAGAAGAAAGAATAATGTCTTGACCCTACATTACTTTTATCAAAATTGTTCCATGCATAAGATTTCTCATTTCTCAAAATAAAGATGCATTCCTCAAATTTGATACGAGAAGAAACAATAATGTCTTTACCCTACATTACTTTTTTCGAAAGTGTTCAAAGTGTAAGATTCCGCAAGAAAGAATTATTCTAGAAGGATGATTCTGCTTTAAAGGGTGCCCTGTTGTCAAGGATGAGATAATAGGCGATTGCAAAAGAATAATGTCTTGACCCTACATTACTTTTATCAAAATTGTTCCAGATGCAAAATTCCTCGAGAAAGAATTGTTCTTTAAGGATGATTCCGCTTTAAACGGTGCCCTGTCGTCGAGGATAAGATAATAGGCAATTGCTTAAAGGTACTCGTCAGTTCACGGCGTCCACTAAAGTGGCTAAAATTTCGGGGGAATAAATACTTGTGTTATTTCTTAATTGAATTGACGGTGATGACGATGATGACGTCGTCATTATCTTCTTGCTCTATAAATAGCCGCATGTTTCTCCCGACGTTGCATCCATACACACAGCATTTGCACATTGAGAGGAGGGAAAATTGGTGATAACATGGCCGAGTAAAATAAATTACAAGTTTTTAATCTTTATTATTTTGCTGAACCGAATAAGTAGGAAACTTCATAATGTCTTTTCCTTGTCATGGTGATGCAGAACTCTGGAAACGCTTTCGCTAATGGTTGGAGCGACTTGCCCTGAGCCATCGTATACGATCAAAAGTGTACAGTTTCACCAGTTTCTGAGTGTGAGAGATGATGATTATGACATTACGAAGAATGATATTGTTACTTTGAAAAAGAAAAGTTGCTGCAATCAGGTCAGTGTTTGTATCTGTTTCAATATTAATATTAATATTGCAGTTCTCCCAAAAATTAACGGAATTACATTTGTCATTGCTTCACAGACTTCGTGGAGGTTAGCGAAAGTTTCCGGTACCCAGGAAGAGTTGTTCACCTTCCAAAATGTTGCGAATAATCAATACATGCATCTGGAGAATTGTACCTGTAAGAATAGCGAGGTGCGAGTCTTCGCTTCAGAGATTTCTATGGTGCATGTGTGGGGAATGAATTGTATGAATGACATTTCCATGTTTCTACTGCAGGTGAGAACATCTCCGATCGATATGTATAAATGGAGGGTAAAGAAGCTCAAAGACGGCAATTATACCATCTCTACTCCTGAGTGTCAACCCAGCTATTTAAAAGCGGAGGGGACGAATAAAGATGTTAAGGTTTCTCACCTACCAAACTATGATGCAATTCCGCCTGAGTTTAAATGGGACATCCAAGTTGAAAGAGAAGATAATTAGCACTCTTTAATAGACATAGACATATAGGTATTACTCCTATCCTAAATAAAGCAAAGGGTTTTTTTCATTGTGTTTGTTTGCTGTCCAGTAAATAAATACAATTTTTTCCCTTTGTCAATAAGCTAGCTTATTTATATTTTAATTTTGTCTTTATATTATATATATAAAAAATTAGTATCAATATTGTTGATTTTAATACTAGTTAATTAAATTTTATATATTCTAAGCAATGTATCCTCTATCTAAGGAGGAATTAAATAAACATTCAATTAGTCATAAATATTCATCATATTTTTTAATTTGCACAGAAATGTTACTAGCCTATTGAAAACAAAACATTCTACTTATAATATATTTTATTTTTCTAATTTCAATGCGGCCTCACAATCAACGTAGTTTTAATTAAATTTTATGCTTTCATGTATCTTTGTGAGTGTCATTAAAATTGAATGTAATATATACCCAATTCAATAATAAGTACTAAAAATTTAATAAGTAAAAAGAACCATCATAATAATTAATTACCATCTAAACAATAAATACTAGCACTTGCACCAATGAGGTGCAATGCTTACGCCGATAGGCTGATTGTAAGATCTGTACATACTCTCATCAAGGCCTAAATCTAAAGACCGTATACTTGTTAAGGAAACTTCTATATCATCTCTTCCATTGAACACCCTCCTAAACAACCGCTTTATGATCACCCTCGAATCAGCCTTGGAAACCCCCACATCTAACAAACCAGCCAGGACACGGGATTAAAAGTTAGAGTCCAACGGATATCCCTCCACACCCGCCATAAAACCTATGAGGTATTTTACTGTTGCAAAGGTGAGATAATCCAGGTGTTGAATTATCTGACACAGCCAGAGAGAAGTCATTGAGAAAATATATATCTCTCTCACTCATATACACACACTCCCTCTTTCTCATTCTCTACCTATATCTCTATCTCTCTATCTTTTTGCCTATGTATACCTCTTTCTATTACTTATCTCTATCACCTTCTTTCTCTCTCACTCTTTCCCCCTCTATCTCTATCTCCCTATCTCCTCCCCCCTCTCTATCTATATCTCATTATGTCTACCTCTCTCTCACTCACTCATCTCTCTATATCTCTCTTTATCTATATCCCTTTCCCTCTCCCCCTTCTCTCTCTATCTTATTCATTCCATCTCTCCCTCCATCTCTTCTACTTTGTATCTTTATCTTTATCTCTCACTTGATCTCCTTCTCACTCATCTCTCTATCTCTTTCTATCCATATCCTTGCCTATGTATATCTCCCTATCTCTTTATCTCTTTTCCTATCCCTCTCTATCTCTCTATATCACCCTTTATCCATATCTCTCCCTCTCCCTCTCCCTCTGTCCCCCTCTTCTTCTATCTCCCTCTTCCCCACCTCTCTCTCCCTCCCTCTATCTCTCTCCCATCTCTCCTTCTCTTGCTCCCTCCCTATCCCCCTATCCATCTTTATATCTCAACCTCTCTCTCCCTTTATCTTATCTCTATATATGTTTCTTTCTCTTCCCATTTATCTATCTCTCCCTCTCCCTCTCTCTATCTCCCCCTATTTCTATCTCCCCCTATTTCTATCTCCCTCTCGATCTCTATTTGCCTTTCTCTACTTCTCTCTATTTTTCTCTCTTTTTCTCTTTTTCTCTTTTTCTCTCCCCCTCTCTCTATATCTCCTTATATCTCTATCTTTATATCACTCTATCTTGCCATATCTCTCTCTATATCTCTATCTCTCCCTCTTCCTCTTCTTCTTTATCTCATTACCCCTTCCTTTCTATTCATCCCTCTCCATCTCTCCCCTTTATCTCCCTATCTCTCTATCTTTATTTCTCCCTCTATCTCCCTCTATATCTAATCTATTTGTCTCTCTTGTCCTCTCTCATTCTATATTCATCTCTACCTCTATCTATTTGTCTCTCTTCCTCTCTCACTCTATATTCCTCTCTTCCCCTCCATCTCTAGAAATGTCTCCCTCTCTCTACCCATCCATCTCTCTCCCTATCTCTTCCCCTCCCTCTTCATATACCTTCATTGTCTTCTTGATTGAAAGATTTTCTTTCACTCATTTTTAGAGACCTTTGTTGCACAACAATATCATTTTATGAATGGCCAACCAATTGAACTCATGTAATACACAAATTTTAAAAAATCCCTAATTGACATTCCACACCTCTTCGGCGTACCCATTGCACACCAAGGTGCGACCGCTAATATTTATAAATACAAAACTCAAAAAATTTAAAAATCCTTTAAAAAACTCAATTACCCCTTTTTTTAGTCATATATGGATTCGTGCTTATCAAGACTCGTAATACTTTAGATAACTATTTACATTTAAATGTATGAAATTTGGAAAGTTATAATTTTATTATTTTAGTAGGTAATCAATATAGTTTAGTTTTTAATATTAATATTATAATTTAAAAATGTATAATTTTTATTTAGAATTTGTTTATTAAAAAGATGTTAAATTATTTTATTAGGTAATTGATATAGTTTAGTTTTTAATATTAATATTATATTTTTAAAATGTATAATTTTTATTTAGAATTTGTTTATAAAAAATATGTTAAAAAATAAAAATTAAGTAATTTTTAATATTTATATTTTACATTAATGAATGTTTAGAATTCATATATTCATTGATTTTTATTTTAAAATGATTAAAAAAATTAAATTAAAAAATAATAAAAAATCTTTTCAAATTTTTTAAAGATAAATAATTTTTAATCATTTTTGTATATTTATATTTTTTATTTATTTATTTTTTTCCTACCTACTAGTCCCAAAGGGCATAGCCAGATATTAATAACTCTAACCTTATGCTAATTCTAATTCTAATACTAATTTTAAATAATGTGATTAAGTGGCGAACAATTGAATATTACATAAAATATCATTTACATTTCTAAAGATTTGGAGACAAAAAAGGGACCCTTCTTTCCTCCAAACCATACATATCAATGCTTTCGTAATGATTACATTATTATTATTAATATAATTATCAATTAAAATTTAAAAACTTTTAATGATTTGCAACCATGCAAAACAACCATAGTTGTCTTCACTCATAAACTTAACTCATTTTCTCAAATTAATTTCGGTCTCAATATTGGAAAATATTAAACCAATTAAACACCTAGTAAGGTGTACCAATTAATTTTTCGATTGAAAGCTACTCATTATTCTATAAGAAAATATATATTTTGCAAATTAGTATTCTAATCTTGCTATTCATCTTACCGTTTTCAAATCGTTTAAAATTACATATGGTCATTAGTCTCGAATATTGTAAAATTGAATGTCCCAAAATAGATAATTTTCAAATTGAAATTTAATGGTTATTCTATCATAAATTCTATAAAATCTAGATTAGATCTGCACGTTATTCCAGACATATGTAATATTTAAAACCTCCAGCATCGTACAAGACTGACCATCGATGGTCGTCAGCGCTCTTGACAATAAACACTGTGGAGGAGTTATTGAGGATAATATATCTGACAATGACAGAGGAAAAGATTGTGAGTAGCTCACACGCAATGCAGGATCTGTTCATTAAATGAAATATTTAGCCGATATTCGTGGGGTTCCCGCCCACAGATTCCTCCTATGTTTTCTCCCTGGGCATAGTAATTAGCCGATGGCACCACCAGGGTTTTCGGCGTCAGACTGCTGGAAATTCTGGTGGGGTTCCCCCACATAAAAAAGCCTATCGACTAAATATGATCAATAAATTAGTAACTAATTTGAGAATAACTTAAAAAATGCTCTCAATAATCAAGTTTCTAACATAGTAACAATGAATAATACTCAATGAACAATGGACAAATGAGAATCAAGTTTAATGCAACTATCATTGAGAACTAGTCAAAACTAAGTTCTATAGTCTCTAAATCTCTATGATGCATGAGTGTTGGATGGATTCTAAAGTCTAGTGGGGATGAATTGTATTACTTGATTCAAAAGGAATATCGCCAATAACCTTCATTTGGATTGCGTTCTTCTTGAAAAAGCTCAGTTTTATTGATTACATAACCTTAAACAATTGAAAAAAAAACCAAAAATATGTTTGATATTGTGGTTGCTGATTTCTGCAAATGGTTAAACCTTAAAACATACATTAGCATATTCAGTTTAAAGCAAAGTAAAACCTCAACATCCATATGAAATTAGTCAACATGGTTTAATGATGCAATCAAAACAACAAAAAGGATTAAATAAACTAGATGAAAGCATACAATAAATCATGAAGTAAATAACATTCCATAGTGGATTGGTGCTATTGTTGAAAATAGCCCTTTCCCAATCCTTGGTAGATAAGCTAGTGATGAAATTGCTATGAAGATGGAGATGATAAAGATGGGAAAAATTAGTTCTCAGTTTAAGAGAATGACCTTGCATCAAGTTGTGAAGGATTTGATAAAAGATGAAGCCTCTATTTTATAGATTTTCAAATGTTGAGAGTGCCAAACATGGAGGATGTGGGACTAAATGTGAACCAATGAAAGGAGGCCACTTGTCATCCTGTGAGTGGTTGATGCATGTGCAAGATTTGAGAAGTGTGCCCAAGAGGGGGAAATTTTGAATTCAAATTTGTGCAATGAATGCTGAGAGGGGGACAAGAAAATGAGAAATAAATACAATGTTGGAGGGACAAATCAACTTGTCATATTTTTCAAACTTGAGAGAATATTCCCCATAAATGCTATGTTGAGTGAAAATGATGATTTTAATAAATCAATAAATTGATTTATTTGTGCAAATGGCATTATCTAGAGAATGCAAGTGGGTAAGATTAGAATTTAATCATGGCTAGATTAAATTAATGATGATTAGGATGTTTGACCTCTTTGACTTGAATATTTGATTTATTTAAATCAAGAAGGATGGAAGATGCATTTGGTATTTAATTAAATAAAAGGCTTGATTTATTTAATTAAAAGGAGGGTGATGGGATCAAGTTGATTTATTTGATTTAAATTGATGACTTTAGGAGATTAATAAATAAACTTGATTTATTTGCCAAATGGATGAATATGACCTATTCGAATGCATGATGTCAATTTCACGTGTCTACATTTTGTCCATCTTTGAAGCAATGTACTTGTTGCATTGGTTCAAAGAATAAACTTGCCACGATCAAAATTCAAAAAATTTCTAATTTTTCGGATGCCCCAGCAGAAAGTACATTGGTACATTGCCCCCTCTAGAGATCGAGCGAAAAGATTCAATTTGAGGGTTGATCTCATGATAAAGAGGTTCAAGATGGATGGTTATGGATGATGATGCAAATGAGATGGTTTTAAGATGCTTAGAATAATAAATCTATATTATCCTAAACAACTTAAATGATGATATGATGTGATGTGAGATGGATGAGATGGATGATGTGATATGCTATGATTATGCAAATGTATGATTTTATGCAGATGCTTAGACTAACGGATCTATATTATGATGATGGAAATGCATGTGAGATGATCAATGTTTCCTATTATGTATGATATGAATGATATGTGGTATGCTGACGGTTTGTGGATGAAAAATGGATGCAGGATGCAAGATGTATGTATGATGGATGCATTGGTGATGATGATGTTAGTGCAGAAATGAGATGATGACAAGAGGATCCATCAAGTCTATGATCTGACGAGACTTTATTAGAGATGGACTTTGACTCGAAAAATAGATAGGAGTATTCTTGTTCACACTTGACATATGGAAACCTTGCTAGGATGTACCTAACAAAGAAAGTATTCGCCAAGTTATTTTACAAGAGCGTCCAACAAGCACAACACACAAAATGATAATGATCCTTGCCCCATTCCTATCTCTCTAAGTCCTTCAATTGGATATCATCGAGAGGTCCTTGGAATGAGCGCAATAAGATAAATCAAAAGAAAAGATCAAGTACGCAAACAAGTCAATGTTCTTCATATCTCTAGCCAAAAGGGATTTGTTTTGATAGGATAAGAATCCAAGGTGATATCCAAAATGATGCCCATTGTTAGAACGATATATCCTAGGACATGCATTGTATAGGATGATGATGGTTTGATAAGTTGATTGATAGGCTATTGATACAAGGTTGATTGACATGTTTGAAAATGATCAAGAGTTTGATTTTGTTTTAACGGTTTGTTGCTTGATTTAGATTTTACAATTGAAACTTGCTTTTGTTGACTACTATGATTGTTTATGTTTGCATTGCCAAAGGATGAAGGTGATGATTATTTTATTATGGATGATTGATTATCACGGGTGAAAGCAAGATGAGACGGATGGATTTTTTCAAATATTTGGATATTTTTGACATTTTTGGAATGTTTTGAGGCTGTTTTTGGTATTTTCAAGATTTTACAAATGTTTTATTTTTTGATTTTCCAATGTTTTTGGATTTAGATGTCTCAGGGGCTGATCAAAGATTAACCTTGCCTATGTTTAAGCTCAGAGACGACATAGTTCGGATTCCAATGTTTTTTGACGTTTTATGTTTGATATGTTTTGAATGTTTTTGGATTTTTCTGATGTTTTGATGTTTTTGGATTTTCACATGATTTTAACGATTTGGATATGGACATGTGTGATGATATCAGTGCTCTGTTTAGGATTTTTCTAAAAACTAAGCTAAGGTTGATTGATCGAATCGATGGATTGATGATGATGATAACATTGTTGAGGATGCACAACAATGCAAGGATTGATTGATCAGGATTGATGAAGCTTGATTTGGAACAAAAGTTGTTCGAATGATTTGATGTGACGTTGAAGGATGCATTAGATGTGACTGATAGCAATTATTTGGATTGATGTTCAATGAAAGATAAAGCCTGATAAGGAGCATCTTCTTGTCAAAATATGCCATGGGCTAGTGATTTGGATTTTACTCACAAGTGCTTTGACCAATTTGGTTTCACATTTGCCAATGTTCAGATCACCACATAAGTTGGAGGATATAGATCAAAATTTATTCCCAAAGCGAGATGTAAATATCTTCCCCCAATGTCTAGCAATGTATGGAATGCGATGGGTGGATGCTCGGATAAGCGTATGGATGGATGGATATGGTAAGCACACAAAGGATGCCAAGGATTATCTTGCAATAAGATAAGGTGTTTGGATCAAGAAAGATCATTTGGATTATGCTTCATGGCTCAAATAATGCTTCCTAGGATAGGATCAAATGAAAACGACCCATGTCAAGTTTTTTACCGTAAGCAAGTGTAAAGCGTGCCCTAAAATTTCATCAAGATCAAGATAACTCAGATGATGGATGTTGATGGATAAAGATGGATTGGATAAATGGCTCATGGATGAGTGGATTTATTATGGATAAGATGGATGGAATGTTGCATTTATTATGGATGGGATGAGATGCTTTCATCTGAACTAGCATACGCAGATGCTCGATTCTACACATGACGCCTGTTTTCCAGGTTTTCATCATGGTCTTGCCCAAAGCGCCGCACATGCAGTTTTCACTGGAGAACGAATTTTCTCTTTACTGTTTTCAATTCTTTTCTATTTTTTTTTGGATTTTCATATTTTTTTGTTTTTTTTGGTTTTTTCTAAAAGATTTTAAGCTAATACTGAATCACAAGGTGTCGCTGATGTAGATGCCCCTGTCATAATGTGCCATCGGTATCCTGCCTAAAGAAGTTGCTTTACCAAGATACGTGCACTTGAATGAAGCTTTTGGGATTCCTGATATGCTTCGCTGATACTAGAGTTGACTTCATCTTGGTGTGCACATCGCGATAGAGTTCCTTCTAAATCCTTATGATAAAGGGTCGTTGCCAATACATGGTTGATGTGAGAATTGGATATCATGAGTGGAGGCATGGATGGAGTGTGTTTAGGGATAAGAGATGGATTGGTTGACAGTTTGGAACCTTTGACTCTCCAAACTTCTAGGAAGATGAGCAATGATGGGTGGATACGAAAGTGTGCATGGAATTAGGACCAACTGCTTGATATACTTTGTACGTTGCTTGAAAATCCTGCTTTTGCTTTTGTGGACATCTTTGATTTATACTTTTCCCTTTTTTATTTTTCCCCGTAGTTTCTTTGACTAATGGAGTTTGATAGGGATGATCTTTCTTTGTATGTTTTGGTATCCATTTGTATTTGATTTGTCCATTATGCTTCTCAACTTCTTTTGCTTTGATAACATTCTTCGTACTTTGATTCAAATCTTTCTTTTGATGTTGGTCCCAATTCATGGATGGGGTGATGGGTGGATGAAGATTTGTGATGTGGCTGGTTGTAGTATTGACACTAGTTTCATCATAAGGATTCTTTGTGCTCCCTATGTTGACGTTTGCTTGAGACAAAGTTTCCCCCAGTATGGTGGTAGTAGTACCTTCATACTTTAATTTTGATTTTTTTGAGAGCTTTTGTTTAGAATGAATTCTCTAATCATCAACCATTGTAGATGATGTTATTTTGCTTTGCTGCTCTACTAACTCTAGAATATCTTGTTCTATTTGACTTGTTTCCTTGAGTGGATAATGTTGGACATCCATATACCTAATGTCCTCAGTCTGAATTTGGGATATATCTGATCCCGATGTTGATAACTCAGTTTTACTGTAGGTGTTGATAATCTACTCTTTGTGTGCAACAGAATTTTGTTCTGGATGAAGATCATCTACGTGTCCATCCATACAAAACATCTCATGGGTAGATGGAGGAGTATGTGTTATGGGGATATCATCATCTTGCATAGATAGGAGAGTTTCCATTAGATTATTGTAGTATCTTGAAGATACAAATTCTTCATCTTGAATGATTTCAGAGTTGCTTTCAACATGCTTTGGATCAAGTTCTTGACATGGACCAGTTTCAAAGGATGGATTGCTTACAAAGGATTCTTGGATGTCGTTATTAGACATGGTAAGTGGTTCAATATCTTCAAGTGTCGATTCCAAGGTTCCTTCAGTATCTGTAACCATGAGGTCAAAGGGGGTCAACATGTCTTGGAAGGGGCCATTGCTAGACCTTGGTGAAAGATTTTGATCATGCTTTGGAATAAATTCTTAAGATATGTCCTCTAACTCATAAGATGATATAGAGACATTTTGAACATGATTATAGGTGAACAAATTGTGCATTATGTCAATAGGATCAAATAATCCTAACACTCCTTGAAATAGATCACTAAAAAGTGGCTCTTGATGTATGGTGAGTTGATCATCAAATGGAGTGGAAACATCTTCAAGGTGCTCATTGATGGAGAGATCTTGATCATTGTTTTCAACGATTGAGGTGGAGGGATTTCCAATGTCTTCAACCATAGGGTCAAATGATGTTGACATTTCTTGAATTGGATCATTGTTGGGTATCATTGGTGAATTTTGATCATGATTGAAAAGTGACTCTTGACCTATGTTGATTTGATCATTGGATGAAGTAGACATAGCTTCAAGGTGTTCAGTGATGGATTGATCTTGATCCTTGTTCTCAACAGTTGTCATTTTTTGTGTTTGTGCTTGCATTTGTTGGGCAGCTTGAGAGGCTTGTTGCACTTGGGTAGCTTGTGGAGCCACCTGATATTGTTGAAGCACTTGTTGCTAGGCTTCATGTGCTTTTAGTGCGATGTCACGATATTGACTTATTGCACTTTGTTTTTGTGGTAGTCGTGGTGTATTTGGAATTGTGTTTGATGTAGTGACAAGTGGTTGAGATACACTTGGACCAATCATAGTAGTGAGGGGTTGAGATATGATGGGTGTGATAGGGGTGGTTGGAGTGATCGACATGATAGGGATAGTTGGAATGACAGAGGTGATAAGTCCTTGGGAGACCCTATTTTGGTTTGTTGGGATCAACATTGTTGCTTGATTGAATACCATCCATTGATGCGATGTCGATGGAATATTCAAAAGATTTGATGTGGTGGCTTGATTGGTGTTAGGTTGATTGATTTGGATGGAGTGATTGGTTCTAGGTAGAGGGGGAGGACCTAAACCAAGGAACAATATAGGTAATGGTGGTGGAGATTTTCCTTGGCGCAATGACTCAACTATTTTGGTAAGTGTAGCAATTTGATCTAGCCAAATTTGTTCTTGATTTTGATCTTGACTCCCTTGATATAGTTGATTTGGTTTTTGTTCATGCATATTTGGAGAGTGTACTTGTGTTTGATTTTCAACAATGTTTTGATTCAGGATGACACTCAAATTTGGCATGATAGGTTGAAATTGACCATTGTTCATGTTTGGAATATTCGTATGATTTGAAAATGTATCTATCCCAAAGTTTTCCAAATTCATGTTTTGGAAACTTGTACTTGTTACATTTTCATTTGGCTTGTAGGGATTTGATGGGATGATGTTGTTCGTTTGAAGGCTCATGCTTTGATTGTTCAGTTGACAGACTTCTAGGTTTGGATTTAGATCTACCATCGGAAAAGGTGTTCCAAACTCTTGATTGGACATACTCACATTTGTACCATTGAAGTTTGTAGAAGGTAATGATCCCATGTATGGATTGTATAGATGTGAGTGTTGATAATCGATCGGTGTTGTAAGGCTTTGAACGTTCAATAGACTTGGATTACTCATGATGTATGGATCAAGTTTGTATTCCATGTTCTTCTTGTGTTTTGAACTTGTTGCAAAAGTGACTTCTAAGGTTCTTAGGACTAATGATGAGATGAAGGATGAAAGGTGTAAATGATATGAGTGATGAACGTTTATGAACTTTAGATCAATGCTAGACTTAGGGTTTGATTTTGATTTGGTTTGATTTGGATAATGAACTTCTAAACCCTAATATGTTGGATGTGATCGTAGGATGAATTTTTTCAAAAGGATTGCTAATTCAATTAAATGTATGAGAAAAGATGCATTCCCATATACCTAACTAAACAAGGTGATTTTTATTTTGATGATTTAAGGATGTACCTAGGTCTAGAATGATGTTTCCAAAGATCTAAAGTTGTTTGGTGGGATGGATTTAGATAAGTGTTTGGATGGATGAAGATGTTTGATGTAATCTAAATGAACCTAGGAAGGACTTGTTTACTAGACCAAGATAGTGAAGAACATGCCTTTCTCTAAGAGTAATTCAAAATCAAAAGACCAATGTTTGCATGAAAGCCATATGACCAAAGGATGCCAAGCACATGTGTAGGGTCCAATTGATTTAATCTTTTCTTAATGGATTCTTTTTACCACAAACACACTCTTGATTAGGTTTTCAATTGAATGTCCAATGTCCTAATTCTCTTTCATCCCACAAAGTGCATTATGCAGAAATCAAGAAAATCAAGGCAAAGGTTACCTAAAGTTGACTTTAGTAGAAGCAAATTGAGATGAAATCCAAATGTTTAAATGCCTCTAAGGATGTAATCCCAAGGGCAAGAAATAACATGTGAATTTGTTCAAGGATATTCGCCTCTCCTAAAGGGTTTGCAATTTTGATGATTCATTGAATGTTGGTTTTCAAATGTTTTTGATAAAAGCACTATGTTTTCAAACCACAAGCAATATGACGTCCTAGCTCAATTGGTACATTTTTCTTGGTGGGCTTGCCTCATTCCCTTCGTAGAAGAGATGATTTTACATGCAACCAAGGAAAAAATATAAAGGTATGTTAAGAATGAAGTCTTAACCTCTATATTTCAACCAGGATCGGACGTGGCAAGTAACTTCTTGGAATCTAAGTTCCAATGCACCACTTTGATAAAATCGCTCAATGGATCAATAGGCCACTACAAAACAAGGGTTCTAGTTCAGACTTTCTATTCATAGGAGTTGACCCAACGTGGCAAGAGTCCCCTTTTGGATCCATCTTGTCGGAGTCAACCACGTGATATTGGTGTTTCTTCCAATATCCACATTTATATCCTGGCTAGAAATACTCTTGGCTTTAGAGTGTTACCGATTGCGTCGTTCCCTTGGGTGAGTAATTTTCCCCAAGGCAGGCCCTCGAGGATAAACAAAAGCAAGCAAAGACATAATCTGCAACTCGATCAATCTTTGACAACTCAAAGAAAGAGAATATACGCGATGATGCTCTACTCACACTCGCACAAGATGTTCAATTTTAAACCCAAATTGAAGTGTGTATGGGCAATTATTTATGCAACTTAATGTCACCAAAAGCCTTTTGATTCTCAAGATTGCTGTGAGGCCCGAGAGAAGCGCATAGGTCTTTTGATGATATTACTTTGTGTAAATGATTACAAAACAATAAAGGCACACATTCATTTTATCCTTCAAAGCAATGATTTGATTCGTTTTAAGCACCAAAGGAAATGTGAATTTGATTTGTAGCCCAAATTGAAATCTAGTTGATTTGTTCTAAGATTCGTTTTAAGCCCCTTTGTCATGAAAATCAAAATGTTCATTTTAAGAGCCCAAAATCAAAGATGAGTTAGCATGAAATAGAAAAATAGGTCGTGCGACGGAAGCTCAAATCATTTAAAAACACTTTTGGGTTTCAAGTTTGATGCTTAGGTTTTTAACTCCAATTTTTCCTTTGTTTTCGCTTGATTCTGATGTTTGACTTCGACATCAACTTTTTTCCTCTTTCTCAAGTAACAAAGACTTGAGATAGCCAAGATAAACCTACACAAGATATTGAGTTGTTAAAGAAATATTTAATGACCTCAAAAGCAATTAATACTTTTATTGATGTCCACAAAGATTATATTTGAACAACTTTACAAAGAAATGTCAAGGAATATACCCACATTTGATCTTCAATTTATGATATACATTCCTCAACTAAATCATAGGACACACACTTCGTATTTGGTCTTCAATCCTTTCTTAACCCACATAAAACAAGTGTTATCTGTTATAGGCTAATATTCAATCAAGGAAAAGTAACTTGTACCTTTAACATGCTAATAAGGAAGTTGATACGAAGGAAATAGATAATATTTTAAGTAAGTATTTCAAAAAATTTGCACTATAAAAGAAGACCACGATAAAAATAATGCATGAATACTCTTATAACTCTTATCCAAATGAAAATTCCTAAAGGACTCTTGATACTTTCAAAATATTTCTTTACTCCTTATTTCTCGAATTAACTGTTGCAACCATACTCTATTGACAAAATACAAGAGTTGTGCATTATGAAGGAACCGCCACCACAAAAGACAATGCTAGCCCTCAATTTTAGCGTACATTTATTTTCCATTTAAAAGTTGTGTAATGTTTCCACAAGACCTAACATGATGTGATTGTTAGGCGGCTATGACCATGTTGCTTGACTTAGATAAAGTAATGCAGTTAGTGGTAGACATGATCATGATTCTGAAATTTAATTGAATAGAATTAAACATGTCAGATGTACCAATGGGCAACTTTGAGAAGCACGCAAGTCGGAAGGTGCACCATTCGCCTCTTTCATTAACTTTCATTGAGCAATAAAGAAAATCACACCCAAAGATAACCAGAAAATCATTAAAGAAAAAGCTGACCTTTCACTTCTCCAATTTGGCATGCAGCTCTAAAGTAATCATGGCAATCGATGGACCACAAAACTTAGATTCTACAGATCATAAAAGAATAAAGGCGTTTAATAAATGAGAGATCAGATGCATCCTCTTAAACTTAATGAGAGTTGGTGGTGTCTCAGAGCGATCTCCAAGAACAACCAACTGTCTAAATGTTGTCATTCTTCACTACTTTCGAAGCTTTTAAAGGGGGGCATACTATCGCTTTAAGTGAGAATATGCGGAATAATGGCAGGATGAGCTTAGCAGCAACATATATGGAGAAAGGTAAAATGTATGCCTGTTTTGCTTCAACGACGGCTGGCGATTGTTCTTCTGGCGGTGGGCTTTGGAGTAAGCAACATTTGGAGCCTGGAAGTGAGCTGGTGGATAACACTGTGTCCGTTATGAATAACCAAGTGCTTTGGGATCACCATTTTTGGATGTCATCCAGGATGCCTATTTACAATATGCAGGGGAACACAACCTCAGCTGAAATGAAAGACCCCTGGGTGAATCCAGCCATGAGCAATGAAATCACCTAGGCAACCCCCACCACCACTAACAACAACAATTCTCTGAAAAAAATCATTTCAAGCTCGCTGCAAGCAAAGAATCTCAACATCAATGCACTACACAATGCAAGTTCATTTTCTAGCCTAAATGTTCAGGGAAAATTTATATTCCCTGACACAGATTCTTTTCCCTATGACTCTTTTACCAAGCTTCTGGATTCTTCCAACACGCTGGATTGTGCGGGCTCTCTAGACCTTGCAATGGATGAATTCTCAGCTAATCTAGTGCCTTTGAAGCTTCCATCTACATTTCAGTCCTCAATTCTAACTTTCTGCAATAACATGAACAAATTAGAAATGGCCGGTTATCCAAACCCTAAGCCTATAACTCCTACTGCTCAGCAGCAAAAACCTCATGGCAGTCCTTCTGATTCTTCTCCTTCTACTTCCTCAAGCAATAATACGGTCCAAAAATCTATGGCAGATGAAGGTGGAGAATGCATGACAGAACAAAAAAGAACCGGCGAAAGAAAGGAACAACTAAAAAATGTCAAATGTCAATGCAACCCTCAAAATTATTAGAGTAGATTTCTAGTACTTTGATTTTCTATTTTAATGTGCATTAAAAATGGGTCATGCCAAGCTTTGAACCTACAAATCCTGCTTATAGTTGAATTCGACCGTATCTATAAAGCATTAAATACCATAGATCAATATAGACTTTGACTTTAAAAGAATCAATACACAATAGGCTACCAGTTGATGTTTATTTTTACTAGTGAATCTAGATGATAAAGACAAGGTTTAGGTAAATACGTTCAATATATGATCAATGACAGAAAACATCAAGAAATACGATTACTAAGAGCATCAACATGATAAAATTTCCAATGGAAGGAATTTTTTAACCATAAAAAAATAAATATATCAAAACTCTTTTATGTCAATGCATGGAAATCTAATGCTTGCCCTCCTTCTAGCGCCAATATGTGGTTGCTGATTTCTGCAAATGGTTAAACCTTAAAACATACATTAGCATATTCAGTTTAAAGCAAAGAAAAATCTCAACATCCATATGAAATGAGTCAACATGGTTTAATGATGCAATCAAAACAACAAAAAGGATTAAATAAACTAGATTAAAGCATACAATAAATCATGAATTAAATAACATTCCATAGTGGATTGGTGCTATTGTTGAAAATAGCCCTTTCCCAATCCTTGATAGATAAGCTAGTGATGAAATTGCAATGAAGATGGAGATGATAAAGATGGGCAAAATCAGTTCTCAGTTTAAGAGAATGACCTTGTATCAAGTTGTGGAGGATTTGATAAAAGATGAAGCCTCTATTTTATAGATTTTCAAATGCTGAGAGTGCCAAACATGGACGATGTGAGACTAAATATGAACCAATGAAAGGAGGCCACTTGTCATCCTGTGAGTGGTTGATGCATGTGCAAGATTTGGGAAGTGCGCACAAGAGGGGGGAAATTTGAATTCAAATTTGTGCAATGAATGCTGAGAGGGGGAAGATAAAATGAGAAATAAATGCAATGTTGGAGGGACAAATCAACTTGTCATATTTTTCAAACTTGAGAGAATATTCCCCATAAATGCTATGTTGAGTGAAAATGATGATTTTAATAAATCAATAAATTGATTTATTTGTGCAAGTGGCATTATCTAGAGAATGCAAGTGGGTAAGATTAGAATTTAATCATGGTTAGATTAAATTAATGATGATTAGGATGTTTGACCTCTTTGACTTGAATATTTGATTTATTAAATCAAGAAGGATGGAAGATGCATTTGGGATTTAATTAAATAAAAGGCTTGATTTATTTAATTAAAAGGAGGGTGATGAGATCAAGTTGATTTATTTTATTTAAATTGATGACTTTAGGAGATTGATAAATAAACATGATTTATTTTCCAAATGGATGAATATGACCTATTCGAATGCATGACGTCAATTTCACGTGTCAACAGATATAAATCATAAGAATATATTGTAAAACCATTTCCATTTATGAAAAATGATAAAGTAAATGTAAGTTAGAAATCTACACAAACTAATATCCATTGTGCTATTTGAAAATTCCTTCTATAAAAGAAGATCTCATCAACTTTACTTTTAATAAATCAATTTTAATGGAATTACTAAATTTATTTAATTTTAATACTTTTAATAATTTATTGATTAATAATATTAATTAGTAAATCAAATATATGACTTTTTTTTTTAATAATTTAATTTTAATGAAATTATTGTAAATTATTTATTAATAAATTAACATTATATAATTACCATTTAATTAATATTTAAATAATTATAATCTATTAAAAATTAATAATAAGCCTAATTAATTGTTATTTTATGCTTATTACTATTTAAACATGATTAGTTAATTTTAAACATTGTTAGTATTATTGGAATTTATTATCATTATGTGAAATCCTAATTTATTTCATTAAAACATAAGGAAGGAAGGCAAGGTAGAGAGGATGGGATAGGGGTGGGTAATGAGATAAGGAGGGAGAGGTAGAGAGATAAAGAGGGGAAGAAGGGAGAGTCATGGAGATAGGGAGAGAGAGAGGGTGGGAGGAAGAGGTAGTGATCTAGAGAAAGGAGATAGATGGGAAAGAAACAATAATAGAGGGAGAGAGAAAAAGTGAGGTGTAGGGAGGAAAGAATATAGATGTGGCAAGGACAAAAGGGAATATAGAGAGGGAGATAGGGAGAGAGATTTGGAGAGACCTAGAGAGGGGAGAGAGAAGAGAGGGAGAGTGAAAGGGAAGTATTGGTAGATGAGTAACAAGCGATGGAGGGAGAGGTACACATGGAGAGAGTGAGAGACCTAGGGAGGAGGAGATAAAGTGGTGATGACCTAGAAAGGGGAGGGAGTGGGAAGTCATGAGAAAGCAGAACGAGATGAGAGGTAGAGTGGGGAGAGTGGTGGGTATTGAGACAAGGTAAGAGAGACTTAGAGATGGGGAGATACAAAGAAGAAATAGGTGAGAGATAGAGGGGGGAGAGAGGTGGGTTATGAGACAAGGAGGGAGAGACTTGGATATGGGGGGAGAGAGAGGTTGGGAGGGAGATGTAGCGATTGATAGAAATGGGAGATAAACAATAACAAAGGAAGATAAGAGAAGAGAGAGGTATGGAGGAAAGGAAGGAGATGGGGTTAATGATGGAAGGCAAGGTATAGAGGGTGGGAGAGACATAGAGAGGGTTGAAAGAGAATAGGGTAATTAATGGCTAAGAGGGAAGAGGCCAAAGAGGGACTGAAAGTGAAAACCTTGACTATCCATCATCAATCGTAAACCATAAAATTTAAGCCTTACTGAAGTGAGGTAGTAAGAGACAAATAGAAAGTAGCAAATGTGGACTTTTTTCAATACATCACCATTTGGCGAGCACCAAATTTGGAGAGTGCTAAATTTTGTGCTTGCTGATGAGCTCAGGATATGCTCATAATTTGAGTATCATGATGTACTTCTAATATCTCTACTTTTACTGCTAATGGATGTTTTAACTCTTTATTAAAGACTTTTTATCTAAAATGGGTAGTATCCTATAGCAATACATTCCTACATTCCTACAGCCTAATATCTCCATGTGTCTCATTAATTATGTTGTTTGACTTCCCAAATGACTGATATAATGCATACAGTTTTTGAATAATGGGATAGATTTAATATGTGATTAATGAATGTATCGTGTTGTTTTCCATGAATGCTTTCTTTTACCTCTGTCGCCTTGTGCATCGTAGGTTGTTGAAGGGAGCATGAACGAGTCAAGCGCAGTGGATCTCAGCTCTACAGTAAAGTCCATTTCCTGCATGACGTCGAGGAATTTGTACCGGTGAAGACTCTCTATCCAGGTCGTTGGGAAGAAACTTAAATGATCATTAATCTGGAAAGAGTGGAATGCTAAATTCTCTGGATCGTGTTGAATGGATATGTTTTCATTTATGAGAAGTCTGTTCCTTGGTTTCAGGATTCATTTATGTCCACGTCTTTCTCTGTTAAGTTAGGTAGTTAGTTGTTTTTCTGTTTTAAATAAATGTTCCTCCTGCGTGAGTGAGCAAGCATAACAAGCATAGAAGGATATCATGTATAAGTTAGTATGAGAATAAGAAGTAGAGTATGTGAAAATCAGTACTATGATAATAGATAGAGTTTTGTGTTAGTTTTCATATGAGCAGAATAATGTATACCATTTTGAGTTTATGAATAGAAGCTAATGAAGTTCTGAGTTCAATTCTTGCATAGTTAGCTGATGCTTGCTAAGGTGGGCCACTTAATAAGTATCTGTAGTTATTTAGTTAGTCTTTTATTTTCTATTGATCATAAGTTAGATTTCATTCTTGAAGTTTCAGTGCAAACTCAGTCTTATATTGTTCCTGTTGCATCGGGAATCCATCCCTGTGTTTGTTCCTACAACATAAGGCCAATTCATAGTTTGTTTCTCAGTTGTAGTTGTTATGGTTTCTGCTTTGATTAAGTTTAGAAGGCTTCGTATTACATTCCTGTAGCATAAGTAGAATTCCTTTCATGCATTTATTTCTGGTAAATCATGACTGAAACTAGTTCTTAGTGCACATACAGTGCCGCTCCATTTCAAGTATACGTTCTCCGGTTTGACAAAGTAAATGAATGACTATAAAAAGATGTTAGTCACCTATTGGAATGTCCAATTCCTAGGTTTGGATTTGTCATGACTTTTATATCCTTTTCTGGGCGCAACCATTTTTGGCACCGTTACCGGGGATGGTGTCAAACTAAGAACCTGTCATAAGTCATTGTTAGTAGTAGTTTAGTCTGTTATTCAAGCATTTTCAAATTCCTTCAATTCACCATTCATTCTATTGCATGCATAGAAGAAGAGACGCTATGGGAAGATTCCTCCCTGACCTTCCATTCATTGATAATAATCTTGAACTAGCTTATAATCTATTTGAGGAGGAAGGGGACCAAGATATCAATCCATTTGCTGAAAATCTATTTGTTGAATTGCCATTAGACCTAGCTAACGAAGAACCTAAAGAAAAATCCATTTTCTTTGATACTCCATCAAGAAAATATGGCACAAAATCCACCTAATCGACCTCCTGCTTTTGAGTTTCCCATCATTGCTCAGCAAGATAATGATAACCTTAAAAATATTCCTTCTTCATTACTCTCCAAGTTCTATGGACTAGTTACAAAGGACCCAGACACTTTCTTGTTTGAGTTTGATATCCTCGATCGCAGCTATGATTACACTTCAGATGCTCACAGGTTGAAGTTGTTTCTTTCTACTTTGAAAGAAGGAGCTCTTAGATGGTTCATGAGTTTGGGAAGAGGTGTTGTTGATAGTTGGGTAGTTATACAAACAAAATTTCTTGAGAAATACAAGGAATATTGTAAGAGTAGTAGTAAGGGAGATGATATATTTAGAATTCAACAAAAGGAGGATGGAAGCCTGGAAGACTATATCTCAAGATTCTTGTTTTCCCTGAAAAAGAATTTAGATCATACTCTCAATGAATAGTCTCAAAAACTACTCTTCCTAAGAGGAATCAGTGATACCTGCATAGATGCCCTGGATGTGATGGGAGGAGGTGATATAACTCAACTGCCTTGAGATGATATCAAGAAAATATGCCTCAACTACTCTCAAGAAAATGTTAAGAAGGGAGAGGTCATCAAGCCACAGTGGGAAAGTCTTCTATTAATGGAGTTTCACGAATGGAGATCACAAATTTGCTATCTGATTTCAAGCAAGATATCATAAACAACATGGCTACACAGTTGGATACTATGCAAGCTCGGAAGAAACATGAGGAAGCTGAAGCAATCCTAGCAGAGTTCTGTCCACATTACAGACAGAAGAAACATGACTGCAGATGTAAGATGGTGGCTAACCTGGAGGCTAAACAGTTACCTACTGACTTTAAGATGATTAAGAGTGAGGATGACCAAGTATTCTTCGTCGAATAAAGGCAACCATGGGCTCAAAGACAAGGTATGCCTCAAGATCCTTTGGCTTTTGGTAATCCTTATTCTAATTACAATAACCAGTGGCAACCTACATATGGCCCATCACCACCTTGGAACACTTCTCAACCTCATTGGCCTAACTATCAGAGTCCTTAATGGCAATCTCCTCGAGGAGGTTGGCAGCAGCCACAAGGACAATGGACTCCACCCCAAGGTAATTGGCAGCAGAATCCTCAATGGAGAAGTCCACAGCAATGGCAGAACCAATCCCCTGCCTCCCTGCAGCTTTAGCAGTCACAACCTCATGCCCTCATACCACCTCCTGCAACACCTACAGCAAATACTAGCCCTCCAAAACAAACTTCTATGCCTACTCAACCATTGCCAAATCCTAATATTAAGCAGTAGCAACAACAGCCTATGTATTTTACAGAAGCCAATCAATATCTAGCTTATGCCCTGGATATTCATGATATCCATCACAGGTCTGGAACCACTCTCCCTACTCCACAGCCACCTATAATTACAAAAATTCCAGATTCTGCCTCTGAACAACCTACTAAACCTGCAGAACATATACCTGTGTTTGATACTGTCTCTACGGAGCCTATCCTGCAGCGTCAGGCCAAACCGCCTTTTCCTCAGAGATTGCAAGTTACTACATCCAAGTCTATGGAAGAGCCTACCTTTGATATTTTGGATCAGTTAAAGAATGTCCACATTCAAATTCCCCTTTTTCAAGTCATTAAAGATGTCCCAATTTATGGAAAAGCCATTAAGGAGGTTTGTTTAAAGAAACCAGGAAGAAAGAAAAAGGATCCTCAAACTATCCATGTTCTAGGACAGTTGGCAGATACTATGTTGGGGAAGGTAGTCATTCCAAAATATACTGACCCTGGGAGTCCTGTGGTACAAATAAATATTAATGGCCAGATAGTAAAGAATGTTTTGATTGACCTTGGTGTAGCCATCAATGTAATGACTAAGAATACAATGGAGTATTTGAATATCTTAAACATTCAGTCTACACCTACCGTCTTGTAGCTTGCTGATAGTTCCATAATAAAGCCTGATGGAATGGTAGAAGATGTTATTGTCATCCTTAAGTCTTGGGAATACCTAGCAGACTTCACCATATTGTCCACTAAGAAAACTTTGGGAGGATATCCTATTATCCTAGGTAGACCATGGTTAGCTACAATTGATGCTTTTATAGGATGTCGTTCAGGAGACATGACAATTTCTGATGGTCAGTCAAGAAAGAAATTGGCTTTATACCCACCTGCTAAGCCTCAGCCAGACTTGTCTCAACCAATTTGGTCAGATTTAGGAGAGGAAACTGAAGAAGTCAATTTATTGGCTCAACTAATGATGCTGCAAACTAATCCATTTTCACAGCTTTAGAGTGAGGATGGCCTGCTTTTACATATTTTGCAGTCCAACCCTGGTCTGAGTAGCCTATTTGCTGCAGATAGCTATCTTCAGCAGTGTTTCCTGCAATAACTAAATTTTGAGAACTTGTCACTTGAATCTCCTGCAGTTTATCATAATTTGCTTCCATATGAAATACAAACACCACCTTTCTCAGCATCCTCCATGAATGATCTTATCAAGCAAGTAGAAGTGTCTTCAGGCTGCTGTCTAAACATCAATAATAAGCTGCCCCAATCTCATCAAGCTGCCCTAGTCACAATGTTGCAAGAACAACACAGAGCTTTTGCATGGGACTATGGGGATATGAAGGGAATAGATCATCAACTTTGTATTCATAGGATCTACATTAAGGAAGATTGTTTACTTGTCAGGCAGCGTCAAAGAAGGATAAACCCAACACTAAGGGAAATAGTTAAAACAGAGCTTCAAAAGTTACTTGATGTTGGTTTTATCTACCCCAATTCAAACAGTCAATGGGTGTCTCCATTGGTAATTGTCCCTAAAAAAGGTGGAAAATGAAGAGTTTGTGTAGACTACAAAGAGTTGAACACAACAACTAAAAAGGATCACTTTCCACTTCCATTGACCAAGTACTAGACTCATTGTCTGGGAAAAAATATTTTTCCTTTTTGAATCGATATAGTGGCTATAATCAAATTAGAATTGCCCCTGAGGATCAAGACAAAACAACTTTTACCAGTCCATGGAGTACTTTTGCCTACTTTGTCTTACCTTTTGGACTGTGTAATGCACCTGCAACATTTCAAAGGGCAATCATCAATATATTTGCTGACATTTATCATGATTCTATGGAAATCTACATGGATGACTTCACTACTTATGGAGTTACTTATGAAGATGTATTGGCTAATTTGGAAAAAGTGTTGAAAAGATGTCAGGAATAGAATTTATCCTTGAATAGTAAGAAATGCTTTATGATGATGCAAGAGGGAATTGTTTTAGGCCATCATGTCTCCCAAGCAGGAATTCAGGTTGATTCTGCAAAAATAGAAGTTATTCTAACTTTGCCAACACCTACAAAACAAAAGGATGTTAGAAGTTTCCTTCGACATGCTGGATATTATAGGAGATTTATCAAAGATTTCAGCAAAATAGCTAGTCCATTATATGCTTTATTGACTAAGGATTCAAAGTTTACTTGGACTGAGGCCTGTGACAAATCTTTCCTGCAGCTTAAGAACTTACTTACTCAGGCACCTATTCTTCAAGGACTGAAGTGGAATCTGCCTTTTCATATACACATAGATGCTTCTGATTATGCCATAGGGGCAATTTTAGGACAAAAAGAGAATTCCATAGAACATGCCATATACTTTATTAGCAAAAATATTCAAGGCCCTGAATTAAACTATATTGTCACAGAGAAAGAATTGCTAGCAGTTGTGTATGCCCTAAACAAATTTTGACATTATGTCACTGGTTACCAAATATTTGTTCATACAGACCATGCAGCAATAAGGTACCTCATGAATAAGCCTGCCATATCTGGCAGATTAGCATGATGGCTCCTATTGTTGTAGGAATTTGATACCATAGTTATTGATAAGCCAGGTCGAGCTAATGTGGTAGCTGATTTCTTGTCAAGACTTCAAACACCTACACTTGAAACTCCTGAGGTAATTGATGATAGCTTCCCTAATGAACATTTGTTTTCTATTGCTGCTCGAACTCCATAGTATGTAGATATTGCAAATTATTTAGTAGCAAACAAGATCCCAACTCACTTCTCACCAAAGGAAAGGAAACTGTTAGTTGAGAAAAGTTTTAACTTTTCATGGATTGCAGACTATTTATTTTATACAGGACCTGAGGTCAAGTCATGAGAAGATGTGTTAGCGAAGATGAGACCTATGACATTTTGTATGCCTGTCATGATGAGCCCTGTGGTGGAAACTTTGCAGCCAAGAGAATAGCTATGAAAGTGCTTAATACAAGATACTATTGGACTACACTACACAAAGATGTAGCAGCCTACACCAGGAAATGTGATAGATGTCAACACATGGGAAGACCAACAAGGTCTGATGAAATGCCCCTGAATCCTCAAGTGGTAGTCAGTCCCTTTGACAAATGGGGCATGGATTTTGTTGGGCCTATTGATTCTCCATCCAATGGAAAATCATACATTTTGGTGTGTACTGATTATGTAACCAAGTGGGTGGAAGTGAAAGCAATGACACATGCTCGTGACAATAAACTTGTTGAGTTCCTGTATGAGCAGATTTTTACTCAGTTTGGAGTTCCAAGGGAGCTTGTTACTGATCAAGGAGCTCAGTTTACATCCAACTTAATCACTGCATTAATGAATGATTACAAGATTAGGCACAAAAAGTCTAGCCCCTATTACTCTCAAGCCAATGGCCAGGCAGAGGTTACCAATAGAGAAATTGAGGCAATCCTTACAAAGACAGTCCAATTACACAAGAAGGATTGGAGCAGTCACCTTCCTGAAGCAGTCTGGGCCTATAGGACAACATGGAAAACAACTACAGGGTTTACTCCTTTTGAGTTACTCTATGGTAATACTGCCATGTTGCTAATTGAATTTGAGCATAAGACCTTAAGAACTGCTCTCCAGCTTAAAATTGATATCTCTGATGCTTAAAAGGAATGCCTCTTGTAGCTAAATGCATTGGATGAGATGAGAAAAGCTGCCCTGCAGCATACTGAAACTATCCAACAACAAAGGAAAAAATGGCATGACAATCATATTCGAACTAAGCAATTCTCTACCGATGATTGGGCACTGCTCTATGATTCTAGGTACAAAGATAATCAAGGTAAACTAAACACACGGTGGCTTGGCCCTTATGAAATAGAACATGTATTTGATAATGTCTTAGTGCAGTTAGCCACAATAGATCTAGTTCGATTCAAGCTACTGGTTAATGGACACCGTCTTTGGTTGTATCATAAGCCAATGTCTAAAGATGAGTTTCTACAGCAGTTTGTTTCAAATACGACCACTGATCTTCCTGCAGCGAAAGGCTTCGGTCTTTCTCCTGCAGCATCTCTTTAAATTCGATGTTGCATGCACATAATAAAGGTTTCCTTTTCAAGGACGCCACATTCTCCATTTTTCCATCCATCACTGCCATTCATTTCTTTTCTTCCACGTCATCCATCTTGCTGTACCACCTCATTCATAGTTTCTATTCCAGCTATCATTTCATGATGCATTGTGATTCTCCCAGCATGTACGGGCATTAATTGAAAGGTACGTGATATCTTCTCTTGATCACATTATTTATTTGTTTCATTTATTCAACCACTACTATGTACATATAAGTCTTTTTTTCCCATGCTTCACCTATCCTTTCGCCCATGTGTGGACAGATGTCAACTTTTAAGTAGGGGGCAGGATAATCCAGTTCAAACCTTTTCTTATGTCTCTATCACAACTAATAAGATATTTTTATTTCTTCTTGTACTTTCCAAATATGGCTGCATGTTTTATCTTAAACAATATTAACTGCTTGATATGAGTAGTTCCTAATAATTATTACATGCAATTATCTTTCGAGTCATTCTTGGAAAAGAAGAGAAAAGTGACGGTAGAACAGAAAGAAGCAAAAAGAAGCAGAGCAGAAGAATTTTCTTTTGAACTTTCAGAAAGGTTTGAGTTTTTGGAATCCTAGCAGAGGTGACTTGCGAATATGGGTGGTCAATTGGTAAGACATGAGCTTGTAGCTCATGAGCTTTTAATATAGAATCCTCAAACAGTGTAGGCATTCAATAATTGTGGTTGGTTAAACTATTTTCTGAGGTTAGATTCTTTCAATGAGGAAGCTGTTGGTGAATTTTTAAGAACTCTTTCAGAAGGGAAAGCTTCAGTATGGGGTCTGAGTGTGGCTATAATAGAAGAACAAATTGTTGAGGTAACCGAACTTCCTGCAGCAGGGGAAAATTTCTCTTCAGATGTTGTTTCTGCTAGGGTAGAGTTTACAATACCAACTGATGGACCCTTAGAGGTCTCTAAACAAGGGTGCAAACGTGTGTCACTCCCCTTCCCATATTCAGAGTATGCTGTGCATTTATAATCAGGTATTTAACCTGAGGGACGCTTCTCTTATTTACATTCTTACCATTTTAAGTTGTTGAGCCATATGAGGCATGGGTTAGCTGTTAATGTCCTGAATTTTTTGTTAAATTTGTTAAAACAAAGTGCCCATGAAACCCAGAGGGGAAGGGATAATGCAATTTCCCATCATGCCCTTATTAAACTATTGATTGAGCGTTCCTTGAGGGATGTGTGACCCTTTTCTTGGGAAGAATTTGTTGCCCAAAAGGGTCTGCAACTTCCAGAGCAATCCCTGCAGCACCTGCCCCTGCAACATCTATTCCTGCGGCCTCCACATCAGAACCCTCTACTAGAGTACAAACTAGGTCGGTTAGTAGAAGAGAAAAAGGAAAAATGAAGGTAGGAGAGTCATCTAGGGCAGTACAAACCCCAGAGTCTGACCCTCATGCTCAAAGACAGCAGTGTCCCTCTCCTGCAACACCTTCTCCTGTAGTAGTTCCTCCTGTAGCAGTTCCTCTTGCAACAACACCTACTGCCACTACAGTTTCTCTATCATCCTCTTATGTTGAGTCTAAACCCTCTAGGCAAGTCAGGAAGAGGAAATCCATGAGAGTTCCTCCTACAGCTGCCACATTTCCAAGAAAATTTTTAGCAAGGAAACAACGTAAAGTCACCTCAACGTCTACTCAACCTGAGGTTATAATAATTTTAGAGGAGTCTAAAAAATACAGCCATGATGATTCTCAGAATGTACCTGAGAATATTTCACATAGCTCACCTGTTGTTCTTGAGGAAATGCACAATGAACCAATGGAAATTGATGAAGCACAATATGATAGTAATGAAAAGGGAATGCCAAGTCTTGATGACTTGGCTGAAGCAGCTAGGAAAATTTCAGAGGAAGTACAACCTCCTCCTGCACAACAACATGAATTCATCCTGCAGTAAGAGGATGAACAGCCTGAACAATCGGAAGTGGCCAATGAAGCTTCATTACCCCCTACAACTTGTCAAGCCATGGTTGTCTACAAAAAGACATTTTTGATTGAATTTTTGGAATATCTTAGAACCACATGGAGACCAGTCACATTTCAGACCTTGAGTTTTTGCCACCTAGCCAAGACTGAAATGCAACAAAGTCTTTGGGAGGAAGAAAAGAAGAAACTGAAAAGAGAAATTGAAAGGCAGAAACAAGAAATCCAGGAAATGAAAAAGAAAATGGATGAAATGATGAAAATAACTGATAAGATTGTGGAGTGTAGACCACCACCTAGAGTTTATGCCTTGTGCTTAAAGGAACAATTTCTTTAGTTCCAATTGATGAGAATTTCAAGGGACTTAGATCCTGTTATTCAAACAACCAAAGAATTTTATGATGCATACCAGATGGCTCCTAATTTGCTAAGGAATTCTTTATGTGAATTTTATTTGCATGGATTGATAATTCCCTCTGAAATAGAGTGGAATCCACTTCTTTACATTGGTGATATCCATTTGAGGTCACTTATGTCATGGGAAGCCAATGAAACCAATTATGGTAGACAACTGGAAGCCTAGGAAGAAGTTGAAAGGGATGAGCCCATACCATTGTGATTAGAAAGCACAGATCCTTACACAATGCTAAAAACCTTGCACGTTCATCTTGAATCATAAAATCTATATAACAATCATGTTCATCCTCAAAAAATATAGAAGAATTGAAATCTATTATGCAACAAAGTAATATTGAATTGTCATTTGATTTCTTAAAATCTTTGACACACATCTTCAATCACCATTCACACACATTTGGAGCTTTTGCAACGTATAATGGAGGCATTGCATTGATACAAAAACATAATTTGACATCAAATGCAAATAAAACTTTGACATGAGATGGGTAATGATATAGTTAATTGAATTCATTGTTTGTTCTTTGTTTGCTAATACTTAGTTCATTGAATTTAGTAAGTTCATATTGTTCATTTCATGAGTAATGGGTATGGAATCTATCTTTCATTTGAATTAAATATTGTTTGATTCATTTATGTTTGCTTTCCTATGTTTCTCGATTTCCCCCTTACACATTTTAGCATGCCCTGTGGGACCTCGGTCCTTGACATTAATATTTCCTTGAGTGTATTTTAAGCAGTTGTAGGTTCCAAAAATGCACTTGAATTTTTTTTACGCGAACGCTACATGAATCACATGTAGTCCTTTCTTCGTTTCGACCATGGTTTCCGTTTTTGCAACCACTATTGAAAAAATTGACTGCTTTTACTTCAGAAACAGGGCCACTTTTGACATTTGAACCGTTCTTGCCAGAGACATGTCCACAGTAGCACCTAACAGGGTCACTTTTGACAATGAGGACCACTGTTGCTGAAAATGAAAGGAGTGCTTTTGAATAACATTTATGCTTTTTCTTTGTTCTTTTGATTTAAAAAATTGCAAGTGATTTTTTTGATTTCTAACGCTAACAGGTGCTTGTTTTGGATGTTTTATGGTTGTTGACTTTGTTTGTGTAGCTCTTATAGGAATATGCCACACTTCACATCAAAAATGACTAACTGTTTTATTGCAAAGAAGGTGAACGGTCCAAGTCCAATTTGTCAAAACATTTCTTAGTTTAGATAAGCATTTTGAGTTGGTGCTATAAAATTGAACCCCACAACTTGCACATTTCGATTTGGTGTCTTGAAATCAAATTTTCAAAAGCTTTCCTAGTTTAGAAAATCTTTCAAATTGGTGCTATAAAATTGAACCCCACAACTTGCACATTTTGATTTGGTGTCTTAAAATGAACTTTCAAGAGCTTTCGTAGTCTAGAAAAACACTTCATTTTGGTGCTCATAAAGTGGAATGCTTTCTTTTGACTAACACTTTCATTATGTTGATGAAAGAAATGATTTTATTTTGTTGACCACATTAAGACAAGGCCATTAGAAACACTTAGTTTGGGAACTAGCAAAGCGTTGGATCCCCTAAGCAGTCACTAAGAACCAATGTAGTCTAGAGGCCACCCTTTTTATCCAAAAGATTCTTTGAAAGTGGTGCATCAAAATTTACTTCCAAGAAGTTACTTACCAAGTCCAATTTATGGTTGAGATTAAAACACTCTCCATAAGAACTTTGCATGTAAAATCATCCATTCAGAGCATGAGGTAAGCCCACCTAAAAGAACATGCCTATCTATAGGTTGTAAAGATTATTTTCCCAAACTTGCCAAAATGCTTCGTTACTTTGGACATCAAACACTTTGCTTGATTTAAAAAGAACACATCAAAACAAACATTCAACTTGGTTATCAAAATATCAAACCCATTGGACTTAGTGTTAATACTTTTGAAAAGAGCCCCATGTTTGCACTCCTTAAAATATATCTTAAAAAAATATCTCTAAAGGTTTATGAATATTTAGGCTTACATTTCAAGTCACATTTTAGACAAAAGTCAACATTGGGAGCTATGGTTTTAGTATCTTGACTTTCACAAACTTTGAGCTTTTGTGGAAAGAAACTTGCTTAAACTATAGACATTTAGAGTCAAATAGTTTTGATTGTTGTGTTGTATTGTAACACTTGCCAAATTCTCAAAAAACAAATCAGATAAAAAAGAGACATCAAAATTGCAAATTTATCCAAACTGCTATCAAAATAGAAACCGGAAGACAAACCTAAACAAAAGTCATTATTGCTCCTATTTCTACCACTTTTGATCTAAAACTAGTCGCAGTCGACCAAAAACTTGTCACTATTTCTCTCTAGATTATGACAATCATTGTCAAAAACTTGCCGCGTTTGAAAAACAAAACACAGTTGACCTAAAATTACTATAGTTGATCCTAACATTTCCGCACTTGACCTCTATTTTTTGCCACAGTTGACTTAAATCTAGAAGCTTTTGATAAAGACAACCACTTTTGCATTTACTGTTCACCAATCATAAACTTGCAACAAAGGCCGCTTTTGTAAAATCTACCGTAGTTGTCACAAAAAAATTTGCCGCTATTGACACAAATAGAATTGCTTTTTCCAAAACTTACCACTTTTCAGCTCTCTGTTACCAGTCACAAACTAAAACAGAGACCCCTATTGCTATAAATTTTTTTGTAGTTTTCCTAAAATTGAACTCTATTGTTGTAAAGATTGCCACTTTTTCTCTATTTTCTGGTGCAAATAAGAGACTAATATGAAATTGGTTACATCTTTCACATTGTAAGAATGTAAACAGTTAGATCTCCAAAACACATCATATCTACATCAATCCATATCCATTTATAAAATAAAACACTCCAACCTAGTTTTAGGATTCAAAATCAAAACAACTTGGATTATTCCTTTACTCAAAATTCTAAGATATACCTTGAACACTATCCCTTAGCTCTATACCTTAAACCCTAAATCTTGTACTCTCAACCCTCATCCCTTTACCCTATATCCTTAACCTTATACTCTAAATGCTAAAAATTATCCCTCAACTCTATACCCTCAACCCTATACTTAAACCCTAAACCCTACACTCTCAAACCTTAACCCTATACTTTATACTCTCAACCCTATACCCTAAACCCTATACCTAATATCCTAAACCCTAATCCTTATACACTATACACTTAACCCCATTCCTCTCTACTCTCTATCTCACCATTCTCTCCCTAGATACTTCTCTCTATCTCCCTCTCCATCTCTACATCTCCCTCCCTCCTTCCCTCTCTCTAAATCTCCTCGCCTTCCTCCTCTCTCTCCCATCTTTCTCTCTCACTCTCTCCTTCCCTCTCTACTCTCTATTGAGTACCAATCTCTCTCTCTTCCTCCTTCCCTCTCTCTCTCACCTCTTTTTCTCTCTCCATCCCTCCCTCCTTCCCTCTCTAATTTTTTCTATCTCCCCCTCTCTCTCTTACTTTCTCAACCATATACCTTAAACCCTACACCCTCAATCCTCACCACTATACCCTATACCCTCAACCTTATAACCTAAACCCTAAACATTATCCCTCAACCCTAAACCCTATATTCAAGCTTTTTGTACTCTAAACTTTAAACCATCAATCCTATACCAAATACCCTCAACCCTATACCAAATATTCTAAACCCTAATCCTTATACCCAATACTCTTAACCCTATACCCTCAACCTTGAACACCCTCAACCCTCAACCCTATACCTTAAACCCTAAATGCTACACCCTCAACCCTCATCCCTATACCCTATACACTCAACCTTATACCCTAAACCATAAACATTATCCCTCAAACCTATACTTAAAACCTAAACCCTACACTCTCAACCCTTAACCCTATACCTTATACCCTAAACCCCACACCAAAGTCCTATACCCAATATCATAAACCCTAATGCTTGTACCCTATACACTTAACCTTATACCCTCAACCCTCAACCCTCAACCCTACATTCAACCTTGTAACCTAAAACCTCAAACCTAAACCCAATACTCTCAACCCTATATCAAATATATTAAACCCTAATCCCTATACCCTGTACCTAATATCCTAAACCCTAATTCCTAATACCATATATACTTAAACCTATACCCTCAACCCTGAACACTATCACTCAACTCTCTTACCTATACCTTAAACCCTAAACCCTACACCCTCAACCCTCATCCCTATACCCTATACCCTCAACCTTATACCCTAAACCCTAAACATTATCCCTTAACCCTATAATTAAACCCTAAATGCTACACTCTCAACCCTTAACTCTATACTTTATACCCTAAACCCTACACCCTAAATCCTATACCCAATAACCTAAACCTGAATCCCTATACCCTATACACTAAACCTTATACCCTCAACCCTCAACCCTCAACCCTATACTTAAACCCTCAACCCTACATTCAACCTTGTAACCTAAACCCTCAACCCTGAACAAATACCCTCAACCCTATACCGAATATCCTAAACCCTAGTCCCTATATCCTATACACTTAACCCTATATCTTTAACCCCAAACACTATACCTCAACCCTCAAGCCTATACCTTAAACCCTAAACCCTAAAACCTCATCCCTCATCCCTATAACCTATACCCTAAACCCTAAACATTATCCCTCAACCCTATGCTTAATACCTAAACCCTACATTCAACCTTGTACCCTACACCCTAATCCATAAACTAGATACCCTCAACCCTATAATCAATATCCTAAACTCTAATCCCTATACCTTATTCACTTAACCTTATACCCTTGAAACCCTAAACACT
Organism: Sequoia sempervirens; assembly: GCA_007258455.2. NCBI lineage: Eukaryota > Viridiplantae > Streptophyta > Pinopsida > Cupressales > Cupressaceae > Sequoia > Sequoia sempervirens. The sequence goes on from VDFB02000015.1 coordinate 519,567,788, forward strand.
ATCCCTCAACCCTCAACCCTATACCTTAAATGATAAACCCTACACCCTCAACCCTCATCCCTATACCCTATACCTCAAGCTTATAACCTAAACCCTAAACATTATCCCTCAACCCTCAACCCTTAACCCTATAATTAGAACCTAAACCCTACATTAAATATTGTACACTAAAGCTTGAACCCTAAACTATGAACCATAAACCATAAACCCTAAAATCTCAATCCTAAACCTAATACCCTCAACCCTATATATAGTATCCTAAACCCTAATCCCTATACCCTATACACTTAACCCTATACCCTCAAACATGAACACTATCCCTCAACCCTATACCTTCAACCCTAAACCCTACACCTTCAACCCTCATCCCTATACATTATACCCTCAACCTTATAACCTAAACCATATACATTATCCCTCAACCCTATACTTAAACCCTAAACCCTACATTCAACCTTGTACCCTGAACCCTAAACCCTCAATCCTAAACCCAATAACCTCAACCCTATACCCAGTATTGTAAACCCTAATCCCTATACCCTATACACTTATCCCTATACTGGATCAACCTTGAACACCATTCCTCAACCCTCAACCCTATACCTTAAACCCTAAACCCTACACCCTCAACCCTCATCCCTATACCTTATACCCTAAACTTTGAACATTATCCATCAACCCTATAATTAAATAGTAAACCCTACACTCTCAACCCTTAACCTTATACCTTATACCCTCAACCTTGAACATTATACCTCAGCCATCAACCCTCAACCTTATACTTAAACCCTAAACCCTACATTCAACCTTGTACCCTAAACCCTAAACTCTCAACCCTAAACCTAATACCCTCAACCCAATACCCTCAACCCTATACCCAATATCCTATTTAACCCTAATCCATATACCCTATATGCTTAACCTTATACCCTCAACCCTGAACCCTATACCCTCAACACTCAACCCTAAACCCTAAACCCTCATCCCTCATCCCTATACCCTATGTCATCAACTTTACACCTAATATCCTAAAACCTAATCCTTATACCCTATACACTTAACCCTATAACATCAACCTTATACCTTAAACACTAAACCTTACAACCTCATCCCTAATAGGGGGAGAGAGAAAGAGGGGGGAGGGATGGATTAGGGAGAGAGAGGGGGGAGGGGGGAAAGGGGAGATAAAGATAAGTAGAGAGAGAAATTGTGAGAGTGTGGTAGGGAGTAATGGAGGGAGAGGCAGGTAGAGAGGGATAGGTGAGATAGAGAGAAGTACAGAGAGATAGAGATATAGGGAAGGAGGGATGGTTGGAGAGAGAGAGGGGAGGAAGGGAGAGGTAAGAGGGATAAGTGAGATAAAGATAAGTAGAGAGAATGGTGAGATACATAGAAGGAGAGAGTTACAAAGAGGGAAAGAGAGAATGGTGAGATAGAGAGGAGAGAGTGAGAGAGAAAGAGGGTGAGGGGGGAGAGTGAGAGACAGGTAGAGGGAGGGAGAGTAGAGATAAAGAGTAAATATGGGAAAAGGTAGGGAGGGAGACATAGGTGAGAAAGAGAGAGAAAGAGAAAGAGAAAAATATATAGATAGAGAGAGTGATGGAGGGAGAGGTAGATAGAGAGAGGGTGAGGGGATATAAAGATAATTAGAGAGGGAAGGAGAGGTAGATAGATAATTAGAGAGGGAATGATGGAGGGAGGGAGAGAAGTAAGATAGAGAGGTGCAGAGAGAGTGGTAGGGAGTGATGGATGGAGAGGTAGGTAGAGAAGGAGTAGGGAGATAGAGAGTAGAGGGAAGGAGAGGGAGGTATGGATGAGAGGGTGGGAGGAGAGAGAGGAGATAGAGAGAAACAGAGAGTGGCAGGTGGTGATAGACAGAGGTAAGCAGAGGAGGAGACGAGGAGAGAGACGTAGGGAGGGAGAGAGAGAGTGACATAGAGAGAAATAGAGAGAGGACAATGGAGAGGCAGGAGAGGAGAGAGAGAGGAGGAGAGAGAGGTGAGACAGAGAGAAACATAGAGTGGTAGGGAGTGATGGAGGGAGATGTAGGTAGAGAGAGGGAGAGGGGAGATAGAGAGTAGAGGGGAAAGGAGGGAGGGAGGGATGGAGAGAGAGAGAGAGGGAGAGGGGAGATAAAGATAACTAGAGAGGGAAGTAGAGGTAGAGAGACAAAGAGAAGTAAATATGGAATGAGGGAGGGAGGGAGAGAAATGAGATAGAGAGGTGTAGAGAGAGTGGTAGGGAGTGACAGATCTAGAGTGGTAGGTAGAGAGGGATTAGGGAGATAGAGAGTAGAGAGGGAAGGAGAGGGATAGGTATGGGTGGAGAGAGTGGGAGGTGAGAGAGAGGTGAGAGAGAAATATAGAGAGTGGTAGGTAGCGATGGATGGAGAGGTAGGTATAGAGGGAGAAGGGAGATATAGATAAGTAGAGAGGGAGGGAGAGGTGAGATAGAGAGAAATAAAGAGAGTGATGGAGGAAGAGGTAGGTAGAGAGAGGGAGAGAGGACATAAAGATAAGTAGAGAGGGAAGGAGAGGTAGAGAGGAGAGATATAGAGAAGTAGAGAGGGAATGAGGGAGGGAGAGAAAGGTGAGATAGAGAGGTGTAGAGAGAGAGTGGTAGGGTACGATGGATGCAAAGGTAGGAAAAGAGAGGGATTGAGAGATAGAGAGTAGATAGGGAAGAAAAGAGGGAGAGAGAAGTATGGAGGGAGAGAGAGAGAGAGGTGAGATAGAGAGAAATAGAGAGTGGTAGGGAGTGATGGAGGGATAGTTAGGTAGAGAGAGGGAGAGGAGAGATAGGGAAAAGTAGAGAGGGAAGGAGAGAGGGAGATGGAGAGAGAGAGAGAGATGAAGATAGTGAGAGAGAGGTCTAAAGTGTAAGGGATTAAAAATGAGTGAGATAGAGAGAAATAACACAACTTGCTGATTACTGAAATTTGACCTTCTGATTATTGAAATTTGACATGCTAATTACTAAAATTTGACTATTTGAAATTTTGTAAGATCTTCCAAAAACTAGAATTTGCATTATAAATCCTAGAGATCTGAAACCACTCTCAAACATCCTGAAACTATATACATGAAATATAACTTAAAGTATAAGAAAGTAAATGTCCATATGTAAATGTCAACTTAAATGTTTATTTCATGTATATAGTTTCCCTCAAAGATAACAAGAAGAAAGAGGAAAAAAAGAGAAGAAAAACAAATTCAATGTAGACCAAAATGTGAGCACGTTATAACACATTCATGTTTTGTCAGTGCATTGACACTCGTGTTATTTGAATGCATTAAAAAAATGTGAGCCGTTATAATGCACTTGTGTTTTGTCAGTGCATTGACAAAACACGAGTGCATTATAACGGCTCACATTTTGTCAATGCATTCAAATAACACGAGCGTGTTATAATGTGCTCGTGTTTTTTCTTGCTTTTGGAATCCCCAAGCCTTTGGCTTGGATTTGCTTTGGATTTCCAACCCAAAGGCTTGGAGGGCCTTACCAACATCCAAAGATGTGTTTTTACATATTCTACAAAATTTCATAATCTCGTTTGTGCTAACCGTCAAGTTTACACGTGTTTCAAGGTTGAGTAAATTGAACACCTGGGTAATGTTAGATTCTCTCTTAGTTATCTAACGATGCATTTTTTTCATATTTTGACAATTTTAAGCCTTTGATCTTTAGTTTCTTTTAATTGTGTGTCTGTTTTTTGGCAAAAACCACTATTTGGTATTTTTTTCTTTATAAATTAACCATTCATTAGAATTTCAAATAAATTACATTTTTAGAAACTAGACTCCATTATACACATATTAAAAAAAAATTCAAGTAGTTTTCAAAATTTGTAGGGGTAGCACGACCAAAATTCTATTTTTAAAGATGTATCCACTTTGAAAATTAGTAAAAGTTCAAATATTTATTAAAAAAATATCAGAAAAATCAGACATAAACTACATGCTATTAGCTAATTTCTCACTGAAGTGATTTTAAAAATACCAAAAAAAAAAGTTAACCTTTTGAGGGAGCCACAAAAGTCGCTATGTTATTTTTTTTGATAAAAACAACACCAATTTTTGTGGCTCCCTCTTTTGAACCCCTTAATATATACCATTTTCAATAAAAAAGTAGTAGTTTAGAAAGAAGACTCAAAGCACTATCATCCTTTTTTTTGTTGCATATAAAATTTTTGAGTGTAACTATCCTCAATTTCTTATCCAATGTCAATATTTCTTGATTTTTGAAAAAAAGTGGCCACTTAAGACCCCTTTTCGGCCCCCATCTTTTTGTATTTGCCCCTTTATTCCTCTTGATTAATTAAATAACATGAATTATTTAATTATGTCACTAATTTACCTAAATCAATTAAATTATTAATACTTAATAGTTTAATTAAATCACTTTCCCCTAAACTTGAATAATTAATTTAATTATTCAAAACATCATCCAAAAAGGTCAAAAACAAACAAATGCAAAATTCGAACATGAATTGCACGTTCAACTCAAAAATATTAATTAATTAATTTAAATAATTGATTACCCTAAACCACTTTTATGATTGAGCAAATTATGAATACCAATTGCTCACTCTGATTGGCTGATTGATCCATCTATTTCCTAACTAATTCATCTATTCTTCAATCCCACTGAAAGCTCAACTTGATTTCCTCAATTCCATAGATTAGACAATCTATTTCCTTTGATTGATCAATTAACATCCTCAATTGATTTGATCATGGAAACTAATTGAAAAATCTAATTCCTCTCAACAACTTTCAACCATTGATCTTGATTCAACATTGTTTAATCTTGCATGCTCATCTCAAATCATAAAATATATATAGCAATCTTCTTCATCCTAAAAAATGATCGAAGAATTGACATCTTTTGTGTAACGAAGTAATGCTGAATTTCCATTTGATTTCTTGAAAGCTTTGAAACACATCTTTGATCACCATTCATGCACATTTGGAGCTTTTGCAATGTATAATGGAGGCTTTGTTGATACAAAAACACAATTCGTCATCAAATGAAAATACAACTTCGACATGAGATGGGTAATGATATAGTTAATTGAATTCATTGTTTGTTCTTTGTTTGCTAGTATTTAGTTCATTGAATTCAATAAGTTCATATTGTTCATTTCATGAGTAATGGGTATGGAATATTTCTTTCATTTGAATTAGATCTTGTTTGTTTCATTTATGTTTTATTTCCTATGCTTCTCAATTTCCCCCTTACACACTTCCTTTCTTGTAATATTCTTCAAGGTGGTTTTATAGCAATCAACAAGAAAATTAAATACAAACTTCTATGCTCTAAGGTACAATAAAATCATTAATATTACTATGTTTTGACATCCTTCATTACTAAGATGGGGACCTTACACTTGAAAAAAAGTAGTTGGTTTACAACTTCACACTCAATAAAATCAAACAAGGACAATCATATATGTTATTCATGAAAATATTTAGACTTAGTTACAAGGTTATCTTAGTGATACTAGATTATTTTTGGACCATCTCCTCTATATGTTTTTCGTATGGAATTTTTAAGTGATGTTAAATTATCATGAAAATTCTCTTATGTAATACAAGAGTATCCAATTGGTTATTGTTATTCTCTAAGAGTGAAATGGTAGAGTTTTAAATGAAATGATCTTAGTCTTTATACTAGCGTTTATGACAATCTTACCCTTGATGAGATAATCCTCTTATTTTCATGGTTGAATTTTAATTGATGTCTTACAACAAGGCGGAAACCATCATAATTTAGTACCTATTGAAATACTACATAGAACCTAATATTATTATTTATTATGATAACCTTAATAAAACTATCTAGGCGCATGACCATCCTATAAGATTTATAGTAGCCTTAATAACCATGACAATCCTAAATTTGTATGACTTTAATGATTTCTTGAGAGTATCCTTTTATCCTATTGTTGTTATCTATGATATCACAATGAAAATACATAGGAAGTTAAGTGAGTGTCTGGCTTAATTATGATAATAACCAACCATAATTGTTATCTTATGGAAACATTATCACTCCTACTCGATGCTATGAAAGAATAATAACTCATGTTAAGAAGAGGCATAAAACTTATAGAAGTGATGCTTGACCATATTTTATGTCTTTCCATCATAAAATCCACTTAATTACAATCTTCTTTGTTTTCTATAACTCCCTCTTGACAATTCCTAATGTCAATAATAACTCTATGGATACCAATAAAATATTCTAAAAGTGATATCCCACATGATGTTTTTAAGACATCCTAAGAAAAATTATAGTCCATTAGTCATTATATAACATCTTGTGCCTATGTTTGACAATGTTATTGTAGGTGAAGAGTTATTTTTTATGGTACATTTATAGGCTAAGTAACTAACATCTATTGTGTTGCATTTTTTATTAAGTTAATACTATCTTATTGTTGTTGTAATAGTCCTTGGATGTCATTCATTGTTGTCAACGTGGTTGTTCTCAAATGGTGTTGAATATTCCACCTAGTTTTGTGGCATATCTTTCTTCTTTCTTAGTAGACTATTACCCTTGCGAGGAATTATTTTTTACACTTTCCTTTGTAATCATAGAGTTAGTAAGGAAGAGATAATTCACTATCTAGGGTTTGGTGAAAATATTTATCAAGCTTATTTTTTATTGCTATGATGTGGGACACTATGTAGGATGATAAACAAATTTATTTCTCTCATCAACCATACTTACATCCTAATGGTGAAATGTTGACTATTATAAAATTTTAAAAAAAAATTGCGTGAATAAATTTCTTGGATCTAAGCAATGATGTTGGCCTTTAAATAAGCATTCTAACTACACAAAGAAAATCAAATTTATTAGATCCTACATTATTATACTTGCATGCATGTCAAAAATTAAATCACCATGCTAAAATGATATAATTTTTTTAGAAATCTTACAAAAACTAAACCCTTGTAGTTTTGTCTACATTAATGGTTGAAGAGTTATGCATCTACAACCTATTTTATCTTGTTTTCCTAAAATACTGGGACAAGATTTGTATGTAGAAATAAAGGGTTTTTACAAGTATGATGCTTCCTTACCATTGAGATTCAAAACATTGAGCTTGCAAATCACTACAATTAGTTAACCCTAAGGTTAAAATTCAACCCAAAAATATCTTTCAAAAACATATTCACATTCCAACACTAATTACACAGTAAAGATATAGTTTTCTCTTTGCAACAACTGTAGGGGGATTTTGATATCATAGATCACATGTGTCAGACCTTCTAGTAGTTGTTAGGCACCAAAAAATCATCGTATAGCTTATATATAAGGGTTATGGTTCCTAGTTGACAATTATACCTCTATCATTATAGCTAGGTGAGGGTTTGCAACACATACCAAACTATCAATTTTAGCCCCAAAAGTATTGAGAAAATATAACATAATTAGTGATCTACTAAAGGGAATCTAATAGTGCATTCAAGATGGGCCATATATCCAACGATCCTTGTTCAAACCTTCATTCTAAACTACCTTCTTATCATCCTTTAAATTTAAATTCTTGACAAGAAATGTTATTTTGAAAGATAATAAAGGGTTTCAATGCTTCAAGGAGGGTTTGTAAAGGTTCTAAATACTCCACAACAACTTCCAAGCTATTTACAAGACTATTTAATGGTTTCATGAATGTTTAAAGGGGTTAATATCACGGTGAGCACTTAGAGACTTTTCTAATGTATGAATAATAGTAAGATAACATAAAAAGTCTCCATAAACACTCAAATCAAGAATTATAACTAGCTCAAGAATTCTAACAATAGTAACTTAAAGATTAGCTAGGAAAGAAAATACAAACAAGAGGTGAATTTGAGAACCAAAATCACATCTTGATACCACAAAACTAAAACCTCATATTGGAAAAATTGTAATTAGCTCAAGTATTTAGATCTTACAATGTAATCAATTCATCAAGAACCGAGGAAAATTAGAACACTTCAAGATAGAAGAACATTGGATCAATACAATTGAAAATAAATAAACAAACTCGTCATTTTATTTTTTTGGGGGAAAATGGCGTGTGTATACAAGGCACAAAAAATTTCTAGATAGCTTTGTAGGTTATTAGTAAGGAAAATGAATAACATAACCTTGCATTATTAGGATGGATGCTATCTTTCCAGGTAGGTGTAGATGTGCATTTTAAGTAGCATATGATGATCTTCAAAAGTGAATATAATCACATGATTGTTCTATTAAATTTCATAAGAAAAATAATAGCTAGAGTAAGTCCATTTCAAATAAGAAGAACTTGATGAATCCTATCTAGTTACTTCCAACACTTAAAATACGTTAGATCAAGGACTTGAATGAATCATGAAAGAGGAAAGTGATCATGGAAATATGGTTTGTGAATAAGGCTCGTAAGGAAAAGCGTGAAAGATATATAAAATGCGCCTCAATGTATTATCAAGTACAAGGTTATATTACATGCATTCCCTATTCAAAAACATTCTTGATGGGTGTTCAAGACCACTCCTAAGGTACCAATAAAGTGTAAGCCTACACAAGTCAAAATTTATTAAGAGCTAACTATGTAAACTGCATGGATAAATCATCAAAGGAAGTATTAGCAAAACTCATTGAGGTAAACTCTAATTGCCTAGATTGAAACCACTATCCTATGGCTCTTTGCAAGATTCAACATGATCTAAAGTTTATATAATTTAAATATGGGAGGTTGTTGCTTGAATTGATTATAATAAGTCTTAGAGTCCCTTAATGAGAATTTTTCTATCAAATTTATCCTTCTAAACTAGCTTCCTTTGTAATATTGAAGCCTATTTTTGTTTTCAAGTCTTAATAACTCCTAAACATATTTTCGTATATTATTTACAAGCACCAGTAAACACACATCCACACAATTACCACAGATTTAATTGACATTTTAATGATAAAGTTTAGTGTGTCCTCAAGATACTCAGCATAGACAAGAAGCTCAACATGCACACAATGATCAAGAGTTAATTGTCTGATTGAAAAAATATGTACAAACCTCGTCCACTAAATTTGAATGGTTGCATGCCAATAGAACACAAGCAAAGCTTATAATATTAGGATATGTTCCCAAAAGCTTCATTAATTCAAACATTTTGAGAGCATCTTCGCAAAATCCATTTTGTGCGCATCCTGCAAACATCTCATTCCATGAGACCATTTTTCTTTTGAGGCATTTTGTTAAACAGTTCAATTGCCTTGTCTATGCTTCCACATTTGCATTTCCAACAATAATATTTAACCAATTTCATTTGCTTAAAATTTCTAAATCTTCATCGAGAAATCCATTCTGTGCAGATTTCTTTGAGGCACATTGTAAAAAAGTTCGCCTGCCTTGTGTATGCTTCCACTCTTTGCATACATGTCTACCAGAGCGGTTACAACTACTACATCCGACAAAATTCCTCCATACTCTATGCTTTCCTGGATGTCCATACCCTATTCCAAAGCTCCCATTCGGGACAGGCTGCGAGGACACTGACAAAGGTTGTAGAGTCTAGTGTTACACCTGCCAATTGCAATTTCTTGAAAGTTTCTAAAACCTTTTCAACAAATCCATTTTGTGAATATCCTGTCATCAAGGCATTCCATAACAAATTTCTTGGAGGCATTTTGTCAAACAGTTCATGTGCCTCGTTTATACTTCCACATTTTGCATACATGTCTACCAGGGCAGTTGCAGCTATATCATCTGACAAAATTTATTTTTTCCTTTCTGCGATGGATGTTCATACCCCGTTCCAAAGCTCCCATTTTGGCACAGGTAGGGAGGATGTTGGCAAATATTGCGAGACTCCAGTTTTACACCTGCAAGTGACATATTATTGAAAGTTTCTGAATCCTTTTCAACAAATGTATTTTGTGCGTATTTTGCAATCAAAGCATTCCATGAGACCACATTTCTTTGAGCCATCCTATCAAACAGTTGGCGCCCTTCCTCATTTTGCATGCATGTCTACCAGAGCATATCCAACTGTGGTGTACGAATAATCCCTGTGCGCTGGCTAATGAAAAATATCGGGTTGGAAATAGGGAAAAGGCGAAACAGTGTGAGTGCAGATGGTGAAATGGTGCGAGTGCGGCGCAGGACTTCATAAACTAAATTTGGAAATTAATTTAGTTAAAATTGATTTATGTAATAGATTAATTAGATGTCAGAAAATTAATTAATTATAAACTAAATTTGGAAATAATTAGATAGCTTGGATTTGATTTCATAAAGCTTTTAAATTAACATAAAGATCTAGATTAAACTATGTTAATATCTCTAAGTAAATTCTCCATTCCAAAATTAGGGTTAAGTGCTTTATGATAGATGATGGGTTAATGTGTCAATCAAACATTAAAAGTTTAGAGAGAAATTACTTTTGGCTAGTAGTGTTAGGCCCTAGTTGTGCTAGGGTGGTACTACATCATCATTTCTACATAGTGAACTTGACTGGGTTTTTCACCCATGAGTAGGGCCCCTATTGAGGTGACTCTCTTGTAGTTATTTATACCTAATCAAGTTACCCACCATTGTTTAGGGCATGTGAGAATTTGATCACACTCCTACTTGCACTTATCTCATTACCCCACTCTCAAGCAATGTGTCGATAATAACATCGCACGAGCAACATCACCTAGTGTGTATAATATGATGCCATGTCAAGCATGCTACAGTAATCTAGAGTGAAATTATATTAATGTTTTAAGTGATTGTCTTTTTTCCCTTCGGGCTAAAATTAGGACATGATAGTATATCTTTGCAATCCACCAAGATAATGTAATTTATCTATTGTTTATTTTTGTGATTTTCTAATATTCATGGCCAGAACTAAATAAATTCTAAGATTTTTAATTTCAAACTCAATCTCTTACCATAAACAAGATCACAAGGGGAGTAGGTATGTGCAGGATCATGATGGGCCAAAAAGTGGCAATATGATGGGTATGTGGCTGATGACTTTTCTTTTACCCAAAATTGATAAAACAAAAAGGGTTTTTAAAGGAGATTCTCAACTTTCCACCAATATAAATTATTCTTTATTTTGAATTTAATAAGTAATTATTATTTATTTTCTACTCGAATTACGACTAAAGTCCTGATTGATAGGTTGATTCAAAGACATCTATAGCTTTCAAATGGTATCACATTTTTTGAATCGAAAACATGCATCACATTCTATGCTTCGTATACTATAGGATTAAAAAAGGAAAAAATGAATTTCATGAATTTTTGACCAAGTTAAGGTGGTCAAACATACGATTTTTTATATATTTTTTAAGTTGTAATAAAAAATTCATAATTAATTATTTACTTGGAAAATAATTACAAAAAAATGTGCATCACATAGAAACATGATTCCTCTACTTATATCTAAAATATTATAAAAAAATATTATCATTTTATTTTTTTTAGGGTGGTCAGACAAACACCTACTTATTTTTTCCTTGAAATTTAAGTACTACTACATTGAAATTTCAAATTTTCACCAAATATATGTATATATTTTTAAACAAACCTAGTAGTTTAGAAACTACATTCAATTTTATACAGATTTTGTTCTTACATATTTTTTAAATAATATAGATAACTTAATCACATTTTTACGTCAAGTTGCCTAACTCTGATTTTTCTAATTTTTTTGCCACTTAAGGGCCTATTTTTTCCATGATGATCCTGCACATACTCGAGTATTGTTGTGGTCTTCTAGGCAAGTTGATAAGCCCAACCAAATTTGGGCAAATGGTGAACCCAATATTTGTGATACAAGGAGATAGTCTTTATTATGATATTATCTCATTGTTGATTAGTAAACTCAAGTATTCCATTAGACCAATGATGATTTGGAAAGGAATTCCTATGTCAAATTTTAGATTCCTCCATTAAAGTAGTGATGAGTTTAGTTATAAATTACAGTGTAAACTAGGATATATTATTTGTGATTAGAAGTTGGGTTAATATAACCAATAAATTTCATCCCCCATTTTTCAAAAGGTTCAATAGAAAGTTGTAAATATAGGGTAATTTCATCAAAACGAGTGGGATAACCCATATATTGGCACTTATAACATTGACGAACAAACTATTTTGTATATCTTTGTAGAGTAAGAAATTAGTAGGTAGTATGTAGCACTTTGGGGGTAATACAATGGGTATCAAAATACCCCCCACAATGTTTTGAATGGCATATTGAAATAATTTCAAAAACTTTATGTTCACTTACATAATGATGTATGACATTATCAATACCTATATAAAATAAAATTCCACCTATCAATGATAATTATTTTGTACAAATAATTTCAAATGTTCTCTAGGAGAAAGATATGGAGGAAACTTAGCCACAACCAAATAGTTAGAAATATCTATAAACCATGGGATTTTTCCTAAAATTACAAAGAGATGTTCATCTAGTAAGGAATCATCCACTTTTGGTTCATTAGTAGCACTTAGCAACCCAGAAAAGAAATTTGTAACTACATTTTCATGATTAGGCTTGTCAAGGATAGTAATATCATTTTTTTTAAAAGTGGCATCCATCAAATAATGAATCCTATAAATATTGTTTTATTCATAAGAAATCAAATAGAAACATAATTGTATGATTATAGATAGGATAACTAGTAATAAAGTGTCAAAAATTATTCATGGAATAAACTACTATTAAGAATTCTTTTTCTATTACTCTGCAATTAAATTCTACACTACCCAATTTTTTCCAATCTAATTAATAGCATATGAATCCTTACCTTCATTTTGATCAATGATAATTCCCATGGTTGTATCTAATTTGCATATATATAAATATGAAAAGGTAATTCCCAATTAGGACCTATTAGGATAGATGTAAAAGCAATCTTTTCCTTTATAAAATAGCAAAAGCATGTTTACATTCTAGTTTCCAATTAAATTCTACATCCTTTATCAATAAATTGAAAAGAGGTTAATAAAAATATTAAAATATCTTATAGATCAATTATAGTGTCTTTCATGTCCTAGAAAACTTCTTACATAGTTTTTCCTTTGTCAGCAGGAGGATTCTTAATAACACTTACTATAATAATAGAATCTACGTCAGTACCTTTTGAGAGATTCAATGGCCACAAAAAAATCATTTTTTCATGAGCATATGACCCTTATTACTAAGGAATATATTTATATCCTCACATCTTTGAAGGATATTTTAAAGATTAGATTTAGCTTCCTCAAATGAATTATCATAAATAGTAAAATTATCCATATAGATTTCTCTACAATTATGAATGTGGTAAAAAAATTGCTTAATACTAAGTTCTTTTAAATGTTTCCAATATGTAACACAAGCAAAAGGGAAGAAAACTATAGGAAAATTTCTCCCATGAGAAAGTGAAATTATTTTTGTCTTAATCTTTTTGAGTAATAAAAATCCGATTGTATCCACTAAAGCCATCCAAAAAGGAATATAATTTTTATCCTACAAGAGTATCCAACACTTGATCAAAAAAAGTAGAGGAAAATGATCCTTATGATTGACATTATTTAAATCTCTATAATCCACATAAATCCTCCATTTACCACTCTTTTTAATAAAAAACTCCAAAGATAAAATCCATTCTATCTAAGATGGGATAGATAAATCCTACATTTATTAGCTTTTATAATTCAATTTTTACAATATTATGAAGAATGGGATTCATCCATTTTGAGTTTATCATAATGGTGAACATTCATCCCTAATACATATGTGTTTTGTATAGTAATTTGGCTTCAATCCTCTCATATATATTGATACTTCCATATAAATTTTGCATGATGCTTACAAAGCATGAAGACTAATTTTTCCATTTAAGAAAAATTAAGTGCAAATTTCATACCAAGAAGGATTTCTATTTTTCAAGATTCAAAGGAAGTGGTTTGTTCTTGTAATGTCATAAAATTGCACCCCTTTCAATTTCACATACATTCTTGCGTCTGCTTTAGTGTCGACTCCCTTAGCACTTGTGTAGGCTCATTTTAGCCCATGCACTAGCCTTTTTCCCTTCTTAGGATGCTCCACCACCCCTTTTCAACAACTACCTTTGTGTGTCAGCTTTGCGTCAAAACTTGTGATTTTCCCGTTCGTGTTGTTTTATAGCGTGATGTGTCTGGACACTAGCATGCCGTGCGGACGTATGTGCGCCACACTAACATCCTATGATGTTTCAGTGTTCAAAAAACCATTTCCGTGCATGTTTTCCACTTGTCACCTCCTTTGGTCAGTGGTAACGGCTCGAGATGCCTTGTAGTTACTTGAGAAGCTTCTTTTTGCTTCCTTTCTCTCCTTAAATGTTATCTTTTCAATTATATTGCTTATTCCAAGTGCTTCTAGCTTCACTCTAGCTTCATTCCAACCTCTAGCTTCCTTCTAGCCTTGGCTCTTGCATTTCTCTCTTGCTAGCTTGCTTGCACAACTCCATATAGCTTGTTACAACAACACTCTCACATCTTTGCAACAGTCTTTGTAGCACCATCTCCCTTTCCTTATGCTTGCAAGCATCCTGGGATTCCATATCTCCTTTCTATTGCATCAACATATTGTGATATAGGTTCTCCTCCTTGAGAGGGGATTGCTTTTATCACCTCTTTTTTGATATAGGTTCTCCTCCTCGAGCAGGGATTGTTTTTATCACTCATACTTGGTGGTGCGGGTTCTACTCCTGAAGTGGGTTTTGCTTTCACCAGACACTTTTTCCATTTTGGTTCATCTCTCTCTTTCTCTCTTTTTGGCTATTCATGGAGGTGGGAACACCAAAACAAGGGTTTGACTGAGGCAAACTCCTATATAGCCCCAAAAATTTCTCCATATATTACGAATGTAGGTTTTGAAGACATTCACATGTTGGAGGCTTCATCTCTTGCATGGTTGTGAGTGTTTCCTTTCTTTCTCTTATTCTCTTTATCATTTCTATTTCACTTCATTACAACTTTATCATATTTTGTAAGTTCTTAGCAATTGAATTGCTAGTAGCTATTTAGCTATTTTTTGTGATAAACTTGCTTTTTGGACCATATAGATGCCAACGCGCCAGAGAGACACCAATGCATCGCATTATCATCCCAAATCAGCACTGTCGTCCTTTAGCCGAGATCTTGTCAGTTTTTCCAGAGAATCTTCGTGACTTGCTCTTTCTGATTCTAGAAATCTTGTGTTTTCTCCTTGAGGTAGTTTAGGGTAGTTCACCCTGTGAGGTTCTCTGAATGAAGAGAACTTGTGAGTAGAAAATCCCCCTTCTCTACAGTTCTATAGATAAAAATGGACTATAAGTTTACACTTATCATGTAGTAAGTAATGAAAATCTATAAAATTATACAATGGATTAGAATCTTTAAAAGAAAATTTACCAAATGGGAACTCATTATTAGAACATTCAAGAAATAATAATTATTCTATTATATCATTCCTTGAATAAACATTTTGAAAGTAATTACAAATATTCATTGTTTTGGATACTTCCTGTAAGGTGATATTTTGATCAATAGTAAGTATGATTAGTTAATCATGATGTTCTCCATCAACCCATGATGGTTATTTTATTTCTAGAAATGGTTGGAATGGAAGATACAAACTAAGCTTCTTAGTTTTATTATCATGGGAAATCACCACATGCTACTTAGTCTACAATTAATGCATACATTCATTGTAACCAACAAAGTTCTCCCAAGTAAATTAATTGGAAGCCTCCCAACTCAATTTTTTCCTCTAATAGCATAAAGTGTATAGAGAATTCCCATGAATCTACGGAAATAATTTATTCAATACTTCATTCTAGTTTAAATATAAATTGATCAACCATTTAGAGAATATTTGGAGTTTGTCACAAACCCTACAAACATAATTTCTCCATGGCCACTTAGTAATTACATTAATTGTATATCCTAATCAATCAAATTATTACCAATACAAACACTAACAATGGGACTTGCAGGTCTCTTTCAGCAACAAACTATCATGGCCTTTTATTGGCTAAATATTATGGGGTCTCTAAACTTTGGATTGAAGGGGATTCCATTAACATTATAAAGTGTCTTCTGAAGAGTAACCACCCGTCATGGTCTATAACCCATCTGATTAATGATTCATTATCTATCATTAACACTTTTGATGAGGTGAGAATTACTTAGTGTTCAGGGAAGCTAATTCGTTGGTTGATGGGTTAGCTAATTTAGGAGTGATGGTTTTAATTAATTGGAATACTTATGATTCCTTTCCACTTAATCTTCAAAACATATCCAATTATGACCAATTGTCATGTTAAGGATGCGGTTAAAAAAGGAGAAAGCATATTTTATTTCTTCCTGAGTTTCTTTTTGCACATCGAGTTCAGTGCATGCTCTTTTAATAATTGCTTTTTAGATGTTTGTGAGATTATGGGCTAGGAGCTAAGGTATGGCAGTACTTGGTTTGGTAGGCTCACACATTTTGTGGGTATCTTTGCTTTGCCTATTTTTTCCTTTGCAAAAAACCAAGGAGTAGGTGATGTTTGTTGCATGTTGTCATGGGAGGAGCTCATTGTAGAGTGGAGCCAAGCTCTTGCAAGGAGTTTAATAGCAATAAAATTGTTTGGGAGCATCTGGAGAAGGGCGGCGTCTTTTCCTATTTGTTGAAGCTTCATGGTCTAAACCCTGGAGTGACAAAGGCTTTTTTTAGTGGGTGGAACAACAAGGTTTTGCACTACAAGGGTGTGGAATTCAACATCAATGAGGAATTCATCACTGAGGTTACTAGTCTTCCTTCCAAGGGAAGGAAATTTTACAGAGATAGGGTTGTGGCCAAGATGACCTTAGCCAATTTCTTCAAAGGTGTTGAGAAGAGGAAGCTTAAGTTTATTGGTAGTGGTGGGTATGCACACAAATCTATTAAGCCACTTTGGAGGGACATTGCTCTAGCGATTATATAATTTTTCACTCTAGAGGGTAGGTATTCTATTATCTATGGCTATCACTTCATGTTATTGAATCACTTCCACTATAACTCTCTAGTTTCCTTTCCTTTTTACCTCCTTTCTATGGAGACCAGTATCGAGGATCATAGGAAGAACCCTATGAAGGTTATTCTCCATGAAGGCCTTATTAATCTAATTTTTGCGAATATTATGTTGAAGATGGTTCCTATTACTCCTAAGCCCCCAACACCTAAAAAAGGTGGAAAAAATATAGGGTATGATACTGGTGAGTTGGCAGAGGAGTGGGAAGGGGATTCTGAGGAAGATGATTTTGATTACATATGAGGAACTGTCAGAGGAGGAGAGTGAGACTATTGATTTTTTTGAGGATTTTGAATCCTAGTCTAAGGGTTATGAAACTAATAATGAAATGAAGGAAGATGTGGTGCCTCTAGTGAAGAAGAATGTGAAGGGGAAGAAAAGATACCCAAGGAAAGAGAAGTGTGTTATCAAGAAAAAGGTGGATGATTCTAGAGTTGTGGAGAATTCCCCTATTCCTAATGTTAAACATGTCCCAGGTGATGGAAATTCAAGAGATGTGGAGAATTCCCTTGTTTCTAATGTTACATGTCATAGGTGTTGGCCTTGAGGGTATCGATCATCCTATGGAGGATATTGAGCAGGCAAATGAGGGTATGGTGTGTTCCGAGGGGGTTGGCCCTAACCAAACTAATCTTGATTCTTCTATTGGTGCTGAGTAGGTTAAGGGAAGTGATGTGAAGGAGGAGAGACTTGAAATTTTGGTAAACTTGGTGAATATACCTGATAAGCAACGTGTAAAAGTGGAGGTTATTGAAGTGGAAGATTCCCCTATTGAGGAGGATTTGGAGGACAAAGAAGGGGTTCAGGAAGATCCTGTCAAGAATGTTGGTTCTCATGTTGCACCATCAGTCAATTGGGATGAAATTAACATGAACCTATTCTGTATAATGGTGGAGGACAGAACTCACAATTTTCTCACTTGTGAAGTAGATTTTCTTGGAAGTGAAAGAGCTCAACATCCAACTTAAAAACTGGCAAGATGTATGTGTTGCTTTAGTGCATGGCAGCCAAAAGGAATGGTCGATTAAAGGTAAGGTTAATACTATGAATGTAATTCTTGATAGACTTGTTGTTGATGCTAATAGACTTGTTGTTGATGTTGATAGACTTGGTAAAAGTTGTGAAGATAAGATAACCTCCCTAGAAATGGTTGTCGAAAAAACTATTGAGGAGAGGTTTGTTATTATGGAGGAAAGAATTAGCAATATTAGTGATAATTTGCAGACTGTTGTTAGTATTAGTAACAAGTCCTTGAAATCTAGTGCTAAGAGTCTCCCTATTTTAAATGAGAAATCTATAAAGTGGACTACAAAGTCTCTGGATCTAGGAGAACATGAGAAGGCCATTGAGGAAGTTAACCACATGATTTTGGAGGAGAAGATTGAGGATATTAGCCCCAATGTGGAGAAGAATTTGGATGCAAGTTTGTGATTGAGAATGAGGAGCAAGACCAAGAAAAGGGCTGCCATTTCATTTGAGGAACTAAAGGATGTGGTTGAGATGCACGAGGGGGTCATTGCTGAAAATATGGCCTCAACAAATTTTCTTGATAAAATGTTGTAGTTTTGTTGTTGTTTTTGTTTGGTCAGCCTCATTGTTGATGTTTTGTTGTAGGGATGTTGACGAGTTCTTTGGTTTTATCTTTAGTCATCTTTTTTATTTTTTATGGGTTAAAGGTCTTATTGCTTCAATCTTTTTAGCAGCTTCTCTTCATTGTAAAGGGTTTTGGGGCCCCTTCAAAATCCGCTTTTCCTAATAAAAAAAAAAGAGAATTACAGGATTGGAATATTTAGAAAGATCAACATTACTAAACATAAGATAATTGACCAATCAAATATATAGCCTTTGGAGGATTTTTCTTGGGTTCCTTCTTATAATGATATTTATTTTACTTTAAAATAGGAGTATCTTTAATTTCTTGAAAGAGTGGAATTTTTAATATGCAAATTTCAAATCTCCTCTGAGAAATAACATTTTGTTTTATGTTTAGGATTTTGAGAACTTAATTTTTTTAGATATGTAGGAATAGTGGTTGGAATATGAAATAATTAGAAATAATAGGCTAAGCATCAGTGTCTTTCTTGGTTGGCTCATCTAGTTATATAATAAAGGGAATAGTGTTAGGATAATGTGGCATTAGCTTTGTAGTCCTAAGTCATATTTATGTGTCTACTCGTTCCTTGGAAAGTGTTCTCAAGGACATGAGAGATAAAATTATTTAATATTTATTTATTTTCTATGGAAAATTATAATTAAATTCATAAAGGTGGGAACATGTTTAGTGATAGTTAGTGTAAAGCATATCAAGAGAATATTCTATCTAGTTTTCCACTTTTTTGGATAGGGACCACCCAGACTTGCATGTTTGTGCATGTTGACATATGTCATTTGTATGCTATCCAAATATGAGTGCCCAAGTTTGTATATTCTAGGTTTGATCCATCTAAGTAGTGAGAGTAATGGTGCACTCAAGTATGACATAATTTGATTGGTTTTGGGTTAGGTGCCCATGTGAAGGCCATGTGATTTATTATTATTTACTATGTTTACAAGATTCCTAGGAGGTGTGGAGCATATGGTTTTTGTAGGTGTTTTTGGTTTCCTTTTGTTTTGAGATACCACAGGTGGTATTCTCTTACATTCTCTTCTATATATTGAGGACTTGAGATAGTAGTTTTATGAGTTTTTTTATAGGTTTTTGAAGTAAAAAGTGCTACTAGTTAAATTTAAAGAGATGTTGTGTTGATGTAAAATTATTTGAAGGATTAATACAATCATTAGATATCTTTGGGTGTGGAATTTTTTCCACCAAGGGTTTCTCATGTATATCTCATGTTGACCACTTGTGTTTTAAAACTTATGGTATTGTTGGTTTTATGTTTATGTTGAATGGATAATCACATTCATCTACTTGGGTTATCTTGATAGTCATATATTTTTAAATTTGCAAATACATTATAAAGTAAATATTGTAGTTTAGTTCAACTTGAATCTCAACATTTGGTATCAAAGCTAACAATTCTATTGAGAGAGGGATGCCTTTTTCTTAAGTGTTGAAGTTTTTTGGTTTTAGTGGGAGCTTATTTATTGTGGGTTATCTAAATTTGTGAAGAACATTGTATATCATGACCTCTACCTCTTGTTAGGATATTGAGAAATTCAATGTCACTGGTTATGAGATGTGGAAGTTAAAGATGGAGGATCTCCTTGAAGAGAGAGAACAATGCTTTATAGTTACACAAGAAACAAAGTCATCTATAGTGACTAATGAAGATTGGAAAAATTTGGACAAGAAGGCATGAGGAACCATTCTATTTTGTCTTGCAAATTTTGTTCTCTTGAAATGTTTTGATGGAACTATCACATTCAAGTTGTGGAAGAAGATAGGTGAAACCTATCAAACTAATTTTTTTTCTAACAAATTATTCCTAAAAATATGTTTTTATTCTTTAAAGATGAAGGATGGTGATTTTTTATTGCCAATTACTTAAATTCTCACAAGTTTAGTCTAAGTCATCTTTCATCAATAGATGTTAAGATAGAAGATGAGGATAAGCGTATTTTGTTCCTTTATTCTTTTCTTGAATCTTGGGAAAATATAATTGTTACCATAAGTGGTTGTAGTGCAGAACCAAAAGAAAAAGGATGGCCTAAAAGGGATAAAAAAAGAGATAAGTCAAAAGGACATTCTAAAAGCCTCGAAAAGAGAAGAGTAAAGTGTTGGAATTGTGGTAAGAGAGCGCATGTGAATAAGGAATGCAAAAATAAGAAAGAGAGTGCAAATGCCTCCACATAAAAGTCCTTGGATGATGGTGATTTTGATGCTTTGTTTATTTCAGTTGATAGTATTAATAATTATTCTTGGCTTATTGTTTCAAGTTGCTCCTACCATATGACTCCTCGCAAGGAGTGATTTGCTACATATTCATCTTATAATTGAATATATGTTTTCCTTGGTAATAACAACACAAACAAGATTATTGGTAAGGGAAATGTAAAGTTGTGTTTCAAATATGGTAGGGTAAAAACCCTTGATGATGTTTTACATATTCTAGGACTTTTAAAAAATTACTTTTAGTATCTAAGTTGAATGATTCTAGAATTCATGTGATACTTGACAGGTCTAGTTGTGGATTGGTAAAAGGGAGTTGGTGATTGCTATAGGATCTCAGATTGAGAATTTTTTCATTCTTTATACCTCCAATTTTTATAATTATGACACTACAATTAGCATTGAAAATGCATGTATTTTGTGGCACCCTAGATTGGGCCACATGAGTGAAAAAGGTCTTAAGATCATTGGTAATAAAAATCTAGTTGATGGTATTTTTTATTATTTTGTTGGTAAAAATGATTTATGTGAGCATTGTGTGAATATTGTTTTAGGTTGTTGCAAGAATGAAGAAAGGAGTGAAGGTGTTGTCATTGATGTCAACTGGTCAACTAGTTATCTACTAGTTGTTGATGGTTGTATATGTCGATGATATTGAGAAAATTGTATTAAAGAAAGTTTGCACGTATTAAATTATGACTCCTTGTAATGATCTAGTATTTTCCCCTATCTTCATGTGGTTCAGATATGTTGGTCATGGTTGTTGAAGGTTGCTATAGCCAGATTTTTGGCTGGTGGTTCATTGTGAAGTTTGAGTTGTGTTCACCAGTTGTAAACTATGTATTTTTGTGTTCTGGTTGAGGTCCAGGAGAAATTTTGCTGGTCCAAGTTTCTCTTTGATGAATTCTTTTGACTTGCAGTTCTAGAGTTAAGATGTTTTGATTGCATTGAAGATATTTTTGGTTTTTGGAAGTATCAAGCTTAATTGTTCTATGTGTTTTACACTGGTTTGGCCAGCCTTGTGTTAAGCACTATCTTCAAAGTTGATGAAGCGTGTTGGATCTATTTTGGGTCCCGATGTAGTGTGTGTTTGGGTCACCTCATTCTAATTCCACCCTAGGACATGTTTTGGTGCCGACCTAATTTGAATTTGAAGTTGGATGGATGACTTTGGATCTATTTCAAAGTTGGAGATAGTATAAACACAGGATGAGCTAGCAATGAAAAATATACAAGATCAAAGAAGGAAGATAAGTGAAAGAGTAGATGTGACATTGATGTTATTCAAAAAGTGTGTGAGAGTTGTGTGTGGAAGATCAATGTGAAGCTTAATGTTGAGTTTTCGTATGTAGTGAGTAGAAGGTGAAATCTATCATTCATGCAAGTTGATCAAGTAATTGTGGTGAAATCCTTTGTTGCATTGGGATTATAGTCTCTTTGTAACAAGTCTTCTTTGTCTTATTTGTATCTCTATGGTAGTGATCCCTCTAGGTTGTAGCCCTATTGGATAGTGAGTCCTTGTTTTGTACAATGAGTCCTTATTTTAGATAGTGAACCTTGTTACAGACAATGAGCCTTTTGTAATTGGTTTTGAAATTCTCTATAGTGTGAGTTAATCCTCACCATGGTTTTTCCCTCATTAGGTTCTCCACATAAATCTGGTGTTATTATGTTTATGTGTTGGATTTGAGTTTTTGCATTGACATTTGATGATTAATCATTTAAGAAGTTATAAGTATTAGTTTCAATGATTGAATTAAAGGTTAAAATATGTGATAACCAATTCACCCCCCTTCTCAGTTTTCCTATTCAAAAATTGGTATCAAATCTTGGTTCTTTGGTGAAGATCTTAACCATTTGAGGAAGGTTCAAATGGGATGGCTAGCAAGATGGTCTTTGATTATTTGAGGTTTGATGGAACTAAAATTTATGATATCTAGAAAGTATTGATGGAAGAATATCTGGAGTATTGCATATATGATGTGGATAAAGGTTACAAGAATCCTTACACTCCTCTTGCTAATGGTACAAGTACACCTGAAGAGATCAAAGCACATGAAGCGAACAATAAGGTGAAGTTCATCTTGAAGAATAGTCTAGTACATTCTGAGTTAATTAAGGTTCAAAATTTGAAGACATCTAGAAGTCTAGGATGCTTTAGAAAGAGAACATGATGGTGATGAAAGAGTTAAAGAGTCAAAGATGCAGAATTTGGAAACATAGTTTGATCTTATACATATGTCTGAGGATGAAAATGTTAAATCTTATGTATAGAGATTGGATGAGGTAGTGGTTGGAATGCAATCACTTGGTGCTACTATAGATGAAACCAGGATTGTAAAGAATATTCTCAAAACTTTTCTTGATGCTTATAGTGAGAAGATGAGTGCTATTGAGAAGACTATATATTATAAGACTTGTACTAAGGATCTATTGTTAGGAATTTTGACATCTTATGAGATGAGGAAGCCGAATCTAAGAAATGAAGGCAAATCAGAGTCTGCCTTTAAAGCTACAAAAGCTGAAGATCCGGATGAAGAGAACTTTGATGAAATAGAAGCTAACTTTGTAAGAAGAATGAGAAAAGGTTCTAGTAAGTATGAAGTTAAGGTGCCCTTTAAATGCTTTAGTTCTGGAGAAATAGGTCATTATGTTACAAAATGTTTGGAAAGAGCTAAAATAAATAAACAAAGATATGAGAAAGAAAAGAAAGGAAATAAGATTAACAAAGCTTACAATGTGAATGAGAATGCTAGTATTTTTTATGAAGATTCAAAATATGAAGATCCAGATGACAATAAATGCTTGTTCTTGGCTATTAAGGATGAACCTACTTCTACTAATTTAGAAAAAATAGGTAAAGGAAAGTCCTCCAGAGAAGGAGAAGGAGAAAAATGAAGGTATGCTTATCTCTTCCCTATATGGTAAAAAAGAAAATAATTTTTGCGTAGTTGGCAATGGTTGTTCACATCACATGATTGGTGATAAGAGTAAGTTTGTTAAACTTGGGAAATATGATGGAGGCTTTCGAGATGATATTGGTACTAAAATATGTGGGATAGGTTGAGTAAGTTTTGATGGTAAGCATCATACTAATGATGTTTACTATGTTAAGGGTTTAAGGCATAATTTGTTGAGCATTGGTCAAATTTGAAGAAAAGGGTATGATCTTTTGTTTTTAAGGATGAGAAATGTAAGATCTGGAAAGGATCCAGAACATTGATTGCTACAAGAAAGAAATATGAAGGGAATATCTATCAACTTAAGGGTGTTGATGGACGATGCTTTATGACTCAGATAAATGACAATTGGTTATGGCATAGGAGAATGTGTCACATGAATTTGGATAACTTGGAAAAGATTAATGCCATTCAGGCCATAATAGATTTACCTAGAATTACAAATCCTATTAATGCTAGTTGTAAGAATTGTTAGTTTGGGAAGCAAGGAAGAAATCATTACAAATCAAAGGAACAATCTACTACTAGAATATTGGATTTAGTTCATACAGATCTCTGTGGTCCTATGAGAGTGAGAAGTCTACTTGGTGAAAGGTACTTTATGCTTTTAATTGATGATTATTCTAGATATACATGGGTTACATTTCTTAGAGATAAATTAGATGCATTAAATAGATTCAAGGCATTCAAAGCAATGGTTGAAAATGAAGTGAATTTGAAGATAAAATGTCTAAGATTTGACAGAGGTGGAGAATTCACCTCCCATGAGTTCAATATGTTTTATGAAGTGAATGGAATAAAGAGATAGTTATTTGCTCTGAGAACTCCTCAGCAAAATGGAGTCGTTGAAAGGAAAAATAGAATAGTTCAATAGGCTGCTAGATCAATGATCACTAAAGCTAGTTTACCAAAAGTTTACTGGAAAGAAGCTATTCATACTTTTGTTTATGTGTTCAATCGATTTCAAGCAAGAGCAAACAATACAAAGACTCCCTATGAGCTATGGCATGGGAGAATTCTTGTAGTTAAATATTTCAAGGTATTCTAAAGCAAATGTTATACCAGAAGAGATGAGGAAACTTTGGGTAAGTTTGCTGCAAGAAGTGATGAAGGAATATTTCTTGGATACTCTACTAAAAGAAAGGCATACTTACCTACAGCCACCATAAGTAGATGGTGAGGATACACCTTGTATTCAATATAATCATATAGTCCATACATGCAAATGAATTGATAGAGATGAAGTAAAATAATTTTATATGACTAGATAGAAAATATTTAATAGTCATAGATTTAATTTGAAAGATGCAATATAAACAACTAGGTCAACTAACTACTACCACATTTCTCAAAGGTTGCTCATTGTTCCATACACAAATTTAAAATGAAATATTTCAATGCTAAACACACTCTTTACCAATCATCTAAAATTCACCTCAATCTATCCCATAAGGATTATACTATTCAATTGCATAAATAATCATTTATTGAACATTTGCACCTAAATAATTTAAAGTGAAATTGAATACAAACCCATTAATTTGAGATTTAGAGAAAATACTTAAAGCATTATAATGAATAAATATTAGCTAAATTTTTTTATAGTGATTGCATCAAGTAGTGTAAGTTTTTGAAAAGGAAAAAATAGGTTTTACAGGGACCTAAAACCACCAAGTTTAAACAACAAAAGATAGAGCAAAAAAGTCCAAACAAACAGACAGCTGTCCCAAAAAGGAAACGACAGCACAAAGGGACAACAGGGTCCAAAAAAAATACTGCCAAAAAGCCAGGAACAAACACCACCACACTACTCCAAGGTGTTCAACAACTCCTCGGCCTCCTTTTCAACATCCTTCATATCCTGTAACCCCTGCTTGAGGATTTGAGCCGTATGTGAAGAAATTGGGGTCTTCCTCTTCGTATTAGCACTGGTGCGAGTCGAAATCCCTTCAACAACAGATTTGCTGCAGCCTCTGTTTGCATCCAAATCCATGACCAACGATCCATTTTGATTTTTTTTGAGCTTTTCCACCATAGCATTGATGATAATAGTGTTACGCCTAGCAATTTTGTGATTATTCGCCACAATGGCCCTAATATTTTGGCCTATCTTGGACATGTCGCACTCGAGCCTGGTCAATCTTTCCTCATGCAAATTTTGTCTTTTCCTTGGTAAGGGGGTTTCCTATCCTTCATTCTCATTACGATTCCAGCAAATCTTCTACTCCAAATCCATGACTTTGTTGCTGAGATCTCTATTATGGCTTTTCAACTCACAGACTTCCCTCTGGGTCCACTTGAGAACAATGAAAAGGCCATCCGTACTTTTTTCCGCCACACTCACAAAGTCCTCAGACTTGAGCTTAATCAAGTAGTGTAAGTTGATATCCTTCTTATGCCAATTAAAATATAAAAAAATTAAACAAGGATATCTAGAGGATGGAATTATGATTGTATACTATAATAGGTGTGGAAATATGGTTTCTCAATAGCCATATAAAGAAATATAACTATTGCTATAGTCTCACAAAAAACTACACTTACAAGCCAATTTATAATCCACTTAAACTTTGCATATTCCACATATAAATAAGATGCTTTAAGGTTTGACTCCTCAATCATATTTTAGACTATCTTATAAATATCTTGGTAAGGGTATATCTTGAATATATTCTAAAATATTTAAACCCTAAGAAAAGTGTTAGTAAGATTCCACTAGATGTTTGAGGATGTATGGAACTGTATACAAGTATGTTTCCAATTAAGGTAATAATAAAAGCTTTATGTTATCTAAGTATTCCAAGATCGACTTGTAATAGTTTTTATTTTAAATATATTTAGTTATTTCCATGTCAACCTCAAGGATTTAGTATGCCTAGTTATTTCAAGATTTGTATTTTCATACAATAATCTTAAATTACCTTATGGGTTTTATTTTAAATAAAATTTCCTTTATAATATTACAACCTTGTGAACCACATAGATATCTAAGAAAATGAATTATAAACAGTCATGCCCTTTAATTAAAAAATTAGTCTCTTACCCTAGATTAATGAGTTCAAGAAATATTTATCCATTCAATGTCAATACGTGTATTAGATATGTGGGAGATATAAATTTTTAGAAGGAAAATAAAATAACTATCATTACCTAGTAGATATTGTGAATAAAAAGCTAAGATACTACACTTAATTATCACAATGTACCTCTCTTGGTTTGCAAAGCATTTGATTTATTTGATGAATATGAACTTGCACCAATGGTAGTAGAAGTGAATCAATTAAATTTAGGTGTAGATATGGGTACATAACTAGTTCAAGTTCCAGTTGAAACACCTATAACATATTGACATATAGAGCTCATGGTCAAGAGTGAAATCGATATCAACATCTAAGCAAGTAGTAGCATCCCTCCTATTTTTAGTGACAACACCTTGATAAACATCTTCATCTATTAATCAAGAATGACTAGAGATAGTCACCCTCTTTCCATAACCTACTAGGTATATAAATATTTCTAGCTACACGGAACTAAAACTCTTACCTATATAATTGAGTTAGTTTAATATGAGCAAGGTCTTGACTCAATGTTTTCCCATACCCTATAATTAATAATTTAGAAAAAAAAAAAAGTGAAAAAAATGTTCCTTTAGTACCACCTTCTATGTGTTAAACTACTTGAAAAATTTCGTAGATTACTTCACAACTTATGCAAGTCTTTACATCAAGAGACATAGAATACAACATTCACAACACCATAGACAGCCATTACAACTCTTTTGATCAAACTTCATAGACTTCAATCTGTCAACTTCCACCTATTCATAAGCAACAAAAAATATGAGCATTCCCATGACATTCATCATCATGCCCACAATTCACAACACATCTAACCAACACACTCAGTGCATTACTTGTAACCTTAAAAAATACCACTTTGTTGCCATTAATGACAATACATGCAACATCTAGCCTTTGCTATAGCTGCAAAAACATCTCCTACATCACAATGTTCAATGTAAAAAAAATAGAACCAATATTTAATTCTAATAAAATTAATAAACAAATTACAATTAAATTTATCTAAATTAACATATATATTAATATTTATGAAATTAATAACTACAAACTTTACATGATAAATACCTTTTTAATCGTTCGAAGGTTGGCAGCCAGATTTTATTAATATTATTTTATTACCAGACCTTCATCTGAATGTCCTTTGTTAGAAATATTTAATATTATTTTTGGATGCTCGAGGGGACCTTTTTTCAAAGGTGCCTTTGAATGAATGTACCTTCAAAGACATGAAGAACCTTCAGTTGAAGAACCTTCCAATGAAGGTTCTTAGCTATACACTTTCAATATCTACTTCACTTTTTCCTCAAGAATTTCAATTTCGAACCTTATATTGGACCTTCAAACAGAATTAACTTGACAAGATAATTTGCATGATTGTAACTTCCTTGAAAAGAGCTTTCCAACAACTATAATTTTAATATTTTTTACTTTACTATGAATTTAATTTCTATATTTTACTGAACATAGGTTTTTCACTGAATATTAGGTTCTTAAATTCTACACATGCGGAAAAATAGTAAAATATTAAAAAAATTCAAAAAATATTTATGCACTAAGTATTGATGTCCTTTTCTTAACAAAAATATTGATTTTTGATATTACGAAACAAGTTATGTGTTATGACATACACCTATGTCCAAATTATAATTACTTTGACTTCAAAAATTAATTAAAAAATGTAATAACAAATAAGGAAAAAATATTCATGCACTAGATGCTAGATATTGATGTTACAAATCTATGTTTCATTAATTATAATTTTATCCTTTCTAAAAAAAGTGATGCATTATGATAGAAATGTCACTTTTTAAAAAAATGTTGTTTACTATAAAAAAGTTATTAAAAGTTACATAAAAATGAATTTTAAAATATATATTTAGAATCTACACACAAATCATTACAAATCACTAGTTTGATTTGTCTTCAAAATTTTAACGGTTTAGTTGCTATAGGTTTCATAACATGAAGATTTAGTTAAAAATATTGATTTCAATGTCTTAATTTGGCCAAAAAGTGGGACTAATTATTTTTCAGATTACTGAGTTCCACTTTCAAAAGGAAGAAAAATTGTGAGTTGCAAGACCCGGTGTACTAAACTAAATATACAATAGATGGTTCCATTTATAGGTACAAAGCCTACCTTGTTGTAATTTTTTTTTTATAGGTTGAATGTGTTGATTTCTATGAATTTTTTCCTCTAGGAGCCAATATGAATTCCATAAAGTTTGTACTCTCCTTGGCTACAACATAGAGATGGGAAATCCATCAAATGGACATCAAACATTCCTTCTAACATGGATAATTCGACAAATAAATTTACATGGCCAACCTCGAAGGTCTATAAATAATGAGAACTCTAGCTATATGTACAAGTTAAAATTTCCTTTTATAACTTAAAATAAAATCTAGATTTTTATGGAGTCCATCTAACCTTATGGTCTCCACTAAAACATAAACATGAAATTTTTAATTATGGTGCTCTATGTTGAAAAATTAATCACTATAGCATCCATGAGAAAGTAGATCATGATCTAAAAGAACACTATACAAGGAGTTGGTGGCAAGTCTTTTGTAGTTGACTCATACATGTCCTAATATTTCTTTTTCTATAAATATGTATCATTCTTTTGTCAAGAACCCCATGCAAGTCATTAAATGCATCTTCATGGTATTATAGATTATAGAATTTACTATAATTTAGGTTGATATCCTTAAATTTTTGGTTAGACCTCGAGGGAGAAAATATAAAAAATCTTGCTTCTAGTAACAAAACCATAGTTATAGGATAATTTAATAGTGATTTTATAGGAGATATATATTATGGTATTTAAAATACATTATACATCTACCATCTTTGGGGAGGTCCCCTGAGTTGGTCTTGCCAGGAAAAATACTATTTCCTTTTCTATTGTCAAAGTTGAGGATAATGGAGTTGTTAATTGAGAGTTAGAGTGGGTTCACCGCATATTTTTTGAGTTTAAATTTCCATATACCCAGACTAAAACACTTTTATGTGATACTCAAAGTGTTATTCACATCTCTCACAACCCATTGGATCACCAATCCATAAAACATATTGAGAAGGTCATATGTATTATATTTCGAAACTCATCCATGAAAAGGTTATTTATAGTAAGTTTTATCATAGAAATAACAGGTTATAGAAATATTTACAAATCCTTTGTTTGAGGCCACATATATTCAACTTAGTAAAATTTTGGGAGTGAAGGAAGGTGTCATCAAGGGAGGATAGTTCACTAATTCTCCCATCCTTCTTTTCATTGATACACATCTTAATCTAGGGAAGTTAATGTATTTAAATACTCATGTACTATTGCATGGTTTTTTAAGACACATGTTTATATGAATTGTAATATGATATGTGGAAATTAATTGAATAATTTATGGATAATATATCAATTGATTCTCAATTATGTACATGCTATTTGTACATAAGAGTAAATTATTCAAATTTTAAATGATTGGCTTTCATTATTAATATTAAAGTTCTATCTTCAGTATTGAAAGGAAATAGAAAAGAGCAATGGAAAGTTCTAATAAAGAGAAATTGTTTGAAGGAAAGAGATTACCAAATAAATTGAAGTATCCAAACCAAGCACCACCAAAGCAAGAGAGACACAAGAATTTGTTAAGGGGAAAAAACAAGAAAAAACCCCAATATTATGAATGGAGGCAAAATGCCTAAAGAATAATACAAAGAGAGAGAGAGAGCTTCATCCTTAGCTTGCTTGCTTGAATCTTGAAGAATGGGAGGAGAGGCACCTCAATAAGTAGACGTGAGAAGGAGTTAGAATGTAACTCCCAACTCAATGAATGCCACCATTCATCTATGTGTGTGCAAAGTGTCACCTCTTAAGGAGGTGGTTACAAATATTCCTTAATAAAGGAATTAAAAATAAGTCATCCTCACATATGTGTGAGATGACAAAAAAAGACAAAATACTTGTAGGGATTCCTTTGGAATATTCCTACAAGTTAATAAATAATTAAAATTAAAGAATAACCTTTACGAAGTAAAGATAATCTTCTAACATAGCCCCTTAAGCTTTACTTGGGGAGGTTACATCAAACCCTTCAATGGGTTTTAATCCAAGATTTTTACAATGAAATAGAAATTTATCTTTACAAAGAGCTTTGGTGAGAATATCTGCAACTTGATCTTCACCTTTACAATACAAAAGATAAATTTGCTTGTCTTCAATTTGCTCTCTAATGAAGTGATGTTGAAGAGAAATGTGCTTGGTCCTTGCATGAAAATTTTGATTCTTTGCCAAAGCAATAGCACTTTGATTATCACAATATAAAGGAGTACGATCCTTTTGAGGTAGACCCAAGTCTTCAAGTAATCTTCTTAACCATAATGCTTCTTTAGATGCATTTGTACAACCTTTATATTCAACTTCTGTAGAAAAAAGAGAAGTAGATTTTTTTTTTTTACTATTCCATGAGATTGCACCTGATCCAACAAAGAAACAATAACCACAAGTGGATCTCCCATCATTGGGATCACCTCCTAAATCTGAATCTGTATAACCTTTTAAAGAAAAATCACAATTTGCATCATAAAATAGACCAAGATTAAGAGTGCCTTTAACATATCTTAAAATTATTTTTTCAATTTTAAAATGAGTTTGTTGTGGTTTACACATAAATCTAGAAACCAATCAAACACTATAAGAAATATCAGGTCTAGTAAGAGTTAGATAATTTAAACTTCCTACTAATTGCCCATATAAAGTAGGATCAACAAAAGGAGTTTCCATATCAACCATCAATTTAGTTCCTAATTCACAACCTGAGTAGAAACACACTTTGCATCATTCATTTTAAATCTATCTAAGAGATCTTGAGCATATTTATGTTGAGAAAGAAAAATACCTTTAGGTGTTTTCCAAATTTGCATACCGAAAAAATAATGTAATAGACCTAAATCAGTTATTTGAAATTGTTGATTGAGTTGAGACTTAACATCACTAATCAAATTGTTAGAACTATAAGTGATAATTAAATCATCAACATATAAAATAATAATCACAATATCATCTTCACTATGCTTAATATATAAATTTGGATCATTTTTACTTCTAATGAAACCTTGAGATAAAAAGAAGGAATTAATTTTAGAATACCATTCTCTAGGAGATTGTTTTAAACCATAAATTGATTTCTTCAATTTGCAAACAAGATTTTCATCACCTTCCTTAATGAAACCCAAAGGTTGAGACATATAAATTTCTTCATGTAAATCACCATTTAAAAATGCACTTTTAACATCCATTTGATGAATAGGCCAATGCATATGAGAAGCTAAAGAAAGAACTAATTTAATGGTTGGCATCTTAGCTACTGGAGCCAATGTTTCATTATAATCTAATCCTTCAACTTGAGAGAAGCCCCTAGCAACTAATCTAGCCTTAAACTTGCTAACTTCATTATTTGCATTAACCTTAGTTTTATACAACCATTTGTATGAAACAAGATTCTTACCTTGAGGTAATGGAACTAAATCCCAAGTATTATTAGCAATTAAAGTATCATATTCTTCTTGCATAGCCTTTTGCCAATGAGGTTGATCTTTAGCTTGTTCATAAGTTTGAGGATCATTTGAATTCATAATGTTAGACATCAAAGCATGATTACAATAATTTGCCTTTCTTCTTTTAGGTGGATTTTTAGCTAAATAATCCTCACTTTCTTGCAACAAATTTTTAAACCATTTTGGCATTCTTTTAGATGTAGGAGTATCATCACTAGAAGAAGAATCATGAGGAGAAATTTCAACATTTTCATCATCACTATCACTATGAGTAAGAGATGCATTAGGAGGGTTAAGAGGAGTTTCAACTTGAGGAGTATCCTCCACAACAATAACTTTATTTTGAGAAGAATCAATATTATGCACTTTAGAACAATCATGAACACCATTTTCAGCAATGCATACATCTCTAGCAACTTTAACTTTGTTAGTAAGAGGATTATAAACTCTATAAGCTTTAGAATGTTCATCATAACCAACAAAAATATGATAAGAAGATTTAGCATCTAATTTTTGCCTCTTTTGTTTAGGTTTGTGAACATAAGCAATTGAACCAAAAATCCTTAAATGCTTAAGATTGGGCTTCCTACCAGACCAAGCTTCTTCAGGAGTTATATCCTTTAAAGCTTTAGTAGGAGTCCTATTAATAATGTAAGTAGCACAAAACATAGCTTCTGCCCAAAATTTATAAGACATATTTTTAGCATGTAACATACATCTAGCCATTTCAACAATAGTTCTATGCTTCCTTTCCGCTACACCATTTTGTTGAGGTGTATAGGGAATAGTTAGCTCATGCTTAATACCAAATGATTTCAAATAACTATTAAAAGCATTATTCACATATTCTTTACCATTATCAGTTCTAAGAATTTTAAGTTTAAAACCAGATTGCCTTTCAACAAATTTATGAAATTCAGAAAATATATCAAGAACTTGATCCTTACTATGAAGAAAATAGATCCAAGTTCTTCTAGAAAAATCATCAACAAAAGTAAGTGCATACCTTGATCCTTGGATGGAGTTATTCTCCATGGGTCCCAAAAGGTCACTATGAACTAGGTGCAACTTATGAGTTGCCCTCCATGATTGACCATGTGGAAAGGGCTCCCTATGCATCTTACCACTCATGCATCCTGTGCATACAATTTTAGATGGAACAATACTAGGCAATCCATCTACCATATTAAGCTTTTGCATTAAAGCAATATTGTTAGCATTTATATGACCAAGTCTTTCATGCCAAACATTGAAATCAATGGTAGATATTAAAGAGCATCTAGATTGAGCAAACTCATAAAATTTGAACAAATTATCATTGTCTAATTTAGCATTAGCAATGACCTTGTTTTGTTTTGGATCAATAACATAGCACATATCTTTGTAAAATTCTATTTTATAATCTTGAAAAAGCTTAGCAACTAAAAGAAAGTTAGTCTTTAATTCAGGAACATATAAAACATCATGTAATTTACCATTAGGAACATTCACATCTCCAATTGCTTCTACTTTACAAATATGATTATTAGCAAGTTGAAGAAGAACATTAGATATATTAGGTTGCATAGACTCAAAAACTTCTTTATGTGAAGTAACATGTTGAGATGCACCTGAATCAATAACCCATTCAAGAGGTTGAAAAACATTAGAACTACAAGTAAAAGCACGTCTAGATTGATTTGCATTATTTTGAAACTTATTATTATTAGGTTTATTTTGTTGTTGAGTATTTTGCTTCATAGGATTTTTCTCATTTTTCTTTTTAAAACAAGTTTTTTTCCAATGACCATCCTTATTACAATAAGTGCAATGTAGTTTCTTAGAAGAGTTAAACTTTCTAGGATCATTACCATTATTATAATAAGGTTTGGAATTATAATGTTGTTTAAAATGAGGTTTAAAATTTTGCTTATGATTAGACAAGAAAGCATGTTCATTAGACTTAAGATTACCAAACTAAATTAACTTAGCCTCTTCTTGTCTTAATAAATCACGAAAAATATCATAAGTTAATTGAGTAGCTAAAGAAGGAATAGCTAATTGAGCATGAATATTAGTAATGAATTGTTGAAATTGTCTAGGAAGACACTTTTTAAGAATAAGATGAATTAATCTAAGATTATCTAATTTAACTCCTAAACCATCCAATTGACTATTTAAAGCATCAAATTTCAATAAAAATTCATCCATAGATTTAAAATCAGAATACCTCAAATCTTCAAATTGATCTTGAATTTGAATTTTTCTTGATTCATTTGTACTATCATAAATTGTTTTGAGTTTGTCCCATGCTTCATAGGTAGTTGTGCATGTCCCAATGTGAACATAAAGTTCGGGTGACATGGAGATACCTATGAGGCCAAGGGCTTCTTCATTTTTGAGATTTCATTTTTTTGATTTCTTCTTTGGATGCAGACGAACCTGGTTTAGATTTAGGATCTATAGCTACATCTAAAAGATGTTTAAAATGAAAAATAAAGGAAATGTGAGTTTTCCAGGAGTGATAGTTAGAAGAATTCAATTTAATTACTGGAATTAAAGTTGACATTGCAAAATGAAATTAAGTGCACAAAATAGCTTTACTAAAAAAAATAAAACAATTGTACGTTAAACTTTAAAAAAGCTCTCTAAAATTAAATATAAGGATTTGAAAGAAAATAGATCCCTTTAGATTAAATTTTAGAAAGAAAAAAATAACCCCTTAAAAAAACTATTTTACTTGAAACTATACAAATATTTAGAAAAAATGAATTTAAAATAATAATATACAATAAATTAAAAAGTTAAAATTGAAATTTATATTATAGAATATAAATATATTAATATAAAAACATTCATGAATTTGAAAAATGAAACTTAATTGATTAAAAGGAAAAGAGATTTTTTTAAGAAAATATTTTTCTTTTTAGCTTTTAAAAGCTTAGGACATACTTAAAGACTTTTATTAAAAATAATATGTAACATTAGATTAAAAAAAACTTATGACACATACGTGGCTAAAATAATGGGTGGGCCGTTATAAAGATAAAGGAATATAAGACCAAAAAAAACATTCGATGATAAAAGAGCGGGCGAAATTTTAAAATGAGAGAAGTTTATTTTAGGGCTTTTAAGAGCAATTTTAGGTTGAGGTTTTTTTAATAAAAATGAAATGACGCAGAGGGCAGTAGCGGCGACACCAAACAGGAGGGGGGAACAGCAAGAACAGAGCAGTGTGGTGGAAGAAGAGGCACGAGGGCTAAGGCACAGACAGAGCCGAAGCCCAAGGGAAAATGGGGTTAGGTTTAATTTATTTATTTATGGATTATTGTATAAACTTTCAGAGATACAAAGCCCAAAAAAATGAAAAAAATTTATTATGTATTATTTAAATAGTAGATAGAACGGGGGTTCAAATAGATATATATATTTTTGACTAATATTTGAAACCCTTTTAAAAAATAGATCTAACAGGGCCAAACCCCTATAATTTTTTAAAAAAAATTATTAGTATTATTATTTTTTAAAAACTTCTAAAATAGAAAAAACAGAGGGCCTAGATTTTTTTAATGAAAACAAATAAATTTATGAAGTGAAATTAAAAGATAGATGACTTTTTAAAAAAAAACTGAGGTAAAATCAGGGTTAGAGCCCAATTTTTTTGGTTTTTAAGATTTATTCTTAAAAAAGAGTTAACATAGGGTTAGAGCCCTTAAAAAAAATGATTTTCTTTATTTGTTCTATTATACAAATTTAAAAAGAAAATACTATTACAAAAATTTGAACATGCAAAAAATGGGTTTTTAAAAACTTGAACTATAGCCTTTTATTTGAGGGTTTAAAAAAATTGCATAAACTTAAGTATGAATGCAAACTAAAATACTTTAAAACTTTAGATAAAAAACCTGCACAAGGGTTAGAAGACAAAAAACAACCAAGATTAAGCACTAGCTTTTCTTCTCCTCTTTGAGAGTGTCTCCAATGGTGTGCTGAAAAATCTGGTAAACCTTCAACAATATAGCTCACAAGATATTAGTAATACCAAGCTCTGATACCATGAAAGGAAATAGAAAAGAGCAATGGAAAGAACTAATAAAGAGCAATTGTTTGAAGGAAAGAGATTACCAAATAAATTGAAGTATCCAAACCAAGCACCACCAAAGCAAGAGAGACACAAGAATTTGTTAAGGGGAAAAAACAAGAAAAAACCCCAATATTATGAATGGAGGCAAAATGACTAAAGAATAATACAAAGAGAGAGAGAGCTTCAGCCTTAGCTTGCTTGCTTGAATCTTGAAGAATGAGAGGAGAGGCACCTCAATAAGTAGAGGTGAGAAGAAGGAGTTAGAATGTAACTCCCAACTCAATGAATGCCACCATTCATCTATGTGTGTGCAAAGTGTCACCTCTTAAGGAGGTGGTTACAAATATTCCTTAATAAAGGAATTAAAAATAAGTCATCCTCACACATGTGTGGGATGACAAAAAAAAGACAAAAGACTTGTAGGGATTCCTTTGGAATATTCCTACAAGTTAATAAATAATTAAAATTAAAGAATAACCTTTACCAAGTAAAGATTAATCTTCTAACAAGTATATGTATTTTATTAGTTAACTATCTTTAAAGAGTTGTATTATACTAGTTATTTCTCTCTTAGTTAGACTCATTATAAAATCATTTGTTTAAAATAGCCCTAGCATCTAATTTTTAATAGAAGAGAATAGAGAGCTAGTGGCTGAGGTCTCATTTTGCAAGAGTGTTATTATAATTTTAAAAAATTTAAAGCTAGTTCTTTTTAATGAAAAGAAATAGTGATGCTAATTGTTTTTTAAATCTATGCTATGTGATTAACTTGGATCACTAATTTATTGTATTGGATCTACATGGATATGGGTGAATTACTTATGGTAGGTACATCACTTCAAGGGAATAAAATGCTTTAATACCTCACATCTATGGAAGCATCTCCAAATATATATAATTTTTTTTTGAAAGATCATCTTTGACTTTTGTTATGCAAGTTGAAATATGCAAATGGAATATGATCTTACAAGTCCACTATATAATTATGATCCCCAAATCTAGTTTTCTACTATCATGTGCAAGTTGGAGATGAAAAATCACATACTTTGCTACTATGTTTGTAGTGTGGTGGATAATCACTTCTAGCTATGTGACAAGAGCTATTGGACTTAGGGAATATTTGTAAGACCAACCTCTTCATGATGAATGAGTGTCTTCATAGTGACATCTATGTTCATTATGTTCAATTGGTTTTGGTTGTTGATATTCATTGGTGGTATTTTGGTATTGATATGAGGGTTCACCCTAAAAAAACATTTCCAAAGGTATAGTGACTATTCCTCAATGACCAGGTATGCCATTGGCTTAGATTAAGTTCAACATCCATTGAATGTTCCTCTAATTCAACAATTTCATTTGGGAGGGATAGTTCATATGCATGAGCTATTTATCTTACATGCCTCATGCCATTTTCCTTTTAGATTTTACACAAGCTATTAGCTTTCTCCTAGACTTGCTCAACATTGGATGCTTCTTGATTTAGTTTCATAATTATTCTTAAGATAACTTTTATCTATTTTTCTCTCAATTGAATTAACTAAGTGCTTTAATCTGAATTCATGAAATAATGTTATTCAACATTTTTTATTTTATTGAAACTAAATTGTGATCTAATTAAGTACCTACAATTTAAAAGAATTTATATGGTCTAAATGCAATCTAATCTAATTTTTTGATTTGATATATTGGATATATTGAATACCTAAAAAATGACTAATAAATTGAATCTAAATCTATTCTAATCTAATAATCAACTAAGTATACTTTAAATTCTATATCCAAATTAAGAAGCAAAAATATTGTATTAAAATCCATGAACATGATATAATTACTACTTCTAAGCTACTATTTACAAAGTTATTTTCTATTAACTATGATGAAAAAAATGAACCTATAATTTGTGGAGAGTTTATGTGGATCTTGTATGGATTTTATCCTTAGGGGTTTAGCTTTTTCTATGTCTTCTCTTACCTAACTCTAGGATAATCCTCTTGATGGAAGTGGGGAAATGAAGAAAAATGAACTCCACGAGAAGATTACAAATTAAACTAAATATTTGGTGTGGAAGCTTAAAGATTAAAATTGTAGAAAGGGAAAAATATGATAGGCTTCTAGAGAGAAATAACACTATAGATGATCTTGGTATTCGAGTAAGAGACATTTTCATATCTAGAAGGTGAGGATATATAATCCCACTCAATGGTAGAATAAAGGTAAATAATGAATTCAAGGACCATTTAAATGCATGTCGAGGTTTAGGGCCTTTCTTTCTCTATCTTTGTTGAGTTAATTTGGGTGGTCATAGGCCTCCATCTTGAGGGCACTAACATTTCCTTGAAACCTAAAGAGAATTATCAAAAGGGTATAGAAAATTTCTTAAAGAAAGGTGATAAAGTCAACAAGTTGTAGAATGGATATAATAAAGAGGACCTGGAGGTCTCAAAGAAGATTTTCAAGGTGTTGATGAGGTATGTTACCCTCGATGTCTATTTTAAAACATTTCATACTCATTTGTTTCCAATGCTTAATTACTTTTGCCATAACTTGAAATTGAACATTGTATTTTGGATCCACTCCTCTTTCCAGAATAATCTAGATCAAAGCTATGTAAGATAAAGGAAAACCCTTGCCTCTTCACTAAGAATTAATCTATAGGCTCTATTGGTATAATTTATCTCTCTCCCCTTTCATACCTTCCCTCCCTTGTATTGTTAACCCCTCCCTTGTTCACAAGGGTGTTCCTGTTAACTCAACTAGTAACCCTCAAACTCCCTCACCGTTTATCTCTAAGCTAATTTTATTTTAGATTATAACTCTAGCTCCTCTTGGTCCCCTTCTCTTGATGTCACTCCTGAGGTCTCTCCTCGTTCTATTTTGCTTCATAGTTTATATTCTAGTTCCCCTTCTTTTCCTTAACATGATGTTGGGAAAACTCATGAGCTTGAGGTTGTTCCTTCAAAAACCCTTAACCTTTTATGAATTGTGCCTCTCTATGGGAGAAATTGGATGAAATTTGGAAAGCCACAAATATTTAAAATGACATCTAGAAGTGGTTTCTCACACAATTGCTCATGAAAAAGTATAAAATCCAATATTTGGAGTCTACTTTTCTAAATAAGACTAGGGATTGGTTGGGTGAGGAGGAGAATGTAGATCACTGGGAGCTATTGAAAGGAATATCTCAAAATTTTGAGAATTGGGCCAATCTAAAAAGAGGTTGGGGAAATTAAAAATTCTATCAGGTCTCTTGAGGATTATGTGAGCTTGGGAAAGGAGGTTGCTAAAGTCGACTGCAACTAGGATAAGATTCTCTTCAATCTGCAAAAGATTATTGTGTACAATAAAGAAATTATGAAGAATATGTCTGTTATTATCTAGGTGTTTCAATAGGAACTCAAAAACTGCCATGAAAAGAGAGATAGGGAGGAAAATTTTGATGCCCCCCAACTAGCTCCAAAAAAAAATGTAAGTTTGCAAAGAAAGCATCACCTGCTTCCGTAGATAATACTGGTAAAAAGAATCCAAAATTCTTGTCTTTTGAGCATAAATTGTAGTTCCTCACCAAGAAGTGGTGGGCTATAAAATGCCTCCATCTTCTTGGAGAACAATAATTGGTCTCCTTGGGCTACTGGTCTTCTATTTGTCCTATCTCTATTTCTACTGGTTGTTGTTTTCTAGTTTCTAGTCTCTGTTTCTTTTGCTTTCCTATTGTCTCACCTCTTGTGAGACCACTTAGTTTTTCCTTAATGGCTATTTTGTAATAGGTTTAGGCCCTTCTCAATTTTTCTTAATCCAAACAAATTGCATAAATATTCAACATATATCTTAAAATTCAACCTAATTATTAGATCTAATATTCAAAATCCAAGTGTCAATGAAGTTAAACATTCAACACATTCACCAATCCTATTCTAAATATCTACATGATGCCAATTTTCGTCTTCACAACCACTATTGAAATGTTCAACTAGAATTCATACAAAAATGTTTTAAGGTTCATGTATGTATAATACATCTATAGGTATTTTTAAATTTAGAAGTATTTATACAAATCTAATTGTTTTTAACCTTTCTAAATGCATATAATAAAGAATAGACAGTTACATTATAGAGTTAATTAAAAATATGATTAAAATTGAACATATTGTTCCATTTTGAGTATTATAATGTTTGCACTATATGCATTCAAAAGAAAATGTAGATGGAGAGACAAAGAAGACTAAACCAGACAAACAAGACTAAACCAATCTCCACTGAGGTATTCATAAATTGAACTACAATATCACTTCTTAACATAGATATCCACCACTAGACCAACTGAGGTCCCTCATTGCATTATGCAATTAAGTGTAATTATTTTATTAACTTATTTTGTATTAATCATATTCCTAAGTACCAAAAATATGATAAAAACATGACAAAAATATTTTGTAGTGATGCATTCACAGGTCTCTCAACTATTAAAAGTAGATGTTCCATTTTTAAAATGTAGATGCACCTACACATCATTATAAGATAATATGAAAAGCTTTGAAAAAAATTGCACCATGAAAGACTAGGGACAATAAGAATAACACTGAACAAAGGAAATATGGACTTTAATCAACATAAGCAGTAAAGCAAATCATAGTAATTGATTGAAAAACAATCTTAATAGTACAACATTTCAAGCGAAGGATCATGTCAGAATCGAATTGATCCCTAATCATCCAAGCTAGTATCTCCTTTAATAGAAAAGCTTGTTAAAAATATTTGTTACATGGCTAAAAGCCTTCAACACATTCTGAAATGTATATGATCTTCATAATTTTCTCACTAGTATCGCCTTTACTAGGAGAGCTTATTAAAAATATCTGTTAGATGGCTAAAAGCCTTCAACACATTCTGGTATGTACATGATCTTCATAGTATTCTCACTAAATCAAGCCTGCACCATAAAAAAAAATACAAATCGAATATAAGTTACAAAACATATCAAAATTAAACATTTTAATGAAGCCTACAGCATTATGTACTACTTATCATATTTGCAATGTTGTTGGACAGCCAATCCAAGCCTTCGAACAGGCCTTCAGCAGAAGTAGTACAAGAAGGCTTCACCAAAAGTAGTACAAATGTTCTGAATGTACCTGATAAGACAATTAGAACACCAAACATCATATGAACCTGTCCTTGAATCACTAGCTATACCATGAAATACTTCAGGAAGACACAAGACAACAGTTCTACAGCCAAAATGGATTGACAAGGGAAGCAAAGGCCTTAAACTTGAATTAACAAGACGAAAAGCCTAGTCACGGGTGTTAAATAATTCATTTTCATCTTGAGCTCAGATAATGCTATCACAAACTAACCTTAAAAAAAATAGAGTAAACACTATCCTACTGCACAAGGAGACAAGAAAAGAAGCATTCATCCCAGATTGAAATAAAAAATCATGTAAATACAAAATAATGACTGTTGTATAAATATCCCAGTACAGAAGGTAAATGCAAGTCATATCAAATGCTTACCAATGGCGGTGACACAAGAAGTGCAGACCAAGCTTGTCAGTTATCTCCGCAGCATTCTTGCATTGGGAAGATCCTGTCTAATCAATAAACAAACTATATGAGACAGA
The DNA here is from genome assembly GCA_007258455.2 of Sequoia sempervirens. Lineage (NCBI taxonomy): Eukaryota > Viridiplantae > Streptophyta > Pinopsida > Cupressales > Cupressaceae > Sequoia > Sequoia sempervirens. The sequence continues at coordinate 519,609,940 of VDFB02000015.1, forward strand.
ACACTCACTACAACATGCTCACAAGGATGTTTTTACTTTTAAGCACATATAGGGTTTCAAAATTGTAAATTCTATTGATAATTGTTACTAGGGCTCATGCCAAGAAATGGATTTTCCAAGAGATGTAACCATGGCCACTGGTTTGAAGCCGGCTGAAAGTATTTGTTAGGGTGTATACCAATAAATGAACTTTTAGCCTCCATGTATACCCTAAACTAAATCAATTCCAATAAACCAACGTATGCCTTTGCTACCTTGCTGCTGCTAGGTATGCTTCTAGGTAAGATTCTGATGGGTAAACACCCGCCTACTGGTGCTAGATCTACTGATGAAGCAACTGGGTCAACGTATTCGATTGGTTCAACAAGCTCTGGTTCAAATGCTGCTACTGGGTCGTCTTAATTATTCCATACTTACTCAACATCTGCTTATGCTACTGGATGTGCTTATGCTTATGCTTATACCGGTGGTTCTAGCTATCTAACTGGTTCAACATAAGCTGCCCATAGAATTTGAAAGGGCATCTGGATCTACTGTAGCGTCTGCTACCGCCGATGGTATTGGATATGGATCAACAGCTTAAACAACGGAATCGACTGGTTCAACTGGATCGACTGATGCTGCCTGTGTCTATGTCTATACCTATGCTGGCACGCTTCTAGCTTGACCATGAACCTATTAAGACGGCTATGCCACTGTTGGTACTGGTTCAAGGTAAGCTACTGATGCTTATGGCTATCTATCCGGAACTAGGTATGCTGCTGGTAGCTTTGGATCTCACTACTATCAGAATCTGGCTATCGATCTGGTTAAGATGCTTACCTTGGTAGGGTTATTTTCCTTACAAAGATTCTATTTTTTTGGTAGGGATATTTTCTTTATACAGGCTGTATGTTCAGGTTGCTCCTGTAGGCTGCTGTATTAATCTAGAAGCTGCCAGCATCATTTTCTTATTTTTAATGCTGCTGTTCTGATTAGATTGCTAAGCACTGTATCTTCAATGTTTCTGATCAAATAAATATCATAAGTTATGTACAAGAAAGATAAAATTAACTTGGATACTCACTGTGTATGTTCTGAGTTGGTTATTTTAGTGCTAAGATGAAGCTCTGCATATCTTGATCATACCCTCATTGTTTTCAAATTTAGCCTCGGAGGAATTGATCCAAACTTGCGTGCATTATGACTAGAAGCCATCTGATTGATCCAACCCCAAAGAAATGTCTTCAAGAAAACAAGCATCAAATGAAATGAAACCCTAAAGCAACAAGAGAACCATCATTACATACCTCAATGCAGTGAAAGGCTCACGGTCACAAATAGAATTGAAATTGATGTCCGCAGAAGGATTTTCTTTGTGTAGGTCATTACCTGTCTTTGCTAGCCAATCAGCAATCTCATTGTACTGATTTTGGCTATGAGCCTTTACCTTGTGTATGCACACTACCTTCTTTGTTTTGCTTGCTACTGCAACAGTCTTTTGTAGCAAATGTGTTTTACCGTTGAAATGTATGGAATAGCCATAGTTGACGTACAAGTATAGAAGTCGAATGACTTCTAAGGAATCTGTAAACACATGAATGGTCTTTCCTTTGTAACAATGAGCTACTTTGGGATAAAATTCCAAAGCCTCCAATATTGCCTGCAACTCCATTGTAAGCACATCAGCTACTTCTCCCAACCGAGCTCGTCCACTCATCATCCCACACCCACAAATCAAGAATGCAAAACCAGACTTTCCATTGGCGTTGACTGAACCATCAGTGAATATGCAGCAGCATTCATCTGTCATCTGGTGGACCCCTTTTGTCTTCCATCCAGGACACTTGCAACACTTTTCGATCTCTCCATGCTGCCTCCAACTGCAACAGGAATTGCCTATTCTAAACTTTAATTTCTTCCATGGGATAAATGAATCTGCAGGTGCTGTATTCGGACGTACTATTTCCTTGCATATCAAAAACTTCTTTATACCGCCCTCAGCCATGTCTTGAATTACGTTCTACTTTCATGGATTAAGAACGCAAGAATCGCAGCCTTGACACTGAAAAAACAAAAAAAATGCATCTTTTAAAGTTCTTTCTCCTGTAAATTATGATAAACAAGTCTTTGGCGGTCACTTGATGATATTTTCATGCACGATGATATTTTCGTGCACGATGATATTTTCTTGCACACTTCATGCATGGCCTTAACGATGTTGATTGGTTCGGTGCCTCGTGCGGGTCTGTTTACGTTCCTCTACAATCAGCAGTTAACAGTCAGTACGGTAGCAGTTGGAAGCAGCCACGTATTTACATGCTCCACTTTACGATCAATTCTCCTTCCAAAGTGTTGCTCCACTCAAGAATTTTATCTTGAGCTATCTAAGAAGATTAAAGATAAGCTTGAGAAAGTATATCCTTACTTTGTTAAGCTTGTAGATTGCATGAGGCATGGATGAGTTCAATAAATAGAAAGATTTGTATATATATTTGTTTGATTTGTGTTCTAATTTGTATAATAAGAATCGACAATAGGGATTCCTTTAAATATAGTAGAATTTGGATGGTGAGGTACATAATAGTTTTGCAAGAATAAGTGGGTAACAAAAGGTAATAGACATAAAGAGTTAATTGAGAAGCTTGAAAGCTCATACAATATAGTCTATTGACTAAAATTGCACTAAGTCAAAGCCACTTAGGCATTAGTGAGCGTATAAATGCTTACCAACAATGTTTGAATATTGTGAAATCTTTGACCATTTTGAGCTACTGATGTGAGAGAATGCCATTTAACTTAATAGCATTATTTTTATTCAATATTTGATATCTAGTCTAAGAACTTAATAATGAAAATTGTACAATTTCTCCATGAATATGGGTATAAATTCATGTGAGAGAATGTCATTTAAGTTAATAGCATGATTTTTATGTATGATTTGATATTTAGACTAAAAGTTTAGTAATAGAAATAGGTATATAAGTTTTTCATGAGAGAATGCCATTTAACTTATAGTATACTTTTTGTTTATGATTTGGCACTTGATTTAAAAACTCAATAATAAAAATAAGAACAAATTCCTCATTAGAGAACACCATTTAAATTATATTCATGATTTGATATCTAGTCTAAAAACTCAATAATAGAAATTTAAGTATAATTTTTTTAAGGGTTAATCTTCCTCAAAATCTAACCAATTTTTTTAAAAGAGATTATTTACTTAAGTGACATAATTGATAATAGTTTTTTGTTTGAATTAAAAAGTAATAATTCAAATTTATAGGACACAATGCAAAATAATGCTTAATGATAAATATAAATAATTATCAATAGGCTAGAGTTTGTTTACATGCAATTTTTTCATCTTTCTCTAGTCTATTCATGTCCAATTTTATTCTCCTACATTTTTATTACAGGGTCAATATACATTATTTTATAGATTTTATCATTTTGATCATATTACAATTATGTATACTGAGCTATATATTTAATATTACAATTTCACTTGTCCTATATATTTAATATTGCAATCTACAACATGTCATATAATATAAATTGAAATGGAGGGAAAATGGATGAGGATGTGGATGAACAAAATGGAATAGAAATATAAGAGACCCTCATATTTCCCTAATTTCAATAGAAAAAGAGACTTTCCAAAGGTAGGATTGACTTTCAACCTTTGGGTGAGTTAATCCTATTAGAGGGTCCATTGTTTCTTTTATGACAAAAAATGACTGATATGACTGAAATGTACTTTTCAGCGATAAAAATAAAATACTTAATAAACTCAATTATGTGATATAAACTTGAAATATAGATTTAAAGGATAATACAAACAAAAAATTCAACTTTCAGGTAGATATGAGAAGGGGAAATTGATGTGCGCTTGTCACCAAAAGTGGTTGCTAAGTGTCTTGCCAGGACAAATTTTCCCTATGGCAAATGGGTCTCTATACAGGGATTCAAAATATGATTTCACAGTCCTCTGATCTTGGATCTGCACTCCCGATTCCTCTGGATTCCATTGTTGGAAAGTCAAAAATAAATATTGTAGGTGAGTTTCCACGGCTTAACAACTTTGATGACAACTTTGAAAACTTTGTAAAATTGTACTTTTGATCCAATTTCAATCCTTCTTCACCTGCAAATATGCATACACAAAGAGAGGGAAAATTTTCTATTTTTGGGTGAATAGGGGCTTGCTTAGTGAAGCCCCAAGTTTAGTAATTAAACCTTGATAAAATGATGTAAAGATGATAAATGACAGTTTGTACAAGCCCTAACCTTAAGTGCATTTAAGGTTGTTAGGAGCTAATATGAAAAGAAACCCTACTTAGTGCATTAGAGCATGATTTGTATATGACAATGACAAATGATAAATATTCAATTGGGAAGAAGTCCATATAGCCCAATAAAATCTAAAATATGACAATACCTTGGTTTAGGTAGCCAATAGCATGAAGAGAGAAGATGGGATTACTTAGGAAAAGAGTCATTAGGTTAGGGAAAATGGCCAAATGCATCTCCCAAACCTAGAATCCATCATGATCCACCATAGGCATCAACCTTCAATTATAATCAATGCTTGATCCAATCTTTGACGAAATGAGCTTTAAGAATTACAAATAAAACAAAATGCTACTCCAAGACTTCAACTTTCCTTGCTTGAATGTTCTCCAAAAGTTCTATTTTTCTTTTTGATATCTCAAACTTGACCTCTTGCTCCTCTCTAGTTTGAAATGTTGTAGAGGACTAGGTTTTATAGGCTTCTTCTCTAATTTCCTAAATATTAGATCTTGATAGCCGACATTTAAAAATTGAATCTATAACTTTAAAATATTCCAAAAAATATATTTAAATTTTGATTTTGGATTCTGTTGATGTATTTTTTATGCACTTCTCAACACAGGCAGCACGTAGGTGCACTACCTCTCTTGAAAGACAATCTTCCACAATCAAATTGCAGAACACTATCCCAAGGTCTCTCGGATGTCAGGTCTTGACAGTGCTTGGAATATCTCTGTTGTTTTATGTGATTTGTTGGAATCACAAGGTGGTCTTACGGATGAGTTACAAAGCATGGAAGTTGGGTTTGCAAATGCAGTTTCAAAGTGCTGAAAGTGAATGAACAAGGTGTCCACTCAAAACAGCAAGTTGAAACTCATCAAGTTCATCATTTGGCTTCATGGTGATGCTTTGGATCCTACTCTAACCAAGGATTAAAAGAAACAGCAAAAGGAGAAGGGTTAAGAAAGCTATTCTAATCCTAAGCTACGAATGAACAGTAACAATGGTGGTTGCTAAAGTAGACAGGCTTCCTAGACTAGGTTCTGCTTGGCCAAGAGAAACCTACAGTTGCACAAAACCAGTGCAATCTTCTAAGGACTGCAGATTTTCAAATTGCATACACACACCATGTACATGCAATCGAACGAAGTTGTAGCAATAAAATAAAGAGGCTCAGACTAGCTTTGCAAAGTGATTCATTATTAATGAACCACAAAAAGCATGAGCTGGAAGTTCATCAAATACTGAAACAGCAAACACCATCACCACTCCCATTCAAAAAACTAACACTAAAACTAACATGGAAGGTGAACCATGCATACATAAAGAGCAAACTCAAAAGGAACACCCATAAATCATGCAATGTTGCTTTCTATTGCTGCAAAATGTCTTTACATCAATTCTCCAACTCTTACAAATGAAGGGCAAGCCCCTATTTATAGTTTTCCAAAGCCCAAATGAATGGCTAGGATTCAATTACATCGAATGGCCCAGATTCAATTACATTAGGGTTTCACCTACCCCACAATATTCAACAATTAAAAATGCATTCCTTGTATTTTCCTTGTTTTGTCATCTAGTGCCAGTTACTGTAGCAATTTTGTCATTTAGCTGATTTTCCTTTTCACTGTAGCTAAAACTGCCTGAAAGTTGTCTTTTGCTTGATGTGCTTGCAGTGTTCTTCCTTTGATCAAACGAGTCCATCGACGATTGGCATCAATGGATTGGTGGCCCCTGATTCAGGCAGAAACCTCCTTAGAAATCATCATCATCTGGAAAAAGGTAGGACAACTCCCTCAATGGGCCTCTTCGATAGACCTACGGAAGGCTTCTTGACTCCTGCAAACACGAAGTGTCATAAGTGCATTTATACATAAGTTAAGGAAAATGTCAATCAAACCTACAAATTTCCTGTTAGATCTATCCATGCATCATCAAAATATCTTGATATTCATATTTGGAGCTCATTTGGACCATAAACATTAATGCGTGCTTCAAGGGTGCGAGCGCCAGAGGGCGGAAAGATGGCGGAAGAAAGCCAAAACAGCTAGGAAGAAGGCAGGCTCCCGAATGTTCAAAACAGCTGGGAAGGAGGCAGGCTCCCGGATGTTCAAAACAGCCGGGAAGGAGGCAAGCTCCCGGATGTTAAAAACAGCCAGGAAGAAGGGAGGCTCCCGAATGTTCAAAACAGCCGAGAAGGAGATAGGCTCTCGGAATCGGCCACGGAGGGCCTGGGTTCCGGAGGGCAGGAAGGAGATTGCCGCCGGATGTTCCAAATAGCCAAAGAGGGACGGACTTCCGAAAATGGCCACGGAGGACCTGGGTTCCAGAGGCTGGAAGGGAGGTGGCCGCCGGAAGTTCCAAAACGGCCATGGAGAGGCAGAGCCTCAGAAACAGCCACGGAGGGGCCGGGCTCCGGAGGCCAGAAGGGAGGTGGCCGCCGAAAATTCCAAAATGGCCACAGAGAGGCGGAGCCCCGAAAATGGCCACAGAGGGGTCGGGCTCCAGAGGCCAGAAGGGAGGTGGCCACCGGAAGTTCCAAAATAGCAAAAGGGGGACGAAGCTCCGAAACCACCGAAACTTAACCAAACTTTGACGAAACCTTGGCAGTTCATTTAAGCATATCAAACACATCCCAGATCCAAAAAAGGGTGACCCCAAAGTCAAAAATGAGGAAACGGGAGCGACGGGGGTCCACGGATGTTTCCAAATAGCCAAGGAGAAAGGGAATTCTGGAGGGAAAGTTTTGAAACCATCAAAACTTAACAGAACATTGATGAAACCTTGGCGCTCATTTACGACTTCAAACACATCCCGTGATCCACAAAGGGTGACCCCAAAGTCAAAAAAATGAGGAAACGGAGTGACGGGGGTCCACCGGATGTTTATAAACAGCCAAGGAGAAGGGAATTTCGAGGGAAAGCTCAAACTATCTAAACTTTAATGGAACATTGACGCAAAACCTTGGCAATTCATTGAAACACCCCCAAACACATCCCAAATCCACCAAAAAGTTGTCCCCAAAGCCAAAATGTGGAAACTGGACCGACAGGGGTCCATGGATGTTTCCAAACAGCCAAAGTAAGACAAAAGGTAGAAAGGGGATGGGGGACTTTATTTCTCCATAGATTTGAATACCCCAAGTAGGTGAATTTGGTAGGGGAATTTGATCGCTTGATGGCACACGACCAATTTGGGCTTGGAAATGGGGCACGCGAAACAAGACAGGAGCAAAGCAAACCGTCGAGCAAAACGGGGTCCCCGCCAAGGAGGGCGCGGTGTGCAAAACATGCACAACAAATGGCGACTACCGAGAAATGCTCTCGAGCATTTTGAGACAACCTGAATCACTAACCGCACTGGTTTCAACCTTCTCGCTTGGGCAAACAAACTAGACGCCCAATCCAAAGGATCAAAACCACTAGCCAACCCAACCTTCAGTATGGTGAAAATCCAAATGTGTGTAATTGCATTAATTCCTATCCTTCAGTTGCTACATGAACCCAAGCTCCGTTCAGTTAAGCTAAGTAGTTTATTCTAACTCCAAAAGCATCCGAGACATTGCTCGGCCACCAGCGTCCATAGCTCCTCGATGAGGTTATCGCTATGATTCTCCTGAACATTGCTCTACTGCCGGCCGGGCATCCATAGCCCTGGTAGAGTTGCTCGGATACCCCTGAAAAGTTGAATTTTCCTTTCTTTTAATTTTCAGTGTTTTCTTTATTTCTTTCTTTTCTCTTTTTAGCTCTTTTATTTCAACCCGCAAACGTTGAAGCTCACGCTCAGGGCTGAGAATCATAGTGGCATTGGAGCAGAATTTTAGATTTTTCGCTTAACTAGACTTCACAAAAGGCCTTATAGCGACCGTCGAATTCTTAAGATGTGTAAGAGCTATAAGATTTCAGAATACGTCAAAGTTAGACTAAACCAACAACTTATCCTCTTCGAATTAAACACCCAGATCACTTGACACTAACAGAAGACCTTCACCATCCACTCTGAAGACTTGATTAGAGTTTGACAAAGAAATATGTAGAACAACCCCAGACAATAAGTATCGTTGTTGTGTGCATAGATGTGCCCAGCTAAAAGCAAAGGGACCCCGAGCAAAGCAGCAAAAAAGTGAAAGCAAACGAAAGGAAAACAACCTACAAAGCGAGCAACCTACACACACCAACTAACCTAAGGAAAGCAGGAAAGTGGAGTATTTACAGGAAACCTATACTACTCAAAACGGGCTATGTACAAAGATATTTACAATGAACTATGTTCATGAAGGGTGAGCCAACATTAACGTTCATTGGATTTCGTAGTCCATGCACAAGAAAATGGATGATTGTTGTCGTTCTTAACCATGCAAACTTGTCTTTATATTCTAAAAAAATAAATTCAATGTTGCAGCACTCAAGTTCAATCATGTCATCATGAAAAATCAGCAATTGAGGAAGCTCATTGAACCCATGGTTAATCCATAAACATGTTCGTTTTCCCTTATTTCCATAATCAAAATAATAAGTGCAGTTATGAGAAATGATAGGGGCAAGGAAGGATAAAACCTAGATGTCATCACACAGAGGTGGAAGCGTTGGCTAGTCGAGAGCAAGCATAACATCCTTGATTGTTGTATTGGCAGCTTCGGGTGGGCGCGGTGGAGGGTGCAGCACTTTGGACATTAAGCATGCATAAGGCTGGGAGGACGGGGCAGCAAATAACTCTTCCAAGCTGTGAGCAAGATCCACAGTCCCAATTGGTTGTTCTTGAAGGAGGAACACCTCGCCTTGTCGATCATCTGTAATCTTGGTGCCCTTTTGATGGTCATCTTCAAAAGGTAGCATGCTGTCCCATTTCCCTTACCAAGTGTTTACCTGATTTTTGTGATGTTCAATGTCATGGAATGATGACATGCATGAATCTGTCTCATTGTAGCTCTCTGGTTGTGAAGGAAAATCTAGAAGGATTGAGGCAGAAGGACCCTCAGTTGCAGCCTGCGGTTGACCAAACTCGTCGTATTTATTGGCAGCCATCGAAACACCTCCACCTTTATCTTCTTCCTTTTGTTGTTCATGTATCTCTTCATGGTGCCCACTTGTTTCCTCTTGGTCACTATCACTGTAAATGGAGAAGGAGCTCCTCTCCCAATCTGGAAACTCTAGTGCATCATTGTTCAAGGGCTCAAGGAGTATGTATTCATCACTACCATCTTTTGGGATGTGCTCTTCCTCGACATGAGCATACCTCCATAGTGCAGCTCCTAATGGAAAGAAGTCATCAATTGATGGAACCTCATTAAGGGGACCAAAGTCTATTGCACAATTTCCCTCCAAAGACTCGTCAAAAAGCCCACCGTCCATGGCACATAACTGCTCTTCAAGAGGAAGAACTTCTTGATGGCTGGTGGATAGCATTCCCACTTGATCTACTTCATCGCTCGGAAGTCTGAAACTGTATTGTTGTCCTTCTTCTATTGCTGCCCCAACATCCTCTTGAGGACTACCTTCAACTGAGTCATTAGTTGATTTGGGATTTTGGTCTTCTTCTTCAATCCTTGAAGTGGCTGCAGGAGGTGATGTGCTTGGTTGTGCCCCTTGTCCTTTGACTTGCTCAATGGCCTCTTGGCATAGCTTACATGTGAGCTCTGAGTACGATGAATCATGGAGTCAACACCAATTTGGGAGCAGCAATATCTCCAAATCCACTTGGTATTTCAACTTGAGTCCAATCTCTCGCTAGTCTCGAGACGAGTTGGTCATATCTTTTCACCAGTGGGTCATCATCATCATTTGGGAAGGAAGGTGAATAGTAGACAGCTGTGGCAAGTGGTTGTTCCCACTCCAAATCTGCATTTTCAGATGCTTGATCATTTTCATTCATGAAGGAGAGGTCCTCTAATATAATCTCGCTTATTTCTTTTCCATCATTCTCTATTGTCCCAAGGCTGTCAACCTTTTCCTCTTTCTAATTTTCAACATCTTCATTTGCTGCCCCAGCATACACTACTGCAAACTCTTTTGATTCATCTTCAACTGCCAATCCATCTTCTAGAGCAGGGGACTACTTTTCTTCAATGGAGGAACAAATTTCTGATCTATTTCTAGCTGATTGTTCATCAAGGCAGCTTATTGTCCTAAGGAAATTATCCTCTTCCTTTTGGATCTGATCCTCTATGTCTGTTATCCCAGCACTAGCCTGTGTCAGATTTCTTGATTCATCTATGGTGTGTTGTCCTTGAGCTTCCAACAACTTTCCCACCTCATGGCATGAGTCCCCTTTACTACGAGATGGCTACTCCAACTTGTTCACATGATCCTTGACTTGGGCAATGACATTTGTGCATGATGAGCAAGTGAATTCAGAGTGGGGTGCATTGTGAAATCTGCACCAACTTGACATCAATATTTCCTCCAATCTTGGTCCATCCTTGCTGCTCAAATGTTCCTGGATCAGCTCCTTGAATGCCTTGGCTACCATGGTTGTCAATTCTTCCTCTGAGTCTGCAAGGGCTAAAGGCTGATATATTTCCCAAAAGGGAATTTCTCCCTACAAGACCACCTCAATTTTGTCCAAGAATATTAGACACCCCAATTCACTATGCCTGCAAGTGCAATGGATCCGACATCTATCTGCCAACGCAAATTGCTACAATGGCTTCTTCAGTCTCTTGTTCAAATTTGTATGCAGCTGAGTGATGTCAATTTGTGCATGCTGCTCCCTTTTGACTAAGCTTCTTTTGCCTTCAAAATTTTCTAATTTTTAGCATTGAAAGAGATCTCCCTATCTCAGATTTCTTCTTTGCAAGTGCTCCTTTCGATTTCCAACTTTCAGCTTTGTAGCCTCAACATGTCATGCCCTCCTTCTAGCCAGCCGTTGATGTGTTTTTTATGCACTTCTCAACACAGGCAGCACGTAGGTGCACTACCTCTCTTCAAAGACAATCTTCCACAATCAAATTGCAAAACACTATCCCAAGGTCTCAGATGTCAGTCTTGACTGCTTGGAATATCTCAGCTTGTTTTATGTGATTTGCTGGAATCACAAGGCAGTCTTACGGATGAGTTACAAAGCATGGAAGTTAAGTTTCCAAATGCAGTTTCAAAGTGTTGAAAGTGAATGAACAGTGGCTGTCCACTCAAACAGCAAGTTGAAACTCATCAAGTTCATCCGATTTGGCTTCATGGTGATGCTTTGGATCCTACTCTAACCAAGGATTAAAAGAAATAGCAAAAGGAGAAGGGTTAAGAAAGCTATTCTAATCCTAAGCTACGAATGAACAGTAACAATGGTGGTTGCTAAAGTAGACAGGCTTCCTAAACTGGGTTTTGCTTGGCCAAGAGAAACCTACAGTTGCACAAAACCAGTGCAATCTTCTAAGGACTGCAGATTTTCAAATTGCATACACACACCATGTACATGCAATCGAACTAAGTTGTAGCAATAAAAGAAAGAGGCTCATACTAGCTTTGCAAAGTGATTCATTATTAATGAACCACAAAAAGCATGAGCTAGAAGTTCATCAAATACTGAAACAGCAAACACCATCACCACTCCTATTCAAGAAACTAACACTAAAACTAACATGGAAGGTGAACCATGCATACATAAAGAGCAAACTCAAAAGGAACACCCATAAATCATGCCCATAAATCATGCAATGTTGCTTTCTATTGTTGCAGAATGTCTTTACATCAATTCTCCAACTCTTACAAATGAGGGGCAAGCCCCTATTTATAGTTTTCCAAAGCCCAAATGAATGGCTAGGATTCAATTACATCGAATGGCCCAGATTCAATTACATTAGGGTTTCACCTACCCACAATATTCAACAATTAAAAATACATTCCTTGTTTTTCCTCGCTTTGTCATCTAGTGCCAGTCACTGTAGCAATTTTGTCATTTAGCTGATTTCCCTTTTCACTGTAGCTAAAACTGCCTGAAAGTTGTCTTTTGCTTGATGTGCTTGCAGTGTTCTTCCTTTGATCAAACGAGTCCGTCGATGATTGGCATCAATGGATTGGTGGCCCCTGATTCGAGCAAAAAGCTCCTTAGAAATCATCATCATCTGGAAAAGGTAGGACAACTCCTCAATGGGCCTCTTTGATAGACTTACGGAAGGCTTCTTGACTCCTACAAACACGAAGTGTCGTAAGTGCATTTATACATTAGTTAAGGAAAATGTCAGTCAAACCTACAAATTCCCTATTAGATCTATCCATGCATCATCAAAATATCTTGATATTCATATTTGGAGCTCATTTGGACCATAAACATTAATGTGTGCTTCAAGGGTGCGAGCGCCAGAGGGCAGAAAGACGGCGGAAGAAAGCCAAAAGGCAGACAGCGGACGAAAGCCAAAACAGCCGGGAAGAAGGCAGGCTCCCAGATGTTCAAAATAGCCGAGAAGGAGGCGAGCTCCTGGATGTTCAAAATAGCCGAGAAGGAGGCAGGCTCCCGGATGTTAAAAACAGCTAGGAAGAAGGGAGGCTCTCGGATGTTCAAAACAACCAAGAAGGAGACAGGCTCCCGGAAATGGCCACGGAGGGCCCGGGTTCTGGAGGGTGGGAAGGAGATGGCTGCCAGATGTTCCAAATGGCCAAAGAGGGACGAACTTCTAGAAATGGCCACGGAGGACCTGGATTCCAAAGGCCGGAAGGGAGGTGGCCGCCGGAAGTTCCAAAACGGCCACAGAGAGGCGGAGCCCCGGAAACGGCCACGGAGGGGCCGGGCTCCAGAGGCCAGAAGGGAGGTGGCCGCCGGAAGTTCCAAAATGGCCACAGAGAGGTGGAGCCCCGGAAACGGCCACCGAGGGGCTGGGCTTCGGAGGTCGGAAGGGAGGTGGCCGCCGGAAGTTCCAAAACAACAAAAGGGGGACGAAGCTCCGAAACCACCGAAACTTAACCAAACTTTGACGAAACCTTAGCAGTTCATTTAAGCACATCAAACACATCCCAGATCCAAAAAAGGGTGACCCCAAAGTCAAAAATGAGGAAACGGGAGCGACGGGGGTCCATGGATGTTTCCAAACAACCAAGGAGGAAGGGAATTTGGAGGGAAAGTTTCGAAACCATCAAAACTTAACGGAATGTTGACTAAACCTTGGCAGTTCATTTAAGCACTTGAAACACATCCCAGATCCACAAAAGGGTGACCCCAAAGTCAAAAATGAGGAAACGGGAGCGACAGGGGTCCATATGTTTCCAAACAGCCAAGGAGGAAGGGAATTCTAGAGGGAAAGTTCTGAAACCATTGAAACTTAACGGAATGTTGATGAAACCTTGGCAGTTCATTGAAACACCCCAAACACATCCCAAATCCACCAAAAAGTTGTCCCCAAAGCCAAAAATGTGGAAACTGGACCGACAGGGGTCCACGGATGTTTCAAATAGCCAAAGCAAGACAAAAGGCGAAAGGGGATGGGGACTTTATTTCTCCAAGCAGATTTGAATACCCCAAGCAGGTGAATTTGGGTAGGGGAATTTGATCGCTTGATGGCACATGACCAATTTGGGCTTTGAAATGGGGCACGAAAACAAGATAGGAGCAAAGCAGCCTGTCGGGAGCGAAAAAAGGGGGTCCCTACCTACAGCGGGGCGTGTGTGCAAAACATGCACAACAGATTCTAAAGGGGACCCATTTTCCCAAGGGAAAATGGGCCTTGGCCTAAAAATATAGGATCAATGTGTTTCGGGGTTTTAAATTAATTAAATGCATTTATTCAGTGCATGTTACAATATTGAAAAATGATAAAAATAGGCCTTGGGATGCATAATAAAGAGGTTTAGGGGCCTATTTATGAAGGATAAAAATGCATAAATGTAAGGTCACTAAAATAGGTCTAAATTAAGTGTTAAATTATACTATCACATGGAAAGGAGTACAATTTTCTATACTACATTTAGCCCCCAGTGCATATGCAAGCTAAAGTACCAAAAGTAAATTACGCTTCATAAGAGGATACTCATGTATGGATATTGTAATTTGTTTGTGAATGGGGAGAATGAAGGCCCCAATGAAGTCATTTGCAAAACCACAATTTTAGGAACCACATATTACAAAACCGATTTGTTAGCTATTAAAAAATCATCAAATTTCTATAGAGAATTGAATTCAAGGGTAGATGTATGCACCCTTGATTCCACTTGTTTTATAGAGGTGGAATCAATGTAACAATCTAGTCCCATTGAATTGTTTTACTTGGTGATGTAAATGTTTATAATAGGGTATTAAGCTTACAACACCACATATCGATAGACATTAAATAAGATTGGGGACACAACCATGAATCTAACGTAACAAACGACATTGAAAATGAAGTTCACTATCCCCCATTATGATTATTTGAATAAAATGTGCTTTAATAAACTTTATTATATGTTAGTGAAAAGTAATGCTTTTCACCATTATTTTGAAATTTAATATTTGTAAAATTACTTTGTTGCAGAGTGAGTAAACATGTCGAGGTGATGAGCATATATACCCCCTAGGCTACACATTTTGCAAGAGGAGGTGGCACGTAGCAAGTTTCGACACATGGTGAGTCCATTGCACCATACTTTATGTTTATGTTTTTAATTTTATAGCATTTTTTTTATGTATTTTTAGAAGGTTCCAAGACCCCATCGAAAAGTGGCCCAAGTATCTAGTTTTTGCCCAAGCATCCCTGAATGGCTAAATTGTCCAAGACCCCCTCATCCAAAAATTGCCCAAGTGTCCCAGAGAAACTTTGTTTCACTTTTAATTTATTGGTTAATATTTTTAGGCATGTTATTGATGTTTTTTTCATTTCTTCTAGATTTCGCCACTCACTTGCACACGTTTAGGAGGTAGATTATTCACCCTTATCCAAGATTAGGTTACCCGACTATTCGAGGAGGAGGTTGAAATTTTATGCAACACTAGCCTATTTTGGATCTACATCATGCCACCCATGAGGTATCATGTTGCTATGTTGATGGCACTAGTAGAGAGATGGAACACAAATACATGTACATTCCATCTACCTTTAGGAGAGACGATGGTGACCCTTGAGGGTGTATACTGCATCTTCACTACCCATCCAAGGTGAGATCATCCATATAGAGGAGGATTACACACACAAGAAAATGTGGTGGGACATTGAGTATTATGTGGGTCACCCTATTTGACCACGAGACATTAGGGCTCACATTGAGCTTTAGTGACTTCTATATGCGCACTCACTATTACTCTGATGAATTATGGTTGTTACTATTCCTTTAGCTCTTGTAGTTGATGGATGAGGCACACACTTGGAAGGAGACCTCATTCACACTTTCTATAAGATGAAGCAACATCAAATCATCTTTTCTTGGGATCACGGTATGTTGGCTCACCTTTATTATGATCCCAGACACTTTTTATATCGAGAGCTACACATCATAGTGCATTATACATACACTCTTACATGTTTGGGCCTTCAAGCATATCACATGCACTAGGCCTACATGCTATCCTACAATAATAGTCATGGGTTACCCACGATCATTCAACGACACACTTAGATGGGTTTAGCAGTACAGGGATCTATTATACTCAAGGGTTTTGTTTGATCACCTGGAGGAGGATGAGATAGTATGGAAACTATACTGCACCATACCCCAATGGCCAAATCACACACAATAGATTGTGAGGATGTAGTAGGATAGGTTCTTACTTGGACAACATGACTTCATGCCTTTTAATTATGATTGAGTCATGTGGCAGTTTGGATAGGTTCAAGTAGCTTTGAGACCACGACCTACATACCTGAGAGCAACATAGAGTGGCTCCAGACTTGGAGACAAATCTTGCATCCCATGATTAATGATGTTGAATTTAGCGATTCAAATGATGGGGACCATGATGTGCCCCCAACATCAAACTTGGAAGATGTAGGTACCACTATAGCCTATGAGTGTTGTGGATGAGGAAACAGCCCACTCATGTCTTCCCTGTACATCATCCTGTAGGAGATGTTCGACTTCTACTAGGTCACATAGATGAGAGAGAGGATGGAGATGTAGACGGGGATACCAATGATGATGATAGATCAAAGGATTTAGAGGGGATACCAATGATGATGATGAGTGATGATCTTGATGAGCTAGAGGAGGTTGTAGATGCCCCTAAGGAGAGACATTCATCTCACCTACGAGTCACCCGAGCATAATCAATAGCTGCATTAGGTATGACCATTCATGAGTGTGTGGAGGGCAATGGAACAACATGTTCCACACTTCTTGCACATGAGGGACCTATTATCCCTTAGCGAGATCTTGTTTGGCGGGCTAGAGATTTAGGTAATGACGTTCTATTATAGCTTTATTGTTTTTATAGTTATTTACATTTACATATATATCATGTCTTGTTCTAATATTCCTTATGATTACCATCTTGCAGTGTGTACGTGAGAGTGGTGAGATCTCTTCTGATGAATTACTGTAGAGATTCCCCCCTCCTTACCCCCACATCAGGACACATGAGTGCACCACATTCCACCACCTAGTACGGTGTGTCATGCTAATGTTTTTGAGCCCTTAGTGAGATGGAGGACAACATACAAGGAGAATATGAGGACTGCTAATATATTTATAGCTAGAGAAGAGCATGCTAGAGCTAAGCTTACATAAATTCAGACTATCTATGAGGAGCTTCGAAGCCACCTAGGATCCGATCGAGAGTGAGTTAAGACTAAATAGGGTGTAGGGAGAGCTCACTAGAGTTCAAGCAGAGCTAGCTAGAGTACATGTTGATAGGGGAAATATAGATTAGGAGTGCATCACAACACTCATACATGAGGCAATTGCTTTAGGTGAGGTACGGGGCCTACTAAGCTTCATGAGTAGGACACGATCATCTATCTCACAAAGAGCACTACCACTAGACCCTGAGGAGTCTGGTAGCCATAGGCCACACTGGTTATGCTATGTTATGTTAAGTTGCATGTGATGATTATGTACATAAACTTTTATGATATATATATATATATGAGAATTTGTGTTTATTTCTGAGTTATTTATTGAGTTAGATGTCAATGTGATCTATTAAAAAATTCTAATAAGATTATTTAATAAATGTCTCCATGATCTAATTTTATGTGATCTAACCTAAACACCTATGTTTACATTAGATACTACATTAGAACTGATTAAATGTTTCGTGTTAAAATAAATTCCCTTATGATCTAATTTAACACAAAAACATGAGTTTGAATAGCATGCAAAGGAAAGTAATAACTCAACATAATGAACAATTACTCTACATAATTCAAGACATGCCAATAATGTTGGTCAAGAATGAAGCAATGAGAGATAAAATAGACAACAATCTACTTAATCTAACAACATGCTATAATATACACACTATTTGAAAAAGAGATGTTAAGTGTAATATCTTTTTAAATGCATAACATTGATAGGTTTTTTGAGAGGTGTTCCATCTATTTCAGTTAATGTAAATGCTCCAGACCCATAGCTTTTATCAATTACATAGTGTCCTAACCAATTTCTAGACTGAACTTTCCTTTTTCACCTGGGGCAGCATTATCGTTATTTTGATTTTCATATAACACTAAATCACCTTTATTAAATGAATGAGGGATGGCATTACCATTATAAAAAATTTGCATTCTTTTAGAATAATCTTGAAGATTCTCAAGAGCATTGATGCGCTATTCATCAAGAATTTCAAGTTGTTGTAATTGTTTTTCTTTATAGGTAGTATAATCTATAAGCCCTCTAAGAGAAATTATCTATGAAGGAATTTCTAACTCTAAAGGCATTATTGCATCAACACTGTAAATTTTTTTATAAGGTGTATTTCCTATGGATGTTTGAATACTTGTATGATAGGACCGTAATATGTGAGATAATTGAGTGTGCCAATATTTATTATGTTTTCTTACTATTTTCCATGATATTTGATCAAGAGTTTTATTAGTTGAATCTACTTGACCATTAGGTTGTGGGTAATAAGGTGTTGAATGTTGAATGTGAACACTTCCAAAAATTGCTTCACATTATTGTTCTTAAATGGTGTACCATTTTCTGAAACTAACATGGAAGGAAGATTGAAGTGAGCAATAATGTGATCCAATATCAAATGGAAAATTACATCAGTGGTCGTGTAACGAAGAGGAATGGCCTCTACCAATTTTTTGAAATAATCTATTGTAGTTATTATAAATGTATGTCTAGAAGAAGAAGGTGGGCATATTTTTCCGATGAGATCGAAACCCCAAACCAAGAATTGCCAGATAGGAATTTGAGCACAAAGTTCAAAAGTAGGAGCATGGATAAGATTGTTATGTTCTTGACATTTGTGACATCTCTTAACATGATAAAAATAGTCTTGTTCCATATGTCACCAAAAATATCCCATGCAGATTAACTTTTGAACTAATAATCTTCCCCCAAAATGCCCCACACAAGCACCAACATGAGCTTCCTCAAGGGATATAGGGATTTATGATTGTTTAAGACATCCAAGTAAGAGACCATTAAAGGATCTTCTATATAAGACATCAACTACGATTATGTATCAGGTTGCAAGTTTACTAATATGAGGTCTAGTGTTTTTAGTGGTTGGTTCAAGAAAGGTACCTTCATTTAAGTAGTTAAATATTTGTGTGTACCATTCACTAGAGACTAAAATATTGGTCACTAATTCTTCTTTTATCTTTTCATCTATCAACATTTTTTCTATTGTGTGAACTACAAATGTGAATTCGATAGAAGGATCTTCAAGAGATTTAAAGGAAGAAATGCTTTCCATTTCATTTGCATTCCGATTATCATTTCACATAATATTATCAATGGTATATGATTCAAAGTGTTCTAGAAATGTCATTCTAAGGTTTTTTATATTTGGATAAACTGACATGTTTCACTTTATGAGATCCATTTATTTGTTTTTAATGAACAATTGAGAATCACCAAATATATGAATGTGTTGAATACCTAAGTATACTTAAGGCCACACATATTCCAACAATAGGGCCTCATAAACCACAGTTTTATTCGTGCATAGGAAGTTTAGAAGGGAGGATAAGGGAATAGGCATTCCTGAAGGAGGTATTAACATAACCCCTCCTCCAGAGCTAGTTCAACACTTAGAACCATCAAAATACAATTCCCATGTATCTTTTTCAGTTGTCAACACACTTTCATGAAGGAATGAGTCATGATTAGGTGATGTTAATAGTGAAGGAGCATCAACTAAATGGTTGGTCAAGGCTTGTCCTTTTATTGATTTTTGAGGAATGAATTTAAGATCAAACTCAGTCAGCAACAT
The DNA here is from genome assembly GCA_007258455.2 of Sequoia sempervirens. Taxonomy (NCBI): domain Eukaryota; kingdom Viridiplantae; phylum Streptophyta; class Pinopsida; order Cupressales; family Cupressaceae; genus Sequoia; species Sequoia sempervirens. The sequence goes on from VDFB02000015.1 coordinate 519,629,494, forward strand.
AACCCATTTAGTTAAGTGTCCTAACAAATCTGTTTTAGCAAAAAAATGTTTCAAAGGGTGAAACATTGTAACAACATGCACCTCTGTATTTAATAAATAATATCTCAATTTACTAGTAGAAAACACAAGAGCTAAACGATGTTTTTCTATGGTTGTGTATCGAGTTTCATAATCAATTATAGTTTGGCTAATGTAATAAACATGATGTTTTCCACTTTCATCTTGCTAAGCCAATAATGCTACTAAGGCATGATTGCATGATGACGTGTAAAAAATGAATGGTTTTCCTTGAATAGTTGGTTGTAGGATAGGAGGACTAGCTAAATACTCTTTCAAATTTTCAAAAGCTTGTTTAAAATCCTCATTAAATTTTGATTCCTTAAGAAGTTGAGTAAAGGGGAGAGTATGATCCACCATGGATGCCACAAAATGATGGATTTCTTGAATCTTTCCTTGTAAACTACACAATTGAGAAATATTTTTAGGAGGTGGAATACTTATGATAGCATCAATATTATTTGTTTCCACCTCAATGCCTCTATGTGACACTATAAAAGTCAATATTTTTCCACTATCCACACTAAAGACACATTTATTTGGAGTAAATCTCATGTTATACTTGTGAATTATTTTAAAGATCTTACGAAGGATTTTAGGCTTGATTTGACAAGTTAAAGATTTAGCTAAAATATCATCAACATAATCTTGCAAAATGTTGTGGATGAAATCATGAAATATTAGTGTTATAGCGTGTTGATATGTTGCTCCAACATTCGTTAACCAAAAGGGATGACAACCCAACAAAATGTTCCCCAAGGTGTAGTAAAAGTTTTTTTATATTGATCTTGAGGGTTGATGAAAATTTGATTATATTTGGAAAAACCATCCATGAATGATAATAAAGCATGGCCCACAATTGAATCCATTATCATGTCAATATTAGGAAGGGGAAATCATCTTTTAATGACGCTTTAATATTCAAATCACAAAAATCTGTACATATCCTAGTACAATTATCAAGTTTTGCTACCACCACAATATTAGAAATCCAAAGTGAATAATCAATAGGATGAATGAAACCAACATCCAAAAGTTTTTCAATTTCATATTTTACCAATAAGGCTATTTTAGGATTTATTTTCTGTATCTTTTGTCTAAAAGGATTAGCATCTTTTTCAAGAACAATGTTATGCATGTGACTATATCTTAGCATCAATACCCAACATATCTGAATAGTTCCAAGTAAAGATTTTGGGGAATTCATGTAATAATGTTACATGATCTTCTTGTTCATCGTCATCAAGACACTTTCCTATTTGAATCACTTTCTCTTCGTTAGATGTATTGGTATGTTGATCGTATCACCCATAAGTAATGTAATTTGGTTTATACTTTCAAGAATTTCTACATGTTCATCTTGTTCAATATCACTTATTTTATTATTTTCACCAAAGTATCTCTTACATAAGGTACAAATGAATCTTCATTTATTGTGATGAGTTGGTAGATTATCATAAACTCCCAAATTTTTTGCTAAATCTTTATCATGTTGAAAATAATCTAATGGTTCGTATTCACTTGTGGTATCTTTTAAATCAAGATGCTTCAATGTAAGAGTTGTCTTACCTGAGAATCTTGCATGATGGTGTTGATGCTGAGTGAAGGATTTTTCGATGCTTTTGAAGGATATTATCTAAGACCACTTTTTGTTTCTTGTATGTTAGGCTAGATATAGGGACACAAATGCCTTGTTGATGCACACCACATCATTTTCCACTATAACCAAGTTGTTTTAACATTTGATATCCTCTCCCATAGCTAGCGATTCCATTGCTTTCGACGATGGTAGTTATTTATGATCAAACTCATCATATATTGTTGTGTAATTTGTGTCTCCTTCTTTATCAAAACTTTTTAACTTCAACGATGTTTGTGATGATTCTTCTTCATGTTGTGTTGACATTACTATTGTTTCTTTTTCCTTTGTTTACTCTTTCGGTGTGATGTTATGTTCTCTCATGAATGTAGTGTAAAATCCAATGAGCCCCAATCATCATCTAATAGTTTTGTGATTTATTTTTCCTTTTATTCTTCTTGCATGGGTTCAACTTTTGAAGCTAGTATCAATATTCTCAAAGGACTTTTCATGCCCTTTTCAGTTTGTAAACAAGTGTTGGATTGAAGATCAACTTTGATTGTATAAACCTTGTTTTGATAGGTATATTTATTAAACGATGAAGTTTTGAAGGGACAACATTAATTTTATAAATCTAAGGTCTTCCCAAGATAAGGTTATATGATAGCTCTTGAGGCGTAATAGGAATAGGATTTTGTAATGTAACGTTTCTTACTTTAATAGGTAATGTTATCACACCAAGAAGTTGTTTCGCCATATTATCAAATCCACAAGTAAATAAAGAATTAGGTTGAATTTTACTCTTGTCTACTCCAATATTTTCCAAAAGGCTTACACTACAAACATTGAGTTTTGAACCATTATCAATGAGGGTATGCCTTATGCCACAATGATTAATAATAGCCACTATCATCAAAGAATAATTTTGTGTTTACACTTGTAAATTAGGTAACTCATCTGGATGGAAGACAATACCAATGAACTAACCAAATTCATACCTTGGATTAGGGCTGCTACATCATTTGGTTGTGTACTAGGAGGGACCAAAACTTGTTATAAATAATTTTGAAGCATGCTATGATAATTAGGTGAAGCTTGAATAAGGTCCCATAAAGAAATATTAGTAGGAGCATTTCTAAGTTGTTCCACAAGATCATGCTCCTTTCCATTGTGCAAATGAAAACAAGAAGCACTAGGAAAGATAGGTTTCAGAGGTAATGGTAATGAAGTAAGTATGGTTTGTGGTTTCCCATTATTCCTTGTATTGTATGTGTGAGCAACAATATTATAACTTGGTTGCTATGAAACATTATTACTACAATGTTGCCCTGCAATTTAATTCAAGATAGCCCCTAGAGGTAATGGTGTGTTCTTTGGTGGTCCAATGATAAGAATGGGTTGGTTTTGGACTTGTGGTTTTTGTGAAGGTGGATAGATGACAAGTTGAGGTGTGATTGTATTAACTTCCTTTTGTTTTGGTTTATAATGTCAAGCCTTAGTGGATGAACCTTGTGAAATGAAATCCTCAAGGGAATCATCTAACATGTCAAAGTAATCACTACTAAAGGTCTTAAAGGATATGTTAACTTGTAGAAAGAGATCTAACATGATCAGATAAATATGCCTTCTACAAGGTTTATCATTTAGTGTAAGGATTTTTGTTTAATGTTTTGGGATAGTTTATGGTTTCCAAATTTTCCAAAATAAAAAGTAATATAGATCTATACTATGTAATGATGATATTCCCTTAATATTAGAGTACATTAGGTTATGAATAATCAACTTATGGATATCTTAAATCCTAATTAAGTCATATTATAATTATTATATTGTTATTTAGTTGGCTAGGTCAACCTAGGGCTTGTATAGGGTTATCTACATGTTGGCTCAAGGGTGATATCATAGGCATAAATAGGTATATATAGGAGGTTGCGAGTCTAAATTCATCATCATCTTGTGAATTGTGTTCTCATTGGAGACATTTGGAGGGTTTCCCCCTCAAAGTGGCTTGTTATTCTTAGTTTTTGATAAAGGAAAAAATGAGTTTTACAAGGACCCGAAACTAAAAAGTTTACAAGAAAAAGAAAGATAAAAAATTACATTACCCAAAAAATAAGAAGGCTGCAAAATAGAAAAATCCAAGGGAAGACCACAACCACTAGCCCAGAGCCAGCACAAGCCAGCACAAAACCTACACAAAAAACACCCAAATGTTCTCATTGGATACATTTGGAGGGTTTCCCCCTCAAAGTGGCTTGTTATTCTTAGTTATTATCAATTATTTTCAACATATTTTCTATCATATTCTTCTATTGTGCAATTTATTTCATATTACAAGTGGTATCAAAGCATGATCTTGGCACTATTATGAGGATTTTTTTTCAATTTTGGAGGTCATTTTGTGAAACCTATAGCTCCCAAATATTTGTGATTTTTGGTTTTATTTTTAAAGGGTTTTTGAAGGATATTTTCAAGAAGATATAGTCCATATTTCAGAAGAATTGGAGTAGAATTGAGTGAGCTATTACAAAATTAGGGTTTCTACCCAATTTATTTGGAAAACACATCTCTCACATCTTGATGAATTGGTTCATGATTGTTTGCAAGCTATTTTTGGAAATATTAGAGGAAGATACAATACAATTTTAGAGCAATTGAAGTAGAAATAATTAATTTATTTGGAAATTAGGGTTTTAAAATTTTTTCTCTCAAGGCTGTAATCACCTAATTTTTGGGATATTTTTCTATTGGGGTGCAACCTACGCCCTAGTAATTCACAAAGAAATTTTTGAATTATTTTAAATTTATTTGTGTGATTTATTCCAAAATTACTTTCTACCATCATGATGGGGCCTACAACTAGAGGAAAAAATAATGCTACCAAACTGAGAAATCTTTAGAAGAATAAGGAGGTAGAAACTACGGATTTTTACCCTAAGAATGAAATAAAAAAATAAAGGGTGATATGTCATCATTAGAGATCCAACCAATCATTTCTTGTCATGTACTCTCTGGTTTTAGTGCCTCGCAAAATCTCAAGATAGCTAGGTCCTTAATGAAGCAAAAATTAATATGTTGATTGACTAGAGTAGTACTCATAATTTCATCAATAAAAGGTTGGCTACTCATCTAATTTTTTTTATATATCTAGCTCTAGAGTTTTAGGTCTTGATTGTAGATGGTGGTAAGTTGTTAGTTGTTTTGGAAAGTTCCATAGTATAAAATTATCCATGGGATATTATCACCTTGATATCCCAATATATGCTATCTCCATGGGTGCAACAAATATTTTTTTGGGCGTACAATGGCTTAATACTTTGGGAACAATTGAGATGAACTTCCAAGAATTGTTTATGAGATTCCAATTAGAAGGAAAGACAATAGAGCTAAGAGGGTTGAAGGAAAATTTCCCACAAATAGTTAGCTCTCATCAAATGAAGAAGTTACTTAAGAAAGGAGTTGATGGATTTGTGGCCTAGTTATGTTCATTAGAAGTCTCTCAATCTAATACTCCCACCCATCCAAATTTACAAGAAATAATTGAGCATCACTAAGTGGTTTTTGGAGATATTCCTAAAGGAATTCCTAAAAAAGAGGGTTCATGATCATGCCATACAACTAGTTCTAGGGATCCAACCTCCAAACATCAAGCCTTAACAGTACCCACATATACAAAAATGTGAGATAGAAAATATTGGTGAGGAGATGTTAGAGGCAAGACTTATCATACATAGCCAAAGTGCTTACTCCTCACCTATGGTGATGGTGTGGAAAAAGAATGAAACTTGGTGTATGTGTCCGGACTATATGGTGCTCAATATGTACACCATCAAAAATAAGTTTCATATTATAGTCATTGATTATTTGTAAGATGAATTGAATGGAGCTATGTATTTTACAAAGTTAGATCCTAGATCCGATTATCGCCAAATTTGAATTAAGGAAGAAGATATTTGTAAGACAACATTTAGGACACATGAGGGTCATTGTGAGTTTTTGGTGATTCCATTTCGTCTTACCAATGCTCCATCTACATTTCAATTTTTGATAAATTCCATCTTTAAAAAGTTCTTTAGGAATTTTGTTTTTTTTTTTGATGATATACTGATTTATAGAAAGACATGGAAGAACACTTCCAACATGTAGATCAAGTATTACAAGTTCTCGAAGAGCATCAACTCTATGTGAATCCATCCAAGTGTGCTTTTGGTATTAATGAGGAGGAGTATTTGGGACACATAGTTTAACATGAAGGAGTAAAGATGGATCCTAACAAAATTAAGGCTATAATGGAATGGCCTATTCCCAAAACCATTAAGAAATTGAGGGGTTTCTTAGGATTGACTAGACACTATACAAGTGTGCTTTTGGTCTTAATGAGGTGGAGTACTTGGGACACATAGTTTCCAATGAAGGAGTAAAAGTGGATCCTAATAAAATTAAGGCTATCATGGAATGACCTATTCCTAAAACCATTAATAAATTGAGGGGTTTCTTGGGATTTGTGAACAATTATGATTGTATAACAACACCCTTCACAACTTTATTGAAGAAGGATTCTTTTCATTGGAATGCATTTTCTAATTCAATATTTGAAATGTTAAAGGAGGATATGCATAAACAACTCTAGTGCTTTCCACTCTAGATTTCATAAATTATTTTATTGTGGAATGTGGAGCTTTAGGAAATGGTATAGGTGCAATTCTCATGCAGGAGCATCAACCCATTGCTTTTGAGAGACATCAATTAAAGGGTAAGAATAAACTCAAACCTATTTATGAGAAGGAAATGCTAGCTATTCTTCATGTAGTAAAACAATGGAGGCCTTATATAATGGGTGGACACTTCAATGTTAAGACAAATAATGATTTCCTAAAATATTTTTTGGAACAAAGATTATCTTTTGAAGAACAACAAAAATGGGTTACTTAGATGTTGGGATATGATAGAGATTGTATGTAAGAAAGGGAAGGAAAATGTTTTGATAGATGCACTATTGAGGAAATATGAGAAGGGTGAAGCTCTATTAAATGCTCCCTTTCAATATTATAAGAATATTGGGTAGAAGAAGCTAAAGAAGAGTGAAAAAATGATGTGGCTACTAGTAATATCATTCAAAAATTGAAGTGATCCTAGTAGTTTAGATTATTTTTTTTGGAAGAGAGATACTTTGTGGTATAAAGGGTGATTGTATCTTTGCAAGAATTCCTCTCTCAAAGAAAATATTCTCATAGAGCTACATGAGTCCCCAAAATTCAATATTTTTGAAAACATATCAGTAGGTCAAGAAAGACTTCTTTTGGGAAGGGCTAAAAGGGGATGCTCAAAAATTTGTTGCAGAATGTTTGGTTTATCAACAAAATAAAGGGGAGACAATTAAGAAACCTGGTCTCTTGCGCAACCCCTAGTTATTCCTAGCTGGCATTGGGAAGAGGTCTCCATGGAATTCATCATAGGGCTTCCAAGATCTAATGGTAAGAATGTCATCATGGCAATAATGGATCACCTCACTAAATATGCATATTTTATTGCATTATCACATCCTTTTCCAACAAGTATAGTGGAAAACTAATTTTTGGGGAATATTGAAAAGCTACATGGTACACTAGTAGAATTTGGTAAATAAATGAGTAGGTGACAAAAAAAATTAGTCACAACAACTAAAAATGATTAAATTATACTATTTTTTTTGTAACATAACTATAAAGGAGTAAATAAATGACTAATTTCCAGTCATTAGGTAAAAAATTCTTTAGTTACACAAATAAAAATGACTGAACAATTAGTCACACATATACAAATTAGACAAAATTTTAAAAAATATTTGGGAAAATGATTGGCGGGAGTGTATTCCATGCTATTTGTTATTTGTTTAGCCTGGTACTTGACAACTACGTTGAGGCATTTTTAGTTATAGTAGCTACTTGCATGGGCTATAGAGATTGTTTGGAGAGGACTTGGAGACTTCTGAAAGGGCAAGAAAGGAATTTGGAGTTAGTTGCAACGAATTTGAAGTTGGCGAGACCCTCTATAGAAAAGTTGTATTTGGGGATGCTCTCTGCAATGAATTTAGAGGTAATTTGAAACCCTCGTTACATTATTAAACAAAAAATATATTCTAGTAGTTACAATCTACTACTCTAAATAATATTATTTTACAATCTTGCTACTGTTCTACTTTGAATAATGTGTTCGAGCTAAATATAATAAAATTTGGGTGTCAGTGCCAAAATAGAATTTCCTCAAACAATTTTGATACATTTTCACTACAAGCACAAACTATCCTTGTGCAAAGTAAACATGTGTTAGATTTACCCACACATCAAGCATCTGAACAAAGATGTTTCCTGCTGCAACTTCTTGTACCTATGTAGAAATTTCCTTTGTAATATCAAATTGACCCCTTTTAGCTAGCGCAATGGCTGCCCCATTTGCAGCATAAACATTTTCTGGTCTTTGTGCCAACACTTTACAATACGGTTCTCTAGCCTTCTCAAGATGTTGTGACTCCACCTTTGGATCCCTCCTCTCATTGCAAAAAGTTGCAAAATAATTCCAATTTCCAAGTGAAATGTCAACATAAGAATTCTTTGCATCTAATTCACTTTGTGCAGCTTTAATTATTTATTTTGCTTTAAGCCAGTCATATGTTTTCAGTTCCATTTTTCCAAGCATAGATAAAGAATTTGATTAGATTTTATCCACCTTAAGTGCATCCCTAATCAATTTTAGGCTTAGTTGGATCTCATTCCAAGCCTGAGCCATGGCTGCAAGATGTAGATATGCATCCACATAATCAAGAAACTTGAACAATATTAGCCTGTATAAAAGATTTTCTTTTTCAGTATCATCTAGCTATGCAAACAACCTAGCAAGATTAAATAGTGTTGTGAATTTATCCCATGGTAACTCAAGTGAAATATGACCTTCTTCTAGTGAATGGAAGAATTTCATATCCTTAAAGAGCATAGGAAAAATTGTAGAATTGGCTTGGGGTTTTATTTATGAATTCAACCCAAATTCCATTTCCTAATGCCTCCATAAAAGTTTGTTGAGCCAACTCTAGTTCATCATGCTCAAAATGAATAACTCCAATGTTGTTTAACAATTGAATGGGTACTTCTTCTCTGCTCTTCTTCAAACGAGACTTTGTTGTCTGATGATATTAATAACTCACCTATCTTGATAAATGCATGGGAATCACATGGATCTATGTGATTTTCCTTTATTTAAAATTTCCAAGGCCTTCTCTACTCACCCTTGCTGAGAATATATATGGCCTAAAACTTTTATTCTCTCACAGTTCTCAGGGTGGACCTCCAAAACCTTTTCAAAATTTGAGAGAGAACTCTTAATATCTCCCAACTTCAATTGAACCTATCCACAAAATCTTGTGGCTTTTGGCTTTCCTTGAATGATTACATGTAGTAGCGGCCAATGGTGTCATAATCACCTTTACTATGATAAGATCGTGCAAGATTACAATATAAATGATATTTCATGAGAGGGTGGTCAATTGAAACAAGAGATATCTTAGTCAACTATTCCACAAGAAAATGATTCCCTGTGAAGAAAAAATGGTTTGCTAAATGATTCAATGCCATTACATAGTATGGGTATAATTCAAAGCTTCTACGCATCTTTTCCATTCCTTCATGAACACTACCTTTTTCACTAACTGTGAGAATCCTACATGTAACAAATGTTGATAAAGGGTACTCCCCTTACAATCTAAAACTCACAAAAACAAAAAAATAATGGCACAAACAAAATGTAATAAGGAAAGAAAATATTTTCTATTATCAAGAAATGAAAATGAAATTACAACATTATATTTTCAATCACATGGGCTTTCTGATTACATAAATCTCCAAATCTAGAAATCGGAGCCACCATCTACTTTGCTCTTGCCTCCTCTCTATAGTCCCCCTTTACATCCTTTATTTGGAAGGTGCAACAGCCCTAGAATCTTCTAGAAAGTGTAACTTCCTCAGGAAGATATTTTGAAATTTTATTAATTTTGGTATTACAACTCCGCGGGGTCATAACTTTTGATCCGACCATCGGATTTTCAATTATAATACCTTTTTAGAAAGGTCTCGAGAAAATGATGTGTTCAAAACTAGCGCCTAAGGGTTGGCTACTTTTGTTTTCCACCAATTTTTCAGGCCCATCTGGAGCCTCTAAGTGCCTCAAAATTGACCCCGAAGATTTTACTAGGATTTTGAAAAATAAAATTTCAATATCTCTCAAATGACAAATGGTATAGAAGTGATTTCTTCGCCATTAGATTCAATTTACCATTCTGGAGGTTTGTGTAAGATTTCATGTCCAACTGTGCATAAATTCAAACTTACAAAAATAGTAACCCTACCAAATTTAGCCCTTATTGAAAAAAAACATTTTTTTTGGGTGATGCAAGATTGCTCTTACACCCTAGATGCTCATGCATCAGACACATGGGGTAATTTGAAAAGTTACCCTATCACTTCTTAGGAGTTAGAGGGAAACCAAGATGGTTAACCTCAGACTCAGATAACCATGATGAATCTTCAACACGCCTTCCTTTCCATTTCACCAAGTACTCTGCTTATTTCATGTTTCTTGTGCTTCTTCCCACACAAATTCTTGCATTACTGCATACCTTTTCCTCTGCCTCTTTCAAGGGCTTGAACTTATGATGAACTCCATCCTTTGTCAAAGAATAGGTGTTGGCATGTCCATCATGTACTACTCGCTGATCAAACTACCATGGTCTACCTAACAACATATGACAAACATCCATAGGCATAATATCACACAATACCTCATCATAGTAATTTCCAATCTTGAACTTTACCAGACATTGCTCATTTACCAAAGCCTTATTGTCCTTCTGCAACCAAGCAATCCCATATGGATTTGGAAGCCTTCTTCTCTCCAACCGCAACTTACTAACCATCTCTACCGAAACAAGGTTATCTATACTACCTCCATCAATAATATCATTGCAAAATTTACCTTCACATTTACATTTGGTGCAAAACAAATTCTTCATTTGAGTTGGATCTTTCTCCTCATTCAACAAGGCTCTTCTAGTAACAAGAACCTCTCCTCTTTCTGCATCTTCAGAATGTGAAGACTCAACATCTTCGTCTATGTGTGCAACTTGTGCATTACCCTCTAGTCTTCTATTTGTCCTCCCTTGATGTTGAGGACACTCATATGCCCTATTCCCTTCTTCTCCACATTGGTAATAGGTTCCATGAAAGCCTCCTCTCCCTATTCCTCGCCTAGATCTTCCTCTTCCTCTTTGGTCTCCAATATGAGGATGATATGTGCTATCTCTTTTATGGTTTTGGCTGCTACTAGAACCTTCTCCCTTCTTTTGGTATTCATTTTTGACCTCCATATGATCATCTACTAGTCCTTCCACTGCAACCTCCACCTCTTTGCTTACTTTCAAACCACCTATTCAACTTATCTTCTACCTTCAAAGAAAACTGATATGCATCTTCAATGGTAGACATTCTTACCAGACTCAACTCTTCTTGAATTCTTGGCTTCAACCCATTTATGTAACGGGAAACTTTCTCCTTGTTGGCCTTAGAATGACCTATTCTGATTAGGACTCGATAGAATTATTCTGTATACTCCTTAACATATTTTCTTGTTTGTTTCAACCCTTGCATCTTCCTCAACAAATCCAACTCATAGTCCCCAGGAATGAACTCTCTTTTCAATTTTTTGACCATCCGATCTCTTCTTGTTATTTTCGCTTTTCCTCTTCTATTTCTTTCCAACTAGACTTCTTTCCACCATATGCTAGCATGGGCGTTCAATTTGGATTATGCAAATTTGACCCTATCTAGATCTTCTATTTCCTCATACTCAAAATACTCTTCCATTTCATTTATCCAATCGATCAACTCCTCTGGATTTAGGTTTCCAAAAAAATAGAAACTTCTATCTTTGGCCTCTTTCCAATCTTGGAAATGGCCCTAATCAGTCTGACTTCACTAGGATCCATTGCATCATGTGCTTCCTCTTTGAATGGCTCCTCATCTTCAATGTCATGCTCACTTTCATCTCTTCTTCTAACATCATCTCCCTTAGCAACTCCTCTTGCACTGCTTGAACTTGTCTCTGGAGAGCTCTAAAGCCCTCTTCTGTTACCCCAACATTTCTCCCACCATAGTTTCTTTTTGGATGCATCCTTTCTCATAGACCCACAACCACAAGTCCTGGTGCAAACTACCTCACATTTGGTGATCTGTTTACACACTCAAGAAAACCCACTCTAATACCACTTGATGAAGGGTACTCCCCTTACAATCTAAAACTCACAAAAACAACATATAATTGCAGAAACAAAATGCAAGAAGGAAAGAAAATATTTTCTATTATCACTTAAATGAAAATGAAATTACAACATTATATTTTCCATCACATGGGCTTTCTGATTACATAAATCTTTAAATCAGAGCCACCATCTACTCTACTCTTGCATCCTCTCTATAGTCCCCCTTTACATCCTTTATTTGGAAGGTGCAACCTATTGTCGTTCCAAATATCAACGGAGCAATTGAATCCTAAAGAATTAGCCAAGGTCTTATACTCAAATTCAAAGGTTGATTTGGCCAACTAACAAGATTCAGCCAAAGATTAAAATCTTCTACACTTCTGGCTCTGTAGGACCAAGGTGGGTCAACCTATACAATGCCCAAAACTTAATTCACTCATAAACACTGACATTGCTTTTTATAGCAGATAATTCCCAACGAAATACACTAAGAAAGTAATGACAACTTTGAATCTGGCTAGATTTTGGATATATCAACACTAACTTAGCAATTGGGAAGCAAAACTCAACATCAAACAACAAGGATTTAAAAATGATTTTGAATTTAAAGATGTTTCTGAGATGCACTAAGCTGCAAGATAAATTAGTGCCTAATTCTGGGCCATGGAGTCAAACAGATAAAAATAATTCACTAGAAAATTAAATGCAACCAATGGACTTAAATTGTTAATGCATTGCATCAACAAATTCTCTTTTGTTATCATTCAAATTCTGCTTATCAAATCCAACCTGCACAATTCAATCACAATCACCTGCTCAAAGCCTTTTAACCATTTCATTGAAACATAACAATGAATAGATAAAACAATCTCAGAGAATTGTGATGCCAAACTCAAAGATACTTGATATTATTGAATTTAAATGACTGAAAATACACAAATATGGAGACAATTTGAAGATATTCATGACTTGCATGATTTATTTGCACAAACTAGATGACATTTGCTCATGAAATCATAAATTACAGCCTTACAAACTCAAGATGACTCATAATTTACAATTCAATATCTACCTAGCCCCATACAAAACCTCAGAATTATCCTACAATGAGAAGATAAGATAAGATAAAGAAGAATAGAGAACTCCAAAAGAAAGATTTGAAATTTCCATCTGGAAACTCTATCACTGTTGATTACCAAACTGTAAAGCTTCTCTCATCTCTCTTCCAAATGAATTTGCCTTTGTTTTTTAGTTGCCAAGCAACAAAAAAATCACCATGTGATGGAATTCCCCACTTACCAGCAGCTATAGAAAATGCCTCATTCTTGCTTGCCCGTGAAAGTTTTATTTTTTTCCTTTTGTTGTAGGTGTATACAATGTTTTAAATGTGTTATTTAAAACATTTATTTATATTCCTTAGTTTCACTTTTCAAAACTGAAATGATAAAACTTTATTGGGAAAAAAGATTTTCCTGTGCTTCATATCCACCACTTCATTTTACACTTCAAACAAAGAAATACAATTTCACCCAATGCCTTTTAACTTTTATTCAGTGTTCAACTGGTTTTCACCTTCATGTGAAATATTTTCCCAAAATTATTTCATCTGAAACATTTCCCATGCTTTTACCTTTTCCATTGTTCACCACAATATTTAAAAGAAAATAAAAAGCTCTTTACTTTATTTCACCTCACAAAGTAAAAACCATTTCTTAAAGAAAATTATCGGGCACATAGATATTTCACTGGGCCCAACCCCTTGCTTTTATCATTTAAAAATAATGGCCTCTTAATATTTTACCTGGCAAGCTTATCCTTTTAAATGATTTTTCTTTTGTATATAACTTTTGAAAAATTAAAATATCGGGCCTCGTTTAAATCCTGTGCATTTTGACTTTCCCGGGCCCGCACCATGTGTTGCATTCTCACCAGTCTCGCAAGAATTAGAAGGCCTTCACTTTGCATCCGCAAGCTCGTAGGGTTAAAGGCTTTAATATTTCTATCGAGCTATTTAAACTATAGGTTGTGCATTAAAATTTTATGCTTGGGACCCACCATTCACAAAGCTTTCTCGCCAACCCCACTAAAATTAATGAGCTTGCAACTCCAACCTGCGGGATAGTGGGGAATAGACAAGATCTTGTTGGAGTTCATCTTTGAACTCCACCATAGATCTTCTTCTATTCCTTTTTTTCCCTAATTTTTAGTTTGTTCATGCATTCTCAAGCTCTATAAACATTTGCTTCCTCTAATGGCATATGATGGCCACACCTCTCTTGCTGCAAACACCATTACAAAACAAGCAATCCCCAGAGGGCTACACCATTGCTACCTCATATTGAAGCCTTTTCAACAAATCCATTCAGGTATATTTCATTGCAATAGACTACATTGGTCACCTTGTATTTCTTTGGAAGTTCTTTTTCCCAACAGGTCGTGAACCTCTTCATTTGATGGAGCATTTCCTTTAAAGTTTAAAGAATTTTAACAAATGCATTCTATATTCTCATTAGCGGCATTCCATTCCACTCCCAACACACTCTGTATAGGAATGAAGGAATAGAAACCAAGAGTTTTTTAATAAAAGTGTATAACGGATTTTGAAGAAATCATTGGATGTGTAGACAACATGCCTTGTCTATGCTTTGAGGGATGTAAGTACCTGCTCCCTAACCCATACCCCATCTCTTCTAGTTTGCAGGTTTTTGAGATTTCAAAATAAATCTATTGTGTGTAAATACCATGCAACAACATTCCACGCACCATTCCATCCCATTAAGAACGCCTTCTCCATTCTTCATGTGCGACAGCTCTCAAGCATGGTCTTCCTCTTTATGTTGGCTCGACATAGCTCTGGCTATGACATTTCTTTGTTTGTATATGATCCTCATTCACATCTGCTTGAGGGTTTTAAAAACTGTTCACCAGTCTATTTTGTGTGTACCCTATTCAAAGTATGTTTCAATTTTATATTAGAACTTGTGCCCCCTTTGATTGGAATTTGGTTGAAATTGAGCAGTGCTTTTCTATTTTATTTTTTTGTGGTGTGCTGGGAAATTTCTAATACTGTCTTAACAAATTGAAAAATGAATTTTTTCTTTAACTACTTCATCATATCCATTGTAAGCCTACACTCCATTCATTGTAATCATGGTAACAGCCTTGCATTTGTTTGCAAGTTTCAAAAGCATTCTCTATAATCCATTCACCCCTTTTAAAAATATTCACACTTTGTACCTACTGGCGCACGGGCTTCATAACTTTCTAAAAAAAATTCAATAACTCAACCTTGTGCATACTCCATGATGAAGGTGTCATGTGGAAACCTAGTTATCTGGTATTGTAAAAGAAACAAACATGTACGCCCTTCATTTGCTATGTTCCTCCTCCATTTGCTTTAGGTTTTTTACAACCTTTTCAACATATTTATTTTATGGTGCGCTTCTCCTGGTGCAATTTCTTGAAAGTTGTTAAATATTTTATTTTAATACATCCATGGTGTGCAGGCTGTAATGTAATTGGCATGGTATTCCATGAGATTCACACTAGTCTGGGAGCCCCTGTTAGAAAGCCGCACGCCCTCAGCATGCTACAATGCATTGCTCAAAAGTTTTTGATGAATTTTCAATGAACTCATTACACTTTGCGTACTTTTGCAAGCAACAAGTCCTCATTTATTGGTGTGATGGTTTTTATTTTGTGGGTCTCTCCCAACTTCAAAGCCATATCCACCTTGGTCTCACATTTCCCATGAAAAGATATCCTCAAAACCATGTTGATACACATTCACTCCATAGTGAGCACTTTCTAGATCGAACCTTTAAAGAATTAGAAGCAATTCTCTAAAGTGCCATGGGAGTTGAATTCTAGGCACAATGCATCGCCTTATCATGTTGCTTTCTTATCAACATATCCTTGAATTGGAGCATTGTATAATCTCCATCAAACTCATTCTCATTACCAATACTGGCAACATACATTCACTTGTGTTGAGACACAAAGAATCTATGTTGCCTAAGACCCATTTCCAAGTGCGTACCTTCCAGATACGCATGCTTGAAACCTTTTAAAAAATTATCACAATCAATATTGTGAAATGTACATTTGTTCCAGATGTAGCATTTACCTGAAAGTTTCCAAAGCCTTTTAAGGAAATATGTTTTGCATCACCCTTCTCAAGTGAAGGTCTATTCTAAGTTTCCATTTCAATCTCGAGTTTGCAGAATAAATCATAATTATGATCCAGAGCCGTAACCGCAAAGGAAGATAACATATTTTTTTCTTTGACACATTATCCAAGCTTCTTGTAATTCCTACAATCCTCATTCTTAGTAGTTTTATACCATGGAAAAATCTTCATATCAGCTGCATCAATTGCTCTATAACAAGCACCTTAATGGACAAAGCATTGTTCTAAAATCTTACAATACATACCATATAGGGTCCCTATATTTATTCTAAAAATGTCTTTTGCCTTTAATCATCCTTGAGCACACAATCTCATAAAAATGCAAAGCATGTTGGGCCCCATGTGGCCCGACTAATTTTTTTTCATTTTGAAACAACTTTTATACTTAGACTGATCTGCAGCAACACTTGAATGAATTTGGATTGAAAACATGCAATGCGTTTTCATTAAAACTCACTTACAACAATTTTGAAATAATTAAAACTCAAGAGATCACCTCATTGCAAAACTATCAAATCAACTCCTGGTGAGCTGCCATTGGACACAGTAGATTACCTTGGTATAGTGTGTTGGAATTGTGTGCCTCAATCCCACAGGCTGAAACTTCTTGTGAGAAATTTCGGTGAGACTGAGGAGAAGTTTGGCCGACCTACTAGTAGATCCTAAACTATTGTTGTGACCTCCAAAATGTCTTGGCGATTGGCATCTGAAACCTTCGGCATAACCTTAGATGGTTGGAATGATGTCTCGGCGACAATAAGAAGTCTTACTGATATCGGCGTGACCTTTGGTCTGTCTGGCCGATGTGGTAATCGGCATGACTTGCGCCTATTGATATGAAGTCTTGGCGACTGGGAGATGTCTGGCCGACTGGATAGTCCGACTAGTTTACTTTCGGTGTGACCTAGTGTGTTTGATGTAACTCTCTGCCGAGTGGGTTGGTCTCACCAACGGTTATACACTAGGAGTCTTTGGAGTGACATAAGGGTTCACTATGAACTCTTGGCAATAGGGAGAAGTCACACCAATAAGCTTTCACTTGGATTCTTCGGGGTAACATAGAGGCATCACTATGAAGTCTTGGCGACGGGCGTTTGTCTCACTGATGGTGTGGGATGTGTTTGGCATGAATCCTAGCGAAAGGTGGGCTCGAGGTAACCTAGAGACTTCGGCGTGAAGTCTTGGCGACAAGTGTTGGTCTCACCGATGACTATGTGACTTCGGTGTAACATAAGAGGCTCGGTGTAACCTCTTGGTGATAGCGGTATGTCTGTCCGACAAAGCAACATGTGATCGGGTTTTTTCGGTTAGACTCCTAGCAAATGGAGTCATCGGAGAAACACAAGGACTTCTGTATGAAGTCTCAGTGAAGGTCAAATGTCTTACCGAATCGGTAAGACATGAGCACTCAGTGAAAGGTCTTAGCGAAGGTCAAAAGTCTTGCTGACTCGGTAAGACTTGGTTGCTTGATATGAGGTCTCGGCGAAAGACAAAAGTCTTACCGACTCGGTAAGACATGTTTGCTCGAAGTGAAGTCTTGGAAAAAGACAAATGTCTTGCTGACTCTCAGGTGCTTCAGTGAAACTTGAGGAGACTCTGTATAACCTCTTGGCGACAGTTGGATGTCTAAGCGATAGCATTGGCAGATGAGTTCAACTGGAGGTCGGTAAGAGGTCTCACCGATATTGCCGATGGAGATGACTCTTGGAAACAACGTGTAAACAGGTCTTGTGGCATCAGGGAGACACTTCTTGTGTCTCACCGACATGCGACACAAGTTGATCATTGTTGACCAGGTGAAGACTGTCTGATGTGGTGCGATGTGGACCAATCTGAGAAAGCAGGATGTGAACCGTTTGATGTGGAACCGTTGCTGAACTATTTTTGTGTGGAAGTTGGAAAACTAAAACATGAGGAAATGGAAACATCTTCGATGATAATGATGCTGAGCTGGAGGTTGTGATCTAATAGTTGGAATCGAACCGATTCATAGAGGCTGGAAGATGAGAATGAATGTATAAAACGTATGCATTGGACATTCTGAAAGTGAGCTGGTAAGAGTACAATAAGAGTCGAGAGCCAGAGAGAGAACGATAGAGAGAGGACCGAGTGGCTGGCCGAAAGGCCAAAGCCATGAGGTCAAAGCAGAGGATTGAGAGGCAGAGTTAAGCTGTCGAAATCTCTAGTGATCATAATTGCTTTGGTTGATCTCTCAGGGATAGTTTGCTACCAGTTGTATCTAGATGAACAAGATGTAATCTCTAAAAAGGCTAAGAGCCTGAAATTGTATTGTAACCGTTTGTTGCTAAATAATACAATGGATCAATCTTTGAAGTGTGGGGTTTTTTATCCAAAAGTATTTTCCCCACGTAAATCTTTGTGTTCTGTTGTTTGTCTCATCTTTCATGTCTATTGGTTCATGTAATAGAATCTGTTAATGCTTGCTGTTGAATTTACTTGTGTTTTTCTCAGAAGGATTAATGTGGGAAATAAACTATCTATTTCCACTTTAGGACATAGTAGTACGTGTCTTTAAGGCAACCTAATCGAAATTAAAGTTACCGAAGCACTATTGTTTGGAGTTTTCATAAGATGCGCTCCTATATTTCCTTACATAGTGAACATGTGTGCAAAAGGGATTTTCTTGAATCATCACCCATCAAAAGATATTGAAGGTCAAAGTTGACTCTCAGAAAGGCTTCCAAAAATGCAAGTACAAAACTGGAGAAATTGCATTTGGTTGTGATCTGCTAAAAATAGCAAATCAACTCCTAAGGCCCTAAAACTTTACATGTGAGATAATTTAGGCATGGAGATCTGAGAGCCACAACCATTTTGACTTGATAGTAAACTAGTTGCAAAATGCAATGTCAAATGGGAGGCAACTATGCAAGAAAGAACGTTTGCAAATAGCAAAAGGTGTCAAAACCCTAAAACTTCACTTTTCAAAACCCTGACAAAACTCATCGTGGGGAGCTGAAAATTGACATGCCTTCTCACATAGGACACATGAGTGAGATTGCAAATGGGTTTTTCTTGTAAGTCACCTGACTTCAAATTTTGACCCTCCAAATTAGGTTATTCAGGCAGATTCATCAAGCGCACTACTGAAAGTGTAGAGGAAATTTTTTGAAATGGGCATCTCAAATTTGCAAAATTTGAAAGTGCCATCAGTGGCTCCAACTGGGGATGTATGCCTCTTATGGGCATAGAAAGATTCTAGATCTTTGGGTAGTAGACCAAATTTTGAGTCCATCAAGTGTTCTCAAACTGCCCGTTTATTCAACTTTCTTTTTCAATTCCATCTGGTGACCCCACGCCACCAAATGAAAAATGAGTGTCAAAATTTACCTCTATCAAACACAATTCTGTAGAAACTGTTGATCTACCTTAACTCATGCTTACCTCTGTCAAACTACAAGAGCATTGGTGATTGTACTTCTACAAACACAAGTATCAGGTTGCCTTCATGCAAGTGAAAAATTGCTCTATGTTTGGATTTTTCATCAACCAACAACCAAATGAAATAGGCCATATCACTGCCACTCTCTTCATTTTTTGACTTTGTATCAAGTGGCAACATCTGAAAATGGTGATCAAGACCATATGAATGCATTGTCTAATCACACTCATCTCCTTGATCAAACATGTTGGTAACTCTCAACAGGAAATCATTCACAACATCATCATGTTCATAATCCTTATGCATCTGAAATTCATGCATACTTTCATAATGTTGATAATCATGTGGCAACAATTAATCATATTCATCATATAAACCCTTCTCAAGTTGAATACAACTTGCTTCAATGTTCTTCACATTTCCACACTCTATGAAAACTCCTTCCAGCTAACAAAAATAACACTCACATCCTACTACATGGTTGGAACTATTAAGCTTAGTCTGATTACTAGTTTGCATGTCATAGCTGAAACCATCAGAAGAACTTACCAGAAGATTTGACATATCATGCAAACTATCTCCAAGTGTATGCAACGAGATACAGTCATCTATTGGCACACTCTGTAACTATTCTCCATCATGCTAGTATTGAGAATCATCAGAGATTTTTGACTCATCATTTGTGGTCATATTGTCATCTTCTGAACATAAGGTATCATCATCTTCAATGTCACAAGCTTGCTCAACAACAAGCAATTCTGGTTCAAAAGCATAATCTGATTTCTCATTGAAATCAACATCATCATCCATGTGAAAAGATTAATGGCTAGGCTCATTCAAGTTAGCAAACAAAGACTTGTTAAAATATGCATTACAATCTCCAAAATTTGGTTCATTTGATGCACAATCCTCATAGTCATCTGCTGCTTCAAACTCATCAAAACAGATCTCTAAGTTTACATCAGCATGTTCACTTTCATATTCATCATAGAATGCATCATTACCATTAAGTGATTGCTTTTCTTCATCCTCATTATCATCATCACGATCAGCTAGTTCAGAATTTGAAAGATAATCAAAGACACATGCATCATACCGCACATCTTGAAGGTCATCATCACTGTCGAAAGCAATAGGAGTTGCACACAAGGACTGAGAGTTGTTCCCATGTAAACTTTTCTGATACTCGGTGGTCAGCAGATTTGAAATTTGGTCACAACTCAATAGATCATTACTTTGACCTATCCTCTCAACCACTTCCTCTTCTTGACCTTCATTGGAATTGAATGCACTATCAAATTAAAAATTAGGTATGCCAAGAAATCATCATAATCCAAGTCTATGGGCTGATCATAAACAGGATCTCCCCAATAAGAGAAGATTGAATTGCTGACAACCTTATCACATGCAAGTCTGAAAAATAAATGGGCTGATCATAAACAAGAACTCCCCAATAAGAGAATATTGAATTGTTGAAAACCTTATCACATGCATGGTCACAAACCATCATAGAGAATATACAGTCCACTTGTTTATTCTTGCTCACTACTGGGCTGTCATAACAACAATCCACATTCTTTTCAATGTCAATATCAGATTGGGTGTCTCATTGAGCTTACCACTTTCATCCTCATGAGGGTAGACATCAATATCTTCATTGTCAAACAAAAAACCATCAATGGTTTCCTCCTTGCAGCTGCTTGTGGCTTGTATTTCAAACTAAAATTCATTGCATTCTTCATCACTTGAAGATCGTAAACTGATGTTCTCAAGAGTATTTTCCAAATCAGCAAGTTCATTTTCCTCATCATGAAGACTTGTGTCAAAGATACACTCATTTGTGAACTTGACATGTTCAATGGTATCACAACATCACTGATTGTTTATCTCTTCTTCAAAGAGTAAGTCCAATTGATATTCTTCTTTAGGTTCTTGGCTCAGAAGACTAAGCAACTAATTTCCATTTGGGTAAATTTCTTTTGTAAGTTGCTCAAATACAACATTCTCATCTCTTGATGATGCATCCTTGTTGTCTTCACTGTTCTCAAGTGTGCACTTGTCTGAAGAGCTCTGATAATTTACATTCACATAATTGCTGATTTCATCAACATGCTTACTCAAAAGTGAAGACAACATATTTTGCACATATTCATTCCTTTGTTTCTCCAAATTATCCAAAACTGTGTAAGCCATCTGCATATTCAATATTTCAAACTCTTTTAACAATGCACTAGATCCTTGCTCATAAGCTTCAAAGTACATATGAATACAACAAGTGATGTACTAGGTTTGAAATTCTTTGGGATTAGTGAAAAAACAACAAGAAATCTATGGCCGAAATCAACACTTGACTCATCATCTTGCTTCCTAATTTGCTTTAACCTTATGACAAGTTCAAACAGGTCTCTTATAAATTCGTCTCTATAAGCAGCCACCAATTTATCCCAGCAAGGAAATGACTTCTCAGGAAAACTCAAGTACCAATCCTGAGCTCTTACTTCAAGGGATTTGACAAAGAATCTCAAACACATATCTTGATATTCAAATGAATGTTTCTCCATGAAGCTGGAAAAAATTTTGACATGTGCATCTCCTTCAAAAACATTATATCCATCAAATGTAGGTATCTCCTTATAAACTTGAGCTGACATACTTTCAACCTTGTAATCAACCCATGACAAATCTAACTAAGCATACAGTGGATCAAAGGAATTTCCATAAGGTGCAACAACATTTCAAGTAAACACAACATGATTGTCTTTTAATCAGACTCGTTGAAACAACTAGTATGATTCATCCATCTCTCTAAGTCCTCTTCCAAATACAACCTTCCATTCAGGCCTTATCTTTGGCTTATGTACTCTTGGATTCTTACACTTTGGGTTATCAACTGTGTGAAGATTATCAGACTTCTGACATTTCTTAACAAGCTATCTGAAAGTGTTTTACAGTATGGTTACTTTATGATCCATGCATATTACAAATCAAGGCTCACTAATTTTGCATAATTACAAGCAAGACCAAATGGTGTACAACTATGAAAATTGCTAACATAATGACAACATCGACTTGAAATATATGACAATACAAATGGATGCAAACCTCTAAGATACACAAATACATTCTAACCATCCAAATTATAAAATATTTGAGAACTAGGAAAAATTCTTTCAATGGAACTGCAATTAAATTCTATAGATCCAGTAAATGGAAGTGTGCAAACTTAAAATCACTATCCTTTCCCTTTGACAGTGCTAAATCACTAGATAGGGAATCAAAATTTTCTCCTAAAATGTTCAAATATGGTTTTCATACAAGAATTTATTGAAAACAAAGAGTGAAGAATACCTGGAATTGTTGAATCTGCTACATATTGTTCTAGAAATTGTAGATCTGGAACTTATCTTCAAATCTTCAACAGGTTCTTGATAGATTCACCACCTCTCTTT
Organism: Sequoia sempervirens; assembly: GCA_007258455.2. Lineage (NCBI taxonomy): Eukaryota > Viridiplantae > Streptophyta > Pinopsida > Cupressales > Cupressaceae > Sequoia > Sequoia sempervirens. The sequence goes on from VDFB02000015.1 coordinate 519,652,453, forward strand.
GTAGAGGACTAAACTTGAAACAACATGAATTTCTTTCACATGTAAATTTATCTCTGAGTTCCTTCCACTAGCAGAGCATCACAGATCATAAAATAATCAAGTTCACTAAAACAATCTTTCTCCATGCTGAGAATCCTTCAGTATTTGAACTAAATTTAGAATGGGAAACAGTAATATGGCTCTATGAGATAACCAGATGCAACTAGACAATGAGAATTGTCCCTAGTAGAGTCGCCATTTTGTTGGTGTTCCAAATATCAACAGATCAATTGAATCCCAAAGACTTAGCAAAGGTCTTATACTCAAACTCAAAAGTTGATTTGGCGAACTAACAAGATTCAACCAAAGACTGAAATCTTCTACACTTCTGGACCTGTAGGACCAAGTTGGGTCAACCTATACAATGCCAAAAACTTAATTCACTCATAAACACTGACATTGCTTTTTATAGCAGATAATTCCCAATGAAATACACTAAGAAAGTAATGGCAACTTCGAATCTGGCTAAATTCTGGATATATCAACACTAAATCAATAATTGGGAAGCAAGACTCAACATCAGACAATAGGAATTTAAAGATGACTTTAAATTTAAAGATGTTTATGAGATGCACTAAGCTGCAAGATAAATCAGTGCCTTATTCTGGGCCATGGAGTCAAACACATAAAAAGAATTCACCAGCAAATTAAATGCAACCAATGGACTTAAATTTTTAATGCATTGCATCAACAGATCCTCTTCAGTTATCATTCAAATTCTTCTTATCAAATCCAACCTACACAATTCGATCACAATCACTTGCTCAAATCCTTTTAACCATTTCATTGAAACAAAACAATGAACAGATAAAAAAAATGAGAGAATTGTGATGCGAACTCAAAGATACTTGGTATTATTGAATTTAAATGACTGAAAATACACAAATCTGGAGACAATTTGAATATATTCATGACTTGCATGATTTATTTGCACAAACTAGATGACATTTGCTCATGAAATCATAAATTACAGTCTTTCAGACTCAAGATGACTCAGAATTTACAATTCTCTATCTACCCAGCCCGATACAAAACCTCATAATTCTCCTACAAATGAGAAGAGAAGAGAAGATAAAGAAGAATAGAGAACTCTAGAAGAAAGATCTGAAATTTCCATTTGGAAACTCTATCACCGTTGATTTACCAAATTGTAAAGCTTCTCTCCTCTCTCTTCCAATTGAATTTGCCTCTTGATTTACCTTTGTTGTTAGTTGCCAAGTAACAAAAAAAAATCACCATGTGATGGAATTCCCCACTTACCAGCAGCTGTAGAAAATGCCTCATTCCTGCTTGCCTGTGAAAGTTTTATTTTCTGCCTTTTGCTGTAGGTGTATACAATGTTTTAAATGTGTTATTTAAAACATTTATTTATAAGCCATAGTTTCACTTTTCAAAAGTGAAAACATAAAACTTTATCAGGAAAAAAGATTTTCCCATGCTTCATATCCACCACTTCATTTTACACTTCCAACAAAGCAATACAATTTCACCCAATGCCTTTTAACTTTTATTCTATGTTCAATTGCTTTTAACCTTCACATGAAATATTTTCCCAAAAATATTTCATCAAAAACATTTCCCATGCTTTTACCTTTTCCATTGTTCACCACAATATTTGAAAGCAAATAAAAAGCTCTTTACTTTATTTCACATCATAAATTAAAAACCCTTTCTTAATGAAAATTATCGGGCACATAGGTATTTCACTGGGCCCCAACCCTTTCTTTTATCATTGAAAAATAATGTCTTCTTAATATTTTATCCGGCGAGCTTATCCTTTTAAATGCCTTTGCTTTTGTAAATAAATTTGGAAAAATTAAAATATCGGGCCTCCTTTAAATCCTGTGCATTTTTACTTTCCCAAGCCCACACCATGTGTTGCATTCTTGCCAGTCTCATGAGAATTCAAAGGCCTTCACTTTGCATCCATGAGCTCATAGGGTTAAAGGCTTTAATATTTCTATCGAGTTATTTAAACTATACGTTGTGCATTAAAATTTTATCCTTGGGACCCACCATTCACAAAGCTTTCTCGCCAACCCTGCTCAAATTAATGAGCTTGCAACTCCAACCAGTGGGATAGTGGGGAACAGATAGGATCTTGCTAGATTTCATCTTTGATCTCCACTGTAGATCTTCTTCTATTCCTCTGTTTCCCTAATTTTTGCTTTGTTCATGCATTCTCAAGCTTTGCAAACTTTTGCTTCCTATCATGGCGAATGATGGCTGCATCTATCTTCCTTTAAACACCATTAAAAAACAAGCAATCCCCAAAAGGCTAAACCATTGCTACCTCATATTAAGCCTTTTAAACAAATCCATTCAGTGTATATTCTGCTGCAAGAGACCACATTGGTCGCCTTGTATTTCTCTGGAAGTTCTTTTTCTGAGTAGGCCGCATGCCTCTTCATCTGATGGAGCATTTCCTTTAAAGTTTAAAGCATTTTAAAAAATGCATTTTTTATTCTCATTAGCGATGTTCCATTCCACTCCTAATGCACTCTGTATAGGAAAGAAGGAATAGAAACTAGGAGAGTTTTCTAGAAATTTTATAACACCTTTTCAAGAAATCATTGGATGCACAGGAAGAGTTCCATGTCTATGCTTTGAGGGATGTAAATACCTACTCCCTAACCCACACCCCATCTCTTCTAGTTTGTGCTGGGAGTCAAACATTGTTTGAAGGTTTATGAGATTTCAAAATAAACCTATTGTGTGTAAATACCCTACAGTTCAACATTCTACGTGCCATTCCATCCCATTAAGAATCCCTTCTCCATTCTTCATGTGCACTAGCTCTCAAGCATGGTCTTCCTCTTTATGTTGGCTCGACATAGCTCTGGCTATGGCGTTTCTTTGTTTGTATTTGATCCTTATTCACATCTGCTTGAGGGTTTTAAAAAGATTTCACTAGTCTATTTTGTGTGTACCCTGTTGAAAGTATGCTTCAATTTCATATTAAAACTTGTGCCCCCTTTGATTGGAATTTTGTTGAAATCTCAATGCTTTGTTGTTTATTTTTTGTGTGTTGCACTGGGAAATTTCTAATATTGTTTTAACAAATTGTAAAATGCAGTTTCTCTTTAACTGCTTCATCATATCCATTGTAAGCCTACGCTGCATTCATTGTAATCATGGTAGTAGCCTTGAGTTTGTTTGCAAGTTTCAAAAGAATTCTCTACAATACATTCACCCCTTTTAAAACTATTCATGCTTTGTACCTACTAGCGTGCGGGTTTCATAACTTTCCAAGAAATTTTTAATAACGCAACCTTGTGCATACTCCAGATGAAGGTGTCCCATGGAAACCTAGTTATCTGGTATTGTAAAAGAAACAAACACCTACACCCTTCATCTGCTATGTGCCTCCTCCATTTGCTTTAGGGTTTTTACAACCTTTTCAACATATTTATTTTGTGGTGCGCTGCTCCTGATACAATTTCTTGAAAGTTGTTAAAGACTTTATTTTAACACATACATGGTGCACAGGCTATAATGTAACTGGCATGGTATTCAATGAGATTCACATTAGTCTAGGAGCCCCTATTAGCAGGTTGCACACCCTCAATGTGCTACAATGCATTGCTCAAAATTTTTTGATGACTTTTCAATGAACTCATTACATTTTGTGTACTTTTGATGGTAGCAAATCCTCACTCATTAGTGTGATGGTTTTTATTTTGTGGGTCTCTGCTAGCTTCAAAGCCATATCCACCTTGGTCTCACATTGCCCATGAAAAGATATCCTCAAAACCATGTTGATACTCATTCACTCCATTGTGAGCACTTTCTATATCGAACCTTTAAATATTTAGAAACAATTCTCTAAAGTGTCGTGGGACTTGAATTCTAGGCACAATCCATCGCCTTATCATGTTGCTTTCTTATCAACATATCCTTGAATTGGAGCATTGTATAATCTCCATCAAACTCATTCTCATTACCAATGCTAGTAGCATACATTCACTTGTTTTGAGACACAAAGAATCTATGTTGCCTGAGACCCATCTGCAAGTCCGCACCTTCTAGTTACACATCCCTGAAACCTTTTAAAAAATTCTCACAATCAATATTTTGAAATGCACATTTGTTCTAGATGTAGCATTTACCTGAAAGTTGCCAAAGCCTTTTCAAGAAATTTGTTTTGCATCACCCTTCTCAAGTGAAGGTCTATTCTTAGCTTCCATTTCAATCTTCAGTTTGGAGAATAAATCATAATTATGATCCAGAGCCTTAACCACACAGGAAGTTAACTTATTTTTTTCTTTTACACATTATCTATTTTTCTTGTAATTCCTACAATCCTCATTCTTAGTAGATTTATACCATGGAAAAATATTCATATCATCTGCATCAATTGCTCTATAACAAGCACCATAATGGACAAAGCTTTGTTCTAAAATATTACAATGCATACCATCTGGGGTCCTTGTATTTATTCTAAAAATGTATTTTTCCTTTAATCATCCTTGAGCACACAATCTCATAAAAATGCAAAGCATGTCGGGCCCCATGTGGCCCGACTAATTTTTTTTACATTTTGAAACAACTTTTATACTCAGACTGATTTGAGGCGACATTTGAATGAATCTGGATTGAAAACATGAAATGCAGTTTCATTAAAACTCACTTTCAGGCACTTTTGAAAAATGAGCAAAATTGGCTAAGGAGGGTCTGGAATTAGCCTTGAGAACTGGTCAAATGACCTCATGGAGACATAAAAACTTGTAGGCTTGTAGAAATTCATCCCAAGAATTGAGTGCAATAGACAGATTAGAGAAATCAATCATGAGGAAAAAGTTATTAATTGTCAAATTTTCTTACTTGAACTTTCTACAACAAATAGATGTTCTGAACCAATTAAAACTCAAGAGATTTCGTTGTTGCAAAAATATCAAATCAACTCTTGGCAAGCTGCCACTGGACACAGTAGATCACCTTGGTATAGTGAACATGTGTACGAAAGGGATTTTCTTGAATCCTCACCCATCAAAAGATACTAAAGGTCAACGTTGACCTCTCAAAAAGGTTTCTGAAAATGCAAGTGCAAAACATGAGAAATTGCATTTGGTTTTAATATGCCAAAAATAGCAAATAAACTCCTGAGGCCCTGAAACTTGAGATGTGAGATCATTTAGGCATGGAGATTTGAGAGCAACAATCATTTTTTTTTTACAGCCAACTAGTTGCAAAATGTAAGCTCAAATGGGAGGCAACTTTGCAAAACTGAATGTTTGCAAACAACAAAAGGTGTCAAAACCCTTTAGCTTCACTTTTCAAAACCCTAACAAAACTCATCGTGGGAAGCTGAAAATTGACATGCCTGGTCACATAGGACACATGAGTGAGCTTGCAAATGGGTTTTTCTTGAAAATCACCCAGCTTCAAATTTTGACCCTCCAAAGTAGGTCATGTAGGCAGATTCATTAGGCACATTTCTGAAAGTGCAAAGGCAAAATTTTGAAATGGGCATCTCAAATTTGCGAAATTTGAGAGTGCCATCAGTGGCTCTAACTGGGAATGTATGCCCCTTGTGGGCATCTAGCAAGTTTCCAATCTCTAGAGAGTAGACCAAATTCTGCATCCATTAGGTGTTCTCAAACTACTCCTTTATTCAACTTTCTTTTTCAATTTCATCTAGTGACCCTAGGCCACCAACTAAAAAATGGGAGTCAACATTTACCTCTGTCAAACAGAGTTCTGTGGAAAGAGTTGATCTACCTTAACTCATGCTTACCTCTATCAAACCACAAGAGCATTGGTGATTGTACTTCTACAAACACAAGTATCAGGCTACCTTCATGCAAGTGAAAAATTGCTCTTTGTTTGGATTTTTCATCAACCGACAACCAAATAAAATAGGCCATATCATTGCCACTCTCTTCATTTTCTGACTTTGTATCAAGTGGCAACATCTGAAAATGGTGATCAAGACTGTATGAATGCATTATCTTATCACACTCATCTACCTAATCAAACATGTTGGTAACTCTCAACAGGAAATCATTCACAAGATCATTATGTTCATAATCCTTATGCATCTGAAATTGAAGCATACTTTCATAATGTTGATCATCATGTGGCAACAATTGATCATATTCATCATATAAACCCTTCTCAAGCTGAAGACAACTTGCTTCAATGTTCTTCACATTGCCACACTCTGTGGAAACTCCTTCCATCTGACAAAAATAGCACTCACATCCTGCTACATGGTTGGAACTATTAAGCTCATTCTGATTACTAGTTTGCATGTCATAGCTGAAATCATCAGAAGAACTTACCAGAAGATTTGACATATCATAGGTGATAAGCTAGTTCATAACTGTATGGTAGACAGTGGAGCTAGTAGCTCAGTAATGCCAAAGCAAATTGCTGACAAGCTTGGACTAAAGTATCAGCCTTTAGAGAAAGGAGTGATTGAATTGGATGGTACTTCTATTGATACATTGGGTGTTATTAAATGTTTGAGTCTTACCCTTCATGCTTGTCCGAATTTTTCAGTTCCTCAGGACATATGCGTCATAGATCTTCCACCTTTCTTTGCTTTGTGCCTTTGAAGAGACTTTACAGCTAAGATAGGTGGTTATGTGTCAGCTGATTGGTCACATATGCTGTTTAGAATAAGATACGGAACTAAAGTTACCATTAAATCTGAAAAGTTGGCTAAAGATCACATTGAGCCATATAACCCAAGTCCTATCAATGTTGTTCCTACTACCGCAGACACAGGTTGTGTCATTTTTAATGACAGTGAGTTGGCTGCCACTCAAGAACTTCAAGCAGAAGTTGTTCTTGATGTGTTGTTACAAGAATGGGAAGTTGAAAATGTATTAGATAGTCATGAAGACCTTATTCAAGATGTCGGTATGGGTAATTATGTGATGCTTGAACCTGATGCAGAGGTTCCAAACCTTGAAAAAAGGTACAGATCAGTTGTTGCAACAGCAAAGTGAACTTTGGGAAATGTTTTTTGATGGTTCCAGAAGTAAGAATGGAGCAGGTGGAGGTGCAATGCTGGTTTCTCCATAGGGTGATAAGTACTTTTCAGCCTTTTATTTTGCTTTTGCATGTTCTAACAATAGTGTTGAGTATGAAGGACTCATTCAAGGCCTTGAGTGGGCAAGGAACAGAGGAATTGACTGTTTGAAATTCTATGGAGATAGTGAATTAATAGTTAATCAGGTTAGAGGATTGAATGTTGCCAAGAATGATGCTTTGAAGTCGTACAAAAACAGAGTTTGGAACATAATTGAAGATTTTAATGCTTTCAATGTGATTTCTATTCCATGAAATCAAAATAAGTATGTTGATAGACTTGCAACAATTGGAGCATAGTTTGATATCCCAGGCGATATCAAAAAAGATAAAATACAACAGTATGTCAAGGTGGTTATCAGGCCATCAATTCCTGATAACAACATTAACTAACAGGTATTTGAAAGTGATGAGCATATTTTAACCTTTTTGCTCCAAGAAGATCAATTTTCTGTAGTGAACTAGGAAAAGATTAAACAACAGTATGAGGATCAAGTGATACAACTAAAGACAAATAAACTTCCCAAAGGGTTGGTTACCTTGGAATCCATATTCAATTCTGATGATCAACTTAAGAAGAACAAAGTCAACATTCAAGTTAAAGAAGATCATTATGAGGAAGTTGAAATTTTTAAAGGTAAGCTTCTCAAATTAGGTAAAATTTGTTTAGCTGAAGATAAGAAAGCTTTCATTGCTTTATGCAAAGAGTATCATGATGTTTTTGCTTGGAAATATTTTGATTTAAAAGGGTTTGATCCTCATATTGTACAACATACAATTGAGTTAGAACCCAGTGCCAAGCCTGTTAGACAAAAAAAAGGACCCTTGAACCCCAAGCTCAAACCTTTAATGATCAAAGAGCTGACCAAGTTAGTCAAGGGGGTATTGTATTTCCAATTAAACACACATCCTGGGTTTCTAACCTTGTTCTGGTTAGAAAAAAGAACGGTGAGATAAGATTATGTGTAGATTTTAGAGACCTTAACAGAGCGTCTCTGAAAGATCATTATCCCTTACCGTCTATGGAACAAATTCTCCAAGCTGTTGCTGGTTCAGAGAGATTTTCTCTTCTGGATGGATATTCTAGTTATAACTAGATTCTAGTCAAAGAGGAGGATCAGTATAAAAAAACATTTACAACAAAATGGGGTGCTATGGCCTACAAGAGAATGCCTTTTAGTTTATCTAACGCTGGTGCCACCTTTCAACGTGCCATGAATATGGCATTTCAGAGTTTAATTCAAAAATTTCTACTGGTTTACTTAGATGACATAATTGTATATTCAAAGAATGCAAATGAACACTTGTCACATCTCAAGCAAGTTTTTGGAAAATGCAGAGAATATGGAATATCTCTCAATCCGAAAAAGAGTATTTTTGCAGTTCATGAAGGTAAACTATTAGGTCACATAGTATCAAAAGATAGAGTTACCATTGATCCTGAAAGAGTTAAAGCTATAATCGAACTGCCATTACCCAATCACAAGAAAGGATTGCAAAGCTTTTTAGGGAGAATCAACCTTTTAAGAAGATTCATTCCTGATGTTGTAAATTTACTACAACCTTTGACTGCCATGCTTAAAAAGAATGCAGTTTTCAGTTGGTCAAGAGAAGAAAAATGTAGCTTTGAAGAAATCAAGGAAGCTTTAGCAATAGCCCCAACACTGGTAAATCCATATTTCTCTAAAGACTTCTTTTTGTATGCTTTTTGCAGCATTAGTTCAATTTCTACTATGCTTGTTCAAAAAAATAGTGATAATTTAGAGCAGCCAATAGCTTTCTTTAGTCAAGGACTTGCTGATTATGAAGAGAAATATACATTTGTTAGGAAACATGTTCTCGCTATGATCAGAAGTCTAAAGAAGTTTAAACCTCTAGTTTCAAACAATAAAATTCATATTTTGGTTGCACACCCAAGTGTGAAGGAATTTCTGTTGAATAGAGATCTGAGTGAGAAAAGAGCAAAGTGGATCACAAAAGTAATGGAATTTGATGTTGACATCAACATCACAAAACTTTTCAAGGGTAGAGGACTTTGTGAGCAACTTTCCTCAACCCCTCAAGATGTACAGAAATCAGAAACTGGTGTTGTTTTAGCTAATACTGATGAGCCTCAAAATGTTCAAGCTGTTGCACCTGCATCAGTTGCAAGTTGGGTTCAAGAAATAACCCACTTTCTTCGTACTGGTGAATGTCCACTAGGTCTAGACAGAGCAAAACGAAGATACTTCAGATTACAATCAATTCCTTATGTCCTCATTGATAATATTCTTTTCAGGAAAGATCTAAATGGTGTCTTATTAAGGTGTATTGATGTTGATCAAATAGAAAAGGTACTTCATGACTTTCATGATGGAGTTTCAAGAGGTCATTTTGCTCCAAGGACAACTGCTTGGAAAATCATGAGAGTTGGTTACTACTGGCCTAGCTTGTTTAAAGATGCATATGCATGGCTAAGAAAGTGTATTAAATGTGCTTTATTTGTAGGAAAGGAAAAGTTACCTGCTATGCCTTTACATCCAGTTCAAGTAGAGCAACCCTTCATGAGATGGGGGATTGACTTTATTTGACCAATTAATCCACCTTCCAGTGCTGGTCACAAGTGGGTGCTTACTAACACAGACTATTTACACAGTGGATAGAGGTAGTAGCTTTGAAAGAAGCAAATGAATCTTTAGTTTTGAGCTTTTATGAAGATATAATCACCAGATTTGGAGTCCCTGACTCCATCATTTCAGATAATGCTCTTGCTTTTGTTGGGTTAAGAGTCACAGATTGGGCTGTTAAACACAGAATTCATTTGAATACTTCCTCCAATTATTACCCATAGGGTAATGGTTTAGCTGAAAGTACAAATAAAAATCTAATCAGAATTATTAAGAGGACCATGGAGGAGAATTAAAGGGTTTGGCATACCACATTGAAATCTGCGCTTTGGGCAGATAGGATAACCCCTAAGAGATCAGTTGGTAATTCTCTGTATGTACTCGTTAATGGTAAAGAGGCCAGATTACCTCTGTCTGTAGAACTTCCAGCTCTAGACATTGTTCACCAATTGGAGATGTATGAAGAACATGACCCAATGTCCATGAGATATGTAGAGCTCATGGAGCTTGAAGAATCAAGAGATAAAGCAATGAAAACTTTGGAGTATCATCAGCTCCAAACAAAGAGAACATTTGATAAGAAAGCTACAGCCAAATTTTTTAAAGAAGGTGATATTGTTCTCAAGTGGGATGTGCTAAAGAGTGGACCAAGCAAGCATACAAAGTTTGATCATTTCTGGGCAAGTCCATTTATTATTACTGAATGCAAGGAGCATAATGCATTCTAGTTATCAAACATGGATGGAGAAAAGTTACCAATCCCAGTTAATGGGATTCACCTCAAATGTTGTTTTGAGGTATAATTTATTATTGTACATACTTTAGGTTAGATTTCATGCTTTCAATAAGTGCTGCCGCACTTTAGTTTAGTTGTTGTTTCATTCCCTAAGTGTTGTCCTAGCACAGTAAATAGTTTCACTTCAGTTTTCCTATTTTCAATAAGTTTCCAAGTGTCCTAACTTGCTTTAATAAGTCACAAGTGAGTTACAACCATGTACAAAATTGCTCTAGGTCTGTTTCTAAATTTTCCTAATGACTCCATGCCCAATGGAAAATTTTAGGCTACTATTTTTCATGTTTAGCAAGCAAACATCTAGCAAATGTCGCTAGAAATGTTACCCATTTTTTACTCATTGGTTCAAAAGGGTAGAATTTATTTTTTAAACTGAGAAAAATAAGGTACTTTTATTATCCTCCTTCATCACATTCAAATGTATAAATGAAAAAATCTGAAAAGGTTACAACTACAGACCATTACATTCATACATATGCATGTAATACAAAAAGACACATATTTCTGAAAAATGTAATCTTTATTGAATGAGATAAGACACATGTGTCTCACACAGCAAGCCGTGAGACTAACTTTTCATTGATACAGATAAAGATGAATTAATACATGAATAAATGAAGGAAAGTAAATGTGCACGTAGAGGGATGACCAGTCATTTCCTAAATGACTGGTTGATGTTTGTCTCACTTCAGTGTTGTCCTCGTTGCTTGTCCTTCCTAGTTTCGATGTGCTCCTGTTCCTGCAGCAGTCAAGCAATGTGTTAGAGTTATAAGTTCTAAGCAATGAAAGGTCATAGCCATACAAGATGATTTATATTATCCACCTGTCCATGCATCAATTTATCTCCATGTGCATCAAAAGATCAATGAATGCCTTGGATGTCTAGGAAAACCATTTGGTCAATGTACACACAAAAGACAGTCATATTTCCTAATTTGTTTGTTTCATGTGTAGCTATAGGTGCAGATATGATTTAAATCAAATATGAGTGGAGATAAATGTGGCTCCCATGAGGGTTAAGCCCAGCTCATTATTTATGCACATTTTTTTTTTTGTGCACTCTAGTGCATCAATGCAGAATACAATAGCAGGTTTCTATTTATTGAAGCTATGGAAGAACTTGAAACAACATAATCATTCAATAGAAGATACTTGTACAACTCTATTGTTACAGTTGAATAAAATGAGGCAAAACAAGAAATGGTGTTGAATCTAAGAGGACAGGGGATCTGGCATCTGTCTAGCATTGGAACCAATTATAATTAAATTAAAGTCTGTAAATACATGAAGTCTTGGGGGAAGGATGAAACAGATTTTGAGACAAGTATTTTATCCAAGGAGGACACTGTTGTTAAGGTATTTTCAAGGATGCAAGTGATCAAAAGCCTATAGAGTTAACCTTGACTTTTGTACATTTGAAACCCACAGTTGTATTTGAGACTCCCAGGAAGCAACTTTATTTAGAGAAGAAATCAGGCCAGAAGAGACTATTTAAGTAGTACTTTTTGGATTTGGGTCAGTATGTTTTCTTCTTAAGTTTTTCTCTACTTGTACTGTTTGTGGGCTTAAGTACTTCTTGGGAAATGATGAGGATGAAAAGGTTCACAAATCCTTTCATATGAAGCAACTTTAAGGAGTTTATTTTAAGGGTTGGCATAATGAATAGATTGTTAACCTATTTGTTGGTGATGATCATATCATTTTGGTCTTGAATAGTGTTTCTTCTCATCATCAATACAAAGTGACTAGGTAGCTATATCATGGATACAAAAGGACAATGGATATGAGACAATCACTTCCTAAGGTACGAAAGAAGGGATTTGCACAGTGAGAAACACTACAATGCTACAGTTTCCACAATCTATATTCACTATTAAATGCAATAGTAACATCAAGATGAAGATAGTTCTAAATAATGGTTCGAATCACAGTCAGGTTAATGAAAAGAACAATAGAGGGAATGCATGCTCAAATTATGTGTTAAGGCTGTATCATGGTATTTGATAGTCAAGTCTTATATAAGCCAAATGAAAGAGATTCTCTCATTCTGAACAGGAAAGGACACCTGCATACATTCTTAGAAGTAATGACAAGAGTTCTAAGGATAGAGAAAGATAAAGGAGATCATGTTACACTATGCCCTCTAATCAAAAGAATGACATAATTAAGAGATGTTAATATTATAAAAGAAAATACTATTTCTAAGACCGTCATGCAAGATCTACTTGATAACAGTAATGTTACACAAAGGAAAGACATATGATCTTGATGTCATGCATGGAAAACACATTCAACAAAGCACGCATGTTTATGAAAATTAGCTTCTTCAAGTAATTTTCTTCACAATAAGCAAAGTTAGCAAAGCTGAGTCATGACAGTAAAGAGAATGAGAAAAGAATGTGCATCCAGGATACAATGCAGTAATAATGAAGATAAAACCAAAAAACAAAGGGAACAATGCTATTATTACTATTTGCAGTGACCATGTGAACGTAAGTCTCAGAATCATTCAAAATGAGGTAAATATAGTGAATACCATAGTGGAAAATATTAACATAAATCTTATATCATGAGATAACAATCATATAAAGAACAACTACAAAGGGTAGTGCTTTTAGCACATTTCAATATCTAGTAAAAATCATGGCAACAACCCTACAGTAGTAAAATGGTCCCAGCTCAGGGAAGACAGGACAGTGAACAATTTTTTTTGAGAATGGCCTTGGTCAATGGTGACAGTAGAAAGGCGGAGGAGTCAAAAATTTATAAAACCCTTGCGATAAAGTTGAGCTGCTTTATAAGCATGACAGTCACCAATGTCATTTTTAGTCATATTGAATGCTAGTCAGAGGAATGATTAGGGATTCTAAAAGCTTGTAGATTTGGTGATATGAAATAAGTTGTAGGTCACAAATAGGATTTCTATGGTGCATTTTTTCATAAATACGAGGAGAAGACATTGTCCATGAATTCCTTGCCCTGCCTATAAAAGTCAAAAGCAGTTGAAGCAAACAATAGTTGTTGTTTTGTTCATTATATGGTTCATGTTAATTTTTATTCTCAGACAATTAATGAACTAAATAACAACCACATTTTTTGAAATAAAAGGTGATCAGAAAGCCATTAAGGCCAAACCTTGGTCAAGTTTTGGTTAAAATCTACATGAGAGCATAAAAAAACTCAAATTTGAAATGATGAGGGCACAACCATACTCAAGTGGAAAATAAACATCTACAAAAAATAGTGAAACCCGTAATATCTTCCTACAAAAAATGAAAAGAAAACGCAAATTTTTTGCTTTTCAAGGACTTATGTACCTATTGCTTTGTGAAAAATTGCCAGAATTACTTCTACAGTCTTCAGGCATATCATAGTCTCCTTTAGAAAACAAAACCCTCATCCAATGGTAGCTTAAAGTTTTCAGAAACTTTTCAAAAATGGAGGAGAAATTTTCAGATTTATTATAGATGCAAGCTTCAGTGTTCACGGGAAAAGTCATACAGCTGAGTTAGGGCTTTCCTCATGGCTGCGATAGACTTGACTTCTTTGTCAAGTTTCTTCAAAATGAAATGAAGGACGCTGTTTTTTTTTTTTTAGGGTTTCATACCCTAAGATGTTGACGGGTCATTTTCATTTATGTTTTTTGAAAGATGTAAGTATATCATAAGTTATTTTATTCTCCCATGGACTAAGACTTAGGTCTTTTACCTTAACATTTTTCAATGCTTTTACACCTTTTGATATTTCTTTATAGCTTGACAAGTGTTTATCAAGACTTGGCTCATATTTTCATTAGTTGTTTTTTGGCCAAACATATACTTTCTTTTTGCTTTTTCCTTCTAAATGTAAAACATATCATTTTATGATGATATTATAAATCATAAAGTCTTATTGTTTTTATTTAATGCAAAAGGAAAGATACCTTATCCATACGCCCTTATCATCATTATGAGTTTTGAATGCCTTATGAGAGCTTGCAGTGATGTAATCTACAGTTGGCCAACATGTGCCAAAGTAATAGGAATATTTATTTACTTTGGAGACAAAAAGAGCTTTTGAGGGAGTTTTGAAGTATCACTATGTTGGATATGGTCAAATTGACCTTTTCAACCCTTTTGGAGCTTCTTTGGAAAGAATCAGTTACTATATTCTAGGCTAACTAAAGGCATCTGACCCAAGTTGTTAGAGCTCATGTACTTAGTTTTGAGACTACTCACTTTGTTAGACAGTTCTGATTATGCATTTTAGAGAGTTGGTGATTTTTCCAACAATCCTTTCTCAGCTGATATATGCTTTGTAACTCACTTTGGAGCATAATATTTAGAGTTTACCTTGGTCACTAATGATGATTCAAATTACCATCTTGTTCTTGCAAAGTGTTGTGCATTTCCAGGTTAATGATCAAGTTATTTTGTGAATTTCTTCTATTCCCTTATAACTTTATCTTTTGTTTGCATGCCTTCCTTTGCAAAAGTAGCATTATATGAATTAAAAAATGTGTTCACAGAATTACACTTGGATTTTAATCTATGAAAAATATTTTCCTTCTTAAAAATGTGTGAATCAAACCTATTTGTGAAACATTAATGCAAAACTTACAGAAATTTGGTGTGTAAACTTATGTTCATTATCAAATTTCAAGTGTAAATTGAAGTATTCCATAGCTCATATTAGCTTGGTGTATCACCCTTTCCATTTCATATTTTCAGTATTTACTATTTTACACAGTCATAATCTTTCCCTTTTCCCATCAAGTCTGTAGTTTAGGTGATATTACCAGTTAGGAACCGGCCTAGAACCCAGAGGTTTCACTTTGTTCCAACAGTCCCACATAGAAGTGAATCCAATGTTTCTCCAAGATTGCTGAAACTTGTATAGTTCAGTTTAGGGTGTGAATTTTGAGAGCTAACACTCATCAAAATAGATCTATAAGTTTACATGAGCATGTTCACTTTCATATTCATCATAGAATGCACCATTACCATTAAGTGATTGCTTTTCTTCATCCTCATTATCATCATCATGATCAACTAGTTCAGAATTTGAAAGATAATCAAAGACACATGCATCGTACCATGCATCTTGAAGGTCATCATCACTGTCAAAAGCAATAGGAGTTGCACACAAGGACTGAGAGTGGTTCCCATATAAACTTTTCTGATACTCGGTGGTCAATAGATTTGAAATTTGGTCACAACTCAATAGATCATTACTTTGACCTATCCTCTCAACCATTTCCTCTTCTTGACCTTCATTGGAATTGAATGCACTATCAAATTGTAAATTAGGGTATGCCAAGAAATCATCATAATCCAATTTTGAAAACTCAATGGGCTGATCATAAACAGGATCTCCCCAATAAGAGAAGATTGAATTGCTGACATACTTGTCACATGCATGGTCACAAACCATCATAGAGAATAAACTATCCACTTGTTTATTCTTGCTCACTATTGGGATGTCATAACAACAATCCACATTCTTTTCAATGTCAATATTAGATTGGGTGTCGTCACTGAGCTTACCACTTTCATCCTCATGAGGGTAGACATAAATATCTTCATTGTCAAACTGAAAACCATCAATGGTTTCCTCCTTGCAGCTGCCTGTGGCTTGTATTTCAAACTGAAATTCATTGCATTCTTCATCACTTGCAGCTGGTAAACTGATGTTCTCAAGAGCATTTTCCAAATTAGCAAGTTCATTTTCCTCATCATGAAGACTTGTGTCAAAGATACACTCATTTGTGAACTTGACATGTTCAATGGTATCACAACATCACTAATTGTTTATCTCTTCTTCAAAGAGTAAGTCCAATTGATATTCTTCTTTAGGTTCTTGGCTCAGAAGACTCAACAACTAATTTCCATTTGGGTACATTTCTTTTGTAAGTTGTTCAAATACAACATTCTCATCACTTGATGATGCATCCTTCTTGTCTTCACTATTCTCAAGTGTGCACTTTTCTGAAGAGCTCTGATCATTTACATTCACATAATTGCTAATTTCATCAGCATGCTTACTCAAAAGTGAAGACAACATATTTTGCACATATTCATTCCTTTGTTTCTCCAAATTATCCAAAACTCTGTAAGCCATCTACATACTTAGTATTTAAAACTCTTTTAACAATGCACTAGATCCTTTCTCATAAGCTTCAAAGTACATATGAATACAACTTGATGTACTAGATTTGAAATTCTCTAGGATTAGTGACAAGGAAGCAACAAATCTATGGCTGAAATCAACACTTCACTCATCATCTTGCTTCCTAATTTTCTTTAACCTTATGACAAGGTCAGACGGGTCTCTTGCAAATTCCTTTCTATAAGCAGCCACCAATTTATCCTAGCAAGAAAATGACTTCTTAGGAAAACTCAAATACCAATCCCAAGCTCTTGCTTCAAGGGATCCGACAAAAAATCTCATCCACATATCCTTATATTCAAATGAATGTTTCTTGATGAAGCTAGAAAAACTTTTGACATGTGCATCTCCTTCACAAACATTATATCCATCAAATCTAGGCATCTCCTTATAAAATTGAGCTGACATACTTTCAACCTTGTAATCAACCCATGCCAAATCTAACTGAGCATATAGTGGATCAAAGGAATTACCATAAGGTGCAACAACTTTACAAGTAAACACAACATGAATATCTTTTAATCAGACTCGTTGAAACAGCTGGTATCTTTCATCTATCTCTCTAAGTGCTCTTTCAAATACAACCTTCCATTCATGCCTTATCTTTGGCTTATGCACTCTTGGATTCTTACACTTTGGGGTATCAACAGGGTGAAGATTATCAGACTTATGACATTTCCTAACAAGCTGTCTCAAAGTGTCTGATGATATGGTTACTTTATGATCCATGAATATTACAAATCAAGGCTCACTAATTGTGCATAATTACAAGCATGACCAAATGACAACCTCGACTTGAAATATATGACAATACAAATGGATGGAAACCCCTAAGATACACAAATACATTCTAACCATCCAAATTATTAAATATTTGAGCACTAGGCAAAATTATTTCAATGGAGCTGTAATTACATTCAACAAATCTAGCAAATGGAAGTGTGCAAACTTAAACTCACTATCCTTTCCCTTTGACAGTGCTAAATCACTAGATAGGGAAGCAAAAATTTTTCCTAAAATGTTCAAAGAAGATTTTCATACAAGATTTTCTTGAAGACGAAGAGTGAAGAATACCTGGAATTGTTGCAGTTGTTGCAAATTGTTCTGAAAATTGTAGATCTAGAACTTTTCTTCAAATATTCAACAGGTTCTTGACAGAGTCACCAGCTCTCTTTGTAGAGGACTGAACTTCAAATAGCATGAAGTTCTTTCACATGTAAATTTATCTCTAAGTTCCTTCCACTAGCAGAGCACCACATATCATAAAATAATTAGGTTCACTACAAAAATATTTCTCCAGGCTGAGAATCCTTTAGTATTTGAACTAAATTCAGAATGGGAAACAATAATATGATTCTATGAGATAACCAACAACAACTGGACAATGAGAATTGTCCCCAGTAGAGTCACCATTTTGTTGGTGTTCCAAATATCAACAGATCAATTGAATCCTAAAGACTTAGCCAAGGTCTTATACTTAGAATCAAAGGTTGATTTGGCCAACTAACAAGATTCAACCAAAGACTGAAATCTTCTACACTTTTGTCTCTGCAGGACCAAGGTGGGTCAACCTATGTAATTCCCAAAACTTAATTCACTTAGAAACACTGACATTGCTTTTTATAGCAGATAATTCCCAACGAAATACACTAAGAAAGTAATGACAACTTCGAATTTGGCTAAATTCTGGATATATCAACACTAACTCAGAAATTGGGAAGCAAGACTCAACATCAAACAACATGGATTTAAAGATGATTTTAAATTTAAAATGTTTTTGAGATGCACTAAGCTGCAAGATAAATCAATGCCTAATTCTGGGCCAAGGAGTCAAACATATAAAAAGAATTCACCAGCAAATTAAATGCAACCAATGGACTTAAATTGTTAATGCATTGCATGAACAGATCCTCTTATATTATAATTCTAATTCTAATTATCAAATCCAACCTACACAATTCAATCACTATCACCTACTTAAAGCCTTTTAACCATTTCATTGAAACATAACAATGAACAGATAAAACAATCTTAGAGAATCGAGATGCCAAACTCAAAGATACTTGGTATTATTGAAATTAAATGACTAAAAATACGCAAATCTGGAGACAATTTGAAGATATTCATGACTTACATAATTTATTTTCACAAACTAGATGACATTTGATCATGAAATTAGAAATGACATCCTTATAGACTGTTGAGATGACTCAGAATTTATAATTCTCTATCTACCCAGCCCCATACAAAACCTCAAAATTCTCCTACAAATGAGAAGAGAAGAGAAGATAAAGAAGAATAGAGAACTCTAGAAGAAAGATATGAAATTTCCATCTAGAAACTCTATCACCGTTGATTACCAAATTGTAAAGCTTCTCTCCTCTCTCTTCCAACTGAATTTGCCTCTTCATTTACCCTTGCTATAGTTGCCAAGCAACAGAAAAAAAATCACCATGTGATGGAATTCCTGACTTACCAGCAGCTGTAGAAAATGCCTTATTCTTGCTTGCCCGTGAAAGTTTTATTTTCTGCCTTTTGTTGTAGGTGTATACAATGTTTTAAATGTGTTATTTAAAACATTTTTTTATAAGCCTTAGTTTCACTTTTCAAAAGTGAAAACTTGAAACTTGATCGGGAAAAAATATTTTCCCATGCTTCATATCCACTTCATTTTACACTTCCAACAAAGTAATACAATTTCACCCGATGCCTTTTAACTTTTACTCTGTGTTCAACTATTTTTCATCTTCATGTGAAATATTTTCCCAGAAATATTTCATCTGAAACATTTCCCATGATTTTACCTTTTCCATTGTTCACCACAATATTTAAAAGCAAATGAAAATATCTTTACTTTATTTCACCTCACAAAGTAATAACCCTTTCTTAAAGAAAATTATTAGGCACATAGATATTTCATTGGGCCCCACCCCTTGCTTTTATCACTTAAAAATAGTGGCCTCTTAATATTTTATTTGGGAAGCTTATCCTTTTAAATGCCTTTGCTTTTGTAAATAACTTTTGAAAAATTAAAATATCGGGCCTCCTTTAAATCCTGTACATTTTGACTTTCCTAGGCCCACACCACGTGTTGCATTCTCACTAGTCTCGTGAGAATTAAAAGGCCTTCACTTTGCATCTGTGAGCTCGTAGGGTTAAAGGCTTTAATATTTCTATCGAGCTATTTAAACTATAGGTTGTGCATTAAAATTTTATGCTTGGGATGCACCATTCACAAAGCTTTCTCACCAACCCCGCTCAAATTAATGAGCTTGCAACTCCAACCCGCAGGATAGTGGGAACAGACAAGATCTTTCTGGAGTTTATCTTTGATCTCCATCGTAGATCTTCTTCTATTCCTCTGTTACCCTAATTTTTTCTTTGTGTATGCATTCTCAAGCTTTGCAAACTTTTGCTTCCACTCCCAAAGCACTCTATATAGGCAAGAAGGAATAGAAACCAAAAGAGTTTTCCTGTAAGTTTATAATGCCTTTTCAAGAAATCATTGGATGTGTAGGCAGCATGCCTTGTCTATGCTTTGAGGGATGTAAATACCTACTCCCTAACCCGCGTCCCATCTCTTCTAATTTGCACTGAGAGTCAAACATTGTTTGAAGGTTTCTGAGATTTCAAAATAAATCTAGCGTGTGTAAATACCCTACAACAACATTCTGTGCACCATTCCATCCCATTAATAATGTCTTCTCCATTATTCATGCGCGCTAGCTCTCAAGCACGGTCTTCCTCTTTATGTTGGCTCGGCATAGCTCTAGCTATGGTGCTTCTTTGTTTGTATCTGATCCTCATTCGCATCTGCTTGAGGGTTTTAAAAACCTTTCACCAGTCTATTTTGTGCGTACCCTTTTCAAAGTATGCTTCAATTTCATATTAAAACTTGCACCCCCTTTGATTGGAATTTTTTTGAAATCTCATTGCTTCGATGTTTATTTATTGTGTGGTGTGTTGGGAAATTTCTAATACTGTCTTGAGAAATTGCAGAATGAATTTTCTCTTTAACTGCTTCATCATATCCATTGTAAGCCTATGCTGCATTCATTGTAATCATGGTAGCAGCCTTGGATTTGTTTACAAGTTTCAAAATCATTCTCTACAATCCATTCGCCCCTTTTAAAACCATTCATGCTCTATAGCTATTGGCGCACGGGCTTCATAACTTTCCAAGAAATTTTTAATAACTCAAGCTTATGCATACTCTGTGATGAAGGCATCCCATGGAAACCTAGTTATCTGGTATTGTAAAAGAAACAAACACCTACGCCCTTCATCTGCTATGTGCCTCCTCCATTTTCTTTAGGGTTTTTACAACGTTTTCAACATATTTATTTTGTGGTGCGCTGCTCCTAGTGCAATTGCTTGAAAGTTGTTAAAGACTTTATTTTAACACATCCATGGTGCACAAACTATAATGTAACTGGCATGGTATTCCATGAGATTCACACTATTCTAGGAGCCCCTATTAGCAGGCCGCACGCCCTCAACATGCTACAATGCATTGCTCAAAAAATTTTGATGAATTTTCAATGAACTCATTACATTTTTTCGTACTTTTGCTGGCAGCAAATCCTCATTCATTGGTGTGATGGTTTTTATTTTGTAGGTCTCTCCCAGTGTCAAATCCATATCCACCTTGGTCTCACATTGCCCATGAAAAGATATCCTCAAAACCATGTTGATACACATTCACTCCACAGTGAGCACTTTCTAGATCGAACCTTTAAAGATTTAGAAACAATAATCTAAAGTGCCATGGGAGTTGAATTCTAGGCACAATGCATCGCCTTATCATGTTGCTTTCTTATTAGCATATCCATGAATTGGAGCATTGTATAATCTCCATCAAAATCATTCTCATTACCAATGTTGGCAACAAACATTCACTTGTGTTGAGACACAAAGAATCTATGTTGCCTGAGACCCATCTCCAAGTGTGTACCTTACAGTTATGCATGCTTGAAACCTTTTAAAAACTTCTCACAATCAATATTGTGAAAAGCACATTTGTTCCAGATGTAGTATTTACCTGAAAGTTGCCAAAGCCTTTTTAAGAAATCTGTTTTGCATCACCCTTCTCAAGTTACGGTCTATTCTCAACTTCCATTTCAATCTTGAGTTTGGAGAATAAATCATAGTTCTGATCCAGAGCCTTAACCACACAGGAAGATAACTTATTGTTTTCTTTGACACATTATCTAATCTTCTTGTAATTCCTGCAATCCTCATTCTTAGTAGTTTTATACCATGGAAAAATCTCCATATCATTTGCATTAGTTGCTCTATAACAAGCACCTTAATGGAAAAAGATTTGTTCTAAAATCTTACAATGCATACCATCTAGGGTTCTTGTATTTATTCTAAAAGTGTCTTTTTCCTTTAATCATCCTTGAGCACTCAATTTCATAACAATGCAAAGCATGTCAGGCCCCATGTGGCCCGAGTAAATTTTTTTTCATTTTGAGACAACTTTTATCCTCAGACTGATCTGAGGTGACATTTGAATGAATCTGGATTGAAAACATGAAATAAGTTTTCATTAAAAATCACTTTCAGGCACTTTTGAAAAATGAGCAAAACTGGTTAAGTTGGCTCTGGAATTGGCCTTGAAAATTTGTCAAATGACCTCATAGAGACATAAAAACTTGTAGGCTTGTAGAAATTCATCCCAAGAATTGAGTGCAATAGATCACTCAGAGAAATAAATCATGAGGCACAAGTTATTAACTGTCGAAGTTTCTCACTTGAACTTTTTGCAACAAATAGCTATTTTGAACCAATTAAAACTCAAGAGATTGCCTCGTTGTAAAAATATCAAATCAACTCCTGGCGAGCCGCCACTGGACACAGTAGATCACCTTGGTATAGTAAACACATCTACAAAATGGATTTTATTGAATCATCACCCATCAAAAGATACTGAAGGTCAAAGTTGACCTCTCAGAAAGGTTTCTAAAAATGCAAGTGCAAAACAGGAGAAATTGCATTTGGTTTTGATTTGCTAAAAATAGAAAATCAACTCCTCAGGCCCTGAAACTTGACATGTGAGATTAGTTAGGCATGGAAATCTAAGAGCAACAATATTTTTTGACTTGATAGTCAACTGGTTGCAAAATGCAAGCTCAAATGGGAGGCAACTTTGCAAAACTAAACATTTGCAAACAACGAAAGGTGTCAAAACCGTCCAACTTCACTTTTCATAACCCTAACAAAACTCATCATGGGAAGCTAAAAATTGACATTCCTGCTCGCATAGGACACATGAGTGATATTGCAAATTGGTTTTGTTTAAAAATCACCCGGCTTCAAATTTTGACCCTCCAAAGTATGTCATTCAGGCAGATTCATCAGGAGCACTTCTGAAAGTGTAGAGGAAAATTTTTAAAATGGGCATCTCAAATTTGAAAAATTTGAGAGTACCATCACAACCACCCTAGAATCTTTTGGAAATTGTAACTGCCCTAGAATCTTCTAGAAAGTGTAACTTCCTCAAGAAGATATTATGAAATTTTATTAATTTTGGTATTATAGCTTCGCGGGGTCATTACTTTTGATTTGACTCTCGGATTTCCATTTATAATACCTTTGCGGAAAGGTCTCAAGAAAATGATGTGTTCAAAAGTAGACCTTCATTCATTTTCAACCAAATTTCAAGCTGATCCAGAGCCTCTAAGTGCCTCAAAATTGACCCCAAAGATTTAACTAGGATTTTGAAAATTAAAATTTTAATCTCTCAAATGGAAAATGGTATAGAAGTGATTTCTTCACCATTGGCTTCAATTTAGCATTCTGGAGGTCTGTGTAAGATTTCGTGTCCAACTATGCATAAATGCAAAATTACAAAAATAATAACCCCACCAAATTTAACCCTTATTGAAAAGAAACAACATTCTTTTTTGGGTGATGCAAGATTGCTCTTACACCTTGGATGCTCTTACATCAGACACCTGAGGTAATTTGAAAAGTGACCCTGTCACTTCTCAGGAGTTAGAGGGAAACCAAGACAGTTAACCTCAGACTCAGATAACCATGATGAATATTCAATAGGCCTTCCTCTCTATTTCACCAAGTACTTTGCATATTGCTTGTTTCTTGTGCTTCTTCCCACACGACTATCCAAAATGTCTTCTATCTCCTCCTTTTTTGAAGTAGGTGCTGGAATGTTCCACTGTGCCTCGGTTATTTCTTCATCAATTCGTCCCGCATGATATTGTGTTAAATCTAAGATGTTAAACACAGGTGAAATATGAATTCCATTATGCAACTCTACCTCATATGCATTTCTTGAATCATGCTTCTTCAGGATCTTGCATGGTCCAAAATTCTTCATCTTCAACTTGTTGTATGTACCAACTGGAAACCTTTCCTTTCACAAATGAACCATGACTTCATCTCCTACCTGGAACTCCTTATACCTCCTTTTCTGATCTGTCTCATCCCTATACTGAGAATTCATCTTATTGATATGATTCTTCACCTCATTATGCAAATTCTTTAGGTGCTCAGCAAAATCTTCAGCCTCAGCACTACTCTTCTCTCCTTTATCCATCTTTCTCAGTTCAAAAGCATTCCTTAGACTACTCCCATATACAATCTGGAATAGTGATTTACCAATGCTCCTATTGAAATAATTGTTATAAGAAAAATCCACTTGTGATAAAATCAAATACCATCCCTTTGGTTTATCACCTACTAAGCATCTTAGCAGGTTACCCAAACTCCTATTGGCCACCTCCATTTTTTCATCAATCTGTGGATGGTGAGAATAACTGAACTTCAAATCTATCTTCAACTTCTTCCATAATGTTCTCTAGAAATAACCAACAAATTTGGTATCTCTATATGAAACTATACTCTTTGGTAGACCATGTAGTCTCACCACCTCTCTGAAAAACAACTCTGCAATATGAACAACATCACTGGTCTTATGACAGAGAATGAAATGTGCCATCTTTGAAAATCTATCCACCACCACAAATATGGAATCATGCTCCCTCTATGTCCTTTGTAATCCAAGGAAAAAATCCATACTAATGTCCTCCCATGGCTTCTTAGGTACATGTAATGTCTAATACAATCTAGTATTCTGACTTGTTCCTTTTGCCATCTTAAATAATCTGCAACTTTGTACAAACTTCATCACATCTTGTTGTAACTATGGCCACTAATAACTCTCACTAACAAGAGCAATGGTCTTAGCCCGACCGAAATTCCCAACCAATCTTGCACTATGCTTCTCCTTGATTAGATTCTCTCTCATAGAATTCCTTGGAATGCACAATTAGCTTCCTCTAAACAACATTCCATCCTGGATTAAGAACTCCAACCATCTAGTCCTATCCAATGTAACGGGTTCAAACAAGCCTTCCAAGCTTCTACAAAGTTTGGATCTTTTGGATACAAACTCTTGAGTTCATTGAACCCAACAACCTTTATATTCATCTCTATCAAAAAAATTTCCTTCTACTTAAGGCATCTGCAATTCTGTTTGATCTTCCACTCTTGTGCTTCAAAACAAAAGTATAAATCTGCAAAAACTCAACCCATTTTAAGTGCCTTTGATTCAACTTTCTTTGATTATTGAGATACTAAAAAGCCCGGTGATTAGTATATAAAACAAATTCTTTTGGGAACAAATAGTGTCTCCATTTCTTCAAAGCCTAAACTATAACATAGAAATCTTGATCATAGATATATTATTTATTCTTAGCATCATTTAACTTCTCACTAAAATAGGCAACAGGCTTACCTTCTTGACTCAAAACAGCTCCTATGGCAGTGCCACTAGCATCACAATCTACCTGAAAGACCTTATTGAAATTTAGAAGTGCCAAAATAGGTTGCTCTGTAACTTTCTTCTTCAACACATCAAAAAATTTTGCTGCTCCTGTAGTCTACTTAAACTCTTTTCTATCCCCTCTCATTGCTTAGAGGTGCACAATTACTACTGAAACTCTTAATAAACTTTTTGTAAAATCTTGCTAGACCATGAAATGATCTTACCTCTGTAACACTCCTTGGGGTAGGCCATTCAATGATAGCTCTCACCTTCTCTAGATCCATTTTAAGACCCTCTGCTGAGACAACAAATCCTAGATGCACCAACTCCCTTTTTACAAAACTACATTTCTTCAAATTTATCAACTTCTCCTCCCTTAGCTTTTCAAAAACTTTCTGGATATGCATCAGGTGCTCCTCCAACGTCTTACTGAAAATCATAATATCATCCAAATAAACAATAACAAATTTTCCTAAAAATTATTTTAATACCTCATTCATAAGCCCCATAAATGTGCCTGGTGCATTGGTTAGCCCAAAAGGCATGACTAACCACTCGTACAATCCCTCCTTGGTTTTAAAGGAAGTCTTCCATTCATCTCCTTCTCTAATACAGATTTAGTGATATCTGCTCTTCAATTCTATCTTCGTGAAGTACTCAAATCCACTCAAAAAATCCATAATGTCATCCATCCTTGGTAAGGGAAATCTATACTTGATGGTGATCTTGTTGATGGCTCTAGAATCTATACACATCTACCATTCCCCATCCTTCTTTGGTGCTAGTACTGTAGGTACTGCACATAGACTCAAACTCTCTCGATTCAATCCCTTTTGCAACAACTCTTGCACTTGTTTGTTCACATCTTCGCTCTCTTTTGGAGTCATACAATGAGCTTCCTTATTCAGAAAAATGGTTCCAGGAATCAGGTTCATCTGATGACTAATCTTTCTTATCGGAGGAAAACCTTTTGGTACGTTATCAGAAATAATAGCTTGAAACTCATTCAACAAATCTAAAACCTCTACAGGTACCTCAATAGTATCTTCTTTATCAACTCTAGGGATCAATGTAAAACACATATGCTCATGCTTCATACCTTCTAGGAACTTTCTTCCATCAACCAAAAAAATTCTTGCATTACTGCATACCTTTTCCTCTGCCTCTTTCAAGATTTTCAACTTATGACGAACTCCATCCTTTGTCAAAGAATAGGTGTTGGCATGTCCATCATGTACTACTCGTTGATCAAACTGCCATGGTCTACCTAACTACATATGACAAACATCCATAGGAATAATATCACATAATACCTCATCATCGTAATTTGTAATCTTGAAGTTTACCAGACACTATTCATTTACCAAAGCCTTATGGCCCTTTTGCAACCAAGTAATCTGGTATGGATTTGGATGCCTTCTTCTCTCCAACTACAACTTACTAACCATCTCTTCCAAAACAAGGTTATCAGTACTACCTCCATCAATAATAACATTGCAAACTTTACCTTCACACTTACATTTGGTGCAAAACAAAATTCTGCCTTTTAGTTGGCTCTTTCTCCCCATTCAACAAAGCTCTTCTAGTAACAAGAACCTCTCCTCTTTTTGCATCCTCAGAATGTGAAGACTCAATATCTTCATCTACATGTGCAACTCGTGCATTACCCTCAGGTCTTCTATTTTTCCTTCCTTGATGTTGAGGACACTCATATGCCCTATGCCCTTCTTCTCTGCATTGGAAATAGGTTCCATGAAAGCCTCCTCTCCCTATTGCTCGACCAAATCTTCCTCTTCCTCTTTGGTCTCCATTATGAGGACGATAGGTGTTATATCCTTTCTGGTTATGGCTGCTAATAGATCCTTCGCCCTTCTTTTGGTCTTCATTTTGACCTCCATATGATCGTCCACTAGTCCTTCCACCACGATCTCCACCTCTTTGCTTACTTTCAAACCTCCTATTCAACTTCTCTTCTACCTTCAAGGAAAACTGATATGCATCTTCAATGGTGGACATTCTTACTAGACTCAGCTCTTCTTGAATGCTCGACTTCAACCCATTTATGTAACGGGCAACTTTCTCCTTGTTGGCCTCATAATGACCTGTTTTGATCAAGACTCGGTAGAATTCTTCTGTATACTCTTTAACAGATTTTCCTGCTCGTTTCAACCCTTGCATCTTCTTCAACAAATCAAACTCATATTACCCAAGAATGAACTGTCTTTTCAAATTTTCCACTATCTGATCCCATCTTGTTATTTTCGCTTTTCCTCTTCTATTTCTTTCTAATTGGACTTCTTTCCACCATATGCTAGCATGGCCTTTCAATTTGGCCTTTGCAAATTTGACCCTATCTGGGTCTTCTATTTCCTCATACTCAAAATACTCTTCCATGTCATTGATCCAATCGATCAACTCCTCTGGATTTAGGTTTCCAGAAAAATTAGAAACTTCTATCTTTGGCCTCTGTCCAATCTTGGAAATGGCCCTAATTAGTCTGATTTCTCCAGGATACATTACATCCTGTACTTCCTTTTTGAATGGCTCCTCATCTTTAGCCTCATCCTCACTTTCATCTCTTCTTCTGACATCAGCTCCCCTACGCAACTCCTCTTGCAGTGCTTGAACTTGTCTCTGGAGGGCTCGAAAACCCTCTTCTGTTACCCCAACATTTCTCTCACCATGGTTTCTTCATGGAGGCATCCTTTCTCACAAAGCCACAACCACAAGTCCTGGTGCAAATTGCCTCATGTTCAGCAATTTGTTTACACACTCAAGAAAACCCGCTCTAATACCACTTGATGAAGGGTAATCCCTTACAATCTAAAACTCACAAAAACAACAGATAATGGCACACAAAAAATGCGAGAAGGAAAGAAAATATTTTCTATTATCATTGAAATGAAAATGAAATTACAACATTATATTTTCCATCACATGGGCTTTCTGATTACATAAATCTGCAAATCTGCAAATCGGAGCCACCATCTACTCTGTTCATGCCTCCCCTCTATCATCCCCCTTTACATCCATTATTTGGAAGGTGCAACCGCCCTAGAATCTTCTGGAAAGTTTAACCGCCCTAGAATCTTCTAGAAAGTGTAACTTCCTCAGGAATATATTTTGAAATTTAATTAATTTTGGTATTACAACTTCGCGGGGTCATAACTTTTGATCCGAATGTCAGATTTTCAATTATAATACCTTTTTGGAAAGTTCTCATGAAAATGATGTGTTCAAAAGTAGTGCCCAAAGGCCAACAACTTTCGTTTTCCATGAATTTTGAGTCCCATATGGAGCCTCTAAGTGCCTCAAAATTGAGTTCGAAGATTTTACTAGGATTTTGAAAATGAAAATTTTAATCTCTCAAATGAAAAATGGTATAGAAGTGATTTCTTCGCCATTGGTTACAATATACCATTCTGGAGGTTTGTTTAAGATTTTGTGTCCAACTGTGCATAAATGCAAAATTATAAAAATAGTAACCCTACCAAATGCAGTTGTTATTGAATAGAAATAAACATTTTTTTTGGGTGCCGCAAGATTTCTCTTACACCTTGGATGATCCTGCATCAAATACCCAGGGTAATTTGAAAAGTGACCCTGTCACTTCTCAGGAGTTAGAGGGAAACCAAGATGGTTAACCTCAAACTTAGATAACCATGATGAATCTTCAACAAGCCTTCCTCTCCATTTCACCAAGTACTCTACATATTGCCTATTTCTTGTGCTTCTTCTCACATGACTATCCAAAATGTCTTCTATCTCCTCCTTTTCTGAAGTAGGTGCTGGAATGTTCCACTATGCCTCGGTTATTTCTTCATCAATTCGTCCCGCATGATATTGTGTTAAATCTGAGATGTTAAACACAAGTGAAATATGAATTCCATTGTGAAACTCTACCTCATATGCATTTCTTGAATCATGCTTCTTCAGGATCTTGCATGGTCCAAAATTCTTCATCTTCAACTTGTTGTATGTACCAACTGGAAACCTTTCCTTTCACAAATGAACCATGACTTCATCTCCTACCTGGAACTCCTTATACCTCCTTTTCTGATCTGCCTCATCCCTATACTGAGAATTCATCTTATTGATATGCTTCTTCACCTCATCATGCAAATTCTTTAGGTGCTCAGCAAAATCTTCAGCCTCAACACTACTCTTCTTTCCTTTATCCATCTTTCTCAATTCAGAAGCATTCCTTAGACTACTCCCATATACAATCTAGAATAGTGATTTACCAATGCTCCTATTGAAATAATTGTTATAAGAAAATTCCACTTGTGATAAAATCAAATACCATCCCTTTGGTTTATCACCTACTAAGCATCTTAGCAGGTTACCCAAACTCCTATTGACCACCTCCATTTTTCCATTAGTTTATGGATGGTGAGCAAAACTAAACTTCAAATCTATCTTCAACTTCTTCCATAATGTTCTCTAGAAATAGCCAACAAATTTGGTATCTCTATCTGAAACTATACTCTTTGGTAGACCATGTAGTCTCAGGACCTCTCTAAAAAACAACTCTGCAATATGAACAACATCACTGGTCTTATGACACAAAATGAAATGTGCTATCTTTGAAAATCTATCCACCACCACAAATATGGAATCATGCTCTCTCTATGTCCTTGGTAATCCAAGGAAAAAATCCATACTAATGTCCTCCCATGGCTTCTCAGGTACATGTAATGGATGATACAATTCATTATTCTGACTTGTTCCT
The DNA here is from genome assembly GCA_007258455.2 of Sequoia sempervirens. Taxonomy (NCBI): domain Eukaryota; kingdom Viridiplantae; phylum Streptophyta; class Pinopsida; order Cupressales; family Cupressaceae; genus Sequoia; species Sequoia sempervirens. The sequence goes on from VDFB02000015.1 coordinate 519,682,599, forward strand.
TTCGCCATTTGAAATATTTTGCAACTTTGTACAAACTTCTTCACATCCTGTTATAACTGTGGCCAGTAATAATTCTCACTAACACAAGCAATGGTTTTATCTCGACTAAAATTCCCAACAAATCCTCCACTATGCTTCTCCTTGATTAGATTCTCTCTCATAGAACTCCTTGGAATGCACAATTGGCTTCCTCTGAATAACATTCCATCTTGGATTAAGAAATTCAACTATCTGGTCCTATCCAATGTAACAGGTTCCAAACAAACTTCCAAGCTTCTACAAAGTCTGGATCTTTTGGATACAAACTCTTGAGTTCATTGAACCCAACAACCTCTATATTCATCTCTATCAACAAATTTTTCCTTCTACTTAAGGCATTTACAACTCTGTTTGATCTTCCACTCCTGTGCTTCAAAAAAAATGTATAACTCTGCAAAAACTCAACCCCTTTTAAGTGCCTTTGATTCTACTTTCCTTGACTATTGAGATACTACAAATCCTGGTGATCAGTATATAAAAAAAAATCTTTTGGAAACAAATAGTGTTTCCATTTCTTCAAAGATTGAACTATAGCATATAACTCTTGATCATAGATAGAGTATCTCTTCTTAGCATAATTTAACTTCTCACTAAAATAGGTAACAAACTTACCTTCTTGACTCAAAACAACTCCTATGGCAGTGTCACTAGTATCACAATCTACCTGAAAGACCTTATTGAAATCTGGAAGTGCCAAAACAGGTTGCTTTGTAACTTTCTTCTTCAACATATCAAATTTTTTTACTGCTCCTGTAGTCCACTTAAACTCTTTTATATCCCCTCTCATTGCCTCAATTAGAGGTGCGCAAATACTACTGAAATTCTTAATAAACTTTATGTAAAAACTTGCTAGACCATGAAATGATCTTACCTCTATAACACTCCTCGGGGTAGGCCATTCAATGATAGATCTCACCTTTTCTGGATCCATTTTAAGACCCTTTGTTGAGACAACAAATCCCAGATACACCAACTCCCCTTTTACAAAACTACATTTCTTCAAATTAATCAACTTCTCCTCCCTTAGCTTTTCAAAAACTTTCTGGATATGCATTAGGTGCTCCTCCAATGTCTTATTGAAAATCAAAATATCATCCAAATAAACAATAACAATTTTTTTGAAAATTTCTTTTAATACCTCATTCATAAGCCCCATAAATGTGATCGATGCATTGGTTAGTGCAAAAGGCATGAATAAACACTGGTACAAGCCCTCCTTGGTTGTAAAGGTAGTCTTCCATTCATTTAGTTCTCTAATACGGATTTTGTGATATCTGATCTTCAAATCTATCTTCGTGAAGTACTCAGCTCCACTCAAACAATCCATAATGTCATCCATCCTTGGTAAGGGAAATTTGTACTTGATGGTGATCTTGTTGATGGCTCTAGAATCTGTACACATCCACCATTCCCCATCCTTATTTGGTGCTAGTATTGGAGGTATTGCACATGGACTCAAACTCTCTTGAATCAATCCCTTCTACAAGAACTCTTGCACTTGTATGTTCAACTCTTCACTCTCTTCTGGAGTCATACGATGAGCTTCCTTATTCAAAAAAGTGGCTCCAGGAATCAGGTCCATTTGATCACTAATCTTTCTTATCGTAGTAAAACCATCTGGTACGTTATCAGATATAGTAGCTTCAATTTCATTCAACAAATCTGAAATCTCTACAGGTACCTCAATAGTATCTTCTTTATCAACTCTAGGGATCAATGCAAAACACATATGCTCATGCTTCATACCTTCTAGGAACTTTCTTCCATCAACCAAACAAATTCTCGCATTAATGCATACCTTTTCCTCTGCTTCTTTCAAGGGCTTCAACTTATGACGAACTCCATCCTTTGTCAAAGAATAGGTGTTGGAATGTCCATCATGTACTGCTCGTTGATCAAATTGCCATGGTCTACCTAAAAACATATGACAAAAATCCATAGGAATAAGATCACACAATACCTCATCATGGTAATTTCAAATATTGAACTTTACCAAACATTTTTCATTTACCAAAGCCTTATGGTCCTTCTGCAACCAAGCAATACAATATGGATTTGGATGCCTTCTTCTGTCCATCTACAACTTACTAAATATCTCTTCCAAAACAAGGTTATTAGTACCACATCCATCAATAATAACTTTGAAAACTTTACCTTCACACTTACATCTAGTCCAAAACAAATTCTTCCTTTGAGTTGGCTCTTTCTCCTCATTCAACAAGGCTCTTCTAGTAACAAGAACCTCTCCTCTTTCTGCATCCTTAGAATGTGAAGACTCAACATTTTCATCTACGTGTGCAACTCGTGCATTACCCTGAGGTCTTCTATTTGTCCTTCCTTGATGTTGAGGACACTCATATGCCCTATGCCCTTCTTCTCCACATTGGAAATAGGTTCCATGAAATCCTCCTCTCCCTGTTGCTCGCCCAGATCTTCCTCTTCCTCTTTGGTCTCCATTATGAGTACGATAGGTGTTATCTCCTTTCTGGTTCTAGCTGCTACTAGATCCTTTTCCCTTCTTTTTTTCTTCATTTTGACCTCCATATGATCGTCCACTAGTACTTCCACCATGACCGCCACCTCTTTGCTTACTTTCAAACCTCCTATTCAACTTCTCTTCTACCTTCAAAGCAAACTGATATGCATCTTCAATGGTAGACATTCTTACCAGACTCAACTCTTCTTGAATGCTCTACTTCAACCCATTTATGTAACAGACAACTTTCTCCTTGTTGGCTTCAGAATTACCTGTTTTGATTGAGACTTGGTAGTTCTATACTCCTTAATAGATTTTCCTGATTGTTTCAATTCTTGCATCTTCTTCAACAAATCCAACTCATAGTCCCAAAGAATGAGTTGTCTTTTCAATTTTTTCACCATCTGATCCCATCTTGTTATTTCCGCTTTTCCTCTTCTATTTCTTTCCAACTAGACTTCTTTCCACCATATGCTAGCATGGCCTTTCAATTTGGCCTTTGCAAATTTGACCCTATCTGGGTCTTCTATTTCCTCATACTCAAAATACTCTTCCATGTCATTGATCCAATCGATCAACTCCTCTGGATTTAGGTTTCCAAAAAAATTAGAAACTTCTATCTTTGGCCTCTTTCCAATCTTGGAAATGTCCCTAATCACTTTAAATTATCCAGGATCCATTACATCCTGTGCTTCCTCTTTGAATGGATCCTCATCTTCAGCCTCATCCTCACTTTCATCTCTTCTTCTGACATCAGCTCCCCTATGCAACTTCTCTTGCAGTGCTTGAACTTGTCTCTGGAAGGCTCTAAAACCCTCTTATGTTACCCCAACATTTCTCCCACCACGGTTTCTTCGTGGAGGCATAGTTTCTCACAGACGCACAACCACAAGTCCTTGTGCAAACTGCCTCATGTTCGGCGATCTATTTACACACTTAGGAAAACCCGCTCTTATACGATTTGATGAAGGGTACTCCCCTTACAATCTAAAACTCACAAAAACAACAGATAATGGCACAAAAAAAATGCAAGAAGGAAAGAAAATATTTTCTATTATCACTGAAATGAAAATGAAATTACAACATTATATTTGGCATCAAATGGGCTTTTTGATTACATAAATTTGCAAATGGGAGCCACCATCTACTTTGCTCTTGCCTCCTCTTTGTCGTCCCCCTTTACATCCTTTATTTGGAAGGTCCAACCGCCCTAGAATCTTCTGGAAAGTATAACTGCCCTAGAATCTTCTAGAAAGTGTAACTTCCTTAGGAAGATATTTTGAAATTTTATTAATTTTGGTATTACAACTTCTCAAGGTCATAACTTTTGATTTGACTGTCAGATTTTCAATTATAATACCTTTTCAGAAAGTTCTCGAGAAAATGATGTGTTTGAAAGTAGGGTGCAAAGTCCAACTACTTTCCTTTTCCACTAATTTTTCAGGCCCATTTGGAGCCTCTAAGTGTCTAAAAATTGACCTCAAAGATTTTTCTAGGATTTTGAAAATTAAAATTTTAATCTCTCAAATGAAAAATGGTATAGAAGTGATGTCATTACCATTGGCTTCAATTTACCATTCTAGATGTCTTTGTAAGATTTCATGTCCAACTGTGCATAAATGCAAACTTACAAAAATAGTAACCCTACCAAATTTATCCCTTATTGAAAAGAAACAACATTTTTTTTTTGGGTGATGCAAGATTGCTCTTACACCCTGGATGCTCCTGCATCAAATGTACAAAATTGACCATAGAGATTTATGTAGAGGAAGAACATCATTTCATAATTCCTCCATAAAAAAAATTTGAGACAACTCTAGTTCATCACACTCAAAATGAAGAACCCCAATCTTGTTTAACAATTTAATGGGTACTTCTTTGCTCTTCTTCGGAAGAGACTTTGGTGTCTTAAGAGAATCTAAGGTTGCATTAGGGTCTAACGATATTAATAACTCACCGATCTTGATAAATGCATGGGAATCATGTGGATCTATGCGAGTTTCCTTTTTTAAAATTTCCAAAGCCTTCGCTTCCTGCCATTGATGAGCATATATATGGCCTACAAATTTTAAGCTCTCATAGTTTTCTGGGTGGACCTCTAGAAGCTTTTGAAAATTTGAGAGAGAATTCTTGAGATCCCCTTGCTTCAATTGAACCTTTCCAAAAAATCATGTGGCCTCTGGCTTTCCTTGACTGATGCCATGTAGTAGCAACTAGTGGTGTCATAATCACCTTTACTGTGATAAGATCATGCAAGATTATAATATCAATTATATTTCATGATAGGGTGGTTAGTTGAAACAAGAGTTGTCTCAGCCAACTGTTCAACAGGAAAATGCTGCCCTATGAAGACAAAATTGTTTGCTAAATGATTCAATGTGATTGCACAGTATGAGTATAATTCAAAGGCCCTACACATTTTTTCCATTCCTTCATGAACACTGGCTTTACCACTAACTGTGAGAATCCTACAATTAAAAAATGAACAAAACTAACCACAAATATTTTTCCCCATTTCAAATAGTAAAATTGCCAAAAAAATGCATTTAAAACCTACAAAAAAATGCAAATAAAATGACGTTGATTTTCACGCAAAAAAAAAAACATGAGACCATAGCTTGTTGCTTACTATTATGCTTTGATAAATTTTTTTGAAGCATCCATACCTTGTTTGAAATCACTTGTTTTAGGATTTTAGCTATAGCAGCAAGGTAGTGAACTATTTGATAAAATGCTTTGGTAGACATGTATGAAAAATGTGGTAGCATAGACAAGGCAATGAACATTAGAAAAAATTCCTCAAAGAAATGTGGTCTCATGGTGATGGAAAGCCATGGCGAGCGAATTGTTATGGATTGTCGTAGCATTCCATCACCATGAGACCACATTTCTTTGAGGTATTTTTCAACCAGCTCACTTCCTTGTCTATGCTATTTCTTACTATTATGCTTATCTTGTTCAAAAACACTTGCTTTAGGCTTTTAGCCCTAGCAACAAGGCAGTGAACTGTTTGATAAAATATTTTGGTAGACATGTTTGAAAAATGTGGTAGCATAGAGTCATAGAAAAGGCAGTGAACTATTTGAAAAGATGCCTCAAAGAAATGTGGTCTCATGGAATGCCATGACAAGAAAATGCAATTGGCAACTGCTCCTAGTTATTAGTTATGCAATGTGAAGTAATTGCATAAATTCTTAGGTTGACTTTGTAAACACAATATTGTAATTGAAATTTTTTTATCTATCAACATCTAGTTATTAGTTATGGAATGTAAAGTAACGCTTTGAGTTTGAAGGAGGTGCAATGCAATGTAATCAACAATTTGAATATAAACTACAAAAATATATTTTTTACAATTCATTAGTTAAACTCTCTATTTTATTTGCTCTCTGTGACTCTATTGCTATGGAAATGCCTTTCAATTAAAAAAATAGTTTTTGTCTCTTATTCTACAATTTTTTACATTTTTTCATAGATATCAACATCTATTTATTAGTTATACAATGTGAAGTAATGCTTTGAGTTTGAAATATGTGCAATGCAATGTAATCAACAATTTAAATATAAACTATAAAAATCTATATTTTACAATTCATTAGTTAAACTCCCTATTTTATTTTCGCTCTACAACTCTATTGCTATGGAAATGCCTTTCAATTTTTAAAAAAAATTTTGTCTCTTAGTCTACATTTTTTTATAATTTTTCATCTATCAACATCTAGTTATTAGTTATTCAATGTGAAGTAATGATGCAGGGGCATCTTGATGCACCTTTTGAGGCAAATTATTGCAAATATTGAAAAACTTTTGTTTTTGGTTTGGTTGGGGTCAATAAGGTCATTTTAGACCATTTTGAGTCATTTGGAGTCATTTTAGGATGTTCTATGATGTTTTGGAGTCATATTGTATAAAGTTGCAAAAAATGCAAAATATTATCAAAAATGTTGACAAAAGTTGTAATTGTTGTCATTAGAGTTAAAAAAGGAAGAAGAGGAGTATGGGAGGTTGGGTTAAAACTTGAAGGCAAACAAAATTTCAGATTCAAAGGCATTTGAATAATGCAAAAACAAGAGGAAAAGAAGCAATGGGAATATGGGGTCGAGCTCACAATTTGGGTGATATGTTGTTTGTAATAGGTAACCAAGCTGACTAGTTGGAAATTGGCATAGATAGCATGGTGTGAGATGGTAAATTGGAGAGTTCATGAGTGACGTGCAAACTAGAGGAAGATTTTTGTTTCAGAACAGAGGAAAGGGGCAGAATGGTTGTCTGAGAAAAGTGAGGCCATTAAAGGCTAGTGGATTGTAAATTATATTTGATTAAATAAAATTGAAGTTTATATGCAATTGTTTATTAGTTGATTGTTAAATTAAGGAAAAGCGCTATCTATGGTTTTTTATTGTGTTTTGTGTGAATGGTTTATGAGCAGATGGGGTATACCCTCTTGTATCAATTGGTATCAGAGCATGCAGTATTGATTGTGGAGAGGATCCACTAGGACCCGTGGGTGTTGTGTGAACAAATTGCTGACTGGGAGGAAAGTTTTACATAGAATAAAGTGTGTGAAGTGGTAGAGAAGAAGCTCAAGAGGGTTGTTGCGGATAGAGGAGTTAGCAGTAGAGAGCTTGAAGTCACAGAGGAATTTTTTTTGAGAGCGATGATAGATTGTGAGAGGTGAGATTGCAACATACAAAGATAGGTTGGGTCGTGAGAAGACCCATGTGAAAATTATTTTTAGAGTAGTATTGGGATAAATTGGAGGATGAGATGTTTGAAAAAAATGGGATAAATAGTTTATGAAGAAGAAGGGAAGATTGAGGTGCGGCTTGAGAAGAAAAAGAATGTTGGGAAAGGTGAGAGGAAAGTGATAGGGATGAGCAAGAAGAAAAGTGAGAACAACATCCCGATATTGAAAGAGGAAGATGTAGCCCCTATCAAAATAGATGAAGAAGTTGTAGTAGAGATATGCCATGAGGAAGGCATGACAAGAGAAGAAGAAAGGATTGAAGTGAAAATTGAAGAGGTCATCGTAGATGGTGAAGGTGAACCAAATTTGTTTGTGCAACTATTGGAAATCGAGGAAGAATGGATGAAGAAGTCCGTTGGTGTAGCAAAGAGAGAAGAGAGAAAGCTTGCAGTTGGCAAGGAGGTGAAGATGTCGTAGTGAAATTCAAAGTTGCAACTATGAATGCAGATGAGGTAAATTAGTTTAGTGATGTTTTTTTTATTTTTCAGATGCAGTAGTAAAAGTTGAGATGGATAGAAAACAATAGTAGATGTTACGTTGTTGCACGTGTAGAGTTGGTTGAGGATGTTGTAGGATATTGGTGGAGGTGGATGGTTAGAGGTGTTTTTGAACCCATGAAAGAGGATATGAGTGTGGAAAGAATTTGGTGGAGGAGGTTGAATTTGGTGGACATGAGTCCATGAAGGGAAAGAGAAAGGAGATGTGTTGCTAGAGGGAGGTGGTGTGTGTTCTGGCATGATCTTCAAAAAGGCAGAAGAAAACTGAATTGGAACACTTTGAACATCAAAGGAGTTCACTATAGGTTGATGGCAACTAGGAAGAGTAGTACAACTACTCAACTCCACCATTGTGAGCCTATGCTCACAATCTTTCTACTCAACATGTTTGATACAGAAGCATCTAGGTATAGGTGCGATCCTACGTCAACCAAAAAGATGTTCATTTTTGTTTCAATTTTGGCTTGTTTGGTTCTCTTGTGGCAGACAAACATGGATGTAATTTTGGATGGAAAATAAATTCAATGAGAAAGTTCTAATTCTTGACATAGTTGTTGGATTAATGAAATAAATTGAAGCAATAAGAAGAGTCAATCTATTGAATTCCAAGAATGTAATTTGTTTGCATTAAAGATTCTCGATGAGGCAGCAAAATGAAACCGTCCATATCTTTTGTCTTAGAAGATTGACTATCCTTCACATGACTTTTGATATTCCTATGCCCTCATTGGAAGCCACATAAACTGTTACAAATAGGAATTTTAAAGGCGCCATATGCAAGAAAGGGAAGAGGAAAAAAAAGGCAACCTATAGAGGTAAGGAAGGATTTTGGCTTTCACGAGAAAGTTTGCACCCTTTGGGAGATGATATATTTTATTAAATAAAAATAGTTTGAAGAGGTGACAAAGCGAGCTTGTGGGTTACACATAGAAGTTTAGAAGACGGTGATATGATTTGCAAGAACAAGAAAATCAAAAGACAACAAATTAGAATATGCATGTGGTTGAAGAGGGGATGAATCATCTCGTACATAGATGTCTAGTTGGAAATTGACATAGATAGCATGGTGTGAGATAGTGATTTGGAGAGTGCCTAAGTGAAGTACAAATTGGAGGAAGATTTATGTTCCAGAATAGAGGAAATGGGTAGAATGCTTGTATAAGAAAAGTGAGGCTATTAAAGGCCAATGGATTGTAAATTGTATTTGAATAAATAAAATTAAAGTTTGTTTGTAATTATTTATTAGTTGATTGCTAAATTAAGGTAGAGCATTGCCTATGGATTTTTTTTTTGTGTTTTGTGTGACAGGGTGATGGGAAGAGAGGGTGTACCCTCTTACATCATGAATTGTCTTCAAATTTTTAACATTTTAGCTACTATAGGTTTCATAATGTGAAGATTTAGTTAAAAAAAATTATTTCAATGTCCTACTTTGGACAAAAAGTGAGACTCATTATTGTCGGATTACCTAGTTCCACTTTTCAAAAGGAAGAAAAATTGTGAGTTGCAAGAGGGTGTACTAAACTAAATATGCAATAGATGGGTCCATTTATAGGTTCAAATCCTACCTTGTAAATTTTTTTGATAGATTGAATGTGTTGATTTCTACGAACATTTTCCTGTAGAAGCCAATATAATTGCATAAATTTTGTACTCTCCTTAGCTACAACATAGAGATGGGAACTCCATAAAATGCACATCAAATGTGCATTCTTGCATGGATACTTAGATGAATAAATTTGCATGGACCAACCTCCAAGGTCTATTAATAATGAGAACTCTAGCTATGTGTACAAATAAAAAACTCCTTTTAAATACCTTAAAATAAAATATAGATTTTTATGGAGTCCCTCTAACCTTATGGTCTCTACTAGAAACATAGACAATAAATTGTTAATTATGTTGTTCTATGTTGACAAATTAATCACTATAGTATCCTCGAACAAGTAGATTCATTATCTAAAAGTATACCTAATGAAGAATTTTGAGATGATTGACTGGCTTTTGTTGCATGTTCTCCTTCGTATAAAAAATTAATAGTTTGCAAAAGGATATTTTGTTCATCAATCCAAAAATACTCAAGAAATTCTATAACACTTCCTCATGGAAGCTTGTAAGAATGTTTTTACTCCTAAATCTAATCAATAGTTTTCCATGTGCTCTCTTGATTGATGGTATGTTGTACAAGGATTCAGAGACAAGTCTTTTGTAGTTGACTCACACATGTCCTAATATTTATTTTTCTATGAATATGTATCACACTTTTGACAAGAACCCCATGCAAGTCATTATGTATGTTCATGGTATTATAGATTATAGAATTGACTATAATTTAGGTGGATATCCTTAAATTTTTTGTCACACCTCGAGGGAGAAAATATAAAAATATTGCTTCTAGTAACAAAACCATAGTTATAGGATAATTCAATAGTGATTTTGTAGGAGATCTAGATTGTGGTATTTCAAATAAATTATACATTTACCATCTTTGGGGAGGTCCCTTGAGTTGGTCTTGTCAGTAAAAATACTATTTCTTTGTCTATTGTAAAACTTGAGTATAATGGAGTTGTTAATTGAGAGTTAAAGTGGGTTCACCACATATTTTTCGAGTTTAAGTTTCCATAGACCCAGACTAAAACACTTTTATGTGATAATAAAAGTGTTATTCACATATCTCACAACCCATTAGATCACCAATGCTCAAAACATATTGAGAACCATATGCATTATATTTGGAAACTCATCCATGAAACATTGTTTATCTTATTTTTTATCATAGAAATAAATAGGTTAGAGAAATATTCACAATCCCTTATTTGAGGCCATATTTATTCAACTTAGTAAAATTTTGGGAGTGAAGGAAGGTGGCATAAAGGGAGGATAGTTCACTAATTCCTCCATCCTTTTTTTCTTTGATACACATCTTAATCTAGAGATGTTAATGCATGAGCATTTAAATACTCATGTACTATTGTATGGTTTTAAGACACTTTTATATTGATTGTAATATGATATGTGGACATTAATTGAATTATTTATGAATAATATATCAATTGTTGCTCACTTATGTAAATGTTATTTGTACATAAGAGTAGTATTCAAATTTTAAATGATTGACTTTCATTATTAATATTAAATTTCTATCTTCAAAATATGTATTTTATTAGTTAAATATGCTTAACGAGTTGTGTTACACTAGTGATTTATCTCTTTGTTTGTTAGACTCATTATTTTAGATGATCATTTATTTAAAAATAGCCCTAGCATCCAAATTTTAAAAGAATAGAATAGAGAGCTAGTGGATGAGGTATCATTGCACAAGAGAGTTATTAATTTTAAAAAATTTAAAGCTAGTGCTTTTTAATGAAAAGTGATAGTGATAGTAATTGTATTATAAATCTGTGTTATGTGTTTAATTTGGATTTCACTAATTTATTGTATTGGATGTATGTATATGGGTGAATGACTTATGGTAGCTACATCACTTCAAGGAATAAAATGTTTTAATACCTCACATCTATGTAAGCATCTCCAAATATGTATAATTTTTTTCAAGTTCATCTTTGAATTTTATTATGCAAGTTGGAATATGCAACTAATAAATATGGAATATTATCTTACAAGTCCACTATATAATTGTGATCCCCAAATCTAGTTTTCTACTACCATGTGCAAGTTGGAGATGAAAATCACACACATTGCTACTATGTCTATAGTGTGGTGGAAAATCACTTCTAGCTATGTGACAAGAGCTATTGGACTTAGGGAATATTTGAAAGACCAACCTCTTCATGATGAATGAGTGTCTTGATAGTGAAATCTATATTCATTTGTTGGTTATTCATTATGTTCAATTGGTTTTGGTTGTTGATATTCATTGGTGGTATTTTGGTGTTGATATGAGGTTTCACCCTGAAAAAACATTTCCAAAGGTATAGTGACTATTCCTCAATGACCAGGTATGCCATTGGCTTAGATTAAGTTCAACATCCATTGAATGAAATAATGAAAGGTGTTGAGACAATAATCCTCTAATTCAACTATTTCATTTAGGAGGGATAGTTCATATGTATGAGCTATTTATCTTGCATGAATCATGCCATTTTCCTTTTATATTTTAAGACGCAAGCTATTAGCTTTCTCCTAGACTTGCTCAACATTGGATGCTTCTGTTGGAGTACAATTAACACTAAGAGGGGGGAGGGGGGTAAATCAATGTTGACAGACAAATTAGCTCTTTGTAATTCTTTTAACAATTTTCAAATCATGAAAGAAATTATACTATAAAAATCAAATGAACAGATAATGAACAAAAACATTTAAAAGATTGACACAAAGATTGTCTTGAGTGGAAACCCTCTTGTGAAATAAAACCACTCGAACTTGGCCTCATTGGCCTTATTTGAAAAATATTCTTAATAATACAACATTTCAAGCGAAGGATCATGTCAGAATCGAATTGATCCCCAATCATCCAAGCTAGTATCTCCTTTACTAGGAGAGCTTGTTAAAAATATCTGTTACATGGCTAAAAGCCTTCAACACATTCTGAAATGTATATGATCTTCATAATATTCTCACTAATATCTCCTTTATTAGGAGAGCTTATTAAAAATATCTGTTAGAAAAGCCTTCAACACATTCTGATATGTACATGATCTTCACTAAATCAAGCCTGCACCAAAAAAAAAAAATACAAATCGAATATAAGTTACAAAACATGTCAAAATTAAACATTTTAATGAACTTACAGCATTATGTACTACTTGCCATATTTGCGATGTTGTTGGACAGCCAATCCAAGCCTTCGAACAGGCCTTCACCAGAAGTAGTACAAGTGTTCTGAATGTACCTGATAAGACAATTAGAACACCAAACATCATATGAACCTGTCCTTCAATCATGGATTGGCAAGGGAAGCAAAGGCCTTAAACTTGAATTAACAAGACCGAAAGTTAGTCACGGGCGTTAAATAATTCATTTTCATCTTGAGCTCAGATAATCCTATCACAAACTAACTTTTAAAACAATTAGAGAGTAAACACTATCCTACTGCACGAGGAGACAAGAAAAGAAGCATTCATCCCAGATTGAAATAAAAAATCATGTACATACAAAAATAGTGACTGTTGTATAAATATCCCACTACAGATGGTAAATGCAAGTCATATCAGATGCTTACCAATGGCGGTGACGCAAGAAGTGCAGACCAAGCTTGTCAGTTATCTCCGCAGCATTCTTGCATTGGGAAGATCCTGTTTAATCAATAAACAAACTATATGAGACAGAGCACTCACTACAACATGCTCATAAGGATGTTTTATACTTTTTAAGCAAATACAGGGTTTCTAAATTGTAAACTCTATTGATAATTGTAAATTCATGCCAAGAAATGAATTTTCCAAGAGACGTAACCATGGCCATTGGTTTGAACTTTTAGCCTCCATGTAAACCCTAAACTAAATCAATTCCAATAAACCAACCTATTCCTTTACTACTTTGGTGCTGCTAGGTATGCGTCTAGGTAAGATTCTGATGGGCAAACACCCGCCTACTGGTGTTGATATAGGACAATAAGATTACCTACACTATAAAATTTCTATGTTCTAAGTCTTCTATTTGTCCATTATTACCCATGTGCTTTCTTCTTTATGCTATGGATTTTTATTTTGACATATCTTTGTTTACTTGATGTGGCACTTATTTTCTTTTTTACTTTTTTCCATTTAGTAGTTGCACGATTTGAAGTGCATACTTTTTTTTGAGTAATAGCACTACAAACTATCTTATAATATCGAGTGCATGCTTTATTTTTAGTAATAGTAAGTTAATGACTATCTTATGTTAGCAAGAGCACAACAAACCATATCAAAAATTTTAAGCAATTCTATTTTGTTAAAGAAAAAAGTGTTTGGCCACCATGTAGTAACATTCTTTGGAGAGAACATAAACTAGAGAGGGAAAAGTTCATTTGACCTATTCTTTAAGAGGATAAAATTTCGTACATGAAAAGTTTATCTATTGATAACGTGAAATTTTCATAGATTAGATGTAATAATCTATGATACATGGAAGGGTTGTCATCCCCAAATATTTTATACAATTCAAGGTCATAGAAATGAGGAAGATGGTCCTCAAATAGAAAGACAAAAACCCTAAATGGCAATGATCCATTCTCTACAATGAGATATTTTATTCATTTGCAATAGTTACAATAGCAACTACTCTTCCTGAGCGCTCAACATTTTCAAAGTTCTCATTTTCCTCTCAAATATCAGACAAGGCTTTCTTTATATTGTGAATACTTTTTGTTGTCCCTAATTTTTGACTCGCCAAAAATTGGGATAACCTATGAAAATTTTGAATAAAATTGAAGATTTTCTTCCTTGAGGCTGGTTTTATGAGGTGTAGAGGTTGGAATTTTTTGGTTTTGGATCAATAGTCCCCTTGGACATCCTTTTTCATCCACTCCTGTTCATTTTCATAAGTTTTTTGGGTCATTTTTCTCATTTTTTTGGTCACTTTCGGGTTTCGGAGGCATCACTGCAAGTAGGGGTTTCAATAATATTAAATTTCAAACATTAGTTTGAACTGATGAGATTGAGGACCAAGTGTGTAAGGCTTTATGGAGCATGAACTTGTAAAACAGCCATGTAAATAACTTTGGATTCATAAGACAAAGAATATACTTGCCTTAAACACATGGGCATATAACCTATCTTATGACAATATCTTTCATATAGATGTGATGTGTTGTGTGATAGAGTGGCTTGAATAAATCGGTTATTTCCTTATGATTAGAGAACGCATATTTTTTTTAAAAAGTTCCTTACAAGACTTGTCTACCTTTTTAGATAAGAATTTCATGTCTCCACCCAACTAATTCTCTTTTTCTACACTTAGATCTAATTTTTCATTTTCCTTTTCCTTATCATATATTTCCAAATGTATTTGTTCCATGGAATTCTTAAGTTCAAGAATATTTGAGTTCATTTGTTCATTTCTAATTATCACATCATCTCTCACTTTCTTTGCTTGCACAAATTCATATATAATACAAAAATCTTGATTTAATCCACTTTTGTATTGTCATTTTCCCATTGCACATACTACATACGCTCCTTCCTCAACTTCTCAAGAGCAGCAACAATCTCTTCAATCAATACATTATCTCTCTCATTCACTTTGGTTGCTTCTTATCAAGTGTTTTTAGAGTAGATTCCTTTTTCATTTCATACATTCTAGTACTTGTTGCTCCAATTTTGCATTGCCATATTCCCATTGCACATACTGCACATGCACCTTTTGTAACTTCTCAAGAGCAAGAAGAATCTCTTTATTCAATACATTACCTCTCATTCACTTTGGTCTGCTTCTTTTCAAGTGTTTTTAGAGAAGATTCCTTTTTCATTTCATACATTCTAGTACTTGTTGCCTCTAGTTCTACATTTCCATTTTCCCATTGCACATAGTGCACATGCTCCTTCCTCAACTTCTCAAGAGTAGGAATAATCTCTTTAGTCAATACATTATTTATCTCATTCACTTTGGTCTTCTTTTTAAGTGCTTTTAGAGTATATTCCTTTTTCATTTCATACATTCTACTACCTGCTATGAAGGATACCCTATGAAATCCCTAATAATTATATGAATCAATTTCTTATATTAAGCAACACACTTTGGTCTTCTTTTGTATAATGAGAAAATGTTGGTTGTTGACATTGAACAATTTCTTATATGAAGCAACATGTACAATGTGAAGTGTGTACTATGAAGGATACTCTATGAAATCCCTACTAATTATTTTCTATAAAATATTGGTCTTCTGAAATCCATTTTGGGTGCCTATTTCCCACAATACACCATCACATCTCTCCCTCCTACTAAGTCCATTTTGGGTCCTTCTATCCCTCCCACCCTACCAATTCATATCTCCCTCCTTCCCTCTTTCTCTACCTCCCTCTATCCCTCCCACCCTGCCACTTCTTTTTTCTATCCTTCCCCTCTCTCTCCCTCATACACACACAACCTCTCTTAACCTACCCCTCCTTTCCTCCCTCCCTAACTCTCTCTATACCTATCCCTCCCACGCTACCACTCCCTATCTCTCTCCTTCCCTATACCCTCCCACCCTACCACTTCCTATCTACCTCCTTCCCTCTCTCTCTCTCTCCCTCCCTCTCTCCCTCCCTCTATTATGACCTAGTCATAACCACTTTTAAATCTAGGTATTGGAAAAATAGTTTGACATTATCAAATCACCATCCCTAAAAATAGGAAGCTTGGAATCTACACCACTCTTGAAATTCTAACACAACCATAAGAATCCATTAGCATGGATTTCTTAAACATAATACCTACAACAAATCACCATGAGTAAATATGCATTATGTTTGATGGGTTCTCCATGTTGGAAAACACACTATCCTTTGTGTAGGAAAAGTGTGTTTTCCAACAAGGCACAGTGTGTTTTCCAACAGGGAACAAATAAATGCTCGCATTATTTACAGTGTTGGAAAACACATTGTCCCTTGTCAATTATTTCCTACACAGGGGACAGTGTGTTTTCTAACACTGCAAATAATGTGAGCATTTTTTTGTTCCCTGTTGGAAAACACACTATCCCTTGTTGGAAAACACACTGTCCCATGTTGGAAAACACACTGTCCCCTGTTAGTTATTTCCAATGTTGTTCTAAAATTTGAAGGTGGACTTCATTACATAACTGACAAGGGATAGTGTGTTTTCCAACACTACAAATTCATAAGGAAATAACTGACAAGGGATAGTGTATTTTCCAACACTCCAAATAATGTGAGCATTTTTTTTCAATCAAATGAAGAAAGTGAAACGCCAGTTTTACTGTACCAAATAGTTGTTATAAAATTTTAAGGTGGACTTCATTACATTGTTGGTGTGTACAAATCAAAAAAAATTCATAAGGAAATATCTGAAAAGGGACAGTGTGTTTTCCAACACTCCAATAATGTGAGCATCTTTCATAAGGAAATAATTGACATGAGAGTGTATTTTCCAACACTGGAAATAATGTGAGCATTTTTTTGTTCCAATCAAATGAAGAAATTGAAATGCCAGTTTTATTGTATCAAATAGTTTTTTTAAAATTTGAAGGTGGACTTTATTACATTGTTGGTGTGTACGAATCAAAAAAAAATCATAAGGAAATATTTGACAAGGGAGAGTGTGTTTTCCAACACTCCAATAATGTGAGCATCTTTCATAAGGAAATAATTGACAGGGGACAGTGTGTTTCCAACACTAGAAATAATGTGACCATTTTTCATAAGGAAATAATTGATAAGGGACAGTGTGTTTTCCAACACTGCAAATAATGTGAGCATTTTTATGTTCCAATCAAATGAAGAAAGTGAAATGTCATTTTTACTATACCAAATAGTTGTTCTAAAATTTTAAGGTGGACTCATTACATTTTTGGTGTGTACGAATCAAAAACTTTTCATAAGGAAATATCTGACAAGGGTAGTGTGTTTTCCAACACGGAAATAATGTAAGCATCATTTTGTTCCAATTAGATGAAGAAGTGAAATGCCATTTTTACTGTACAAAAGAGTTTTTCTAAAATTTTAAGGTGGACTTCATTACATTCTTGGTGCGTACAAAACAAAAATCTTTTCATAAGCATTTTTCATCCATCATTTGTCCTTTCATTATCCATGCATCTTTCCATCCTAACCATTAAATATCTCCCAACCCAACTGATTCTCTCTTTCTGCACTTAGAACCAATTTTTTATTTTTCCTTATCATTTATTTCTAATTGTATTTGTTCCATGGAATTATGAAATTTAAGAATCTTTTAGTACATTTGTTAAACTCCACTTATAGCATTATCTCTAACTTTATTTGCTTGCACAAATTCATATGCAATACAAAACCTCTTGAGTTTATCCACTTTTGCATTTCCATTTACCCATTGCACATACTACACACACACCTTTGAGACTTCTTAAGAGTGAGAAGAATCTCTTCAATCAATACACTATCTATCTAGTGTGAGAGAGAGAAAGGAGGGAGGAAGAGGTAGAGAGGGATTCTTATTGAATGCAACCCATGTATATATCATACTCCTTCTCTATGCCTACCTCTCCTACCCTACCTCTCTCTATCTCCCTCCTCCCCTCTTTCTCTCCTTCCCTCTATCCCTCCTACCCTACCACTTCTTATCTCCCTCCTGCCCCCTCTCTCTCCCTCACACACACACAACCTCTCTCCACCTACCCCTCCTTCCCTCCCTCCCTAACTCTCTCTATACCTATCCCTACCACCCTATCACTCCCTATCTCCCTCTTTCCCTCTATCCCTCCCACCCTACCACTCTCTATGTCTATCCCTCCCACCCTACCACTCTTTATGCCTATCCCTCCCACCCTACCACTTCCTATCTCCCTCCTTCCCTCTCTCCCTCCCTCTATTATGATCTATTCATAACTAATTTCAAATATATATCTTGGTAAAATAGTTTATGACACTCAAATAGATTGTCAAATCATCCATCCCTAGAGTATGTTTATTTTTGTCCTTCATCATAGTGTAAGTATTCTCTTTATACAAATGTATGAATGTATTCTCATACTACCATGGCCAAGATTCCCAAAAATAAATGACATATATCCTTTAACAAGATGCAATACTTCCTCATAATATACATTACCTATCTTAAATTTTAACAAACATTGGTCACTTACTAGTACCTTATGTCATTTCTACAATTGTGCTCATTTTTATATTGATTTGGATATTCTAAAGATACTTATATTTAGTATTTTGTATATTTCTAAGATACTTCTCCTTTCTACTAGTTGTTTATTGATACCATCTCTGTTTAACAAAAGTATTTTCGTGAACAATGACTTACCTCTCTCTAATTTATTTATTGGGATTTATCATATGCTTGACTCTTCATTAGCATTGTAACTCTTGTGCAACCTTTATTTCTTCTACCAATACTCCATTTTCTTTGGAAACATTCAAATACTCTATTTCCTTCTATTCCACATCTAAAATACTCCTTTAATTTAATTACTAGCAATATTAATAAACCATCTAGGTTAGACAAAAATCATATTCAAAACTAAATAAAATTTTGACCCAATACCATTGAAATCCCTTGATGTGTCCATGATTTGCATGATTTTAAATGTATAAGCACTCAAGTAAACACATCAAGTTCTACCTACCTCCCTTCCTCTCTCTATCTCCACTCACCCTCTCCCTCTCTACCTACCTTCCCCTCAATACATCCCACCCCACTTCTCTTTCTACCTATCTCTCATCCCCAATTTCCCCTCTCTTTCTACATTATTTGTAGTGTTGGAAAACACATTGTCCCTTGTCAATTATTTCCACAAGGGACAATGTGTTTTCCAACACTACAAATAACGTTGGAAAACACACTATCCCCTGTTAGTTATTTCCAATTAGTTATTTCCTTGTTGGAAAACACAATGTCATTTTTTTGTTCCCTATTGGAAAACACACTGTGTCCACCTTCAAATTTTATAACAACTCTTTGGTTATAGTGAAAATGACATTTCACTTTATTGATATGATTGGAACAAAAAAATGCTCACATTATTTGCAGTGTTGGAAAACACATTGTCCCTTATCAGTTATGTAATGAAGTCCACCTTCAAATTTTAGAACAAAATTGGAAATAACTAATAGGAGATAGTGTGTTTTCCAACATTGAACAAAAAAATTCTCACATTATTTGTAGTGTTGGAAAACACACTATCCCTTGTCAATTATTTTCTTATGAATTTGCAGTGTTGGAAAACACACTGTCCCCTATGTAGGAAAAATGCTCACATTGTTTGCAGTGTTGGAAAACACATTGTCCCCTATGTAGGAAAAGTGGACAGGGGACATCATTAGAATGTAAGATCTTAAGAAATAACTAAAAGGGGACAACGCATTTTCCAACATTGGAAATAACTAACAAGGGACAGTGTGTTTTCCAACATTGGAAATAACTAATAGAGGGCAGTGTGTTTTCCAACATTGGAAATAACTAATAGGGGACAATGTGTTTTCCAATAGGGAACAAAAATTGCTCACATTATTAGTGTTGGAAAACACACTGTCCCTTGACAATTATTTCCTTATGAATTTGCAGTGTTGGAAATACATTGTCCCCTGTGTAGGAAAAGTGGACAGGGGACATCATTAGAATGTAAAATGTCTATAAATAACTAATGGGGGATAGTGTGTTTTCCAACATTGGATATAACTAACAAGAGACAATGTGTTTTCCAACATGGAACAGTGTGTTTTCCAACATTGGAAATATGATTGGAACAAAAAAATGCTCACATTGTTTGCAGTGCTGGAAAACATATTGTCCCTTGTGTAGGAAAAGTGGGCAAGGGACATCATTAGAATGTAAGATTTCTAGAAATAACTAACAAGGGACAGTGTGTTTTCCAACATTAGAAATAACTAACAGGGGACAATGTGTTTTCCACTTTCCAACATTGGAAATATCTAACAGGGGACAATGTGTTTTCCAACATTGGAAATAATTAACAAGGGACAATTTGTTTTCCAACAGGGGACAGTGTATTTTCCAACATTGGAAATAACTAACAAGGGACAATGTGTTTTCCAACAGCCTGGGACAATGTGTTTTCCAACAAAGGAACAAATAATGCTCACATTATTTGCAATGTTGGAAAACACACTGTCCCTTGTCAATTATTTCCTTATGGATTTGCAGTGTTGCAAAACTCACTGGACCCCTTGTTAATTATGTAATGAAGTCCACCTTCAAATTTTAGAACTCTTTGGCAATTATTGTAATTGCATCTACAAGTTGAACATCAACACATTTTTCCTCATCCCCATTTCTCTTACATGTTAACATCCCCTACTATTCCTTATCATGATCTTCTAACTTCTTTTTCATATCTT
Source organism: Sequoia sempervirens (assembly GCA_007258455.2). Classification (NCBI taxonomy): domain Eukaryota; kingdom Viridiplantae; phylum Streptophyta; class Pinopsida; order Cupressales; family Cupressaceae; genus Sequoia; species Sequoia sempervirens. The sequence goes on from VDFB02000015.1 coordinate 519,703,308, forward strand.
TCACTTGAAACTTTAGATCAATTGCTCCCTTATCAACCCTTAGGATAGAAAAATCCCTTCCTTTGATATAGTTTTCAATGTCTTGAATACTTTTATGTAGCTTTTTAGCCACTTTTTTCTTAGCTTTGAGAGTGTCTTTATGATTAGAGAATGTAGATGTTTCTTTCAACAAGTTCTTTAGAAGACTTGTCTACCTTTTCAAATAAGACTTTCATGTCTCCACCCAACTGATTCTCTTCTTTTGCACTTAGACCTGATTTTTTCTTTTCCTTGTCATCTATTTCCAATTGTATTTGTTCCATGGAATTCTTAAGTTCAAGAATATTTGTGTTCATTTTTTCAACTCCACTTATGCATCATCTCTCACTTTCTTTGCTTGCACAAATTCATATGCAATACAAAACCTCTTTCTCTGAAAACACTTGAAAAGAAGTAGACCAAAGTGAATGAGATAGATAATGTATTGAATAAAGAGATCCTTCCTATTCTTGAGAAGTTGATGAAGGAGCATGTGCACTATGTGCAATGGGAAAATGGAAATGTAGAACTAGAGGTATCAAGTACTATAGTGTATGAAATGAAAAAGGAATCTACTAGATAAAAACACTTAAAAAGAAGTAGACCAAAGTGAATTAGATAGATAATATATTGACTGAAGAGATTCTTCCTACTCTTGAGAAGTTGAGGAAGGTGCATGTGCAGCATGTGTAATGGGAAAATGGAAATAAAAAAGTGGATAAGGTCAAGAGGTTTTATATAGAATATGAATCTGTGCAAGCAAAGAAAGTGAGAGATGATGCTATAAGTGGATTTGAATAAATGAAGTCAAAGATTCTTGAACTTAAGAATTTCATAGAACAAATACAATTGGAAATACTTCTCTTTATCTCTCTATCTCTCACTATCCCTCCTAACCTTCCTCTCCCTATCTTTTTCCATCTTTCCCCATCTCTCTCTTTCCATCTACCCCTCCATTTATTGTTCACTCCCCCCTTCCCTCTCTCCCTTACCAAGTTAAAGTGATATGATCGTCCCTTACCAAATAACTAACAGGGGATAGTGTGTTTTCCAACAGGGGATGGTGTGTTTTCCAATAGGGGACGGTGTTTTTTCTAATAGGGGACAGTGTTTATTCAAGTGAGGGATGATTATCTCAAGTGAATCTCAAATAAGGTATGAGAAATCTCAAGTGATAAATATTTGTAGATATTTATCAAGTCTTAGATTATTTATTCCTTTGCAAGGTTCATTTTGCACCAATGAATTTGACTTATTTCAAATTAAAACACTATCATGGATCCTCACCAAGTCCCTAAAATTTATTGGTTATGTCATTTATAATCCAAGACTTTCAAAGTGGATGTCTAAGTATAAAAAGACAACAATTTTAAATCATATATAATACAATACCTACCAATCATATCACTTATCATCACATAATCACTAATTACTTTGACATTATTTTTGCATTTGCTATTTGTTAACTTTTTACAATTAGAGTTTTATATATTTTAAACTCCAACATATAGTTCTTAATAATATTATGTTGTTCATTCAAAACCTTTGGCATAAATGGTCATAAGAAGATAGTGAATTCTAAGCATTATTAGTAAATTCACTATTCTTAGAAATCTCAACAAGATAGTGAATTCTAAGCATTATTACCAAATAATTAACAAGGGATAGTGTGTTTTCCAAAAAGGGACAATGTGTTTTCCAACAAGGGACAATGTTTATTCAAGTGAGAGATGATTATCTCAAGTGAATCTCAAGTGAGGTATAATAAATATCAAGTGATAAATATTTGTAGATATTTATCAAATCTTAGATTATTTATTCCTTTGCAAGGTTCATTTTGCACCAATGAATTTGACTTATTTCAAATTAAAAGATTATCATGGATCCTCACTAAGTGAGGGATGATTATCTCAAGTGAATCTCAAGTAAATTCACTATAATGGTCATAAGAAGATAGTGAATTCTAAGCATTATAACCAAATAACTAACAAGGGGCAGTGTGTTTTCCAACTAGGGACAGTGTGTTTTCCAACAGGGGACAGTGCATTTTCCAATAAGGGACAGTGTTTTTTCTAATAGGGGATAGTGTTTATTCAAGTGAGGGATGATTATCTCAAGTGAATCTCAAGTGAGGTATGAGAAATCTCAAGTGATAAATATTTGTAGATATTTATCAAGTCTTAGATTATTTATTCCTTTGCAAGGTTCATTTTGCACCAATGAATTTGACTTATTTCAAATTAAAAAATTATCATGGATCCTCACCAAGTCCCTAAAACTTATTGGTTGTCATTTATAATCCAAGACTTTCAAAGTGGATGTCTAAGTATAAAAAGATAACACTTCTAAATCATATATAATACAATACCTACCAATCATATCACTTATCATCACATAATCACTAATTACTTTGACATTATTTTTGCATTTGCTATTTGTTAACCTTTCACAATTAAAGTTTTAATATATTTTAAACTCCAACATATAGTTCTTAATAATATTATGTTTTTCATTCAAAACCTTTGGCATAAATCGTCATAAGAAAGTGAATTCTAAGCATTATTAGTAAATTCAATATTCTTAGAAATCTCAAGAAGATAGTGAATTATAAGCATTTTACCAAATAACTAACAGGGGACAATGTGTTTTCCAACAAGGGACAATGTGTTTTCCAATAGGGAATAGTGTTTATTCAAGTGAGGGATGATTATCTAAAGTGAATCTCAAGTGAGGTATAAGAAATCTCAAGTGATAAATATTTGTAGATATTTATCAAATCTTAGATTATTTATTCCTTTGCAAGGTTCATTTTGCACCACTGAATTTGACTTATTTCAAATTAAAAAATTATCATGGATCCTCACTAAGTGAGGGATGATTATCTCAAGTGAATCTCAAGTAAATTCACTATAATGGTCATAAGAAGATATTGAATTCTAAGCATTATTACCAAATAACTAACAGGGGACAGTGTGTTTTCCAACAAGGGATGATGTGTTTTCCAACAGGAGACAATGTGTTTTCCAATAGGGGACAATGTTTATTCAAGTGAGGGATGATTATCTCAAGTGATGAAAATTTGTAGATATTTATCAAGTCTTAGATTATTTATTCCTTTGCAAGGTTCATTTTGCACCAATGAATTTGACTTATTTCAAATTAAAAAATTATCATGGATCCTCACTGGAAGTCCCTAAAATTTATTGGTTGTGTCATTTATAATCCAAGACTTTCAAAGTGGATGTCTACGTATAAAAAGACAACATTTCTAAATCATATATAGTATATACCTACCAATCATATCACTTATCATCACATAATCACTAATTACTTTGACATCATTCTTACATCTGCTACTTGTTAACCTTTCAACATTAAAGTTTCAATATATTTTAAACTCTAGCATATAGTTCTTAATAATATTGTGTTCATTCAAAACCTTTGGCATAAATGGTCATAAGAAGATAGTGAATTCTAAGCATTATTAGTAAATTCTTAGGTTATATATTAAGGGATTAGGTTTCAATGTATCTTAAACTCCAACATATCGTTCTTAATAATATTATGTTGTTCTTTCAAAACCTTTGACATAGATGGTCATAAGAAGATAGTGAATTATAAGCAAAAGATCTCCTTAATAGACAATTTTTCCAATCAATACTTGTAAATTATAAAACAAATAAAAAATTCAATCAATGTGTCTTGTGGAAGAATTCAAATTCAAACGATTAGTATTGGAGGCATCAAGCATCTATGGACATCAATATTTCCCTTATATTAGGCCAATTGTGTCACTACCCACTAATGCAAGGGCCACAATTATTGGTAACTAAGAATCTTAGGCTAATAATGTTTAGTACGAATCATAACCAATAATTGAATCGCCATTGAAAAAAAATTGTGTTCCTTATTGAGATCGACTAATGAAGGGTCGTCAAGTATTTGGAATTATAAAATGATAAGCATTCAATTAAATTGCAAACTACAAGGATACAATTATGCATTTCAATGGTGTGACAAGGAGGGGCCCTCTTCATCATGAAGCTTGCCATTTTACAAATATGTTGAAATATGGACAATACCCTTGATTTTGGTGTTGGGCTAGTCATGCAACATATATAAATCCTTATTGACTAACATTAGGATTATAAGTCTAATTTCCATTGTTTGAGTTAAAATCTAGCTTGGAATGATTGATTATTCTTTTAAAAAATTGTTGAGGGCTATTCTTAAGCATCACCCAATTAAGTGGTCAAAGATAAATTTTAACAAATGAAAATAAAACAAGCATTTACTACTTTAAAACAAATATAAGGTGTCAAATTAGCATTCACTATTCACTGTTGAAAAGTATGATATTTAGTAGAATTGAATCTCAAGTGAGGTATAAGAAATCTCTTCCCAAAGCTCGACTTCAATTATACAACAATTTTCTATGCAAATGTTCCCAAGTCAAGAATATTGAAAACCATAAAGAACATGATATTAACACTTGAGGAATTTTAAACAAAACAATTCATAACAATAAAAGAATTTTGATACACTGATCAAAATTACATTTAATACTTCATAAAAAATTTAACAAAATTTCAAAGTCTATTTCTTTGAACACATCAAATGATATCTTCTAATCTTCATCCACCGTTACTGAATGTCTCAAACCAAGATGTTTCAGCCAATCTTGTAAAACAAATACATACCCACAATTCATTTCTACATGGGTTTCATGATTAATGCAAGACTAAGACTATGAATGCCTTCCACAGAGAGACTCAAACAATTTACAAATTTGTATAAAATGTGTACATCACATTTAATTGAAAGAAAATTGTAATGATAGGAAGGGGCTTCTTCAAATTGTATTTCCTTTGCTGTGAGATCTTTTCAGCAATGTTGTGCTCGAAGAAAAATAAAGAAAACATAATCGCCGGTATAATTGAACTGGCAATATGTATACCTGGCACTTGGGACATATCTTGGTAAAGATTATCAACTTCAACAGATTTAGTTCAATGGAAAATATGAAGAGGGTCAAAATAACACCTGTTTTGGTGGTTTATTTGAAATAAAGAATATGATTTCAACAAATCAAAGTTTAGACTGTTGTTTAAATCTGATCCTTCCCATAATATTGTGATTACCTTGATATTGAATGTCCAGTTCTGAGTAGCAGACACATCCCAAGCCATAGGGCTAAAGAGGCGCCATTGAACACCCTCAAGATATTCACCTAATGGCATGTATGAAAATCCTGTCCAAAAAAGCAACATAGCGGGGACTCCATAGTCAACTAGGAATTATGGGGTGGTCATATCTGCACCTTTCCGCCATTTGCAAGACAAAAAATCATAGACCAAAACAGCGTTGTTTGCCTCTAACCTCTTGCGTTCCGAACCTACTCTGTAGCGCTTATGCAACCCTAATAAAACCAGTTTCTGCTTAACACAGATACGCTTGGAATACAAAAGGAATCTAACAAATTAAATCTGTGCATGATACACAGCATGGCAGTTATCGTAGAAGCATCAGTTATCGCAAAAATTGATTGGGTTTATTGGCACTTCCGAAAACAGAAACTGCCTTCCACATCTGTAAAAATAGATTGGTTAAAAATAGCTGGAACATCAATTATCAATATTCATTTGAGCACTGTTTAAGAGCATAATTGGTGATGGAGCTTTTTAGGATGATTCCAAAGGAATTAGTTACAGACATCCTAATGAGAGTGTCTTACAAATCCCACAGCAATTTGAAGAAAGTGTGTAAAAGCTGGAAGGCGGTACTGGAAAATCCCAGCTTTTATGAAGAAAGAATGAAGTGTGGAAAGTGTGAGGAGTTCGTATGTTTGCTTGAGACTTTGAATGATCAATGTAAACAAGGTCCTCTGGTAATTATATATGATCCCATAAACAAGTTATGGGAAAGGCTCTCTCCATAACCGCTACAGAGCAGGTTCGAAACGAGGTTAGAGGCAAACAACGCTGTTTTGGTTTATGATTTTTTGTCTTGCAAATGGCGAAAGGTGCAGATATGCCCACCCCAGAATTCCTAGTTGACTTCGCCTGCTGTGCATCACCTCAAGGACTGATTTACATTGCTTTTCTAGTTGTTTGCTTGTGGAAAGTGTGAGGAGTTGTATGTTTGCTTTTCAGAATTCCTAGTCTACAAATGTCTGGTCTAGAGTGGGATCTTGTTGTTTTTCTCCTGTCGTGCTGTTGTAAATAAAAAACCAATGATTCCAATTTAATACAACAAATAAAATCTTAAATAGAAACGAGAAACTATGCAGTATATCAGTTTTTCTAAAAAGAGTCATATAAAAACATTTTTTCACACATTTTTTTTGACAATAAGCAATAATAATAAATCTTCTGATATAAAATAAATCTATATAAGTATTTATGTTAAGCTAAAGGCGATTGGAATTAGAGTTTGCAGACCTTATTGGCAGAGTCACGAGCAGCCAAAGCTAAGATGTCTACACACGACATGATTCCACTGTAGGCAGCCTCCACTCTCGCATCCATCCTGTGAAAAATTTGAGTGACATGTTATTAACTGTCAAGAAAGTAATTATTAATAATGAAAAAATATGGAGGTTGGAGAAGCTATGTTGACATTATCGGATCCCTGTGCTGCAATGGCGATCACTGTTAGAACAATGCAGAGCGCAAAACCGTGGAATATCTGTGTTCTTATTCACAGTTGTCACTCTCCATAGCGGACGCAGCAAGCCATTCTCTCTGCAAAACTACCGCCTATAATTTTATCCAACTCGTTTTTCAAATCCGGTCCGCGTGATTTTAATAATCCCGCCCGTTTGATTTTAAAAATCCCGCTCATTTTTTAAACTTTCTACGGAAACGTCTGTCCCGGTCTCCGTCTGTTTGTGCGGCCGTCTGTTTCGTTTGGTCCGTCAAATCTTTCGCCCGTGCATTGTTTCCAAAGCTTGGCATGCGGATGTGATAATGTTATATACATAGGTGTGTTTTGTCTAGGAGTTAGCTTTCTTTCTTTTGTGTTCAGCTTTTCAATGAAGTTTTCCGTTGGATGTCAAAAGAGAGGTAACAATATGTAATAAGAATGTTAAAATATATTTTAATATTTATTTATTAAACTAGAAGATATTACATTTAGAAACTGGGAAGTTCTGTTAGTTTTGTTTGTCAAACTTTTCTTTCAATTTTTTTACTAATTTTTAATCATTATAATGGAAAATATTATTTTCTAGAAAATAAAATATGCAATAAGTTGTATAATAAAAAGAACGAAATGAATAAATATGTATGTACAATTGTTTATATGTCTATACAATCAAATCTATATTTTGATGATCACTTTATGATAGTTTGGTCACTTAACTACATTTCGATTGAAATTTTTAAAATATATAAATTATCAAAAAATTATTGAATTGCTCAAAATCAATATATATGCTTCCTAAACAAACTACTCATAATCGTTTTGTCCAAGAGGAATTTTATTTTTGATAGCCATATGTTGTTACAATACGCCTCTTATATCACATTTTTTAGTGGCACATTAATTTTTTTCTATATTATCTAAAATTCAAAAATCAAAATTAGACTTATTCTACTCATTGTGACACCCATCATATTTTGTTTATACAGGAATGTTGTGACACCCTTGTTAGAATAATTTGGTTTGATCTAAAAACTATAGGATTGTTGATGCTTGGAAAAGAAAGAAAATGATTCATTTCTATGAAATGTTCAAGTGGTCCATTTGAATACAAAGAAACTTTTTTCTTTGATTTTGTGGGGTTTTCTTTAGGTGAGATTATAAGAATATGTCGATAAATTTATTTACATTAAAAGACTTCATTCAAGCTTGGATGGATTAACAATTGCTCATGTTAGATTAATAACAAAACATAAATCTAATTCTAACTTGAACTAAATCTACAACATTTTATTATTATTTTTTTAAAAGTAGTGTTTTAAAATTAGACGAAATTAAGAATATAGTATAGTAATATGAGATATTAAGACATAAACAAAGTATTCATTACCACAAATATAGTCTTCCCCATTAGACTATGATTTTATTTATTTTTAAATAAAACAACTAAATGAGAAAATTAAAAATAAATAAAAATGTGATTATATTACATATAATTTATAGTCTAGCAATAGCTCTTGTTGATCTCTATATGATTTTATTTAATTTTTAATTTAAAAATAAATTATAACATTAAAAAGTAATAAAAATATGATTATATTACTTACAAGTTATAAGCAACTCGCCTTGATCTCTTTATAGTTCAACAACTCTTCTTGGTCTCTATAATTATAAACTTGTACTAGTAAAAAGTATATATATAGAATAAAATAATTTTAAAATAATGAATAACAACCATTACTTTTAAATCTCACACAAAAATAAAAATTATTAAGTTTACTACTAAATTAAAAGTAATTTTATAAATTAATATTAAAATATTCAAGATAATCTTATTTTTAAGAATCAAAATCATTCTAAAATAAATCATTTAAATATTCCATCTTTTCTATATTAGTAATAGTTTATCAAAAACATATACATTTCAAGTGTCACAGTAGATTTTCAGGTCACAGTACTATAATTACAAAATGCAATATGTTTACCTTATCTAAGTATTTTATAATTGCTACCTAGCTTAAACAAAATCTATAGAGTTTAAGGATATACAAAATGTTATATAAAATATGATTGTATACCACTATTATATATATGCCTACTAGAACAGTCTATGTTAAGCCATGAGAAGTTTAGCCATTGCATCTCTTACAATAGTCTTCAGATTCATCCTAGCCATACTCCCTAACAAATAACTAATCATTAGACCAGACTTCCTCAATAACTAGATTAGCCCCTTCATTCATATGCAGTCTTGCATGGCATACTTCTCTTGGTCTTTCTGCATTCCCACTTTGCATTTCATTGAAGACCCTTTGGAATTCCCTCAAATCTCTAAGAAAAATTTTTGTCTTCATGGTTGTGGTGCCATGTATGTCCATATTTCACCTCCCCTTTGTTAACTATCATTGTGCCATCAATGATTAACCTCATAAACTTGGTCATTGAGATCTCCATGGTGACTGTGACCTACAAAATAATATTAACAAATGTGAGTCTTTTTGAAGACTCAGTAAGTGCCCTCTTACAACCATTGAATTTATCCTCATTCCTTGTCTTCCAAATGCAACATAAAATTTCAGTAGAGAGACAATACCAAAAAAATGGTAATCCTTATTTAATTTTCCATTATTGAACAATACATCTTTGTAGTTATTTCTATCACCTTTATCCAAAATCTTTAAATCATTACAAAGAATTTTCCAAACTTCTTGTAGTGCCCCTCATGTTGTTCTCCATTAGACTGAGGATTGTTCTGTTAAGACATACATTATGACATTTTGTTTGGTGTTGGATTTACTGCTTTGATGATACTAGATGACATTTTGATAACACTTTGATGTTTTGTTATTATTTGGCTTATGCATATGCTATGATAGTTTTATGGACATATGGGATTATGTGAATTAATTTAATTATGAGCATTATGTGTTTATATGATCATGGGTACTATGCAAGTATTTGGTGATTGTTCTATGTTGTTTGTTATGTAATTGGTTGTTATACATGGTTTTGGTTACTTGTTGATGTGTCTTGGTGAGAGGAACAACATTGCATTACTCATTCATGAGTAGCCTGCTATGCTGCAATTTTCTTTCATGGTGTGTCTGACTGTTTGATTATATATATGTTGTTCAACTATTTTGTTTGATGCAGGTTGTAGGTACAAGGCATCGACTGCACTTGAATTGTTAGGTCTGACCATGCCTTAAACCCAATGGAAAATTATTGAAAACAGAGATAACATATGGTCCCCTATCCTTGCCATCATCCTCGATGAGGATGAGTATCTAGTTAGTCACCTGATAGTCTTGTATGTGTTCGTGGTCATATGTTATCATTTTGAACTTCCATATGTTTGGGTGATTATTGTTGATACCTAGTTGTTAAATTAAAATTGTTAATTATGTTGTTTGATCAATTATTGAATTAAATAAATGATTAAATAGACCGTGTTGATAAATTGTATTTGACTTGCCTTGGTTAATTAATTAATTTATATTAAATTACAAAGTTAAAAAGTATTTTTATAATTAAATATATAAATATATTCATTATTAATGTTGAGTTTTAATAAATTAAAAGGTCAGAAAATAATATAATATAAACTATTAAATTGTAAGGAGATAATGGTTAAACTGTAAAAATAATTTAAAAGATAGAAAAAGAATTGTTCGGAGCACATGCGTGACTTCGAACTGCTAGTTGTTTGGAAACTTGTTATTTTGCAAAAAAATTATCTAATTTTTGTGTTAAAAAATCTTAATAATTATTATTTTTTTGGAGAGATTATGGATTATCATTGATTTTTGTTTTCGAAAAGAGAACTTGGTTTGCGGGAATAATTTGTTGAATAATTGTTTTCGATTGATTATTTTTCAAAATTGGATTGGGGGAAAATTATTAAAGATTAGATCAAGGTTTTAAAGAAACAGATTGTTGCAGATGTAGAAGTTGATCTCGGCACTAGTTTATGTCTCAACCGCATTAGAATCCAAGTTGGTTTTGTATTTTGTTCTTGATTTAGCTTCTTCGTTTAATGAAAATGAATTCTTCCTCTTTTGTTTGTTGCAAATGAATGCTTTTTTATTTGATTTATTTGGAAATGTGAAGATCATCTATTTTTATTTTTGAGATAAAAACCATAAATATGTATTTTTATCTGCATATATATTTTTCTTTCTTTGAATTTTTATAAATTTTTCCTCCTATTGTTGTTGCATAGTGGCAAATTCTTGTAGCCATTTGATCCTTCTTTGAGTTTTATTGAAGCCCATTCAATAAATCAGTGCATTCCTTGCGTTTCCATTTCTGCAGTATGCATTTGATATAGTTTGTACCATAACCAGCAATACCCCGTTACTCCTGCTTAGTGGTTGCCTTGCAGCGCTCAAATATTATGCATGCGTTCCCTTGGTTGAAGTTTTTTGTGTATCACTCTGAGGAAGACCTCTTCCATAAAAAAAACTCAATGCATAAACATTTCCAGGTTGCTTACTTATAGTTCAATTTGAATACATTATATTTTGGTCTAGGGTGATTGTAGATCCATTGTCGGTGTTGTTGCATTATGCGTCCTCTTCTTAATCGCATCATATTCATTAGTTAATGAAATTGATTTATACAACATGCTTGATGGAATTCAATTTATATGTATTTGTTGGCCTTCAACTTCATAATTTGCTAATGATCTATTACCTAGGTGAGTCGTTGCATTTTTCTTTAATTGAGTTTTCTAAATTTTTCTTTATTATTGGGGCAATCGCTGGAGACTCATGTTAGGAGTCGCTGTATGCATTTTGGTGTGGTTCGATGTTTATAAAAATTCTGAAGTTTGCTACATATATCGATACCTTTATTCCTTGTTGTGCTTCATACTTGGTAATCGAAATTCATTCGATTGTATATCGACATTTCATTGGATAAAATTAGATTTCCTACTAATTGCAAATTCGATGCCCTTTGAATGTTTAGGCGATGCCTATAAGGTTGTAAATACTTACATTTAGATCAAATGCATTCAATACAAATATGACAGTTGATAGTATGTAAATGCATAGTAATCGATAGATGCTTTATGTGATAGTATTCGATTTTATAGTAAAGCATATTGATACCCTTTATTGGATTTGATGTTCATTATTTGTAGATTCGTATTTCTTTGTACGTTTAAATGTTAATTCTCTGTGCAATATTTAGATTATGTTTTATATTCTGATAACAATGTTATGTGAATAATATATATATATATATATATATATATATATATATATAAGTAATTGTGTTTACATTTAAATAGTAGAATTTAAGGATAATTTTGGCCTTTTTAAATAAATGATTATGTTGATAGAGAATTTGGAAATAATAAATAGTAAGAAGGATGAGTTAATATGCAATTAGATAATTGTGGAAATTGTATAAATGGATGAATTTGATGAGCTCCTAAATGATGTCTTCCACTCATATTTCATACTAGTTGATATGTGGATGCTATATCTAAAAATTTATTTTGAGTTCATGATATTGTGATAATTCGGACATGGAGGTGATTTTGAGTCATTATTTATAAATGGGAGTCCTTGTGTAAAATGGTTAGTTAGACTTTCAGAGGCTAGGGGGAGTTTTTTTGCATCACGTGTTTTATGATTATTTCATTTTGGAAATGATTGATTATGTCTTGGAAATGGGTACACGAGGGTCTTTAGCCTTGCACTTTTTATTCACTTTTATGGTTGGTTTTGTGTGTGAGATGGTTCACACCTCGCTCTGTGTGTGTTCATGTGGTTTTGTAATTTTTGCAAGATAGCTTTACCCTATTTGATGTGTTGGATCTCTAGTTGCTAGTAGGGGGAGTGGCTCTCAATGGGGGCTAGAACCCAAAGAGGTTGACTAGGATAACCAATTGGGAGTTTCTTAATCTAGTGATAACCTAAATAATGTATTAGTGGGTTGGGTAGATTTCACATTAATCAAGATAATGTTTGCCTCACTCATGGCTCAAGTGCTCGTTTAGGCTTGACATGAGATGGGAAGGTCTGGAATGGAAAGATCAACTACCTTGTCTTCATGAAAGGTATGTTGATTCCACATGATTTTGTATGGGGGCCGAGGATCGGTAGAGGTTGTCAGGATAACCCTGGATGGGGGTTGGAGCCTAGGAAGATCTACTAGGATAACCCATATCAAGCTTTGCGATGACACTGCTCCCTAATGCAACCTAGCATTCCCTCTAAGTCATGTGATCCCCTTTGTTGTGTGTGTGCCTCTGGAAGTGGTGTCACTGTTATGTGATGTTATGTTGTACATTATATGTTGGAGTCTTGTTAGCCCTTTGGTGTTATGTTACTGTCTTCTTGACTGTTTGGTGTAGTGGGACATTATTATTATCTCCTAGCATGGGGTTCAACCTTAGGGTTCCATATGGTTAGATGGGTTGTGCTTTTTCCTCCATTAGGTTTCCCTTGTTGTTGTTCATAAGCATGGAGGATGTACCTTATGTAGTAGATTTTAGATTTTGTACAAGATCGATAGACAACTTTGCACATGTTCTGTATTGTATCTATATATCCTTTGTATCATGTAATGCAATCTTGATGTATTCTTCTCATTGTATTAAGGGAAGCATTGATGTAAGCTTGTAACAATGTAATGATGTACTCCCATGTAAGAGAATTTGTATATGTACTTTTTGGTTCTTTTGATATGACCTTTGATGGATATCTATCTGATGTTATAATATGGAATTGTATGTGTTTATTCATGTAATGCAATGGATTTAGGATGAACTCTTGTTATTTAATTCATGATGGAAATTTAGATCTTGTCAATAGAATGTTAGTAATGCAGTCATTAAACCTTAGAAGACATAGCTTAGCTTATATACATTATGATAGGTAAGATTTACATTTTTTTAATTTCATTTAAAAAAAATTATTTATGTCTTTATTATAGTTGGTTGTGTTGCCCTCTAGGGTTCTTTGGTGGGGCATTACACCTAGTATCAGAGCCCAAGTTCTAACACTGGGTACTCTAGTTTTAAATGATCCCATTATGTTGTCCTAGTGCTTAGACTCTTGAGATTATGTTTTTCCTCCTCTCATCCTCGCCTAATATTTGTGACTTGTCTTTTGGTGTTGATGTGTAGGAAGATTCCTAGAGGTCGAGGTAGGGGTCATGGTAGAGGTCATGATGTTGGCCGTGGGACTAACCACCAGGACGCTCCTTAGAGTTCCCATGAGAGTGGTCGTGAGGAACAATAGGGATCCCAGAATGATCAGGAAAGCTAGAATCCAGGTTAGCCAGGGTTAGAGGGAGCTTAGTTGCATCATTTTCTTGAGGAGGCTCTTGCTTGCCTAGGCCCTAGATAGGAGGATAATTAGCAGGTGGTTAGGGAAAGAGAAAGTTATCCTAGGAGGAGGGATGTGTCAACAAAGCAGGAGGCTATTTCAGCAGGTCATATGAGGGATCTTTTGAGGGAACGTCCTCCTAATTTTGATGGTTCTAGTGGTGGATTGGAGGCATAGAATTGGTTGATTGATTTGGATAGATTTTTTCCCATGCACCTGTATGGTAGCAACACCAAGGTGAGATGTGCCATCATGCACCTTAGAGGTTTTGCTTCTACATGGTAGTGATTGGAGGAAAAAAAATTATATCTAGATATTGGTTCAATATCTTGGGAGATGTTCTTGGAGAGGTTTAGAGCTCATTTTCTATCAGATCATTGGAGACAATGTCGTGCTGATGAGTTTCACGAATTGAGATAGAAGGCCATGTCGATGGAGCAGTATGAGTGCAGGTTTTATGAGCTTAAGCAATATGATGGTATCAGCGATGATGAGGCTATGTTGGTACAACATTTTATTAGGGGTTTGAATTCCTGTATCAGTGGAGGATTCTATGTATTCGAGATGAAAACCATGGAAGTGGCACTAGAGAAAGCCTGATTGGTGGAGGAAAATTTGGCCATGGCATTGGGAGGTCATATAGGTGTATAGATTGGTAGTGTGCCTCCAACAAGATTTTGTTCTCGAGGTGGTCAATCTCAGGCAGTGAGTTCCTCTAGGAGCCAACATGCACCTGCTAAGGGTGGATAGCAATACAAAACATAAGAACTCATAGTCTTGATGCAGCAAGGTGGAGGTTCTCAGTCTAGGAAAAATCAGAATTAGTGGTGAACCAAGCGTAACCGTTCTGATCAACCAGCGCAAAGCACACAAATTGTAGCTAGCAGAGGTAGTTTTCAATAGTCTAGTGCACCCCAAGGTGGCAGAGGATATGGCAGAGGTACAAGATCTTCTCTTGCGACCAGTAGGGCCACATAGCTAGATAGTGTCCTTAGATGAACATGACAAGATTCAGTCAAAGGCTAGCAACTTTAGAGCCAACAGTGGGGGATGCAGGAAGGTCCCACAGAATATTTGCAATGATTGATAACTCAAGTAGAGATGTAGAAGTAGTTGGCATTTAGAGGCCCATCTCCTCACGGATGATTTCTTCTATGTAGTTGAGGAGATGTGTATATCAGGGTTGCCAATTGTTTTTTGCGACGGTGAATGATTTAGAGCTAGGGGAGAGTTGAGAGGTGTCCCTTGATGATTATCCTATCCTTAGGGAGTTCACAAATGTTTTTCTTAGTGAGATTCCAGGGATTCCACCTAAGTGTGACATCGATTTCAGGATAGACCTTGTTCCCAGAGCAAAACCAATTTCTCGAGCTCCATATCAAATGACCACTCATGAGCTTCAGGAGCTTCGTTTACAGTTGGAGGAGTTGTTGGAAAAAGGGTGCATTCATCCTAGTGTTTCCCCTTGGGGAGAACTAGTTATATTTGTGAAGAAGGATGTATCCCTTCACTTGTGTATCGATTATCGATAGTTAAATAAGGTAACAGTGAAGAACAGGTATCCATTACTGAGAATTGATGATCTCATTGATCAAATTAAGGGAGCTAAGGTGTTTTAAAAAATTGATCTTAAGTCAGGGTACCATCAATTGTGCATCTTTGAGGAAAATATTCATAAGACCATATTTTTCACTTGTTATGAACACTATGAGTTCACTATTGTGTCATTTGGGTTAATGAATGCACCATCTGTGTTCATAAATTTGATTGAATGGGGTGTTTTGCACTTATCTTAACAACTTTATCCTTGTCTTCCTAGATGAAATTTTGATTTATTCGAGGATGATGGAGGAGCATGAGGAGCATTTGTGACAGGTTTTGCAATATCTAAGAGATAATCAACTATATGTGAACTTGGCTAAGTGTGAATTCTTTCAAACAAAGGTGAGATATTTGGGACATGTCACCTAAGGAGAAGGCATCGTCATGGATCCTTCGAAGATCCAAGCCATTATAGATTAGCCTAAGCCCACTAATGTTTCATAGGTTCATAGTTTCATGGGCTTATTAGGTTACTATCGAGGATTGTTCAGGGTTTTTTGAAGATAACTCATCATATCACTTCTCTTTAGAGGAAAGGGAAGAAGTTCATTTGGTCAGAATAGTGTCAGTCAGCCTTTCAAACTCTCAAGGAGAGGTTGACTAGTGCAACTATTTTAGGAATCCTTGATCCTACTTGAGACTTTGTGGTGTGTACTGATGTGTCTTTGGAGGGATTAGGAGCAATTTTGATGCAGGATGGTTGCGTGATTTCCTATGAGTCTCGCAAACTCAAAGATCCAGAGTTGAACTATCCCACACATGACTTGGAGTTAGCAGTTGTTGTTCATGCCTTAGTGAGATGGAGACATTTTTTGTTGGGGCATCGGTTTCAATCTCATAGCGATCATCGTTGTTGTTCGCTAGCGTGGAGGATGTACCTTATGTAGCAGATTCCAGATCTTGTACTAGATTGAGAGACAATTTCACATGTTATGTATTGTATCTGTATATCCTTTGTATCATGTAATGTAATATTGATGTATTCTTCCCACTGTATTAAGGGAAGTATTGATGTAAACTTGTAACAATGTAATATGTACTCCCATGTAAGGAAATTTGCATATGTATTTTTTGGTTCTTTTTATAAATGACCTTTGATGGATATCTATCTGATGTTATAATATGGAATTGTATGTGTTTATTCATGTAATGCAATGAATTTACGATGAACTCTTGTTGTTATTTAATTCAAGGTGATCCCACAAAGCTGGTTTACAATTTTTGTGAGATTTTGATTTTTGTTGAAATCACATATTTTTAGAAAATATAATGATTTAAGCCTTAAAAAGTTTCATTTAAAGCATTCCAATTGAAGAGGGTTTGATCAAACTACCTTAGATCAAACCCCCTTGGATAGAATCTTGCTAGTTTTAAACCATACCTATAACGAAGTCTCCTTTACACCTATCAAAATGCTAATAAAAAACCACTTTTGATTTACCTTTCGGGGGATCAAATGAATTCATTTAAAATTTATTTTTTGTAAGTATGTAGTCCTTATTACAAGCTCCCCAAAAAGTATAATTTTAAATAAATTTAATTTAATTATTATATTTGTTTTTTATTTCTTGTGAATGTAGGTTTATCATCAAAAATCAAGTTCTTTGTTTTGCACATGTGGAAAAATAGAAGATTATCAAAAAAAAATTGAAAAATATGAGTGCACCAGATATTGAAGTCCTTGACCCAACAACAAAAAAAAAAATCGATACATAAAAAAAAGATATGTGTTATACAGTCCACCTATTTCTGAATTGTAATTGGTTTGACTTTTAAACTTGATTAAGGAAGAAAAATCAATAAAACACTGTGAAACCAATTGGAAGCACTAGATATCATAGTTACAAATCTAAATTTGAAAAAATTAGAATTTTATCCTTCATGGAAAAAAAGTTGTGTTATACGATGAGCATCACTCCTTAAAAATGGTGTTTACTGAAAAAAAACTAGTTTTTGAAGGAGATGGAAAAAGAAGTGCAATCTGATTCCAAAAATTTTGAAAAAAATATATTTAGAATCTACAGACAAAATTTCACAAATCACTAGTTTGCATCATCTTCAAATTCCTCACGGTTTAGTTGCTATAGGTGCCCGAAAGTGAAGATTAAGTTAGAAAAAAATAGTTCAGTGTCCAATTTGGCCAAAAATTGTAAACCAGTATTGTGGGATCACCCTTCATGATGGAAGTTTAGATCTCCTTAATAGGATTTTAGTAATGCAGTCATTGAACCTTAGAGGACATAGCTTTTGCTTATATGTTATGATAGATAAGAATTATATTTCTTGTTATTTCATTAAAAAAAATATTTGTCTCTATTGTAGTTAGTTGTGTTGTCCTCTTGGGTTCTTTGGTGGGGAATTACACTTCTTTTGCATAAAAACAATTAAAAAAAATGCATTATAGATTCTAGAGTCCTACAAATATCGCAAATATCCACATCAATGTGATTAATTTTAAATGGAATTTTGTGCACAAGAATAAGCCATTTGAAACAATCCTTTTAGGCTCTTTAATGTTATGCCACACAAAATTAAATATATTTTTCCAATTTTTATTAGATAGTGAGGTCCCCCAACATTTATTGTCATTCTCAATAATAAAACAATTGATGATTAAGTCCTTGTATATTGTTTTGGCTTTGACCTCAGATAAACAATACCATCCTTCAAGATAAATTCACAGGTTAAATCCATTCCTTTATTAGTATTTAGAGGAAATCTTGCATCTGTGCAAGCTTCCAAGAGAGTATTGGAGGTTCTCATA